>JANFOE010000091.1:0-600000 GCA_025667525.1 Glebionis coronaria | reverse complement strand
AATGAAAAGATTTTCCATTTATTGCATCGGTGGAAGACCGAGATTTCCCTATATAAGCAATTCCAGGATCAAATATCTCGTCCTCGGTGGAGAAAGGGGAGGGAACATAAGGGGATTCCCCCACACTAAGTCCACACAAAGCATCGTCAAAAGGAGAAGACGAGCTTGTAGTACTCAATAGACGTGGTGATGACGGAGTTAGAGTTGTAGAAAAATCTTTTAAATTCAATTTAAAATCCTTTCCTTTTTCATCTTTAAAACTCTCCTTGTGAAAACCCGATTTAATTATGTCAAAAATATTTGGTGTATCTAAAGCAATGTTAGTCACACTAAAAATTCTCACATTTTGAAATCTTTTTGGTTTAGGTGGTGGTAAGTTTTCAAATCTTTTGTCAACAAAGAAAACTCCCCCATCGGGATCAAAGTATTCATCATCCGAAGAATCACTCGAGATTGGAATCGTAGGCTTAACACTCTTAACCTCCACCGGCGGAGGGGACGGAACTTCATTTTTCTCAACAACTCCTAAAACTCTATTTGAAATCTTTTTGCAAATGTTTTTGATAGGATTGACATTGTACAAAGATGTGATAGAATACACATGAGAAAGAGTGGAGTTTTGGGTTGCATTAATGACGAGTTCTTACTCATTGAAACGAAGAGTGATTTTTCTTGCATGCACATCGATAAGTGCTCTCGAGGTATCCAAAAAAGATCGACCTAAAATTAACGGAACTTTAGGATCGATAGGTATATCAACAACAATAAAGTCTACGGGATAGTAGAACTTTCCAACTTTCACAAAGACGTCCTCGGCAACTCCACAAGCTAGAATCGTAGAATGATCGGCCATTTCGATTGACATTCTTGAAGGAGTGTGATTTGGAAGATTGAGCGATTTAAAAATCTCAAGAGGCATCAAATTAATACTAGCACCAAGATCGGCCAAGGCGTAGCATTCTTCCATGTCTTGGATAGCACATGGGATTAAAAAGTTTCCAGGATTACTGACTTTTTGAGGTATGCGGCTTAGAAAAACCGATGAACAACTAGACGATTTTTGCAATTTTTCTTTGTTATTCAACATACTTTTGAAGTTCGCGACAAAACGAGGCATCATGACTAAGGCGTCGGCAAAACTTATATTAAAATGCAAGTCACGAAACATTTTCATAAAGAGTTCAAATTGATAATTATTTTGTTCTTGTGCCTTTTCCTTGTCTCGTCTTGAAGGGTAGGGTAAAGGTGGTGTGGGTTGGGGCATAGTAGGCATAGGCATCGGCCTTGGAATCTCGGGTTCCATGATTGGTGTAGGTTCAACCGTAGGTGTGGTTTGAGCGGTACTTCGTGGGCTTGTAATTTGCTCCTTTTCTACCACAACCTCGGGTTCTTTCTCTTTTTCCTTCTCCATAGAAGTACTTGGACGAGAAATGGGTTCTTTGAAAGTTTTACCACTACGAGTAGTAATAACCTTCAATTCTCCTTTCGGGTTCACGATGGTATCACTAGGAAGACCACCCGAAGAAGAGGGCTTACACATGATAGCTTCAAACATTTTAGCCATTCGGTCTTCAAACTTAGATTGCCTAGCATCCGCTTTTAACAATTCTTGCTTAATCTCATGTTGACCTTGCTCCATTTTTTGTTGATTTTGTTGGAGTCGTGTGACATTTCCTTCCATTTTATTAGCATGAGTTTTGAGTTCATTAGCAAGTTCGTTTTTTAGCTCGTTTTTCAACTCGGATCTTAAGCTAACCATTTCACGTTGCATATTGTCAAACTTAGCATCATTAGCCTTAGCATAATTCAAAAATTCTCCTTGAGGATTTTTGGTGTGATCGTTTTGAAAACCTTGGGCATTGTTTTGAAAATCACGGTTTTGGTTTTGATTTGAAATTTGCCCATTACCACTTTGATAATTACCCTTGTTATAATTCCTTTGATTTCCTTGGTAATTTCCACCTTGGTTGTTGTTGCGATAATTATTAGCATTTTGATTTGGTGGAGCTTGATTTTGGCGGGAACCTTGACCGATTTGGTTATAAGTTCCCGTGGCTACAAAAGCATTCGAAGTGTTACCATCCGCGGTAATGCACTCGGAAAGATCATGAGCTCCACCACACGACAAACAACTCTTAGAAACCGCTTTAACCGAAGCGGAATTTGAAGCTTCTTGAGCTTTCCAATGGGACATGAGAGTCGAAAACCTATCGAAAAACCGATTCTCCTCATTTGCTTCATCTTGTAAGGCATTGATACTACGAGACGATGATGAGCCCATTTTGGCAACACTCGGTGTGTGACGAGGGCTATAAACCTTAGACCTATTCTCAATTATGACCAAAGCTTCCTCGACCGTTTTACACAAAAAATTACCACCCGCGGCGGCATTTAAATAATCTCTTTCATGATCATTAAGTCCATTGTAAAACGTGTCGATTTGATGTAAATCGGAAAAACCGTGATGAGGACATTCATGCAACATCTCCTTAAACCTATTCCAAGCCGTAGAAAAACTTTCATTTGATTCTTGTGAAAATTTAGAAATCTCATTTTTCAAATGTGTAGTCTTTGAGGGCGGAAAAAATTGGTTCACAAACTTTGAAACGAGATCCTTCCACGTCAATATAGAATTGGGTGGCTCTTTCTCTAACCAAATTTTTGCAGGCCCCGCTAAGGAATACGGAAAAAGCATCATCTTAATCGAGTCATTCGAGACATCCTTAAATTTGCACGTGGCGGTAAGACAATTAAATTGGCGGATATGGTTATGGGGATTGTCCTTCTCATCACCACGGAATTTGTTGTTTTGGATCATCGACAACAAACCCGTTTTCACCTCAAAATTCTCCGCAAGGATTGCGGGAATCACAATAGCTTCTCCATAACCCTCGCTGGGTGCTTGAAGTAACTCCATCATAGTTCGATTCGCCATGGTAGGTGCTTCTCGTACAATGGGTTCGTCAATAGGAGACTCCTCACTAGAATGAGTTGGAGTGGGAGTTTTGTTCTTTCGTTTACGTGCACGTTTTGCTTGATTACGAGTTAGCATAAACGTCACGTACATCGTGGAGACGAGCAAAGAAGATTCTTTTTGGTATTTTGTGTTTTTCAATTTTTTTGTGGTTTTTGATTGTTTTAACCTTTTTTGGAAATTGGTGAATGTATTAAGTAGACAAAAAGTCCACAAATCTCCTCCTTAATCAAATCTCTCGATTAAAGAAGCCTCAAGGAATGAAAACGATCACGTGGAGTGAACGCCTTCGATGACTTTAGAACGATGGTGGAACACCAAATCGTTCAAGAGGGTTTAATCAATAGAAACAAGAAAATATATATGATATGTAATAATACTTTGGGCGGCAAAACCCTCGATTCACTCTCAAAATCAAATACGCACAAGCAAGCGGAGAAAACGAGGCGGCGCGAAGCACTTAAGAGCCTTTTTCCTTTAGGTTGTGAAATACAACCGCCTTATACCCACCTTATAGTTTGTATTATCAAGATTAAGCTTCACGAAAGTATTTATCTATTTTTGCCTTTTTCTTTGGTTTGAAATTCGAATACAATGATTGGGTAATGACCTCCCAAGTCAAGGTTGTGATTGCTCACGTATTTGGAGTACTTGTGAATTTATTGTTCTACGTATACAATATAGTAATAGTATTCACACAAAAACTGAAAAACGATAATATGTATTAGTAGAGTGCTACTATACAAATACTATTTATGGCTAATATAAAAAACAACAATGGTTCAATCAAAACACAACACGCCTCCCCGGCAGCGGCGCCAAAATTTGATGTAGTGTTTTTGTATACCCCTTTAGGAAAAGGATGCAACAAAGTAGTGGTAAGCGTTAAGTGTACGTTTAGGAAAACGTAAACACTTATGACCCAAATGGGGATCGTTCTCTCGAGGAGGCACGTGTGTTGTGTAATGAATGAAGATTAATGTTTGTGATTATTAACAAGAAAAGAGGAGAGAAAATGACGAAGACGTAAAAATAAAAATTAACGAAAAAATTACTACTAGAAAGTTAAGACGTAGAACCTTAAAAACCACGAAAATTAAAATTTTAACCTAAAAATTCCTAAAAATTACTAAAAATCCACAATAATATTTTAAGAGTTTACAAAAAATCCAAACTTGCTAAAACCTTTTAATTAATTAGATAATGACTTTTTAATGCTAATTAAAGCCCTAAAAATCACAATTAATTATTAAAAAGCCCCAAACAAGATCTAATAGTTTGTAAACCTCAAAAAGATCCTAATTAAGCTAAAAACTATTTTTAAAAATTTTAAAACCAAATTAAACTATTTTTAATCACTTAAAAACTATAAAAATCTATTAAATCTTAAATTAATTCTAGAAAATTAAATGAAAAGCCTAAAAAATATTTGGAAAGTTAAAAAGTTCCTAATTTAATGTCTACAGTCTAGGAAAAATGAAAAAAGTAGAAAAAACCAACTTTCAATTTTTAGTAATAAAATAATATTAAAATATTCAAAAAAATAAAAGGTTTATAAATAAATTTTAAAAAATTATCAAAAATCCTAAATATTCTAACTAAGACAAAAATGCAAGTTAAAGTTCCTAAAACCTTTTTATTAATTTTATATTAAATTTTAAAGTTGTCTAAAAACTCTAAAATCAAATAAAATTAAAAATTAGACTTTTTGAAAACTTTTTGCTATGTAAACCTCAAAAATATAAATTAAAACCTAAAAACTATTTTTCTGGATTTTTAAAATACTTTTTACTCTTTTTAATTGACTTTCTAAAAATTAAACTAAAAATAATCCTAAAAAATAAATAAATAAAGGGAAAAATATACTTTTTAAACAGAAAAGTCTAAAATACTAATAAGAACCTAGGAAAAATAAGCCTGGCCAAATAAGCTTATTAAATAAGCTGAAAAGGCCAAAATAAGCTACGGCTTATATTTGAAAAGCCAAAACAAAACTACCTTAAGTAACTAATGGAATGAACCTATAACGTAAAAACCCATCTGGATCACTGGTTAACACGCTAGCCCTTGGAAAGCAAGGTCGCGTGTTCGAGCCCAGGCAAGGTGAGGTTTTTGCAAAATTTTTTCTTTTTTTTTTCTTTTAAAATACAAACCAGTGACCTTTTTTTAATCCTCAAAACACAAACACAAATCAATGACAACTAGGATCAAGGCCTAGAAAAACAAAAACGTGCCCAATTGAGCCTTTATGAACAACACAAGCAAACTGTTTCCTTCACTTGTGAAAATTGAACCAAGAGGGCTTGGTTTTTGATGATTGTGGATGTTTTTGTAGGCAAATCAGGCACCCCTACACTCAGTTGGAGTGTAGGGAGTCAAATAAACACAAGACAAGCAAGAAAATCACACAATCAAGATCAAATTAAGCAGATGCAAGTTGCTGAGATACTTGTCTAGGTCTGGTGGGTATTTAGCTAATTTCCAATGCACAAAAATGAATTTCAAAAGCCAAGATTTTGCATACAACTTCACCAATTGGTAAACAAACAATCACAAGTCCTTTATAAACCCTACTCTAACAGATTCCCAAAAATTGAAGGCAAAAATCATGCAAAATCATGAACTATGGCAGTTACTGGATTTTAGCAATTTTTTTTCAACTTTTTTAGCATCCAATGATGTTCAAACTTGTTCCAAACTGAAAGCACAACTACCAGCAACCTATTTATACCTTATGGGGTGATTCTAACACGTTTTAACACAAAATCAACCAAAGAAGCTCACTTTATATGCTAATCCAAACACCCCTTAAAAACTGAATATTAACTTTTTTCAAAGCAAATCACATCAAAACTTAACCAAATGGATTTTAATCAACCTCAGCATGCATAATAACCTTAATGAAGCAATATCAAACCACATAAACAACACTAAAACATTTAACAAAGCAAAATCACTCAAATCTCATTTTCTGAAAATGAAAACTAGAAGCAAGGGATTTTTACCTTGAGGGACTTACATCCAAGTCCCTCAGTGACAGCAAGGTCACCTCCTTCAGGCTGGGGCCTGAGCTGATCCTTGGACAAGCTCCTTCAACAAACCTGCAATCAAACAAGAACAACCCAAAGCAAATACAACAAACCAACACTTTCTGATTTTATCACACCTTTTGGAACCTTTATCAAACCAACAAACCTGAAACACCTTTTGAAACAAGAAAAATATCAGAAACCTTGGAATCCAAATCCACTTTCACTTCAAAGGATCCAAGGGTTTCTGATAATTGTCAAACAAATTTTAAAACTTTCTAAAAACACCAAATTTAGACCTATAACACACAAAATCTTTTTGGAACTCAGTATAAGCTTTCAACACACACACTACTTTTAACAAACATAAAAAGGAATTAAATTGTTTTGACAAATACCAAACTTTTACTTCATTAAAAAGGAATTACAATGTGAAAGCTTAAAAACTGGAACAAGGGCTACCAACAGGTTTGGTGCTCCTTAAATAGAGTGCAAAAGAACTATCTAGAATAACTAAACCCTAGTTCTTGAAATCCCTAACATGCCCTTGGAATTTGACTGAAATTTTGGTCAAAAATCGCCTCATGTGATCTTTTGAGAATCATGTGAAGAAGCCAGCTACTTAAAATGATCTTGGACGTTAAAAAGTGCTTGGGGTCAAAGGAATTCCATCTAGGCGTTTAATTTGTCGGGTTTAGGGTTTGGGGGGGAAATAGACGTTGCAGGGGAGGGTCCCACAAGACACATGGGTGTGTCTTGTGGCGTTTTGTGATGTGGGTTTTGGTGAGAAAGGAAGTAATTAGGGGGATTATTAGGGTTTATGTGGGGGATTAAGGGGGGTTTGATTCGTTTTGGGTAATTAAACATTTTAATAAATGTTAAGGAGGGAAAGTATTAGTGGGAGGGTTTGACTTTGACCAGGTATTTAATTAAAAACCAGGTTGGTGGGTTTGGGTATTGGGTATGGACGGGTAGGGTAGGGTTAATGGGTTATTGGGTGGGTTAGGTGACGTGTCAAAAGCTAGGTGGGTGGATATGTTTGGGTGTTTGGCAGTTTTGACCCCCAAAGTTCTATCTCTTGTTCACTTTGTAATAAATGGCTATCAATGCCCATTTTCCCTTTATCAACTTTTGCCATCTTGTCAAAAGTGGCACAACATGTTTAAAAACTTTTTCCAAGGGCCTTTAATGCGTTTTCTTCATTTTCCAAGGGCTGATCTTGTATAGTCTTCAAACTTTAGGGACCCTATTCATAGTTTTGATTATTTGAGGGGTATAAAGTGTAAATCTTCAAAAGTAGAGGGACCAGAATTGACAATCTTCAATTCTTCAAGGGCGTTTTTGTAAAATCCAAACTAGGGCCCGGTTCATTGTGCGGCTTTGTTTCCCGTGTTCGTTTTTGAATGATTCTTGTGATCTTTTGCCATTTCCTCAATATCCGTACCTAAAAATACACAAGTAACAAACACAAGCATATATTTGGTATATTTAATGATATTTTATGCATTTTAAGCCTGTTTTGGACGATGAGACTATGTATAAAAGCAGTCTCATCACATATATACATATCAGTATCAATATCTGTTATAAATCCCCTATGTCTATTTGTTGTGAACTATAGATGACAGTCTTACACTTGTTCTCGAGGGTACTTGGTTATGCGTTAATCATAGAACGAATTTGATCAAACCTCGTAAATAAAAAAATATAGAGACAAAAATACAAAGAACTGAAGGGTACATAATATCAATTGCAATTTATATTACGTATCAATAAGCATCACAGTATCACCAACCACTCTTCTTAGAAGAATATACGAGGACGCCGATAACCATTCCTTCATATCTGATGATATGTCTTTTTAGTCTCATTCAATTTCTCTCTCACAAACAAAGCACGAAGAGGATGATATTTTATGATTTTGCTTACTGAGAGACACCAACAAAATACGCAAAGCTATTATTTTTATGTTTGGTACACAACAATTTTATAAACTAACTACAAGTGAAAGCTTTAAAGGAATTATTGCAAGCCTCTATAATCGAGGAGATACTAAATGGCATGAACATCACCTAGTGTTTATTTATGATCTATGCCTAATCACTTGATCAGAATGTCTTCTTGCATGATAAAAAATTAACATGTAATGGACATTGATTATGAATCACTAAAAAATGTAATGCAATTAAAATGGCTATGATAGATTTACGTAATGAATATTAAAATCAAGTTTAGATAAACTTACGTGATGTACAATAGCTACTGTAATGCAGATTTCCGTTAAGAATAGCTAGCTGATGAGGATGAGGATGCAAATGTAATTTTCTATAAGCCCAATCCATTTTCCTTCCTAATCCTCCCTTAATTGGGCGGAACGAATATACACAAAAAAGCATGTACCTTTCCTTCCTTCCTTTTTCCCTTCCCCTATCCTTCCTTTTTAAAGAAAACTTAAGAACACCTTTTTTTTTCTATTTCCCTTTCTATACTCTTCCATTCCTTTAAGAAAAAACCTGAGAACAGAGTATAAGTGTAGGGGAGTTTACTCCCACATGCTTAAACATTAAGGACAATGTTTATATCAAGTGTAGGGGGGACTTCTATCGAAGTAAGTGGGCTTTTCCATTAATTTGTCCTCATTTTAACCGGAAAATTTGATTTTTCGACATTTTTCAAAAATTTTAATCTATTTTGTCCTAGTAGTATAGTAGTATTTTCCTTTTTCATTGTTATTTACTTTCTGTGTTAGAATAAATTTTTAATAAAGTGTTTTAATTTTTCAAAGTCATGAATCTTTTGACTCACCCGAGTTTACTTATCCAAGTTTACTCTATCTAGTATCCTTAGCGTGTTTTAGTCAAGTTTCGCTAGGCTTTTATATAGGGAACTTTAAAACAAGAAAGTCTTAACTCTTACGGGTTAAGAACAAGAACTTTTCGCAAGTCCCTATAATTGATCCTAGAAAGTCGTTTATCAGGGGAGCTTTAAAATGCGAATTATAAACTTGAAAAAGTCTAAGAAGTTGCAAGATCCTATAGATGACTTGAAAACCCAAAACTTTGGTTTAATTTTCTAAGCATCCACGAGTCTTATTCCTTGAGATTTTACATTGTGGAGAACGAGAGATGATAAAGTCAATTATATGTTTGGTATTCTTTATGAATTTATGTGAGTTGATTATAAGCTTTTTCTCCCATCGCTTGCTAATAAATTTAACTGCAATAAATAAGGTTGTACGATTTGGAAAGTTACTTAGCTTCTAGCACAAGATCGTTTAAACGTTGCTCGGTATTAATTAGAGTTCATAGCCAAGGCATAACTTAGTGAGGCGGGATGCGAAGATTGGCGAGTCCGAAAAGGCCCTAACAAGGCATGAGGGCCACATTTTGTTGCTAAAGATCCCAAGTGATGTGAAGAATCATTTATCAAAAATCAATATGAAGGATCGAGACACACGACGAAAAGCAAATACTCCCCTAAAGATCATGGAGAAGTCTATCCAAAAAGTCCCTAACAAGGTATGAGGATAAATAGATCCAAGTCCTAAAAGGAGGCGGATCGTTGTATATCAAAGTCCAAAATAAAGATTGGAGAAAAATGAAGAAGTCGTGGTCCAAGTTGAAGAATCTCTCAAAAACTTCAAGTGAAGAAATTCCTATTATGAAGAGAAGACCATAATTTCAAGAACGTCTCTCAAGATTCGAAGTATGAAGTCGCTGCCAAATATCGGTCCGAGAAAGGTCTCAAATCGTGAAGCGAGTTATGCCAAGATGTGAACTTTAAGAGGTCCCGAGAAGCAGTTTTTAAAAGATTTTGTCCTTTAGATAACTATTGATTAAATCGTCCCACTTTATTTTCGGCCTAAAAAAACTATCGAAATAAGTCAAACAATGTATCCTCGTGATCATTCAAGACAATATTAAAATATAAGAGATACACCTAGGAATAAGGGAGTCTAAGTAAATAATTGGGCCACATGAGTTCGTGTTAGTTTGCTAACTTATAATAACAATGATCTCGTTTTTAAGCTTGGTGTGAGGAACGTGAAACTTGAGGATGATAAACATTCATGATGGCCAAAATCCCAATGTAAGTCTTTGTTGTTTTACTTGTTTTGTACATACTTCTAACTTTTTAGTTTCCTTAATGTTTAGTATTTAATAAAGGCCAATGTGGGTTATTTACGATGAGAAAAGTAAACTGTGCTTTGAAATTAATGCATTGCATGAGGGCATTGCAATGGTCAAGTGTAGGGGATTTAATAAGTGTGAAAACACTTATCCTTTTACCACTTATTTCCAATAATAACAAGACCAAAACGTGTATTTTATGTCGTAAAAGTCGGAATTATGCGTGGTTTGTGTTTTTATTGTGTTTTAGGAAAAACAAATATGAAAAAGGGAGAAAACACGGGCTATCACGGGATTTTGTCGAAGAAAACGAGAAAAGACGAAGTCAAAAGATCAAGAGTGTAAAAAGAACATAAGTCCAAGGCCTATTCTGAAGATTTATCAAAGAAAAAGTCTAAAGACGGAAGTTTAATGAAGTCGAAGAACTCAAGTCTAATAGAAGAAGAAAATTATAAGACAAGTTCAATTTATATCGACAAATCCCGAGACGACGTCGAGAAAGACAAAGAATTTAAATCGAGTCGAGACGAGAAGAACGAAAGAAGGAAGCAACACATGCACTCCCCACCTCCTATATATACTCTCCTAATGACACATTAGGAGGGTGTTAGTTAATTTAGCTAGTTCATTTTTCTTTTTTTAGTTTTTATTTTTGAGAGAGGAAGTGTTTAACTTTCTCTCACAAGAACTTCATCTTGTTTTTCCTTTCATGTTTAAGCTTTGATTTAATCTTGTATTTTAAAATATTTAATCTACAAGTTCAAGTTTAATCTTTTCATCTTTAATCTTCCACCTTTCTTGATTTTTATTTGTTCTCGATCCGAAATTTTAAAGCATCTTGTTTAATCTTGATGTTTTGATTGATTAAAAAGTTTAACTTTTTATCCATATCCAAGTTTATACGATTTGAGCTTTGAGCTTGTCATGGTTATTGGCTTATTTTGTATTTAGCTTATTTACTTTTAAGTTTTCTTAAAAGTTTAGTCTTTTTAAAGTTGATTTATAAAGTTTGCTTAATTCGTGTTTTGAAAGTTTTTAAATTTATGCTTGTTTTCATTCGGTTAAGATTTGATTAAGTGCTTATTCATCTTGCTTATTTGTGCTTATTCATTTTTGCTTGTTGCTCTTTGAATCCCATCGTATCAGCTTTATGAGTTTACCTATTCCGATCAAGTAAGTGTGATCGCATAAACCCCTAGGGTTTCTACTTCCGATCCTTTACTTAGATCACCAAGTACGATCCACTTCACGATCACTGGCTGCGATCCCATAGTGCGATCGTGGTTAGGATTGTTGGGTGCGATCCATTGTCACGATTACAGACCACGATCAGAGTACGATCCACTTGTTGCGATCTTGAGTGCGATCTATGGTTGCGATCACTTGTTACGATCGCATTGAGTGCGATCCCTTATACTACGACATAGGCTGCGATCGAGTGATATGATCGTAGGCTACGATCTAGGTTGCGATCGGTGGTTACGATCCAATAGTGCGATCAACCACTGCGATCCACATTGAGTTCCGATCTTGTTGCGATCGGATTTATGTTTTTGTTTTATTTATCTTAGTTTTCAAATTTACTTTTCATTACGTTTTAATTTCCAAAAATTTCACGCTTCCCGAAATCTCTGTTTTTACCAAGTGTTTTTCTAATTTTAAAAAAAAAAGAAAAAGAAAAAAAAAGTGTTGAAGTTTTTCTAGATTTGCCTTTAGCTTATATTAATTACGTTTCTGTTAATCCCATATCAATCCATAACACGAGATTTAGAAGAGATATTTAGAGAGATAAAGAGAAGAAAAGTAGAGAGAGAAACAAGAGAGATTTTGGAAGGTTTATGTTTACTAGAGAGAGAAAGTAAAATGAACCAACACCCTCTTCCACACATGGAAGAGGGTATATATACCCTTGGCATATGGGCCGTTGGTTTAGAATCCTTGGGCTGGGCTTGGCTTTGTTTTGGGCTTACGCCCCAACGACGATAATTCCACTTCTAACCGTTGTTAAATAGATTAGATACCGAGAATGATATCTAGTACACAAATGCTAAGCAAAAGTCATGTATTACCAACTACGATTTTTAATACAACGAATTCCATCCTGACGAACTTCAAATTCTTTATCCATTCCTCTCAACTTCTTAGCTTCTACATTTTCTACCTTAAGTGCTTCTTCTTGTGCTTCGAGAATTTGGGTAGGTAACTTTGGTAAAAGATTTATCATTACTGGTCTAACTTGTAACGGCTTAAACGCTCCTTCCGACTTAAAGCATCAACTACTACATTGGCGTTACGTGGTTGATAACGAATTTCACAATCGTAATCAGCAAGTAACTCTAACCAACCTCGCTGTCTCATATTTAATTCTTTCTGATAAAGAATATATTGAAGACTTATATGATCAGTAAATACTACACACTTCATACCATAGAGGTAATGTCTCAAGACTTTAAGAGCAAATATCACCGTTCCTAATTCTAGATCATGAGTAGTATAATTCTTCTCATTAGGTTTAAGTTGCCTATGCATAAGCAATAACTTTATTCCTTTGCATAAGTACTGCTCCCATCCCTTGAATAGATGCATCACAGTAAACGATAAAGTCATCGTTACCTTCTGGTAATGCTAGGATAGGTGCTTCACACAACTTTTGCTTCAATAATTGAAAAGCTATCTCTTGACTATCTCCCTAGAAAAACAATTTGTTCTTCTGAGTCAATTCTGTCAAAGCTTTAGCAATTTTTGAAAACCTTTGATGAATCTTCGGTAATACCCAACAAGTCCTAATAATTGTCTTATTTCCGTAGGCGTACTAGGATTACTTCAATTCTTTATCGCTTCAATCTTTGCAGGATCCACACGAATACCTTGGCTATGAATGACATGCCCTAGGAATTGAACAACATTGATCCAAAATTCGCACTTCGAGAACTTAGCATACAACTCCTCCTTCTTAAGTAATTCGAGAATTATACCAAGATGCTTGGCATGTTCTTCTCTATTACGGGAGTAGATAAGAATATCATCGATAAACATGATGACAAATTTATCCAAGTAAGGATTGCGCACTCTGTTCATGAGGTCCATGAAAACAACTGGTTCATTGGTTAAACCAAAAGGCATCACTTTAAATTCATAATGTCCGTATCGCGTCCTGAAAGCAGTTTTAGGAATATCGTCTTCCTTAACTCTCAGTTGATGATAACCTGATCGTAAATCAATTTTCGACTATACGCTCGATCCTTGAAGTTGATCAAACAAATCGTCTATATTGGGTAATGGGTAACGATTCTTTATAGTAAGTTTGTTTAACTCATGACAATCGATACACATCTTAAAAGATCCATCTTTCTTTTTCACAAATAAGACTGGAGCTCCCCACAGCGATATACTTGGTCTAATAAATCCTCGATCAGTTAGTTCTTGGATTTGACTTAACAATTCTTGCATTTCCGAAGGTGCTAATCGATAAGGCGCTTTAGCAATCGGTGTTGCTCCTGGTATCAAATCGATATGGAATTCAACTTGATGTTCAGGAGGCAAACCTGGTAATTCCTTGGGATATACTTCGGGAAATTCTCTAACTATCAGAATATCTTCTAATCGCTTCTTTTCTTTCTCCTTTTCCACTGCTTGAACTAAGAAAACTTGACCACCTCGGGATACATACGTATTTATCTCTAAGCATGATATGAGATTTAGTCGAGTCTTACTTTGCTCACCATAGACAATCAAAACTTCATCGTTAATAGGAATATAAACGGCTTTCTCGTCACATAGAATTTTAGCATGCTATTTAGATAACCAGTCCATTCCAATGACTACGTCAACACTACCGAGCTTAATAGGTATAAGATCGATTTCAAAGGATTGACGTAATAAAGTAATGATACATCCTCGAATAATGGTATTAGTGCTAATTATTTTTCCATCGACCATTTCTATATCATACTTAGTATTTAAAGAAAAAATCAGAATATCTAGCTTAGCAGCTATTTAACATATATGAAACTTCTGTCAGCTCCTGAATCAAATATTAATTTAACCAGACGTTGATTTAGATGAAACATACCCGTAACCGTATTCTGATCTTGATGAGTATCGTTTAGTAAATAGGCTTTTCCTCGGCTATTCCTCTAGTTACGGCACTCAAACACCATATGCCCTTTTTTCCGCAGTTATGGAAAACTTTATTTATAGGAATTTGATTACTTCCAGTAGCTGGTCCCTTACTTTTGCAAAATCTTGTCTGATGTCCTATTTTCCACAGTTCTGATACTTGATAGTGCAATATCCTGTGTGATGTAGAGAACACCTTTGACAAAGGGGTTGTCTTCCACTATAACCATTGCTCGAATTTACAACATAAACTATAGAAACATCATTTCTTTTGTTTTGCTGTTGACGATTATTGCCTTGATTATAGTTGCAAAAATTATTCTTCAAGAAATTACGATTAACAGGAAAGTTCTTCCTATCATCAAACTTCCTCGTATTATTAACTGCCACTTGTACAAGAGTATACCTTATCACTTGATTCATTAATCTTTGAGTAATGGTGATAACTTCCTCTAAAGTTTAGGGTTTAGAGGCAGTAACATTCCGTTCAATACTTCTAGACAATCCTTCAATAAAAGATTCCATCAACTTTTCAGTATTAGGCACCATATTAGGACATAATAATGCTAATTCCTGAAATCTTCGGATGTAAACTTTAAGATTATTTTCCTTTACTACCAAATTATAGAACTCTTCCTCCATTTTCCTAATTTCACTATGAGGACAATACTTCTTAATTAGCGGATTCTTGAATTCACTCCAGGGAGTCTGATAAGCTTGTACTATCCCAATGGGTTGTGCTTAAGCATTCCACCAAGACAAAGCTTCTTCTATCAGCGTACCCGCAGAAAATTTCACTTTACAGTCTTCAAAACAATCAATGCGAACAAATACTAATTCAGTTCTCTCGAACCAGCGAATAAGTACAACAGCTCCTTCAGATCCTTTATAGTTAAAAGGCTGACAGTTCATGAAATTTTTATAAGTACATCTCTTTTCCACCTGAACTTCTCTTCTAGCAGCATTTCCATTACTTGTACTAGCTATATTGGCGGCTTGTGCTTGCAAAGCTAAAGTCACACTCTCAGCAACCAATTACCTTATTTCTTCAGGTGTCATATATACTATCGCAGATGTTGATGATCTCGTATGAGCTATTCTACCAATATTTACAAGCACTCGATAAGAATGATATTTTTTTATTTTTCATACGTGGAGTATGGAATCAATTTAATATATCATAGGGTATCAATAATTTCTAATTCTTTCAACAATTTCATATGTGAGGATTCATAATATGAATGACGATAAAATTTCCTAATCCTTTCAAACAAATTCATATATGAGGATTCATAATATGAATGACGATAAAGGCTTAAATAAAATGACAAGAATTTTTTTAGAACAAACACATACTTCTTTATTTATGAGCAACTTATCGTTTATATTTACACGATAAGCATCTTTGTTACATAAAGAAAAACTATACATATCTTACTTATGAACAGTATTTGCCCTTTGAGGGACATTATTTTTACCCGAATTATTAATCGTTCAGGTTTTAATATTTCGATTTTGGTGTATGAAGGTATTTCTAATGGAACATGGCGTTGGCCTGATGATTGGAGCTCTAGATTTCCTGTTATCTACTCAATGCCTGTTCCGGCTATTGATGAGGCTAGGGAGGATGTGGTTATGTGGCGTGATAATAATGGTCATCTTAAACCGTTTTCTTTTGTTCTTGTCTGGGATACCATACGTACTCGTGGATTAACTGTGGATTGGGTTCATGCCGTTTGGTTCTCCCACTGTATTCCGCGTCACTCTATCCATTTATGGCTTTGTATTTAGAGGAAGCTAAAGACGCAAGATCGTATTAAAACAAGGGATGTGGGTCCAAATGTTGATATTAATATCCTTAGATGCCCGTTTTGGCGTGTCACTCAAGATTCACACGAACACGTCTTCTTCGAGTGTGTCTTTTCTTCTCAGGTTTGGTCTAAGGTTCGTGGTTTGTGCAAGATGCAGGGTGTTCCAGCTAGGATTGATGTTATTATGAATTTTATCATTCCCCTTTCAAATAGAAGCTCGGTTGTTGCTATCTTGTCTCGTCTAGTGGTGGCTGCCACTTCTTATTTCGTTTGGCGGGAAAGGAATGCTAGGCTGTTCACGAAGTCGTCTATGAGGGTGGATCAGCTGGTTGATGTTATTATTAAAACTGTTAGCCTGAAGTTAACTACCTTACGGTTCAAGAAGATTACTACTGCTTCCCGAAGTATTCTGGGTCAGTGGAAGTTGCCATCGACGTGTTTTGGTTATGATGGGAGTGCCGGGTGAGGGTTGTACTCTTTTTTCCTTGTCCAAGGTTTTTCCCACCGGGTTTCTTTGGCAAGGTTTTTTAAGGAGGCAGACTCATTTGGTTTCCTCTTGCTCCCATCATGGTGTTACTTAGATGTTGGATGTATTCATGTATTCATGTTTTCATCTTGGTTTATGTCTAGTTTATTATGTTATAGGCTAGATTATTTGTTTGGATTTTAATAGGACTTGTTTAACAAGCTGCCTGTAGCTTACGGTTAATGTGGTAATTCAGCCACATTCCTTTGTACTTCATCGGTTTTTTGGTTAATATATTTACCGGGGTAACCCTTTACCAAAAAAATACATATCTTACAAACTGAAACTAGATTTCTAAGCTTAATTCCTCATTTTGATCTCCTCAATTCTGTCCAAAATATATCCGGAGTCAGATTGTTGATTTGTTTTGAGATCGTCGATGAGTAATTCTAAATTAAGCCCAGTCCTCGTAAGTCCTTCTTTTAGTTCAAAATTTTCCTTCTCTAGTATTGTCATACTCATTTTAAGCATGCATCCTTCTACTCAGTCTAATATTATGGCGTCGAGTAACGTCCACTTTATATTCCAATTGACTAATATGCTCTTCAATCTTCTTTCTTCCTCTTATCAAATTTCTTATATTCTTCTCCACTATTCTAAAATCTTCAAGTGAAATTTCATCAAGATGACTAGCAATTACAGACAATTGCTTGTCGTGCTTTTCCACAATCCGTGCTCTAGAGTCTTCCTTAGTTTCATAAGGCTCTTCACAACTTTGATTGGGAGACGAATAAAGATCCTCAGGTAATAGAAAACGAGACGTAGGTGAAGGTACACTATTCATCACTTGAGTTTGTTGTGAGAAATATTCTTGTACTTCAGGAGTATCGTAAAAAGACAAAGTTAGAACACGCACATATGTGGGAGATGGGGTGAACATCAGAACTTCTCATTCATCATCATCGGAAATGAGAATATAGGTGGAAGTAGATATCCTTGTAATTTATATAATATAATATCATAAGATATTCTACTAAAGGAATAAAAATCTTCACTGGCGTTGAGGATGGCTGATAGTCTTGAAATTTAAAATTCTCTTAGTTATAGTTTAAGAAAAACTCTATTCTCTATAACTGTGGGCTCTGGATACCAATCTGTAACACCCCCATTTTACCTTATAGCAGCGAAAGCTGATTTGGGGTATTACTATCAAAGTACCATAGTCACAATAATAGAAAATGCTCAAAAACATTTTATAAATATTTACGTTATCATTCATTTATTATTCAGAGTTTAATAAAAACAACTGTACATAAATGTACATCACAGGTTTTCCCAAAGATCTAGTTTTATTCTCTAGAATGATAACTTTTCAAGAAACCACCATCCGCAACCCGCCAATCCTTATTCACCTGAAATATATGCCTTAAAGTCAACACAATGGTTGAGTGAATTCATAGGTTTTAAACAATATTTGAATAAAAGTACAACTCTAGGGCTACAATATTATACACCCAACTTTTTAAATTCATCGATTCTTATTGCACTAGCTCATGACCCCGCAACTAGACATTATCAAAAAAATCCAACAAATTTCCTTAAGCAGGAAGTTTGCTGGATTATCCTGAGTTAGCAAAATAAAGCATATTTGTTTAGCATAGTTAGAAACCATTAACTGCTAGCAAGTGCGACTTGCCCAGATAGGAGATTTCAGTCTCCAATAGTACTATTCACAATATTAGCGTTCATTACATGATTAGCGGTCCATAATTAAAAAGGGACTTTAACGGCAACAAGTAAACGTAGTGTCAATAATCAGATAGGTAGCATACAAAACACTTGTATTCTAGTTTTAGCATATATCCCCCTCACGGGTTTTAAGATCATTTATAAAGAATTTAAAAGTGAGGCTATGAACTCACCTTAGCCTAAAGAGTCTTGAATTATTCAGCTATAACTAATCACAACATCCTCACAATATCTGAGTTGACATACAATATGTATATATTTCAAGTCATAATCTCCGAGTTCAATCTTTTCTAATTTCATATATTTATTCTTTGATTCATATATTTTGTTATTATAGTATCATTGTTCGGGCCAATATACTCAGAAGCCATTCTATAAACGTTTAAGGAGCGAGGGCACTTTAAATCGTAAACTCAACCACTCAGTCAGAACGTAATATCGAGATGGAACATCTTTGTACAAAGTTCCCTACTAACATGATACATAGTTTATTATTACATTTTATGTCTTTAGTTTCAATATTGGCAAAAATAGTCCTGATAGTTATATTTTGGCATAATTACACTTTTAACCCTTTAAGTATATAGTTTCATTAATTACAATTTAGTCCCTCAATATTTAACCTTAGGGTCTCAAACTTTCCAACATTTATTGTTATAGCTGTAACTTTCAGAAAATGACACTTTTGGCCTAAAATGTTAAATAGTTTCAAAAATGACAGGTCCCTATAGTTGTAAAAATCATACAACTTCTTCAAAAATGTACCAAAATGATCTAGGATTTTATACAAAGTTTCAAAACACATTTATAATCATAATAACAACATTTTACCAGAATTATAGCTCTTTAAAATGGATTTTAAGTCATTATTTCATGTAAAATACAAAACTATGGTTTTAAGACATCTTTAGCTTATAACTTCTATTTAAATTGATGAAATGACTTATTTCTTTTTAGATTATCTTTCTAAAATTATTTTGGCATTATAACAAGTCATATAAATTATTATAACAAGATCAAAGCTTGCTTAACATAGAAATTACCTAGGTAGCTCCAAAATGGCTTCCTATGAACACAACTTGCTATCAAAGCTTCAAAAGTTTCAATGGCTTATAGACCTGATTTTTGGTCTTGTGGGATGTCCTAAGACATTTATAGAAGTGAATATGAATAATGGGTAGGAGGTTTACGGAAAACGGGGTGCAAGTCTTCATGTTTTCTATTCGGCTCTATTTATACCCATTTCATGCCTTATCCTCCAAGTTCTTAGCCTTAAACGTGTAATATAGATATACTAATGACTAAGGATAGCTAGTGAAGCTCTATTAAAGTTCATAGAAAAAAATAGCATTATTCCAATCTTCACTTATGGCTCAAAATAGGTCACGGCATGATATTGATAAGAATGGTGATGTGTAACACCCAAGTAGGTGATGCACCTACTTGTAACCACTTCTAATATATCCTAAAACATGTAAATATCTAGTTTTTGAACTTGGAATAGGAGGGAAAGAGTTAAAAATGAGTTTTTGAGGGAAAATCCTAAACCGAGTCTAAATTCTAAGGCTTGTAACTTATGGTTTGTAATTTTGGTGATTAGGGACTTAGGAAAGTGATTAGTGAATGATTAAGACTTAATTAAGGTTTAGACATTCTATTTAAGAGATTTAGGTCCTTGGTTTGAAGTTTAACAAAGGTTTGATGTGAAAATGGGAAGTATACTTATTTAGATTTGGGTTTTCTAATGATCTAAGTTTAAATCTTAGTAAAAGTCATTGTGTTTTAAGTCATTATCCTCCTATATCATTAAGCCTAATAACTTTCTATGTTGGGTAATTAGTGTTTATATCATCATCAACACTTATTCTAAGTCTTATATGATATGTTTATGACTTCTATGGGTTCTAAATTCTTAGCTTAAGGGTTTATATAAGTTGATCATATTCTAGGGTTGATTAAGTAAGCTTAAGGTCCTGTGCTTTGAAAACTTGTATTTTATGCTAAAATAATTTGTAGCTTGGTTTAAGATAAATGTATTAACGTATTACGATACTTAGTTGAGTTTTATAATTAGTTGCAAAAGATTAAACTTTAATTCATTATAGAATGGATTTTATATGCTGATCTGAGTTTTAGGTTATTTTATTGTAATTAGCTTGAGATTAGTGAATATTAGTGTTTTGTGATTGTTTACCTTTCCTTTATATGGTAGATTATAATTAGTATAATGTATTTGATAATAGTACATAGATATTATGTAGTTATATTGCTTGAAACATTAGTTTACAAGGATTTTCTAGGGTTTCTATGGCTATTTAGGGTATCCTTGTTGTATTTGAATTGTTCTTATTCATCGCATATAGTTACTTTTAGAACTCAGACTTGATATATATATATAGTTTGTACAATATATAGGCATATGTGGAAGTAATAATTGAGATAGTAAGAATCCATATATTCAACAATTCAGTCATATACCATAAAATGCAAAAAATTCTTAGTAAAGTCACCTCTTTATTTATAAACATAGATATTGCATTAGTTAAAATTACTAGATGTTATAATAGGTATAAGGGATAATATTCTTCTTAATTTATTTATAACTACAGATATTGGTACTCATTTCAACAGATTATTTTGGGTATAACCTTGTCAGAGTTTCTATATCATTAGTAAAATACAATTGACAATAATCTGGATGGCATCATGTCTTAAGAAATTCTAAAAAATCTTATTACTTGTTCTTGCCTATCTTTATAAGGGAAATCCAGGTTTGAACATTTATAAATTCAGATTTTATAATCTCGTTAAGATATGACTTAATTATTTAGTCTTAAAGGTCAAATATATATTATTCTAAGTACATGTATATTACAAATGAGTTGTTCTACCAGATAATGAAATAAAATAACACTTACAAGAGATGTAAGTAATAACACATGGATTTCCTTGATAAAACTCACATATATTTATTACATTTATTTATTTACAAGATACAGAATAAAAGAAAACTTAGAAATTAGTCTTGCTCCAACAGTATCGTGTTTGATGACCTTTCTTGAAGCAATTTCGACATTTAGCTGGGCAGGTTCCTTTGTGATGTAGTAGACACTTCACACAAAGAGGAAGCTTTCCAGCATAATTTTTATATCCTAGTGTTTTAGGAATTTTAACTGTGAGACCCCCAAAATCAGGTACGGAACAACTAGGCAGCAAGGGGGCGCCACGTCATGGTACAAGAAACAATGAAATATTATTGACATAAAGTTGACGTAATAAAAATTTATACATTAAATCATATAGAATCAGAGTTTTTAAACAAAGGTCCCAGATTGTCATTGTTATTTACTTTCTGTGTTAGAATAAATTTTTAATAGAGTGTTTTAATTTTTCAAAGTCATGAATCTTTTGACTCACCCGAGTTTACTTATCCAAGTTTACTCTATCTAGTATCCTTAACGTGTTTTAGTCAAGTTTCGCTAGGCTTTTATATAGGGAACTTTAAAACACGAAAGTCTTAACTCTTACGGGTTAAGAACAAGAACTTTTCGCAAGTCCCTATAATTGATCCTAGAAAGTCGTTTATCAGGGGAGCTTTAAAATGCGAATTATAAACTTGAAAAAGTCTAAGAAGTTGCAAGATCCTATAGATGACTTGAAAACCCAAAACTTTGGTTTAATTTTCTAAGCATCCACGAGTCTTATTCCTTGAGATTTTACATTGTGGAGAACGAGAGATGATAGAGTCAATTATATGTTTGGTATTCTTTATGAATTTATGTGAGTTGATTATAAGCTTTTTCTCCCATCGCTTGCTAATAAATTTAACTGCAATAAATAAGGTTGTACGATTTGGAAAGTTACTTAGCTTCTAGCACAAGATCGTTTAAACGTTGCTCGGTATTAATTAGAGTTCATAGCCAAGGCATAACTTAGTGAAGCGGGATGCGAAGATTGGCGAGTCCGAAAAGGCCCTAACAAGGCATGAGGGCTACATTTTGTTGCTAAAGATCCCAAGTGATGTGAAGAATCATTTATCAAAAATCAATATGAAGGATCGAGACACACGACGAAAAGCAAATACTCCCCTAAAGATCATGGAGAAGTCTATCCAAAAAGTCCCTAACAAGGTATGAGGATAAATAGATCCAAGTCCTAAAAGGAGGCGGATCGTTGTATATCAAAGTCCAAAATAAAGATTGGAGAAAAATGAAGAAGTCGTGGTCCAAGTTGAAGAATCTCTCAAAAACTTCAAGTGAAGAAATTCCTATTATGAAGAGAAGACCATAATTTCAAGAACGTCTCTCAAGATTCGAAGTATGAAGTCGCTGCCAAATATCGGTCCGAGAAAGGTCTCAAATCGTGAAGCGAGTTATGCCAAGATGTGAACTTTAAGAGGTCCCGAGAAGCAGTTTTTAAAAGATTTTGTCCTTTAGATAACTATTGATTAAATCGTCCCACTTTATTTTCGGCCTAAAAAAACTATCGAAATAAGTCAAACAATTTATCCTCGTGATCATTCAAGACAATATTAAAATATAAGAGATACACCTAGGAATAAGGGAGTCTAAGTAAATAATTGGACCACATGAGTTCGTGTTAGTTTGCTAACTTATAATAACAATGATCTCGTTTTTAAGCTTGGTGTGAGGAACGTGAAACTTGAGGATGATAAACATTCATGATGGCCAAAATCCCAATGTAAGTCTTTGATTGTTTTACTTGTTTTGTACATACTTCTAACTTTTTAGTTTCCTTAATGTTTAGTATTTAATAAAGGCCAATGTGGGTTATTTACGATGAGAAATGTAAACTGTGCTTTGAAATTAATGCATTGCATGAGGGCATTGCAATGGTCAAGTGTAGGGGATTTAATAAGTGTGAAAACACTTATCCTTTTACCACTTATTTCCAATAATAGCAAGACCAAAACGTGTATTTTATGTCGTTAAAGTCGGAATTATGCGTGGTTTGTGTTTTTATTGTGTTTTAGGAAAAACAAATATGAAAAAGGGAGAAAACACGGGCTATCACGGGATTTTGTCGAAGAAAACGAGAAAAAACGAAGTCAAAAGATCAAGAGTGTAAAAAGAACAGAAGTCCAAGGCCTATTCTGAAGATTTATCAAAGAAAAAGTCTAAAGACGGAAGTTTAATGAAGTCGAAGAACTCAAGTCTAATAGAAGAAGAAAATTATAAGACAAGTTCAATTTATATCGACAAATCCCGAGACGACGTCGAGAAAGATAAAGAATTTAAATCGAGTCGAGACGAGAAGAACGAAAGAAGGAAGCAACACATGCACTCCCCACCTCCTATATATACTCTCCTAATGACACATTAGGAGGGTGTTAGTTAATTTAGCTAGTTCATTTTTCTTTTTTTAGTTTTTATTTTTGAGAGAGGAAGTGTTTAACTTTCTCTCACTAGAACTTCATCTTGTTTTTCCTTTCATGTTTAAGCTTTGATTTAATCTTGTATTTTAAAATATTTAATCTACAAGTTCAAGTTTAATCTTTTCATCTTTAATCTTCTTCTACCTTTCTTGATTTTTATTTGTTCTCGATCCGAA
Organism: Glebionis coronaria; assembly: GCA_025667525.1. NCBI lineage: Eukaryota > Viridiplantae > Streptophyta > Magnoliopsida > Asterales > Asteraceae > Glebionis > Glebionis coronaria. The sequence goes on along the minus strand of JANFOE010000091.1, from coordinate 576,151 downwards.
ATTTTAAAGCATCTTGTTTAATCTTGATGTTTTGATTGATTAAAAAGTTTAACTTTTTATCCATATCCAAGTTTATACGATTTGAGCTTTGAGCTTGTCATGGTTATTGGCTTATTTTGTATTTAGCTTATTTACTTTTAAGTTTTCTTAAAAGTTTAGTCTTTTTAAAGTTGATTTATAAAGTTTGCTTAATTCGTGTTTTGAAAGTTTTTAAATTTATGCTTGTTTTCATTCGGTTAAGATTTGATTAAGTGCTTATTCATCTTGCTTATTTGTGCTTATTCATTTTTGCTTGTTGCTCTTTGAATCCCATCGTATCAGCTTTATGAGTTTACCTATTCCGATCAAGTAAGTGTGATCGCATAAACCCCTAGGATTTCTACTTCCGATCCTTTACTTAGATCACCAAGTACGATCCACTTCACGATCACTGGCTGCGATCCCATAGTGCGATCGTGGTTAGGATTGTTGGGTGCGATCCATTGTCACGATCACAGACCACGATCAGACTACGATCCACTTGTTGCGATCTTGAGTGCGATCTATGGTTGCGATCACTTGTTACGATCGCATTGAGTGCGATCCCTTATACTACGACATAGGCTGCGATCGAGTGATATGATCGTAGGCTACGATCTAGGTTGCGATCGGTGGTTACGATCCAATAGTGCGATCAACCACTGCGATCCACATTGAGTTCCTATCTTGTTGCGATCGGATTTATGTTTTTGTTTTATTTATCTTAGTTTTCAAATTTACTTTTCATTACGTTTTAATTTCCAAAAATTTCACGCTTCCCGAAATCTCTGTTTTTACCAAGTGTTTTTCTAATTTTACAAAAAAAAAGAAAAAGAAAAAAAAAGTGTTGAAGTTTTTCTAGATTTGCCTTTAGCTTATTTTAATTACGTTTCTGTTAATCCCATATCAATCCATAACACGAGATTTAGAAGAGATATTTAGAGAGATAAAGAGAAGAAAAGTAGAGAGAGAAACAAGAGAGATTTTGGAAGGTTTATGTTTACTAGAGAGAGAAAGTAAAATGAACCAACACCCTCTTCCACACATGGAAGAGGGTATATATACCCTTGGCATATGGGCCGTTGGTTTAGAATCCTTGGGCCGGGCTTGGCTTTGTTTTGGGCTTACGCCCCAACGACGATAATTCCACTTCTAACCGTTGTTAAATAGATTAGATACCGAGAATGATATCTAGTACACAAATGCTAAGCAAAAGTCATGTATTACCAACTACGATTTTTAATACAACGAATTCCATCCTGACGAACTTCAAATTCTTTATCCATTCCTCTCAACTTCTTAGCTTCTACATTTTCTACCTTAAGTGCTGCTTCTTGTGCTTCGAGAATTTGGGTAGGTAACTTTGGTAAAAGAGTTATCATTACTGGTCTAACTCGTAACGGCTTAAACGCTCCTTCCGACTTAAAGCATCAACTACTACATTGGCGTTACGTGGTTGATAACGAATTTCACAATCGTAATCAGCAAGTAACTCTAACCAACCTCGCTGTCTCATATTTAATTCTTTCTTATAAAGAATATATTGAAGACTTATATGATCAGTAAATACTACACACTTCATACCATAGAGGTAATGTCTCAAGACTTTAAGAGCAAATATCACCGTTCCTAATTCTAGATCATGAGTAGTATAATTCTTCTCATTAGGTTTAAGTTGCCTATGCATAAGCAATAACTTTATTCCTTTGCATAAGTACTGCTCCCATCCCTTGAATAGATGCATCACAGTAAACGATAAAGTCATCGTTACCTTCTGGTAATGCTAGGATAGGTGCTTCACACAACTTTTGCTTCAATAATTGAAAAGCTATCTCTTGACTATCTCCCTAGAAAAACAATTTGTTCTTCTGAGTCAATTCTGTCAAAGCTTTAGCAATTTTTGAAAACCTTTGATGAATCTTCGGTAATACCCAACAAGTCCTAATAATTGTCTTATTTCCGTAGGCGTACTAGGATTACTTCAATTCTTTATCGCTTCAATCTTTGCAGGATCCACACGAATACCTTGGCTATGAATGACATGCCCTAGGAATTGAACAACATTGATCCAAAATTCGCACTTCGAGAACTTAGCATACAACTCCTCCTTCTTAAGTAATTCGAGAATTATACCAAGATGCTTGGCATGTTCTTCTCTATTACGGGAGTAGATAAGAATATCATCGATAAACATGATTACAAATTTATCCAAGTAAGGATTGCGCACTCTGTTCATGAGGTCCATGAAAACAACTGGTTCATTGGTTAAACCAAAAGGCTTCACTTTAAATTCATAATGTCCGTATCGCGTCTTGAAAGCAGTTTTAGGAATATCGTCTTCCTTAACTCTCAGTTGATGATAACCTGATCGTAAATCAATTTTCGACTATACGCTCGATCCTTGAAGTTGATCAAACAAATCGTCTATATTGGGTAATGGGTAACGATTCTTTATAGTAAGTTTGTTTAACTCATGACAATCGATACACATCTTAAAAGATCCATCTTTCTTTTTCACAAATAAGACTGGAGCTCCCCACAGCGATATACTTGGTCTAATAAATCCTCGATCAGTTAGTTCTTGGATTTGACTTAACAATTCTTGCATTTCCGAAGGTGCTAATCGATAAGGCGCTTTAGCAATCAGTGTTGCTCCTGGTATCAAATCGATATGGAACTCAACTTGACGTTCAGGAGGCAAACCTGGTAATTCCTTGGGATATACTTCGGGAAATTCTCTAACTATCAGAATATCTTCTAATCGCTTCTTTTCTTTCTCCTTTTCCACTGCTTGAACTAAGAAAACTTGACCACCTCGGGATACATACGTATTTATCTCTAAGCATGATATGAGATTTAGTCGAGTCTTACTTCGCTCACCATAGACAATCAAAACTTCATCGTTAATAGGAATATGAACGGCTTTCTCGTCACATAGAATTTTAGCATGCTATTTAGATAACCAGTCCATTCCAATGACTACGTCAACACTACCGAGCTTAATAGGTATAAGATCGATTTCAAAGGATTGACGTAATAAAGTAATGATACATCCTCGAATAATGGTATTAGTGCTAATTATTTTTCCATCGACCATTTCTATATCATACTTAGTATTTAAAGAAAAAATCAGAATATCTAGCTTAGCAGCTATTTAACATATATGAAACTTCTGTTAGCTCCTGAATCAAATATTAATTTAACCAGACGTTGATTTAGATGAAACATACCCGTAACCGTATTCTGATCTTGATGAGTATCGTTTAGTAAATAGGCTTTTCCTCGGCTATTGCTCTAGTTACGGCACTCAAACACCATATGCCCTTTTTTTCCGCAGTTATGGAAAACTTTATTTATAGGAATTTGATTACTTCCAGTAGCTGGTCCCTTACTTTTGCAGAATCTTGTCTGATGTCCTATTTTCCACAGTTCTGATACTTGATAGTGCAATATCCTGTGTGATGTAGAGAACACCTCTGACAAAGGGGTTGTCTTCCACTATAACCATTGCTCGAATTTACAACATAAACTATAGAAACATCATTTCTTTTGTTTTGCTGTTGACGATTATTGCCTTGATTATAGTTGCAAAAATTATTCTTCAAGAAATTACGATTAACAGGAAAGTTCTTCCTATCATCAAACTTCCTCGTATTATTAACTGCCACTTGTACAAGAGTATACCTTATCACTTGATTCATTAATCTTTGAGTAATGGTGATAACTTCCTCTAAAGTTTAGGGTTTAGAGGCAGTAACATTCTGTTCAATACTTCTAGACAATCCTTCAATAAAAGATTCCATCAACTTTTCAGTATTAGGCACCATATTAGGACATAATAATGCTAATTCCTGAAATCTTCGGATGTAAACTTTAAGATTATTTTCCTTTACTACCAAATTATAGAACTCTTCCTCCATTTTCCTAATGTCACTGTGAGGACAATACTTCTTAATTAGCGGATTCTTGAATTCACTCCAGGGAGTCTGATAAGCTTGTACTATCCCAATGGGTTGTGCTTAAGCATTCCACCAAGACAAAGCTTCTTCTATCAGCGTACCCGCAGAAAATTTCACTTTACAGTCTTCAAAACAATCAATGCGAACAAATACTAATTCAGTTCTCTCGAACCAGCGAATAAGTACAACAGCTCCTTCGAATCCTTTATAGTTAAAAGGCTGACAGTTCATGAAATTTTTATAAGTACATCTCTTTTCCACCTGAACTTCTCTTCTAGCAGCATTTCCATTACTTGTACTAGCTATATTGGCGGCTTGTGCTTGCAAAGCTAAAGTCACACTCTCAGCAACCAATTACCTTATTTCTTCAGGTGTCATATATACTATCGCAGATGTTGATGATCTCGTATGAGCTATTCTACCAATATTTACAAGCACTCGATAAGAATGATATTTTTTTATTTTTCATACGTGGAGTATGGAATCAATTTAATATATCATAGGGTATCAATAATTTCTAATTCTTTCAACAATTTCATATGTGAGGATTCATAATATGAATGACGATAAAATTTCCTAATCCTTTCAAACAAATTCATATATGAGGATTTATAATATGAATGACGATAAAGGCTTAAATAAAATGACAAGAATTTTTTTAGAACAAACACATACTTCTTTATTTATGAACAACTTATCGTTTATATTTACACGATAAGCATCTTTGTTACATAAAGAAAAACTATACATATCTTACTTATGAACAGTATTTTCCCTTTGAGGGACATTATTTTGACCCGAATTATTAATCGTTCAGGTTTTAATATTTCGATTTTGGTGTATGAAGGTATTTCTAATGGAACATGGCGTTGGCCTGATGATTGGAGCTCTAGATTTCCTGTTATCTACTCAATGCCTGTTCCGGCTATTGATGAGGCTAGGGAGGATGTGGTTATGTGGCGTGATAATAATGGTCATCTTAAACCGTTTTCTTTTGTTCTTGTCTGGGATACCATACGTACTCGTGGATTAACTGTGGATTGGGTTCATGCCGTTTGGTTCTCCCACTGTATTCCGCGTCACTCTATCCATTTATGGCTTTGTATTTAGAGGAAGCTAAAGACGCAAGATCGTATTAAAACAAGGGATGTGGGTCCAAATGTTGATATTAATATCCTTAGATGCCCGTTTTGGCATGTCACTCAAGATTCACACGAAAACGTCTTCTTCGAGTGTGTCTTTTCTTCTCAGGTTTGGTCTAAGGTTCGTGGTTTGTGCAAGATGCAGGGTGTTCCAGCTAGGATTGATGTTATTATGAATTTTATCATTCCCCTTTCAAATGGAAGGTCGGTTGTTGATATCTTGTCTCGTCTAGTGGTGGCTGCCACTTCTTATTTCGTTTGGCGGGAAAGGAATGCTAGGTTGTTCACGAAGTCGTCTATGAGGGTGGATCAGCTGGTTGATGTTATTATTAAAACTGTTAGCCTGAAGTTAACTACCTTACGGTTCAAGAAGATTACTACTGCTTCCCGAAGTATTCTGGATCAGTGGAAGTTGCCATCGACGTGTTTTGGTTATGATGGGAGTGCCGGGTGAGGGTTGTACTATTTTTTCCTTGTCCAAGGTTTTTCCCACCGGGTTTCTTTGGCAAGGTTTTTTAAGGAGGCAGACTCATTTGGTTTCCTCTTGCTCCCATCATGGTGTTACTTAGATGTTGGATGTATTCATGTATTCATGTTTTCATCTTGGTTTATGTCTAGTTTATTATGTTATAGGCTAGATTATTTGTTTGGATTTTAATAGGACTTGTTTAACAAGCTGCCTGTAGCTTACGGTTAATGTGGTAATTCAGCCACATTCCTTTGTACTTCAACGGTTTTTTGGTTAATATATTTACCGGGGTAACCCTTTACCAAAAAAAATACATATCTTACAAACTGAAACTAGATTTCTAAGCTTAATTCCTCATTTTGATCTCCTCAATTCTGTCCAAAATATATCCGGAGTCAGATTGTTGATTTGTTTTGAGATCGTCGATGAGTAATTCTAAATTAAGCCCAGTCCTCGTAAGTCCTTCTTTTGGTTCAAAATTTTCCTTCTCTAGTATTGTCATACTCATTTTAAGCATGCATCCTTCTACTCAGTCTAATATTATGGCGTCGAGTAACGTCCACTTTATATTCCAATTGACTAATATGCTCTTCAATCTTCTTTCTTCCTCTTATCAAATTTCTTATATTCTTCTCCACTATTCTAAAATCTTCAAGTGAAATTTCATCAAGATGACTATCAATTACAGACAATTGCTTGTCGTGCTTTTCCACAATCCGTGCTCTAGAGTCTTCCTTAGTTTCATAAGGCTCTTCACAACTTTGATTGGGAGACGAATAAAGATCCTCAGGTAATAGAAAACGAGACGTAGGTGAAGGTACACTATTCATCACTTGAGTTTGATGTGAGAAATATTTTTGTACTTCAGGAGTATCGTAAAAAGATAAAGTTAGAACACGCACATCTGTGGGAGATGGGGTGAACATCAGAACTTCTCATTCATCATCATCGGAAATGAGAATATAGGTGGAAGTAGACATCCTTGTAATTTATATAATATAATATCATAAGATATTCTACTAAAGGAATAAAAATCTTCACTGGCGTTGAGGATGGCTGATAGTCTTGAAATTTAAAATTCTCTTAGTTATAGTTTAAGAAAAACTCTATTCTCTATAACTGTGGGCTCTGGATACCAATCTGTAACACCCCCATTTTACCTTATAGCAGCGAAAGCTGATTTTGGGGTATTACTATCAAAGTACCATAGTCACAATAATAGAAAATGCTCAAAAACATTTTATAAATATTTACGTTATCATTCATTTATTATTTAGAGTTTAATAAAAACAACTGTACATAAATGTACATCACAGGTTTTCCCAAAGATCTAGTTTTATTCTCTAGAATGATAACTTTTCAAGAAACCACCATCCGCAACCCGCCAATCCTTATTCACCTGAAATATATGCCTTAAAGTCAACACAATGGTTGAGTGAATTCATAGGTTTTAAACAATATTTGAATAAAAGTACAACTCTAGGGCTACAATATTATACACCCAACTTTTTAAATTCATCGATTCTTATTGCACTAGCTCATGACCCCGCGACTAGACATTATCAAAAAAATCCAACAAATTTCCTTAAGCAGGAAGTTTGCTGGATTATCCTGAGTTAGCAAAATAAAGCATATTTGTTTAGCATAGTTAGAAACCATTAACTGCTAGCAAGTGCGACTTGCCCAGATAGGAGATTTCAGTCTCCAATAGTACTATTCACAATATTAGCGTTCATTACATGATTAGCGGTCCATAATTAAAAAGGGACTTTAACGGCAACAAGTAAACGTAGTGTCAACAATCAGATAGGTAGCATACAAAACACTTGTATTCTAGTTTTAGCATATATCCCCCTCACGGGTTTTTTATCATTTATAAAGAATTTAAAAGTGAGGCTATGAACTCACCTTAGCCTAAAGAGTCTTGAATTATTCAGCTACAACTAATCACAACATTCTCACAATATCTGAGTTGACATACAATATGTATATATTTCAAGTCATAATCTCCGAGTTCAATCTTTTCTAATTTCATATATTTATTCTTTGATTCATATATTTTGTTATTATAGTATCATTGTTCGGGCCAATATACTCAGAAGCCATTCTATAAACGTTTGAGGAGCGAGGGCACTTTAAATCGTAAACTCAACCACTCAGTCAGAACGTAATATCGAGATGGAACATCTTTGTACAAAGTTCCCTACTAACATGATACATAGTTTATTATTACATTTTATGTCTTTAGTTTCAATATTGGCAAAAATAGTCCTGATAGTTATATTTTGGCATAATTACACTTTTAACCCTTTAAGTATATAGTTTCATTAATTACAATTTAGTCCCTCAATATTTAACCTTAGGGTCTCAAACTTTCCAACATTTATTGTTATAGCTGTAACTTTCAGAAAATGACACTTTTGGCCTAAAATGTTATATAGTTTCAAAAATGACAGGTCCCTATAGTTGTAAAAATCATACAACTTCTTCAAAAATGTACCAAAATGATCTAGGATTTTATACAAAGTTTCAAAACACATTTATAATCATAATAACAACATTTTACCAGAATTATAGCTCTTTAAAATGGATTTTAAGTCATTATTTCATGTAAAATACAAAACTTTGGTTTTAAGACATCTTTAGCTTATAACTTCTATTTAAATTGATGAAATGACTTATTTCTTTTTAGATTATCTTTCTAAAATTATTTTGGCATTATAACAAGTCATATAAATTATTATAACAAGATCAAAGCTTGCTTAACATAGAAATTACCTAGGTAGCTCCAAAATGGCTTCCTATGAACACATCTTGCTATCAAAGCTTCAAAAGTTTCAATGGCTTATAGACCTGATTTTTGGTCTTGTGGGATGTCCTAAGACATTTATAGAAGTGAATATGAATAATGGGTAGGAGGTTTGCGGAAAACGGGGTGCAAGTCTTCATGTTTTCTATTCGGCTCTATTTATACCCATTTCATGCCTTATCCTCCAAGTTCTTAGCCTTAAACGTGTAATATAGATATACTAATGACTAAGGATAGCTAGTGAAGCTCTATTAAAGTTCATAGAAAAAAATAGCTTTATTCCAATCTTCACTTATGGCTTAAAATAGGTCACGGCATGATATTGATAAGAATGGTGATGTGTAACACCCAAGTAGGTGATGCACCTACTTGTAACCACTTCTAATATATCCTAAAACATGTAAATATCTAGTTTTTGAACTTGGAATAGGAGGGAAAGAGTTAAAAATGAGTTTTTGAGGGAAAATCCTAAACCGAGTCTAAATTCTAGGGCTTGTAACTTATGGTTTGTAATTTTGGTGATTAGGGACTTAGGAAAGTGATTAGTGAATGATTAAGACTTAATTAAGGTTTAGACATTCTATTTAAGAGATTTAGGTCCTTGGTTTGAAGTTTAACAAAGGTTTGATGTGAAAATGGGAAGTATACTTATTTAGATTTGGGTTTTCTAATGATCTAAGTTTAAATCTTAGTAAAAGTCATTGTGTTTTAAGTCATTATCCTCCTATATCATTAAGCCTAATAACTTTCTATGTTGGGTAATTAGTGTTTATATCATCATCAACACTTATTCTAAGTCTTATATGATATGTTTATAACTTCTATGGGTTCTAAATTCTTAGCTTAAGGGTTTATATAAGTTGATCATATTCTAGGGTTGATTAAGTAAGCTTAAGGTCCTGTGCTTTGAAAACTTGTATTTTATGCTTTAATAATTTGTAGCTTGGTTTAAGATAAATGTATTAACGTATTACGATACTTAGTTGAGTTTTATAATTAGTTGCAAAAGATTAAACTTTAATTCATTATAGAATGGATTTTATATGCTGATCTGAGTTTTAGGTTATTTTATTGTAATTAGCTTGAGATTAGTGAATATTAGTGTTTTGTGATTGTTTACCTTTCCTTTATATGGTAGATTATAATTAGTATAATGTATTTGATAATAGTACATAGATATTATGTAGCTATATTGCTTGAAACATTAGTTTACAAGGATTTTCTAGGGTTTCTATGGCTATTTAGGGTATCCTTGTTGTATTTGAATTGTTCTTATTCATCGCATATAGTTACTTTTAGAACTCAGACTTGATATATATATAGTTTGTACAATATATGGGCATATGTGGAAGTAATAATTGAGATAGTAAGAATCCATATATTCAACAATTCAGTCATATACCATAAAATGCAAAAAATTCTTAGTAAAGTCACCTCTTTATTTATAAACATAGATATTGCATTAGTTAAAATTACTAGATGTTATAATAGGTATAAGGGATAATATTCTTCTTAATTTATTTATAACTACAGATATTGGTACTCATTTCAAAAGATTATTTTGGGTATAACCTTGTCAGAGTTTCTATATCATTAGTAAAATACAATTGACAATAATCTGGATGGCATCATGTCTTAAGAAATTCTAAAAAATCTTATTACTTGTTCTTGCCTATCTTTATAAGAGAAATCCAGGTTTGAACATTTATAAATTCAGATTTTATAATCTCTTTAAGATATGACTTAATTATTTAGTCTTAAAGGTCAAATAATATATTATTCTAAGTACATGTATATTACAAATGAGTTGTTCTACCAGATAATGAAATAAAATAACACTTACAAGAGATGTAAGTAATAACACATGGATTTCATGATAAAACTCACATATATTTATTACATTTATTTATTTACAAGATACAGAATAAAAGAAAACTTAGAAATTAGTCTTGCTCCAATAGTATCGTGTTTGATGACCTTTCTTGAAGCAATTTCGACATTTAGCTGGGCAGGTTCCTTTGTGATGTAGTTGACACTTCACACAAAGAGGAAGCTTTCCAGCATAATTTTTATATCCTAGTGTTTTAGGAATTTTAACTATGAGACCCCCAAAATCAGGTACGGAACAACTAGGCAGCAAGGGGGCGCCACGTCATGGTACAAGAAACAATGAAATATTATTGACATAAAGTTGACGTAATAAAAATTTATACATTAAATCATATAGAATCAGAGTTTTTAAACAAAGGTCCCAGATTTTTATAAGCGGAAATCTATAATTTCATTATGGTTTTGTAACTTATAGTTACAAATAATACATGATAAACTTCTGACAGTTTTTAGATAAACCAAAGTTTAAGTACACACAAAAATCTCCAAGCTGCGATAATATCATGCGGGCTCCCATCCAAGCAAAGCTAAGTATTGATACCTGAGATTAAACATGTAAAATCATCTATATAAAGTTGAGTGATATTCATAGGTTTAGTAGTAAAGAAGTGGAACACAAGCATTCATTTATAAAACATGTAAATAGAGAAAATGGTTATGATCATTAACCATAGTCCGAAACCAATATTATTGCTGTTTAGTTCATGAACCGAAGCTTAACTCAAAGTAAGTTCTTCTAAGGAGTATTCAGCCTAAATACTCAAGTATAAACAAATTTAAGTGCGTCAAGGTAATCGGGACGGGGATTGTCAATCCCGATGACTCCACCCACAACATTCTCGCTTAGCGCAAAGCATTCGGGACAATTAACGGCTCATGATCAAGAGAGGAAACTTAAGGCTATTAACTATAAGCAATAATATCAATGAAAACTGTTGGAAAGCATACAAGTCTGAATAGTATACAAGTTCTGGATAGCATACAGTTTTAAATGAATATGTTCCACCATGTAAAATCATACCCCGCGTTTAGAAACAATGTATTAGTAAAAAGGGGCTATGAACTCACCTTAGCTACGATGTGAATCAATATGGAACTTGAGGGCTGAGTAGTAACAACAACAAATCAAGAAACTTCCAGTCATCCAATACCTACGATGACGGGGCACGAAAACTTATAAGATACAAAAATAACGTTTAGAAAATGCTTTGGTTACTATTAGTACACAAACCATCTTATAACTCGCAAGGCATTGCAACCTATTGACTCGAATTAATTTTGACTTAAAAACACTACTTACCCACTGTATGATCATTTTTATAAACATTAACAATGCTCATCAAACCCATAAGTAGCAAACACTTGTACACTTTGAGTCGAAAATTAACGTTAACAAATTGGCTGCACTAAATTTTCAGAAACATGCTATAAAGATTGTATCATATCTAGAGTTCTATAATAGCTATAAACTCAAACTTTATGGCCATGGTAAGATAAAATTATTACCTTTTTAAATATTTAAGAAACACTTTCAAAGATATTACCAATCAATGGGAAATGCAGTTTTAGTGCAGACTACTCAGATTTAACTTTTTCGACAAAAAAATTGTATAAAACCATTTTGACCATCATTTACATTCCGTAAAAGATTTTAACTTGAAACCAATTGGAAATGTTCTAATTTGACCTATATTACTGTAATAAGTCATAAAAATACCCACTTTGGCTTTTTATGCTTTGACCCCAAACACAAATTTGGCGCACATGTCGGTATTAACTAGTTTTGATAAAAAGATCATATTTTACTCATCTGGATACTTCCAAAAACCACCCAACTCACCAATTGTACTACACAACCAAGGCTATCCAAAAATAAAGAAAGTTGTAGGTCTTATTTGCAGAAAAATTTCATGAATGGCTGTAGCAATCTGCTATCATTCTTAACCTCATTTTTGACACTAAAATTTACTTCTAACATCACCTAAACACTTGCACACCCTAAGAAATTCCTCTACAAGTACACAAGACCAATCATGATCATAATACCACCTTGACATCAGTAGCATATGGTCTAAATACAAAAATCCCAATTTCATAATCAAAGCATTTAATCAAATAGAAATCAAAGCAATACAATAGAGCCAAGAGTACCTTAGTACAAGTGTGACAGATATGAGAACCGGGCTATAGATGGCAATAGGAAATACTCCAAGGGCTACCCGCAACCTACAAGAGTGATCACGACCCTTAAGTATGCGTTTTATAAAAAATATAAAACAGTTGTATCAAAATATTTTGTAAAAATGTAAAATATATATAACTTGCACAACCAACCGAGTTTAAGTGTGGTGATGACCTTCATGACACGTAACCTATATAAAAATGCATAATATAATAGCCTAAGGTCTCAAATCAAGTAACCCAAGTGATTTGCACCTAAGAACGCCAACAATTTATTTAACCGTAGGCGTAAATTCATATTTTATGGTATAGTTGTTTTGTAAAGGGCGTAGATCCCAATCCATAAGTCCAACAACTAAGGAATTTTCACCACTTGAACGGGTCTCTCATGAGGTTTCCATAATGTCTAACTATTCGATCTAAGAGTTTACGGAACTTTCTAAAAGTCTAAAACACTAACAGCCACCCCATAAGCACTTAATGGTCAAACTGCACCAGTCAAACTTGGGACAAAATAACCCGTTAACCTACAAGGTATAAGGGCCTGAGATTTACACCATTGGAATGCCTCAAGACTCTACTTTCGGCCCATTCTAACCACGATTAAATAGCTACTACCAATTAGCGGCAAAGTTACATTCTTTAAAGGTTACAAAATCAGAATTTAGGTTTTAAAACTTGAGTTTACCGTTTTAGTCATAAAAACCATTTGGTGATAGTTATCGACGCGAGGTCAGTGGCGTTCGTTAGATTATAATGTATACTAAATCAGAAGGTCTTAAAATGTCTAGTATTTGGTCAATGACCTGTAGCAAATAGCTATACAAATCTGTTGGGTCAGATTGGGTTCACAACCGTAAATTGACCATAACTCACTCATCCGGAGGAGTTGATCGCCTATCCAACTCGCTACTAGCATGTAAAAGGGTCAATGAATCCATCTAAGCTATAAAATCACAGCCTACAGTGGGAAAATATGTGTGTTTTGGGCTCACAAACCTGCTGTCCAAATTTTTGCTTTTAAAAGCATAACTTCCTCATCCGGAGGAGTTGTGTGCCTATCCAACTCGCCACTAATAGGTAAAACGCCTAAAGAATATGTTTAAGCTATAAAAATAGGAGGTAACAATGAAAAAATGTGGGAGTTTTGGACTCGAAACTCTGCTGTCCGAAATTCAGTAAGGTCTAATCATCAATTTAAGGTTTCTACTACCCAATTCAAATCACCAAACTCATAATTCATCAAAGCACTAACTCAAAATATCTCATAACATCAAATGCATGTAAGAATCTTAAACCTAATCATAAAAAAACTAAATGCAAGTAATAATCATAAACAAACATGGTTAACACATTACAAACCTATTGGTAAAATCAATTACCAAAAATCTTCAATCTTTAAAATTCATGATTCACCAAAAAACATAGCATGTGGAGGATTTTTAAGTGGGTTTAGGGTTAGAATCAATAAATATCAATTTGGTGTAGTTTAATTGTGCTAGAATTGGATTTTGGAAGATGATAATGGTGGTTTTGTTGTTGTGTTCGTCGGACAGAAGAAAAAAAAGGGAGAGATAAACAATATTTGGCAAGTTAAGGTTGTAAATGTGTTTTTGTTTGTGTCTTAGTCGACTAACAGGAAAAAAGGGAAGGGAGTGGGCTTTGGCCCACTTACCAATTCTTATGTATAACTTAAGCCCGAATGCAACTAGTTCTAGCCTGACTCGATTCTTAAAAACTCTAGTCGTTCTGACTTGGTGCAAGTTATAATACGATAACAAAATATTTTAGAAACATAGTATTTTGACTTCATAAAGTCGAAAAATTTAGCCATCGGTTCCCGTTCCATCGATTCGGGTAAACTTTTTATAAAACGCGCGTGAGTGCTTTTAAATGAAATTTTTTTTTTGATTTAAATAAATACGGAAAAATAAAATAAAATTTTTAAAATTCCGAATAAAGTATTATCAGAGCTTAGAAAATACTTAAAATATAATTTATTAAAATTATCAAGATCTCAGGATATAAATATGAAGAATACAAGAAAATATAACATGTTGAAAATTCAAGAAGCATGAATAAAAGAATAAAAAAAATTACCGGGAAAATACGAGTTCTCACATTAACTGAGTTGGAATTTGGGTAATATAAGTAAGGAAAATAGGGATCATAGGAAAATTTAGGGGATTAGGTTTTGTTTCAGCAGAAGCTTCTTCTTCTTCTTCTTTACTAAGTTTACACTTAAGAGTATTTGATTCTTGCACAGGATTGTGCTTGATTACGTGATCCATAAATTTCTGAGAAATATTAATGGCTTCTAAACTTTGGGGGTTTAGAGATAGTAATTATTTTATTGAATCCCTGGGGAAATACTTTGATAAAAGCTTTCATCATTATTTCGGAATTAGTGATAGGACATAATTATGCTAAGTCTCAAAATTTTCTTAAATAGGCATTGAGATCATTTCCTTGTGTCACTAGATAGCAAAATTCCTTTTTCACTTTCTCGATTTCTATGGAGGGATAATATTGGGTCATTATAAGGCACTTAAAATCTAACCACTTCATCCTTTGAGCTTCTTCTATTCCAATGAGTTGAGAATAGTAATTCCACCATGCTTTGGTAGTTAAACTACTAACAACAATCTTCACTTTATGATCCTTGGCACAACTACTTTGGGAGAAAATCGTCTCAGTTCTTTTAATCCAATGGGTAATACTAATAACATCTTTGGTTCTTTGAAATTTATATAACTGACAAGTTATAAAATTTTATGTTGAAGTAGTATTCTTCACTATCTTAAAAGTCGGTATTTTCATAGCTGCAGCAATCCCATCGTTAATTATTTGTTGAAGTTGTTCGGGAGTTAGGGTAGAAGATATCGATGTCCTTAAATGTGTCATTCTGAATTTAGAAGACAAATTTTTTTGAAGTTTAGATATACTTGTCTTTTTAAGCATTTGCCATATTTGTATACATTCAACGCTTTACGGGCATATTTTTCAAAAATTTAAAGATACATCATATAAGGTTAGGGAGTAGGTTTATAGGGCTATGTAACTATTATCTCGTCTTAAGATTCCTAA
The DNA here is from genome assembly GCA_025667525.1 of Glebionis coronaria. Taxonomy (NCBI): domain Eukaryota; kingdom Viridiplantae; phylum Streptophyta; class Magnoliopsida; order Asterales; family Asteraceae; genus Glebionis; species Glebionis coronaria. Next base: position 560,596 of record JANFOE010000091.1, on the reverse strand, counting down.
GTTTATTTATCCTTTATTTAAATTAATACTTTCTTTTAGACTTGAAAAGTCATTTTTAGTTTAAGATAATATCTTTCTTTTGCTATAATTCTTTTAAAGACTTATACTTTGTCAAGTATTTCTCTTTTCTAGAATGATAACAAAATAAACGAAAGAAAAAGAAACTTTTATTTATTAACAATCCACTTTGCTGATGGACAAGCAAGCTTCTTTGTTACATAAAAGTAAAAACCGAAAGCAAAAATATTTACAAGGCTTTTAGGGAAGCTGAAATATTTTTGAGCTGGTTTACTCCTTCTTCTTGAGATCTTTGATTATGGCTAAGAGTCGTTTGATATTGTCTTGGTGTCGTACTTGAATATCTTCAATTAGCTTCTCCGTTGTTGCCATTCTTATTCGAGCTAAGGTAATTTCCTCATCATGTAACCTCTGCTTATGTCGTAACTCATAGTTTTGGTTACTTACTTTTATTAGATCCTTTCCATCTTTTCCATTTCCTCTTGCATTATCGTCTTTCCATACTTAAATCCTTCAATTTCATATTCCGGATCTTCAATATACTTGGGAGGCACTTCACTAAAATTGTTGAACATATTCTCCATTTGTTCTACAAATATATTTTGGGTATTTGGGATATTATTGGATGCTTGGGATGAAGAAGTTTGACACTGCAGAATACGTATATTATTTGGTTGAGGATTATTTTCTGGAGATAAAGGATTAGGTTAATTATTAGCAGAAAGGGCTAGTACTAAGGGTTTAGGTAAATCCATAAGGTAAATATTTTCTAGATCCAAATCTGATATGACGATGGGATGAAAATAGGAAGACATATTTCTGAAGACATCGATAAAATAAATTATTTATATTAGATTTAGTATATTACTTACACATACTATCATATTATCAAATAATATTATCATTTAAAAATCACAACTTGAAATTATCATTTACAACTTTTGTAGAAACACGGTTTTGATGCGTAGATTTTCACTTGGAATTTATTTAAGAAAATCAATTATAGTTAAGATTTTAATCTCTTGTTCTCTATAACTATAGCTCTGATGACACTGTCGAACACCCCCATTTTTACCTTGACGCAGCAGAATAATATTTTTAGGGTATTACTTCATGATATGAAATCATAGTAATAGAAAAACAACTCAAAAGAGTGTTTAAATAAACTTTATTTATTCTTTATAAATTATCATTCAAAATCAGAGATTTTCAATAATACAACTTGTACATACTCTATACATCACAGGTTCCCGAGTCTAGAAAATAGGTTTGAATGATAAAAATTCCCATGTCTACATCTCTCCACGTCATCATTATTCTGCTCCATGTTATCAATTATTAAAACTTGAAAATATGCTTAAATTCAACACAAAGGTTGAGTGAATTCATAGGTTTAAAAATAATTTAAATACAAGATTCCTTTTTACTGAGCTACGTTATTTTTCGCTCGTAAAATCAATTAATCAATGCACTAAGCTTATGATACTGTGACTAGACATATCTGAAACTATAAAACCCGCTCTAAAAACCCTATGATCATTTAATGCAAAAAGTTACCGTTAAATTTAAAATTTATAATTATATACGCCGTGTATCACGAACATTTAATACGAACAATATGTATATTAATTAATTATCATAAGTATTATGTACGTAAACACGAATATTAATATACGATAATTATGTACGTACGATATTAAGAAACGTTCAAATAACGGAAGCACGATAATTAAATACCTATGTACACGATAAATAATTAAACAAGAAAAACAAACACCAAAGTGTAAGGGGGTGTTTGTGGCGTCGGTTTAAAGAGGAAGGGAAGGGAAAACCGGGCTTGGCCCATACCCATTACCCAATACTTGTTTAATAAAAACTACAGGATGTTTTCATAAACACTTTTTCAAGAAAATCAAAACCCTAAAACCCTCTTGGTCTATATTTCTAGCCGCGGCAACCTAGAACACCAAGGAGTAATCCGGTTGATTTTGGTTATTGATTCGGTAACGTATTCGTGTTAATTCCCTTTTTAATCCACGTATTGGTATCCCTTAAATCCTTTTTATTATTTATTTTATTATGTTATGATCTAGATTTATTAAAAATAAAATAAGAACACATGTAAACATGTTAGATCTATCAAGAATTAAACAAAAAGGATTTTGGTGGGGTGTTTGTCTCGATCACACGCCAACCGAGACCATGGAGGTCTCGGTGGTGTTGCATCATGTAACACCCCCAAATGGTCAAATGCAGCGTAGGTACGTTTGGGGTGTTATTTTTAAAGGTGGATCGATAGCACATAGTATATAGAGTAATGATCATCAAATGACATTAAAACATATTACGTGAGTTTAATCGTGCAAAGTAATAATTGTCTTGAAAACATTATTTGTAGAAAATCCCGGCCCGATGGTAAACATGATGCTTCTAATGATGCTGGAATCTAATGCAAGTACATGCTTACTTTCCTAAGAAAACATAGAAAGTAAAATGCGGGGGTCAACACTAGGTTGGTGAATTCACAGGTTCAATTATAAAGTAAAAGTATTGTTATGCAAAACACCACGGGGATAGTAGCGCATAAAGCCACATACTATAGTAGTTCCTATTGCCCTGTAATAGATGCTAGACATGATTCTCAGGTGTCTTTCGAGGTCATCCTAATGAGAGACCCTCAGTCCGACAATGAAATAAACATGTTTCTTGGCCTAAGCGTTTTGTGATAGAAAGTCACGCAGGTCGGGTGTTGTCAATACCCAGATAGATCTATCGATAACATTTTGCGCTACACTATTAACTATTACAGTCCACGGGAATAATGGGGCAAACAATAAGCAGTAATCTGTTGTTGTCTGTAGGCGTTTGCATAAACAATAATTAAGTATGTTTTCTCCCCCAGTTATAAAACAATAAAAGATGGGGCCATGAACTCACCTCTGTGGTGATGATGTAGGGATAATGTCACTGAATGCACTGGAACTGTATGATCACGAAGTAGTGAAATTACCTAAGTAATTTATATGACTCATTATATGCACAATAAAAATGCGCAGATAAATGTAACTGATGAAAATGCATGATCACGAATTAATAAGTTGTTACTATTGTTCATACGTTAAACTTATAGTAAGTTATCGATAATCATATATTTTTGGTTTCTAAAAATATAATTAAATTTTTCGTACAACATAAGTGTAATAAATTAATTAAATAGATTTTTATTTAATTAATTGATTATAAGAGAATAATATGTTTCACCTAATTTTCTTTGGGTTTCGAATACACTAATTGTAACACCCCATTTTGATAATGGAAATGTCACATGCAATTATGACGTGTCATCAAAGCATACAAGGAAAAATGTCTAAACATTACTTGACCATAAAAGGAAAATACCGGAATCAAACATCGGTAGTGCAAAAGTAAAGCTCATCACACACAAACATAGTATAATAAAGGAAAGGACCAAACAATGTCCATAGCAAATGTATCATAAGAAATGCATAAAGTAAAGAAGGCTAGACAGCTTCTAGTCCATATGCACGTACTCTTAGTGTCTACGAGCGTCCCTGAGTACCTGCCGTTTTGGGAACATAGAAAAGGAAAACGGCTGAGCAAATACGCTCAGTGCACGGATGTACAATAAAGCATGAATAGGATAAGCATATAACATATAACAGCGGAAGAAAACTAAGTCCCGAGTAACCTGGTTAAGTCTTGGTAAAACTGGTTTTATAGTTTGAAAAGTCTTATGTTTATCTTGTAAAACTGTTTGTCATATTTTACCATTAGCCAATATAGGTCATGAAAATCCACCGTGCATGAATACTTGGAGGGGTGACCTCATCATGCAAATTAGAGGGGCTGCCTCTAATTTAATATACTAGTTTTTGGGTAGGAGGGATCAGCTCCTTGTGAAGGATGCAAGGCACACACCACATTCACCATGAAATCCTGACTGAAAACATGTAACTAGGATGCACCCATACGCCCCACACGATAAATATAATATAAATGGCCAAAAGCTGAAGGGACGCCACGAGCAATCACTCCGCCGTGGTGAAGTCATAACATCAGTGCCTCTAATGTTATGGTTATGGTACCTCCATAACTAGGTGAAACTGGTCATGCATGTATATGGATATAGGTATTCTTAATTAAACATAAGCAAATCAAACACGTAACTTATACTACGGGAAAACATTTGGCTGCATACGGGGAATCCTAATAAGGAAAGAATGTCCATACTGAAAGGACGGGAATCCGTACCTTATGTCCAGTGAACGAAGAAGATGAACTGAGAGGAATCCTACTTCCGTATCACTAGTGCTACATAAATACATACATGAATAAGTATCTGCTTACTAAATACATAGCTGGTTTTATGTCATGTCTTAGCTTGTATTATATGTTCTTACCATGTTTTACTGTTTAAAGCCTTAAAGCGTGTTTATCTTATATTATGTTTAATATGATTGAGTATTTTTGGTTTTTCATGTATTATTATACTTACTGTGTAATAATAAGTAACTTTCCAAAAATAGCAGGTTTCCTAAAATAGAAAGTTTCCAAAAATAGAAAGTTTCCAAAAATAGAAAGTTTCCAAAAATAGAAAGTTTCCAAAAATAGAAAGTTACCAAAAATAGAAAGTTTCCAAAAATAGAAAGTTTCCAAAAATAGAAAGTTTCCAAAAATAGAAAGTTTCCAAAAATCGAATTACTGCTTCAAATAGATAAGTTTCTAAAAATAGAAAGTTTCCATAAATAGATCAGCTGCCTTAATTAAATAAGTTTCCGTAAACAGATTAGCTGCCTGAAATAAATAAGTTTCTAAAAATAGAAGGTTTCCATAAATAGGTTAGCTGCCTTATTTAATTAAGTTTCTAAAAATAGAAAGTTTCCATAATTAGAAATAAGCTGGTTAAATAAGCTAAGTATATAAGCCTAAGTGTTTTCATGATTATTTTTTAAGTCATATGATATAATGTATAGTTTAATAATTATTTCATGTAATTAAATTAAACTATAGGTTAAAATATTTAATTAAAGTATAACATGTTTTTAATTAAATAAAGTTAAATACTTAGGTTAAAACATGTATTATTATTTATTAATAATATAACCTAAGTCATGTTAATTAATTAATTATAACCATGGTTTTTAAATAATTAATTAGTTATAAGTCTAAAATGTAAAAATACTTAGGTTAATTAATTTCATGATTATTAATAATTAAAATAACCTAAGTCATGTTATTAAATTAATCATGTCATAATATTAATTTAATTTTTAACATAAGATCATAAAAAAAATAAAACTAAACATACACCACGAACCGGATCTAAACTAAAAACCATGAACCGGACATGAAATCGACACCGTACCCCGAACCAAATCGGGGTACCCCTTGTCTTGATGCTGCCGTGGGACCCACACCAACCAACCAGGACCATATGGTCTCGGTGGTGGTCGGATGGCCAAACCGAAACCCCCCCTTGGGTTCGGTGTAGGCTGCGGCCAAAACAAACACCCCTTAAAACATTAATTTTGATTTTATTAAATCCCAATTCATGTTAGATCCATGATTTTAATTAGGTTTTTATAAAAACATAACATGTTCTTAATTTATAAAAGATCAAATCAAAAGAAAAAGGTTTAAAAAGGATTTACCGAATGTGTGGATCAAAAGGACGAAGAACAAACACGAACACCAACAAGAATTCCAAGATCCAAGATCAACAAACACCCCCTTGTGGTGTTTTGAGGGTGGCGGCCAAAAAGAAGAAGAGAGGAGGGTTTTTAGGTTTTCTGTAAATCTTCTATAAAGTAATTTTTGAGTAGTGTAAAAATCCTTTAACCCCCTTTTAGTAAAAATACAAATGGGCTTGGCCTATTTGCTCCTTGTAGCCGCGGGTAGGGGGCCCCACATGGGGTACCCGTATCTTTTTCCGTGTCTTGATGTTTAGTTATTCGTTCGTGATTATTTGTGTTCGCGTTTTATGTGTTCTCGTTACGTAATTATCGTGATCTAATATATTTATTTACGCTCGTAATAAATATATATACGTAATTAATAATAGTTCGTGTTTTAATTATGTTCATGATTTCATGATCGCATGTTCGTGATTAATTATTGTCAAATAATTATTACGTGCTCGTGCGTAGTAAATACTTATCGTGTTCTAACACGTACGTAATACGTAAAATCCTAACACGTAATCGTAATCATGCTATATTAGGAAAGTTTTAATCTAGTACGTACGATCTTAAGGGTACTATTCATTGTAAAAGCATGCGGGTTTTACAACTCTTCCCCCCTAAAAAGAATAATTCGTCCCCGAATTATAGATAAAGTAACTGGAAAAGAAGAACATACCCGAATTCAAAATATGAAATGAGGGTAAAAAGCCCGTATAGACTCCTCTGTTTCCCAAGTGGCTTCCCGCTCGGTATGATCCCTCCATAGAATTTTGACGAATGGAATCGTCTTCTTTCTCATGACTCATTCTTGTCTGTCAAGAACTCGTTCGGGTTCTTCTATAAAAGTGAGATCTTCACGTATCAGTTCCAGTGGATACTGAACCATGTGAAGGGGATGATACTGGTACCCTCTGAGTAAGGACACATGAAACATATTGTGCACATGCGAAAGCTGCGGAGGTAACGGCAATCGGTAAGATACTTCACCAACTCGTTTAATGATATCAAACGGTCCGATGAAACGAGGACTGAGCTTCCCTTTAATCCCGAAGCGTCTAACACCACGTGCCGGCGAAACCTTAAGGAAGACGTGATCTCCTACGTTAAAATGTATGTCCCTACGATGCTTATCGGCGTAACTCTTCTGACGTGACCGTGCCTCCTGAATTTTTTGCCTAGCTACTGCGATCTTCTCATTGGTCATCTCTATAATTTCTGGTCCTTCCAGTGTTCGCTCACCCACCTGATCCCAGCAGATTGGGGCGCGACACTTTCTGCCATACAACATCTCAAAAGGAGCACACTTGATACTTGCGTGCCAACTGTTGTTGTATGCAAACTCCACCAAACAGATATAATCGTCCCAATCACCCGTCCATTCCAACGCACATGACCACAACATATCTTCCAATGTCTGAATGGTTCTCTCCGACGGTCCGTCAGTTTGAGGAGGAAAAGTCGTGCTAAGCTTAAGTTGTGTACCCCAAGCTTTCTGCAGACTCTTCTAAAAGCGCGAAGTGAATCGAGGATCTCTGTCTGAGACGATGCTGGATGGTGCACCGTGGAGTCTCATGATCTCTCTTCTGTACATATCTACGAGTTTACTTACCGGATCTTCCTTTCGGATCAGTAAGAAATGAGCTGATTTGGTAAGTCGATCTACGATAACCCAAATCGCATCGTGCTTCCTCTTGGTAGGCGGAAGACCAGTAACAAAATCCATGGTGATTTTGTCCCACTTCTCTGGGATATCTAATGGTTGAAAGAGACCGCCAGATCGATGATGCTTGATCTTAACCTGCTGACAGGTAAGACATTTGGAGACGTAAGTGGCCACATCCTGTTTCATACCACTCCACCAAAAGTACTGCTTGATGTCATGGTACATCTTAGTCGAACCAGGATGTATAGAGAATGGGGAGCTATGAGCTTCAACTAACAAAGCTTCCCGGAGTTCTTGGTCATCAGGAACACAATGTCTCGTGCCCTGCCATACGATACCATCTGCATCTACTCTGAATTCTGTCTGTTTCTCCAAATTCTGTACTATCGCCCAGATTTATCCGTCATCCTTCTGAGCTTCCTTGTTCTTAGAGAGTAACTCGGGTTCTACTCTAAGATTAGCCAAGTAACCGTGTTGTCCACGTACCATGATCTCGATGTCTAGTTGCTCCAAGTCTCTGATGATTTCCTCTTCGATTTTAATGCCGTTGATCATTCCGGACTTCCTGCTAAGAGCATCTGCTACTACATTTGCCTTTCCGGGATGATACTGTAGATTAATGTCATAATCCTTCAGCAGCTCTAACCATCTCCTCTGCCTCATGTTCAATTCATGTTGAGTGAAGATATACTTCAAGCTCTTGTGGTCCGTGAAAATATCACATGATTCTCCATACAAGTAGTGCCTCCATATCTTCAATGCAAACACCACAGCTTCAAGTTCCAGGTCATGCGTGGGGTAATTTTCCTCATAAGGCTTAAGCTGCCGTGAAGCATACGCGATCACTTTCCCATGTTGCATGAGAACACAGCCAAGTCCCTTCCCCGATGCATCGCTGTAGATTTGAAATCCACCCGTACCAGATGGTAGAGTAAGAATAGGTGCAGATACTAGCTTCTGCTTCAGGTCTTCAAAGCTCTTCTCTCGATCTTCAGTCCAGACGAATTTCTCCCCTTTCCGCATCAGTTTGGTCAATGGTAGTGCTAGGCGGGAAAAGCTCTCCACAAACCTACGGTAATAGCCAGCTAAGCTTAAGAAACTGCGGACTTCCGTCGCTGATGTTGGCCTTGGCCACTTGGTAATGGCCTCAACCTTCGCTGGATCCATAGTGATTCCTTCTACTGATACAATGTGACCTAAGAATGCCACCTTGTCTAGCCAGAACTCACACTTGGAGAATTTAGCATACAGCTGCTTCTGGCGAAGAATCTGTAGTGCTGCACGAAGATGGTCTTCGTGTTCCTCCTTGGACTTTGAGAAAATCAGGATGTCATCGATGAAGACAATGACGAACTTGTCCAGAAATTCATGGAAGATTCTGTTCATCAAGTCCATGAACACTGTTGGAGCATTTGTCAGGCCAAATGGCATAACTACAAACTCGTAGTGGCCATAGCGGGTACGAAAGGCAGTCTTAGCGATGTCCTGCTCCTTGACCCGTAGCTGATGATAGCCTGACCTAAGATCAATCTTGGAGAAGTGTTTGGCCCCTTGTAGTTGGTCAAACAGATCGTCAATGCGTGGCAGTGGATATCTATTCCGAATGGTAATCTTGTTGAGCTCGCGATAGTCTATACAAAGACGCATACTGCCCTCCTTCTTCTTAGCAAACAAGACCGGTGCGCCCCATGAAGATACGCTCGGTCGAATGAAACCTCGTTCAAGAAGTTCTTGCAGTTGATCCTTCAGCTCCTTCAGCTCTATGGGAGCCATGCGATAAGGAGCTTTGGAGATTGGTTCAGCTCCTGGAATAAGCTCGATACTGAATTCCACTTCTCGTGCAGGTGGTATGCCCGGAAGTTCTGCTGGAAAAACATCTTGGAATTCTGACACTATTGGTTGATCCTGAATTGACGGGGATTCAGCATCCATGTCGTGAACCATAGCTAGATAACCCTCGCAGCCATGTGACAGTAGTGCACGCGCTTGCAGGGTAGATATGACTTGTACAGACCGTCCGGGTATGAACCCGTTATGAATGTGTTCTGGTGCATTAACATCATCAAAGATAACTCGATATGAATGGCAGTCTATGGTAGCATGATGCTTGGATAGCCAATCCATTCCCAAAATCATGTCGCAGTCATTCATGTCCAGTGGAAGTGCGTCAACAGGTTGAACCTTATCGTCAAATTCTAGGGGAAGACTCTTGTATACATGGGTGATTAATACAGAGTCCCTCAAAGGCGTGGAAATAGTAAGCCTATTTTCTAGTGGCATGGGGAGCATCCTAATGTTCTTAGCATAAGCAGTAGAAATAACCGAGTGAGTAGCACTCGTATCGAAAAGAACACATGCAGCTTGACCATACATATACAAGATTCCAGTGATGGTACCTGTAGACTTGTTGGCCTGGTCTCGAGATGTCGTGTAGACACGCCCGGTAGTAGGAGGCTGCTTGGTATCAGCATGTCCCAATGTACCCTCCATCTCGCCCTTACGGCAATCCTTCATAATATGGCCAGGAAGACCACACTTGAAGCACGCGTCAGTATTACGGCGACATGGTCCTGGGTGCCTACGGTGGCAAGTAGAGCAAAGAGGATGAGTGAATCCTCCAGCAGGTGCTCTGGCTGGCTGGGAACCTGATAAAACATTTTGCATAAGACATGATAATTGGGTACCAAGGACAAAGCGGATAATCGTAAGATTGAATACCAGTGATAGCTGGACGGCTAGGCTGCGAACCTCTCTGGTTCTGGTCCCTACCGTTTCAATGGTTCCTGGTAGAAGTTTTGCTAAAGTGTCAGAATATGAGTTAAAACAAGAAATCATAAGGAAATGTGTAAGTATTAGGACCTGCTGCTGTTGGAGTGCCCAACGTTGTTACGGTAATTATCATTACCGCCACGCCTATCCATAGCAGAACGGTCGTTACTCTGACCGTTTCCCTTAGGCTGATGAGGCTGCTGCTGAGTAGCCGGCTGAGACCGGTCCCCAGTTTTCTGCCTGGAAGATACATTTAAAGAGATGAATAATTGACATGTATGGAAAGTATACGGATTGATCACCGCTTGAATACGAATGTTTACCTCTTGTCGGGTCTTTCAGCTTCCCCGAACTCATCTCTCTCCTGCAGCATCTCCAGCTTACGTGCTGCATCGGCCACTTGTGCTTACCGTGTTGAATGTAGCACACACCAAATTGTTTGCGACCGATGTGCGAAGAGCCCATCTAAAGTGATGTGCCTGCTCTTCAGGAGTTCCTGCTGCTGCACCAAGGAAACCAGCTAAGCGAAGAAAACGCTGCATAAACTCGTTGCTATTCTCTCCATCTCTCTGTCGGATCCCATGGTACTCTCTCTTGAGCTTGTCCTGCTCAGCCTTGGGAAAGAACTGCTCGATCACCCTGTCCTTGAACTGAGCTCAAGTCAAACCAGCAACCCACTCGTCACCACCTTCAGACTGCATCAATGCTAACCACCAGTTTAGCACATCGCCTTCGAACCGATAGCATGCCAACCTCGCCTTGTATGCGGGGTCACAGCCCATAGCATTGAAAATCTTCTCGATGTGAGCCAACCAGCTTTCAGCATCGTTGGGGCTATCTGTCTTCTCAAAAGCTCGAGGGCGGAGCTTGTTGAATCTCTCCAGCCATACTGCTAATGTCACTGGAGGAGGAGGAGGAGGTGCCTGATTATGCTGCTGATTGTTGGCAGCTTGAACTTCAGCCCTAATGTCATTCCTCAGTTGAGGAAGCAAAGCTTGCATAGCAGCCTGAATTGTAGCATTGAGTTGCTCCTGTTCGCTTGTGAGAACCATCTGACTGTATAATGATACAAGGCTTTTGACACCCCGTATAAAAATATTAAAGTTCGTTGTGTTGTTCTCTTCGAATTGAAAAACTTATGTTTAATGTGTGACTCAGCTGTTCTTTGGTGGAAACAAAAATGTGTCGTTGTAGTGTTTTAAAATTAAAGGTGCAAAACAATTAAAGTAAAGATGCAATTAAAAATAAATCTAAATCTAATAAAGTAAATGGTGTAAGTAATTAAAAGCGCGACTAAAACTAAAGAGCAATAAAGTAAATCACTAAAATTAAATCTCAAACTAAGGCAAATAAACTTAAAGTGCAATTAAGGAAAAGGCGGGAAAAATAAAGCTTAAAATAAAAAGGCAGAAACTTAAAAACTGAATTTCCCTATCCGGAATAAATTCCTATTCGGAATAAATGGCTATTCGGAATATCTGTCCCTATTCGGAATAAAACCCTACTCTGAATATTTTGTCTATTCGGAATGTCAGCTCTATGCGGAATATCCAGCTATTCGGAATAAAGTCCCTACTCGGAATAATTGGCCTATTTGGAATATTGTCACCTATTCGGAATATCCTCCTATGCGGAATATTAACTCTATTCGGAATATCTTGGCTATTCGGAAAGATACCCCTATTCGGAATATTCAGCTTATTCGGAATAAACTGCTATTCGGAAAAACTATCCCTATTCGGAATAATCAAGCCTATGCTGAATATCCTTCTTATGCGGAATATGGCCTTATTCGGAATAACTCTCTTACTCGGAATATTTGATATTCCGAATAAAGCACAACTTGGCAACCCCTATGCGGAATAATCACTGAGCTCGAAACTTGGGAAAGAACAGTAACAGTAAGCCGAAGAACAAGGAAGGATAAAAAGCACGGATCTAATAAAAACTTAGCCAAATCAACAAAAAGATTAAACCAAACTAATAACAAAACATCTAATAAACATAAACAATCAATCTAAAACAACAAATTCAACAATAAAGATCAAGATAATCAAAACCACTTTAATCAAATCAACAAAAATAAAGAACTTGAACATAAACAAATTAACACAAAGATTAAAGAAAGGTAGGATGAGATTAACAAGATAAAGATAAAGATAAAGATTAACAAGAATTAAAAGAAAAACTTACTTGAAATTAAATGGTAATTAAGTGCAAGACAAGGTAATTAAATTTGACAAGTATTTAAATTGACAAGGTAATTAAAGGTGCAAGGTAATTAAAAGGTGGAAGACTAATTGTCACACTTAGCCAACAAGAGTAAATGATAACAATCCTAATCTATTTATAGGGGAGGATTAAGGAAGCTTCCTCCCCTCCTTCCTTTTCTCTTAATTGCGTAATTAAGTCCCTTTCTTCTTAATTCTTCATTAATTGCGTCATTAGTCCTTTTCTTCTAATCTTCTTTAAACTTGGACTAAAAGGACTTTTGGCTTCGGGATTTCTTCGAAATCGTCTTTAAATTCTTCAATAAAATAGACTTGAATTCTTCGGCTTTTGATAAACTTCCGTCTTTTGACTTTTTCTTCGATAAATCTTCAGAATTGGTCGTGGACTTCCGTTCTTTTTGCACCCTTGACTTCTTGACTTCGTCTTTCATCCTTTTCTTCAATAAAAGTCCGTAAATGCCCGTGAATGTCCGTGTTATCTCCACTTTACACCTTTTCATCCTAAATCACAACAAAAACACAAACCACGCATAATTCCGACATAAAAGACATAAAATACACGTTTTGGTCCGGTTATTATTGTAATTAAGTGGTAGAAAAGATGGGTGTTTACACACCTATCAAATCCCCTACACTTGACCATTGCAATGTCCTCATGCAATGCATTAGTTACAAAGCAAGATTACACTTTTCATCATATTCAATCCACGTTGGCCTTTATTAAAGAGATAGAAATTTAAAGACATAAAGAAATCAAAAGCATACCTTGGGTTTTGGAAATGTCATGAATAATCATCATCCTCAAGTTTTCACTTTCTCCAAACCAAGCTTAAAAACGAGATCATTGTTATTATAAGTTAGTAGACTAACACGAACTCATGTGGGCCAATTATTCACTTAGACTCCCTTATTCCTAGGGGTATCTCTTATATTTTATTGTTGTCTTGAATGATCACGAGGATGCATTGTTTGACTTATTTCGATAGTTATTTAGTCTGAAAATAAAGTGAACGATTTAATCAATAGTTAGCTAAAGGACCAAATCTTTTAAAACTGCTTCTCGGGTCCTCATAAAGTTCATATCTTGGCATAACTCGCTTCGTGATTTGAGACCTTTCTCGGACCGATATTTGGCAGCGACTTCATACTTCAAATCTTGAGAGACGTTCATGAAATAATGGTCTTCTCTTCATAATAGGAATTCTTCACTTTGAAGTTTGAGAGATTCATACTTGGACCACGACTTCTTCATTTTTCTCCAATCTTTATTTTGGACTTTGATATACAACGATCCGCCTCCTTTTATGACTTGGATCTATTTATCCTCATACCTTGTTAGGGTCTTTTCGGATACACTTCTCCATGACTTTTGGGGAGTTTTGCTTTACGTCGTGTGGCTCGATCCTTCATATTGATTTTCGATAAATGATTCTTCACATCACTTTGGATCTTTAGCAACAAAATATAGCCCTCATGCCTTGTTAGGGCCTTTTCGGACTCGCCAATCTTCGCGTCCCGCTTCAATAAGTTATGCCTTGGCTATGAACTCTAATCCATACCGAGCAACTTTTAAACGATCTGGGGCTAGAAGCTAAGTAACTTTTCAAATCGTACAACCTTATTTATTAGCAGATAAATTATTAGCAAGCGATGGGAGAATAGGCTCATAATTAACTCACATAAATTCATGAAAGAATGCCGCACTTATAATTGGCTCTATCATCTCTCGTTCTCCACAGTTTAAAATCTCAAGTAATGAGACTCGTGGATACTTAGCCAATTAAATCAAAGTTTTGGGTTTTCGAGTCGCCTATAGGATCTTGCAAATTCTTAGACTCTTTCAAGTTTAGAAATCGCATCTTAAAGTTCCCTTGATAAACGACTCTCTAGGATCAATTATAGGAACTTGCGAAAAGTTCTTGTTCTTAACCCGTGAGGGTTAAGACTTTCGCGTTTTATAGCTCCCTATATAAAAGCCTAGCAAAACTTGACTTAAACACGTTAAGGATACTAGCTAGAGTAAACTCGGATTGAGTCAAAAGATTCACAACGTTTGAAAATCACTTATTCAAAGATTTATTCTAGCAAAGAAAGAAAATAACTATACAAAGGGGAAAAACTAATAGGCCAAAATAGATCCAAAATTTTGAAAAATGTCGAAAAATTGATTTTTCGGTTAAACTGAGGACAAATACAAGGAAAAGACCACTTAACTTCGATAGAAGTCCCCCCTACACTTAAGATAAACATTGTCCTCAATGTTTAAGCATATGGGAGTAAACTCCCCTACACTTAGGACATTGTGCACGTTGTTTAAATCTTGCTAAGGAAAAGACAACTAAAGAGATTCCTAGTTTAATATTGAGAAAATATAAAATAGTGAGTCGAAAAGAGTTTAGGATAGAACCGGGATGAAGTAGAACACGGAATCACGGGTCGTCAAGAATCATCGAAAGTGGATCATTGAAGCTCGAATCCCTGATTAAGAAGTGAGGAGAGGAAATAGCAATCCAAAGGGTCCCCCTACACTTATGGTAAAGAAAGCGGAAAGATAGATACATGGGTTGCCTCCCAAGAAGCGCTTGGTTTTTGTTAACCGAGTCGTGAGCCTGACTCGACCTTGATCATCAACGGAAGTAGCATGAAACATATCCACCAGGATCAAAGACATAGTTTTCATCCATCAATAAGCAATAGCTTAAGGCGAACAAGGCAAGCCAAAGAAGAAGTGGCAGGGTTCCCTTAAGCAGCGATGGAGCACGGTGAAAGCAAGGGTGAAGTGCAAGCTTGTCTTCAAGATTTCCAAAGATTTTTCCTTTTATTTCATCAGGTGGATACTGAGATGGCTTAAAAACTTCAATACCGGGGTCGAACACCTTTTCCTTCAGGGGAAAACAGCACTCAGGCTCAGCCGAGTGTGAAGAAGATCCGCAAAGAAGCACAACCTCGTCCTCAGAAGGAGGACAAAGAGGTGTTAAATCATAAGTGCAACGGATTTCGGTGTCGACCGGTTTCTTCTCCTTGGATAAAATGCTCTTCAAATCCAAAGTAGGATCAAGACGATAATCTTCAAAGTCCAAAGGAGGAGCATCACTCTCATGAGGGAAGTATGTGTTGAGAAATTCAGAGAAATCTTCCTCAAATGAATAATCGTCCAAAGTAGGATCGAGTGATGGCGGAGGATCTTCATCATGTGAAGAATCGCTCGAGAGAGTATCAGCCTCATCGAAATTATCGAAAGTGGGCAGCTCGGGATACTCAGAAGTACAATCAAAATCATCCGAGTCTGAGCTAGAATCATCATCATCATAAGCATCGAAGACCGGTTGAGAATCATAAATGGGAGAAGCGTCCAAAGTAGGGAGAGAATCATCCACATCATCTTCAAAGAGTGGATTATCAGTGGAAGACTCGAATAAAGGATTATCGTAGACGGTAAAGTCATCGAGCACATTTATCATATTCACTGATTCTCGGCCTCCAAAGGATTTTCCTGTAAGCTTCCCCATTTTAAAAACTTTAGAATCATCCCCGACTCGTAAGATTAACTCACCTTCGGCCACATCTACTAAAGCTCGTCCGGTTCTCAAAAATGGCCGACCAAGTATTAAAGGAATACGAGGGTCCATTTCATAATCAACTACGACAAAATCGACCGGGAAAGTAAATGTGCCAACTTTGATAAACACATCTTCGGCTATACCAACGGGGTAAGCGAGAGTGCGGTTTGCAAGTTCGAGAGTCATCTTTGTTGGAATGAGATCGGGCTATGATAGTGTTTTCCAAACACTCAGTGGCATCAAATTAATACTAGCCCCGAGATCAGCGAGGGCAGTAAATTCTTTAGTTTTGTTGAACACGCAAGGCAACACAAAACGACCGGGATCTCCAAGCTTTTCCGGAAGTTCTCTAAAAAGAACTGCAGAGCAGTTTTCATTTAATCGTGTGTTGGCGAGTTCAATCAGCTTCTCTTTCTTGCTAAGCAATTCCTTGAATGCTTTGACAAATTTCGGCATGTGGCAAAGTGCTTCAACAAGGCTAATGTTGATGGTCATTTTAGATAGCATATCCACATATTTCGATACTTGACAGTCATTCTTGACAGTCATGCGAGAAGGGTATGGGATTCTAGGTTGATAAGGGTTAGGTGAAGGTGTAATTGGTGAAGGTTGTGATGTTGAAGGGTCCTTCCGAGATACATCGTCATGACGAGGCGGAGTCGGTAATGGTGTACTACTACTAGGTGTAGGAGGAGTAGGGATACATGGTGGTGGAGGAGGTGTAGATGATGGTGGTGGGATAGGTGGATCGACAATGGTAATTCCACTACGCGTAGTTATAGCACTCACATTAGCTCGCGGATTAGTGACGGTGTTTGAAGGTAGAGAACCCGAAGAAGAAGAAGGTTGAGCTTCGGGCAAGAAACTAGCCAACAGATTCTTTAATTCAGTTGTTTGAGTGATGAAGGAGGATTGAAGATTATCACGAACCTCGGTTCTGATGTCATTTCCTTGCTTCAAGATATCTCCTTTCAAATTAATTATTTGGCTCTGTAGGTTCTTGATTTGCTCACCTTGAGTTCTCATGATGGTGTCAACATCGGGATTAATGGGTGGGTGTTGTTGGGTGGGTGGTTGATAAGGGTTAGAAGCACGAGGTGGGATTTGGTTGCTTCTATTGTAGTTGTTGGCGGTATTTTGGTTTTGAGGAGAAAAACCGGGTGAAAGGTAGTTGTTGGAACGGTAGCTCAGCAGATTTCTATCCCCTTGTTGTCTAGCTTGGTAATTTTCCGGTGAATAATTACCGTAAGCAGCATAAACATTTTCCGGATTTCCTTGTGTCGAAGGACAATCGGTGTATGAGTGAGGACCGCCACATGTTTCACAAGGATTAGCAACCGCTTTAACTTGTTGTTGTTGTTGGTTTGAAGCGAGAAGCGTAATACTTTTGCTCATTTCGGCCATCATGCGGGTGAGTTCGGTCATCTCAGGGTTTGCTGAGGTAGAAGAAACATTGACTCTCGGGTTGTTCCTAGAAGAAGCAGAGGAATCCCAGTTCTTGTGATGAGTAGTCATGTTCTCAATTAACTCTCTACACTCCTCGGGTCTCTTTTTCATGAATGTGCCACCGGCGGCTGCATTAATCGTATCACGATCTCGAAAAGTCAATCCGTTGTAGAAAGTATCAATCAATGTGACGGGAAGCATGTTGTGGTTTGGACAACGGTCGATCAAGACATTATATCTCTCCCAAGCGTCAAAAAGAGATTCATCAGGGTCTTGCATGAAACCGCTGATCTGATTGCGAAGACTTGTGACCATGGATGGTGGAAAGTAGCGCGATAGAAAGCGTTGAGTCATGTCATCCCAAGTGTGAATAGAATTCTTCGGGAGACGATCAAACCATTTCTCGGCATGATGCGATAAAGTATGTGGGAAGAGTTATAGGCGGAGTACATCCATTGTGGCCCCAGGCAACTTCATGCTTTGGGTGATTGTAATGAACTTGTCGAGGTGTTTGTTGGCATCATCATCAGGCAATCCTCTAAATGGGTTTGTTTGTACTTGCTGAATCATGTGGTGCTTCAACGAAAACTCAGGAGCGTTGATTTGCATCGGCGCAATCGGTCCTCCTCGTCCAAACATGGTTGGTTGACAAAGTTCCTCCATGGTCCGAAGATCGGGCTGTGGAAGAGCATTGTTGTTATTATTATTGTTCAGGTTCGGTGGAATGTTGTTGTTGTTAACACCTGCCATATCTAAATCTTCTTGAGGCTAGGGCTCTTGATAATTAGAAGATCTAGTACGCATACACCTGAAAATGCAAAAGAAAACAAAACCAAACACAAAAACAATATATATACACAATAAAGATAAAATCTTTTTGGATTTTTGAAATTTTTAATTTTTATAGATTTTTATCAATTTTTAATTTTTTATGATTTTTTGAATTTTTAAGGCAAGAAAAATAACGTTCACAAGTCAACGGATCCCAAAAAGCAACGTGTCTCTCACAGAAAACTGTTGATCTATTTTACCGGGGTTTATCCCCTTTACCCAAAAAAAAACTGTTGATCTTAACGAAAAGAGCCGGCAGCGGCGCCATTTGATACAAGGCTTTTGACACCCCGTATAAAAATATTAAAGTTCGTTGTGTTGTTCTCTTCGAATTGAAAAACTTATGTTTAATGTGTGACTCAGCTGTTCTTTGGTGGAAACAAAAATGTGTCGTTGTAGTGTTTTAAAATTAAAGGTGCAAAACAATTAAAGTAAAGGTGCAATTAAAAGTAAATCTAAATCTAATAAAGTAAATGGTGTAAGTAATTAAAAGCGCGACTAAAACTAAAGGGCAATAAAGTAAATCACTAAAATTAAATCTCAAACTAAGGCAAATAAACTTAAAGTGCAATTAAGGAAAAGGCGGGAAAAATAAAGCTTAAAATAAAAAGGCAGAAACTTAAAAACTGAATTTCCCTATCCGGAATAAATTCCTATTCGGAATAAATGGCTATTCGGAATATCTGTCCCTATTCGGAATAAAACCCTACTCTGAATATTTTGTCTATTCGGAATGTCAGCTCTATGCGAAATATCCAGCTATTCGGAATAAAGTCCCTACTCGGAATAATTGGCCTATTCGGAATATTGTCACCTATTCGGAATATCCTCCTATGCGGAATATTAACTCTATTCGGAATATCTTGGCTATTCGGAAAGATACCCCTATTCGGAATATTCAGCTTATTCGGAATAAACTGCTATTCAGAAAAACTATCCCTATTCGGAATAATCAAGCCTATGCTGAATATCCTTCTTATGCGGAATATGGCCTTATTCGGAATAACTCTCTTACTTGGAATATTTGATATTCCGAATAAAGCACAACTTGGCAACCCCTATGTGGAATAATCACTGAGCTCGAAACTTGGGAAAGAACAGTAACAGTAAGCCGAAGAACAAGGAAGGATAAAAAGCACGGATCTAATAAAAACTTAGCCAAATCAACAAAAAGATTAAACCAAACTAATAACAAAACATCTAATAAACATAAACAATCAATCTAAAACAACAAATTCAACAATAAAGATCAAGATAATCAAAACCACTTTAATCAAATCAACAAAAATAAAGAACTTGAACATAAACAAATTAACACAAAGATTAAAGAAAGGTAGGATGAGATTAACAAGATAAAGATAAAGATAAAGATTAACAAGAATTAAAAGAAAAACTTACTTGAAATTAAATGGTAATTAAGTGCAAGACAAGGTAATTAAATTTGACAAGTATTTAAATTGACAAGGTAATTAAAGGTGCAAGGTAATTAAAAGGTGGAAGACTAATTGTCACACTTAGCCAACAAGAGTAAATGATAACAATCCTAATCTATTTATAGGGGAGGATTAAGGAAGCTTCCTCCCCTCCTTCCTTTTCTCTTAATTGCGTAATTAAGTCCCTTTCTTCTTAATTCTTCATTAATTGCGTCATTAGTCCTTTTCTTCTAATCTTCTTTAAACTTGGACTAAAAGGACTTTTGGCTTCGGGATTTCTTCGAACTCGTCTTTAAATTCTTCAATAAAATAGACTTGAATTCTTCGGCTTTTGATAAACTTCCGTCTTTTGACTTTTTCTTCGATAAATCTTCAGAATTGGTCGTGGACTTCCGTTCTTTTTGCACCCTTGACTTCTTGACTTCGTCTTTCATCCTTTTCTTCAATAAAAGTCCGTAAATGCCCGTGAATGTCCGTGTTATCTCCACTTTACACCTTTTCATCCTAAATCACAACAAAAACACAAACCACGCATAATTCCGACATAAAAGACATAAAATACACGTTTTGGTCCGGTTATTATTGTAATTAAGTGGTAGAAAAGATGGGTGTTTACACACCTATCATATAACATAAAACATATGATTAAATAGATCCAAAACATAAAATATATATTTATATGAAAAAAATTTATACCAAAATTTCACGAGAAAAAATTTATGCAAGAAAACTTTGTGTATGAATGCATGATGCAGTTTTATGAAAACTTATGTATGCTCGAGAATGAACGCCTCTGGTCAGTTCACCCAAAACAAAAGACATAGCGATGGGACGCCTATGGGTCGGTCCCAAATTTAAAAGTTTCGATAAAACACATGCGACTAAATAGGGCCAGTCCTGTACCAACCATTACTTAGTCAAAAATCTGCGACAATGACATGTATATGTATGCTTAAAAATGATGAATGCATGAAAACAACTGTCAATTCTAGGAAGACTGTAGTGACTACCCACTAATCACAGGTCATATTTGAGAGCCTACAGGTCGAAGCCTTGGCTCTGATACCATAATTGTAACACCCCATTTTGATAATGGAAATGTCACATGCAATTATGGCGTGTCATCAAAGCATACAAGGGAAAATGTCTAAACATTACTTGACCACAAAAGGAAAATACCGAAATCAAACATCGGTAGTCCAAAAGTAAAGCTCATCACACACAAACATAGTATAGTAAAGGAAAGGACCAAACAATTTCTATAGCAAATGTATCATAAGAAAGGAAATGCATAAAGTAAAGAAGGCTAGACAGCTTCCAGTCCATATGCACGTACTCTTAGTGTCTACGAGCGTCCCTGAGTACCTGCCGTTTTGGGAACATAGAAAAGGAAAATGGCTGAGCAAATACGCTCAGTGCACGGATGTACAATAAAGCACGAATAGGATAAGCATATAACATATAACAGCGGAAGGGACGCCAACCATACGCTCCTGACTGAAAACATGTAACTAGGATGCACCCATACGCCCCACATGATAAATATAATATAAATGGCCAAAAGCTGAAGGGATGCCACGAGCAATCACTCCGCCGTGGTGAAGTCATAACATCAGTGCCTCTAATGTTATGGTTATGGTACCTCCATAACTAGGTGAAACTGGTCATGCATGTATATGGCTATAGGTATTCTTAATTAAACATAAGCAAATCAAACACGTAACTTATACTACGGGAAAACATTTGACTGCATACGGGGAATCCTAATAAGGAAAGAATGTCCATACTGAAAGGACGGGAATCCGTACCTTATGTCCAATGAACGAAGAAGATAAACTGAGAGGAATCCTACTTCCGTATCACTAGTGCTACATAAATACATACATGAATAAGTATCTGCTTACTAAATACGTAGCTGGTTTTATGTCATGTCTTAGCTTGTTTTATATGTTCTTACCATGTTTTACTGTTTAAAGCCTTAAACCGTGTTTATCTTATATTCTGTTTAATCTGATTGAGTATTTCTGGTTTTTCATGTATTATTATACTTACTGTGTAATAATAAGTAACTTTCCAAAAATAGCAGGTTTCCTAAAATAGAAAGTATCCAAAAATAGAAAGTTTCCAAAAATAGAAAGTTTCCAAAAATAGAAAGTTACAAAAAATAGAAAGTTTCCAAAAATAGAAAGTTTCCAAAAATAGAAAGTTTCCAAAAATAGAAAGTTTCCAAAAATAGAATTACTGCTTAAAATAGATAAGTTTCTAAAAATAGAAAGTTTCCATAAATAGATCAGCTGCCTTAATTAAATAAGTTTCCATAAATAGATTAGCTGTCTGAAATAAATAAGTTTCTAAAAATAGAAGGTTTCCATAAATAGGTTAGCTGCCTTATTTAATTAAGTTTCTAAAAATAGAAAGTTTCCATAATTAGAAATAAGTTGGTTAAATAAGCTAAGTATATAAGCCTAAGTGTTTTCATGATTATTTTCTAAGTCATATGATATAATGTATAGTTTAATAATTATTTCATGTAATTAAATTAAACTATAGGTTAAAATATTTAATTAAAGTATAACATGTTTTTAATTAAATAAAGTTAAATACTTAGGTTAAAACATGTATTATTATTTATTAATAATATAACCTAAGTCATGTTAATTAATTAATTATAACCATGGTTTTTAAATAGTTAATTAATTATAAGTCTAAAATATAAAAATACTTAGGTTAATTAATTTCATGATTATTAATAATTAAAATAACCTAAGTCATGTTATTAAATTAATCATGTCATAATATTAATTTAATTTTTAAGATAAGATCATAAAAAAAATAAAACTAAACATACACCATGAACCGGATCTAAACTAAAAACCATGAACCGGACATAAAATCGACACCGTACCCCGAACCAAATCGGGGAACCCCTTGTCTTGATGCTGCCGTGGGACCCACACCAACCAACCGGGACCATATGGTCTCGGTGGTGGTCGGATAGCCAAACCGAAACCCCCCTTGGGTTCGGTGTAGGCTGCGGCCAAAACAAACACCCCTTAAAACATTACTTTTGATTTTATTAAATCCCAATTCATGTTAGATCCATGATTTTAATTAGGTTTTTATAAAAACATATTCTTACTTTATAAAAGATCAAATCAAAAGAAAAAGGTTTAAAAAGAATTTACCAAATGCGTGGATCAAAAGGACGAAGAACAAACACGAACACCAACAAGAATTCCAAGATCCAAGATCAACAAACACCCCCTTGTGGTGTTTTGAGGGTGGCGGCCAAAAAGAAGAAGAGAGGAGGGTTTTTAGGTTTTCTATAAATCTTCTGTAAAGTAATTTTTGAGTAGTGTAAAAATCCTTTAACCCCCTTTTAGTAAAAATACAAATGGGCTTGGCCCATTTGCTCCTTGTACCCGCGGGTAAGGGGCCCCACATGGGGTACCCGTACCTTTTTCCGTGTCTCGATGTTTAGTTATTCGTTCGTGATTATTTGTGTTCGCGTTTTATGTGTTCTCGTTACGTAATTATCGTGATCTAATATATTTATTTACGCTCGTAATAAATATATATACGTAATTAATAATAGTTCGTGTTTTAATTACGTTCATGATTTCATGATCGCATGTTTGTGATTAATTATTGTCAAATAATTATTACGTGCTCGTGCGTAGTGAATACTTATCGTGTTCTAACACGTACGTAATACGTAAAATCCTAACACGTAATCGTAATCATGCTATATTAGGAAAGTTTTAATCTAGTACGTACGATCTTAAGGGTACTATTCATGGTAAAAGCATGCGGGTTTTACACTAATATAGTTGGTTCGTTATAAATTCTCGTAAATAACTCTAATAGTTTATTAAATTTAAATAATGAAAATGTAACTTAATTTAATTTATTAATAAAACAATTTTATTAATGTTTTAATTAAATTAAATTTACACATTAGTCCTTGTAAAATAATAACTTCCAAAATAACCTTAGGGTTTCGTTCGTTAAATGTATTACTTCGTTAGTCCTTATTCGTTATCTTTATTTTCAAAAACACCGCTAGGGCTCCTAATACCTTTGAAAAGTGGCAAAAGTGGCCCCTAGGGTTTATAACTTTCGGGTTGTTACAAACCGAGTCCCTAGGGCTCGCTTATGTTTAGTAACATGGAAAAATAGGTCCTCCAAGTCTCGAAAACATTATAGGATAGTATTAGGGCTTGTTTTAAGTTTAGAAGTTGTCACAAATAGTCGTTGTGGTTGGTTTAAGTCTCGGTATGAAAACAAACGCCACCCTATACTTTCTAAATTGGCACTTTTGGTCCTTTAACTTTTTAGAAGTCTCGAATATATTATATATGTTTCTTAAAGTTATGTTTTTAACCTATACTTTCACACTTTGGCAATAGTGGAACAAAAAGTCTTTAAATAGTGTGTTTAGAGTTAAATGGGCTCGGTTGGCCCATTAGGGGACGGTTTGGACTCTTGGGTTTAATGGGCTCCTATTTTGGGCTTGTTAAATACTAGTACATGTTTATTAAGCAATCTAGTTAATCTAAACTTATTACTTGGGCTTATGGGCTTATTTACTATTCGGCTTATATAGTTAAAAGCTTAATGGGCTTATGCGCTTATATTGTAACAACCCAAAACCGTGGTCATTATTTAATTATATTTTTACGTGTATTTTTGAAATTTTTGACGAGGTTGATTTTCATGATGATTGGTAATTTGATTTGGATGATGATTGAAATTTTATTTTTACGTTTTGACGAGTTGCGAGGATTATTAGTGATGACGATATTGACGGATGCCCGAGAAATTTTACGTTTTATTTTAAACATGTCGATGTTTAATATTTTGACATTTTTATTTTAATGTCGTATTAAGTCGTGCCGGGACTATATAATATCATATTTTGTGTGCGTTTTAAGTTTTGAGAAGCATTTTTATGAAACCCGAGACCCGTAAAAATTTTCAAAAGTGACTAATAGTAATTTCCCGCTTTTTAACAAAGTATTTACACTTTGGTCCAAAAGAATCACAATTGGCAAAAACTACCCTAAACTTTTTCCATATAAAAGGAAAAATAAACCACAAAAACACATACAATTTCACTTCCACTAGCAAATTCTCTCTCTTCCCTCCCTCTCCTCTCTTGTCCGTCACCCACAACCAACACAAACACCCCTTGGATTTTAATTTTGAGCTTGAATCCATAAAAACTAATCAAAGACCCATCTTAGTTTCATCATTCTCTATCCATTGGTATGAAAATCTTACACATGCATGAACATTTTTGAAAAACCCATTTTTGGATGAAAATCATGTGTTTTGATCTTGAATTGTTGTTGTATGTAGGTGTTTATGCATATATATATATATATATATATATATATATATATATATATATATATATATATATATATATATGTATATATATATATATATATATATATATATATATATATATATATATATATATATATATATATATATATATGTTTTTATGATTGCATGTTTATATTTTTGAGTTGGATTTTTATGATTTGATCATCTAGGATGATTTAAGTTGTTATGATATAAACTAGTAGTGTGAGGATGATTATAGTGGTAAAAATGGGGTTAAAATGTGGTGAAAAATTAATTTTGAGTGATTTTTAAACATGTATTTTATAGCAGATTATTAAAAATAATTTTCTGAAAATATGAGTTTGAGGTTGAGATGAACTAGTTAGATATTGTTGTAGAGGATGTTTTTACCTTCGTTTTGGTATAAGGTAGGACTTGTAGCTCCAACCGAGCGAAAACTTACGTTAGTTTGATTATTTCGTGTACCGGGAGACGAGTACCGACATAAAATATAATTGTTGTCGGTATTTAAATCGAATCTCGGGGACTATAAAATGGATTTTCAAATATGTCATGGACTGATTTTTAAGGTTAAGTATGAGGATGTCGAGTTATTTTCAAAGTTGAGTGTCGGTTTCATAAACGGGGAAAAATAAATGTGTTAATAGACTATAAGTATTGTTGACGTAAAATTGTCCGGTTTTTGTAGTTCAAAGATGAGTCGGGCAGGGAACTTTGATTGTAAAATCTTTTGATGAGTTTTTAACAGGGCTTTCTATATATAGTAAGTGAAGTTATTGATTAGTATCATAAAAATTTGACGTGTTTAAGTGGGGTAAATGAGCTTGTACATTTGGTGTGTACTGGTAGATTTTTATCGACAGAGTTAACTAATAGCAAAAATATAAAATGAAATAAAAGGGCACTAGTATTATTTTTATTTTGGATTGATTTTGATTTTGTGATTTTGAGCTTGGTATTACTAAGTATGGATTTTATTCGAGTTATTATTGATGAATGCGCCTTATTTGATAGTTTGCGGTTTTTGTGTTTACCGGGTATCAACTATCGTCGAAGATCGTCATACTACTGCTATTACTTCAGGTGAGTCTATAGCCTCGCTTTCTACTTGTTTTAATGATTTTAAAACCCGCGAGGGGGATACATGCTATTTGAAGTAAAATGAACACATATCATAAGTAATTGTTGGACCCGATGTTGCCTTTGATGAAATGAATTGTATAAGTACCTAATTGCATAAGACCCTAAATTCATGAGCCGTTAACTATCTTCTGACTTGATGTTGCGAGTTGGGAATAGCCGCTCATTCTAATAATAGTACTATTGGGCTGACAACCCTATCTGAGACCAGGGCTTTACGCTGAGTAACCCGCTGGGAAGGATAATTTTACGTGAATGAGAATTGGTATTCTTGCAATTAATACCCTAGTAGGGGCACTGGTAATTTTTCTAGTCATGTTGGCATTTGGCGTAGGTGACTAAGTTAAGGGGTCGGTGTCATGAGCTTAATACAATTCGATAGCTACTGCTATAATATGATATACCTGATTGATAGATTGTATGGCCACAATTCTATTAACAATTGTGAATGAGTTTTACGATGTGTTCAATTATGATTTTATAAAACCTATAGACTTGCTCAACCTTTGTGTTGATGATTTTAAGCATGTATTTCAGGTACTTGAAGTTGTTGATTTGCGGAGCTTGTTGGAGAAGGATTGCGAGATTGCTTTTGTAGTAATTTGGTCTAAAACAGATTTCTTTCCCTATTGTCATAAATATATAGTAAATGGTCAAGTATTTTGGTAAAAGGTTGGTTGTTTTGATTAAGATCCTAGGGGGAAACCTGTACGCTACTCTGATATATTTTTAACTGATTTTACTTGGGATTGAAGGTTTTAGACATTGATTTAAATTATTTCCATATTTATTCTTAAATATACTGTTTTTGGATCATTTAAGGAGTTGTGAAATGAAGTTTGTGAATAACACCCAATTGTGTATTTTCCACTGCGCAATGTAAATTGGGGGTGTTAAAGATTGGTAACCAGAGCTTTTTAGTTATAGCGAATTAGGTCGATTTTTGAAAAATGTCCTAAACTATAACTTTTGTGTCGAAAGTATTTTATAAAAGCAACGCAACTTCTCTGCAAGGCTCCGGTAAGATTATTTATTTTTGTTATGCTTTGTGATTATAGATGTATCCCTTATAATTGTTGTGAATTCTTGAGTATTTATTAAGTAAATACTCCAATGAGGTATTGGTATTAATGAAAGGACGTGGAGTGCTTTCATCATAATTTCATTTTAATGAATATTGTATAATTATCATTTGCATTGCATCGCATACATATATATTTGGCATACGTAATTCATTTGCATTTGCATGGTTATGCATTGAATATATATTTTTGAATAATGACCTTATGTACTTTTGAATTTTCTATGATTTCAGAAAATGTCTGACATACCATATTACGTCAAGAAAGGGGGATTTGCTGTAGGTCAATGGAGTTTGCAGAATCAGTATGTAGGTGATCATAAGATTTCAGGTGGATGGTTAGATTACGAGGATGATGCGAATGATAAGAAAAATGTTGTAGAATCTGATAGTGATAATTATATGACTGAGAGTGAGGTTGGAAGAACTGAGGTTAGAAATGAAGTGAGAAGTTATGGGACTGATTTTGAGAAGTATCAGAAAGAGATAGATAGGCTTCGCAGGTTAAGTGAATATGTAGCTCATGTTGGGCCGTATCTTGAGCCACATTGGAAGTTTCAGGATAGTGAGGTGTATGCTAATTCTCATTATATGATAGATCCGCCGTGTCAAGGAGGGCTTTTGAAGTATGGATTTAGGAACCCACCGTGTTTAGATCCAAAAGAGAGGTGCTGCAAGTTAGGACCAGATGAAGATGAAGCATGAACGAGCCAAGTTGGAGAAAGTGATGGACCACATCCTATGGAGTGATGTAGTGATGGATTGTTGTTGTATTTCAGTTTATTTATTATTGTGTTGTATTTGAATTATCTAGATGTTGTGAGGTAGTATTGTGATGGATTATTATTATTGTTGTTTTTTAGGATGGTAAGGGTAAGTGACATTAGCGACAAGGTTTTGTTGCGATTTTCTCGGATTTATGGATGAAATCTACTATTACCCTTTAGTATTTTGATGTGTCTTTGTTATCTTTTCTTTTGAGATGATTGTGGAATTTAGGTAGTATTGTGTTGTTGGCGTGTGCAGTATTCATGTTATATCTTGATAAAAAGATCCGATTCTTTCTATCTCGATGTGTATACTTATTAAGTTTCTTTCTACTGTTATAACAATGGAAAGAGTTGAGTGAGATATGTTTCTGTCATTAGCAAGGATTCCTGTGTATGTGTGACTGAGTATCTTGAAATATGTCTCCAAAGGTTGCCAACTGAAATGTGTGTAGTTGAATTTCATTTTTCTCAGTTCTTGTCAAATTGAAAGTCCTAACAATATCGGGTTTTTAACTGATTTTGGTTGTTAATATTTTTTTTGATATTCTATTGCTAATTCAAACAATGCCTTGCAAAAATGAAAAATAACGTCTACTTATATGTAAAACATAGTGCAAATACCAAGTATTATTCAATTAAAATGCAAAATGTGAATTTTACAAACTATAAGGACTAGAAATGTAAATTCTATGAAATATAAATGCTCAAAATATAAAGCTGAACAATATGAGGGCTAAAAGTGTAAAAACAGTAAACTAGGAGGACTTGAAATGAAAATTATCCAAACTAATAACTAATTCTCAACAAACTCCAAACTTCCTAACTGATTTTTAACAAACCTGAAAGTTTAGGGACTGAACTTTTGAAAACCCTAAAAAGATGTAAGTTTAGCCAAGTTTTCAAACAGATTAATTCATTAGGGACCAAAGTGCAATTTTTGGAAGTTTTTAATCAAAAACGGGTTACAACTTCAAATAAGCTCGTTTGAGCTTATTTTTCAACCAAATTCAATCAAACCACTTGCAAAAGTCTTAAAATCAGAAATAAGCTAGACTTGTCCAAGGATTTAAGCTGAAACTTACTAAAAAGATGATAAGCAAATTTCAATAAGCACAAAATAAGCTACAAAGAAATCTAGACTTGCACAACTAAATTTTAGTGATGAAAATGATTAATAAGCTCAAAAGAATAACGGGAATTTTGATCTCATGAAAAAGCATCCAGAAATAAGCTCAGAATCCTAAAATAAGCAAAATTAGTGCTTATGTTGACTTTTGTTGACCAAGATTTTTCAATAAGCTCAAATTCTCAAAAATCAACCAAGAACACTTACTAAATGATATTATGAAAGAAAATGGACCAGTTAATGAAGTGGATAATGAGATATGAAAAATTAGTTTACACTTTACAGAAACTTGAGTTTGCTTATTGGTTCATACTTTTGCTTATTCCTACTTGAAAACTGAATACTGTACACTTTCCTTATAGAATCTGAAACTTCATATTATGAGTGAGATTTGAGACTTGGTTTGATAGAATTTCATCAACTAACAAATGAATGGTAAGCAAATCAAAATCACAACTTTTTGAAACAAGAACTGACTGAAACTAACCCACACTTTTTATTGACGTTTTGCCTTTTTGACTTAACAATTGACTAGAAAATGGTCAAAAGCTATTTGTTATGACTGTTTAACTAGAAATGAACCAAAATTTCCCAATTACTAACACTTGATTATCAAATATAAGCTAATGCCAAACACCACTTTTACTGATCTTTTGGAACTTTAATGAAGTCTTTTTGAGCAAAGGTTTAAACTGAGTAAAGTGCTTTAGCACACTAAGTTTATCAGCCAAAATGAAATTTGTGAGAACAAGTAACAAGCTATGAACACAAAAAGAACTCAAAATGATAAACCAAGCTAAAGTGACTGAGATAAAGTGAAAACAGGATAAGTACAAAGCTAATAAGCAGAGTTAAGCTACAATTAAACTAGCAAATCACTAGGATCAGATCAGAAACAGATCAAAACACATTTTATCATTCAATCAGGCAAAATTATCTAGAAATTGAGCATGCATCAACTACCTATCAACAACATTTAACCATCAAATATGCCATTGAGGAACTGGAACTCATCACAATCTACTTAAACTTGAACTAGATCAACAAACAGCTACAATATTCAACTTAGTCAGTTATGATCAAGAGATGATCATAACAAACCAAAATCAGCACAAATGAGATCAATGAAGCAGGTAATGAACAGTAGAAGAGTATGAGAGATTTTTGAGGGAAAACTGGAATTTGAATTTTTATTGAATGTAAAGTAGTTACAAGGGTAGTTAAGCTGTTACAACTACTATAACAGACTCAAGAGTGTGTCAAACTCTTGAGTTGTTAATCTAAGAACTAAGGATTAAGATGAAAGGAAAATTAAAGTGTGTGAAATTTCACACTTTCTACCACTCCTAAAATGAAAGCTAAACATGGTATTTATAGGCTTTAGGAGAAGAGCAGTTGGGGTTGGTGACGTGTTGGAACCAATCCCAGGCTTCCACGTGTTACAAATCTGCCAAATTGATTTTGCTTATGATGTGACAATCCGTCAATTTACGATTGATATTTTATTCTCAATATTTATTTGAAAACATTATTTTAATGTTACAATATGAACTCACATATTTTTGGGAAGAAATTTGGATTTACGTCTTGGAATAGCATCGACTACGTCTAAACCGGAGGATTCAACGTTACGTGCTTACGTTTACATACACCATCCTTGGTGACAGTCTGACATTTCAGAAAATAAATTTATCCGTGAATATCATTTTGGAGTTTTAAATTTGTGTTGGTTCATAAACTCACAAATATACGAGTAGAGATTAGGACTTACGATTTTATTTTAACGTCCTTTACGACTAAACCGGAAACCTTAGGATTACGTATTTACGTTTTCGAACTCCGTTTTTGATGAAACAATTTTTATTGGATTCGTTTTGTGACGTTGATTCATAATTTATAAAAACGTTTTTCGTAAAACGACCCAAGGGCACGCAAATCGAGGAAACTAGAATCGAGGAGTACCCGTAAATAAATGGGATGAGACAAGTGGGACACTTGTCCCACCCCACTTCAAAACCGGCCCAAACTACACCACCACACCACATTTTGCTAGCTAAGACAACACTTGTCCTACTTAGCTTCATTTGAAAGCTAAGCTTTCCACTTAACCACAAAACCACTACCCTAAAACCATTTCCTCATTCACAACATGCAAAACTAGCTAAATTTCTCTCTTCCTCCTCCTTATGTGCCGTCCCATATCTAACCAAAAACACCACCATTGATCAAAGTTTAACCATAAACATATGTTATAATTAACATATGTTAATCTCCATTCAAAAAGATGAAGATTGGTGCAAGTTATAACATCCAAGGAGGAGTATTCATGGTGTCTTGGGGCTGATTTTCCACAAGGAGTTCATGGAGCATGATGGTCTTGAAGATGGTCATGGTTGTCTACAAGTTTCTCCATCAAAAACCATGCCAAACTCATAACCTACATCAAGTTGGTGGTATAAAGATTGTCCTCCTCAACTTCTTGTTATTTTGATTATGTAAACATGTATTTTATTTCCTATTGTATATATTTATGATGATTATATGATGATAAAAATGTTATGTGGGGATTTGTTGTTGATAATCATGGATAAAAAGGTGAAAAACCATAAGAAACAAGGTTAAAATCTTGGTTAAATTTGATGGCTGTATAAAACAGTAAAGAAGTAAGTCATAAACTGATAAAATGATGAAGTGGAATAGATTTACAGTAAGCTATGGGTCTTGTACACATGTGAGAGTTGGCCATACAATGGAATCAAAATAATGAGTGAGATATGATCAAAACAAGTTTAGGATATAAATCTGAAGTTACTGTTTTGGACGATTTTTAGAAAATACTTAAAAGATGATTCAACAGTAGCTATAGAAGAGTTAAATGTATCACATATCATGTAGTTTATGTGATAAAAATTTGAGCTTCTATCTTCATGTAGAACTCAAGATATAGCAGTTTTGGTGAAGATGAAGTTAAAAATCAGATTTTTGGAAATTAAAGAATAATACTATTATATAAGCACTCACATTTTAATATATAAAATGTAAAATAAAAACCCACTAACTTATAAAACTTATTTATATAAATATATATAAGGTTAATCAAATGGATAAATTATATAAATGATGGTGAAATAATGTTTATAAGTAATAAAAACTATAAATATGATTTTTACAACTTTTTCGGCTATTGCCGTAAAATTAACGTTTTTGTTAAATAAAACTTAGATGGTTGGACCCGTCTAATGAAAACTTTATAAAACCTATATACTGATATATAGACATGTATAACAACTAAAACCGACAAAACCCGAACTATAGGGCATACGGACATTAACAAGTTAAATAAACATATTGGACTGATAAATGGACTAAGTAGGATAAAAACTTGTAAAAAGAATCTATTGGGCTTAACCCATTTAGGCCCAACTTGGAAAGTATACATACTGATAATATAGGTACAAAATGGATTAAAATAAGTTAAATAACTTATAATAAGCTTATTGGGCTTAAGACACGTAAACGGGTAAAACTAGTAAATTAGTATAAAAGTTATCGACATATAACACTAAAAGGAGTAAACGAGAATATGTAAACCCACTTGATCATCATATATATATATAATCATCATATGTATACATAGATGTTATTTTTATAAAGTCATTGGACATGAGTCTAAGACGAGTATTATTTGTCTAGGTTTCCGTGATTGAAGCACGTACCGTACGTCCGAATTGCCGACAACCCGCCTTCCCACATCAACGTGAGTTCATAGCCTCGCACTCTTTTAAATTTTTTATAAATGCTTTATAAACCCGCGAGGGAGATAACATGTTAGTTTTTATAAAAGTTTGGACAACATTTGTCCCGATTGTTTGTTTATTGATTTTGGACCCGAATGATTGAATGACCCGATTGTATGACCCGATAAATGATTAATGGACCCGATAGATGAAATCAAATGGATTATTAAAGTTAGGTTATGTCACTAAAAGTCCCATTAGCATGAATTGTGAACTACCGGGAGTTGGTAGACGCTTATGCATTTAATAGTACTATTTGGGGACGATCACCCCAGTTCGCGCCTTGACGGTTGATCCCTGTCGTGCCACATTGATTGGTAAGCGAATTAATGTATGAGAAGATTTCCATAGCGTGACCTTTGTGACGACACGCTACTTTAGATGGGCAAAATTGGTATCGGGTTAGCTACCCGTTGTTGGTTTAGTAAGGTAACAATGTCATGCGGCTTATAATAATCCGAATTAACAAAATAATAATAGACGCTCCGAATTACGATGTATTGCCTGACTAGCAATACAGGGTCATACTATTGATATTATGATTGTATTTTGGTTTTCATAACCATACTCATATAACGGTTTTTATTTTCATACAACGTCGTAAGACGTATTGTATGACGTTTTTACGACATTGGCTCGTATAATGATTTTTAAGGCTTTTTATAACCATATTCATATAATGGTTTTATTTAATCTATACAACGTTGCAAAAACGTATTGTATGGTGTTTTTAACGATAATGATTCGTATAATGGTTTTTAAGGCAAATGCCTATATTATGATTTTCGATAAAGATTTGTATAAAATGACTTTGGCTATTTTATGGCCTATTAAAATAATTTGTACAAAATGATTTTCAGTATTAATTTTATACTGATATTATATTGATGGAATTTATTAAACTCTATGAATTCACTCGGCGTTATCGCTGACCTTTTCTTTTAACATGTTTTTATCTCAGGTACTTGAAGGTAATCCTCGGGAAGACGACAAGAATTCATGGCCCGCACTTAAACTATATTTTCCATTCAAACGCTTTGTAAAACTTTGTATGAAATATAATGACTTGGGACCGATGTAACTTTGACATTTATGAATGGAAATGCTTTTATTATGAAACGACGCGATTTTTATGCGTTGTCTATGATGTGAGTAATGTGCTATCCCGTAACACCAACTATTCTTCCGCTGTACTAAGTTGTATAAATTTGGGGGTGTTACAGTTTGGTACCAGAGCTCTCGTTATAGAGAACGAAAGATTTTTAAAACTAAGGTTTTGAATAAAACTTTTCAAAATCTTTTTACTATAAACATTTTTCTCAAAATGTCTAAAAATCTTTTGACTATAACGGTGCCGAAGAATTCCCGAGTTACCGACAAGGCCAGACTGAGAAGTGTTATTTTAATATATATATATATATAACTTGGATTATATATATATATGATGTAATTTTATTACATGATTGTTTGATGATTACTTTGATTTTTATACGAGATATTTATACGACGTAGATTGTCACGAGTAACCCTAAATCCCCTAGTAAATTAATCGAAGCTATTCTCGTAGGAATTCTAGCTATCCTAGATCTAAACTAAGTTGTGGATATTTATGATCCCAACAAATGGTTGATATTCGTAGAAATGTAGATATTAGTTGATTGTGATATTGAAGAAGAATTGGCGAGATTAAGACTGATATCGATGTCATGATGATCTTTCCTCATAGAGTGGAGTTTGACAAAACGTTATCACCGGGAAAGATGTCATCTGATTCGTTGTCATCCAATTCTTAAATTGAAATCGAAAGGGTGAATGTTGCACTTTGAGGCTGTTATTGGAACCATTACCCAAAAGCCTCATGCCACTAATACCTTTCCGAGAAGTCTAAGTTGAATGATCAAGTCATTTCATATTAATGACTCATTTGATAATTGTTGTTGTAAGAACTAATAGGATTGGAAATTAAGTGTTGATTCATATTGAGATTGTATTGCCTCTACAAGGCCTAAGAATAAGGTTGAAGTATTGGATAATGAGGTAGGATATCAAATTGAGTATAAAATTGGTTAAAACTTGGATAAAGTAAAACTTAACCTATATGGAATATGAGATTATTAATAGAAGTCGTTAAGTTTTGTGATTAAATTATAAGGTTTTAAATGATTGTTAGTGTGTGTTAAAGGTTGTTCCTAGTCCATTGTCCACTGACGAGGATGCCCAGTGTCCAAGAAATAAATTGAAGAAATCTTCTTCTGAATTGAGACCGATGGATCTTCTGGGACATGTGGAACACCTAATGACTCTTGTAGATTAGTATTCATTGTGGTATCTTTTAAAAATAATCCCTAACCTAACTGTGACATCAGTTGGTAGGATGAGTTCTGAGAATTGTATGACATAGTGACGCGTAATGTGTTACGGTACAATTTGACTTGTTTGTGATTAATGAAAAGACTACCTTTGATTGCTAAATTCTACATGTATTGATGTTACCTATCTTTTCTTGCTTGTCTCTAATGCTCGCATTAGTGATGCAAACATTGAACAAGTACTCATCTTGATTTGAGTTGCGTTGTGGATTATTCTTTTTGAGTGCCATCGAGGTCATGAACCTCATGATTATTTGGCTAAGCTCATTTCCTATCCTATCGTAGTTAATTCTTGGTGAACAACTTTTCATCACTCTTTTGCAGATCACACATTGTTTTTATAAAGTTAAAACGATATCCTTTGAGAAAATTGAATTTTCATCACTATAAGGATTATTCATAGTGAGATTTATAAGTGATTGTTATTGAAATGAGGTTGTTTATAAAACACTTTGGAAAAACCTAATTGTTTTCATAACAAAGAAAATCTTTGTAAATTTATTCTTGATTCTTATTTAAGAATTAAGCATGAAAATGATTTTACTATAAACATGGATGATAAAATTTTGACGAACTGAGTATTGCATCGTTGATCTTGAAATTGTATATAGTTGCGCGCCTACATACAATTTGGAATGGACCATGCAAGGCTGATTAGTAGTCACCATAAAACTGATTAATAAACACTAAATTTCTTTAAAGATTGTGAAAGATTGTGAAAGATTAAAATTTATGAGATCTGCAAGAAGTGAAAAATAGGGACATGATGTTAGAGACATCTACATATGTGCCCGTGCCATCTATTCTTCTGAGTCGAATTTACTCATCTGTGGAATTTGTCTTATTTGACAATTGATATTCCGTTCCTGTCCAATTCCCTCGTAGTGAGATTCTTAGGAAAAGTATTTGATTATCGAGTGTTGATACCCGACTGGATGTATTGACGTTCTTATCATTTCTTTTGATTTGATTTCATTTGAATGACCTGGGTAACGATCCGAGGAGCTTTCGAATGCGTACTCAAATTATGAAAACATGGGATATATTCATATTCGTTAAGTGTTTTCGTCTGCGTCAGATTTGAAATTCTATCGCGTAGATTATGCGTTGACCTTACTCTTTAGATGATAGTTGTGTCTCCATATATCCTTGAACTTGTGAAGGATTATGAGTTATTATTAATCTTTTGAGAAGTTCACATCTTATCGACGGCAATAAAACTGAAAAGTTGATAATGCCAGTAGAATGGATTGATTGATGATGACATGACGATATTGTCTTAATTGATGGGAACTCGAGCAGAATTCCCCTAAATAGATAAGATGTTGATTATCAAAAGTGATATAAATAATTCTTGGTAGATGACGATATCCTATATTGGGAATTGAAATTATATTGTGAATGATTGTGAATTAGTCATAGATATTATAATCTAGAAGAACCTAATATTGAATTATTAAAAGATGATAATGTTATCTGAAGCTTTAGTAAGTATTTGTTGGTGAATTACCTAGACTTTCGCCATTAAGGCAAGTTGAATTTGGTATTTGATTATATTTCCGGTGCTGCACTTGTGGCTGGTGCACTGTACGTCAGCACCATCTAAATTAAATGAATTACCGTACAACTGAGGAAGTTGTCGGAGAAAGATTTTATTATACCAAGCCTGTCATCCTGAAGAGCTATGGTGTTATCTTTCCTTATATTTATAGATTACTGTGAACTGAGTAAATTGACAATCGAAAACGATATCCATAACTCGAAATGGAAGATTTGTTCGATCATTTACAAGGTTTTTGATCCTCAGCATGATTATCATCAACTTCGCATCTGCGAAAAAGATTATGTATTCCAATCACTACATCCGGTATTTGTAATGAACATTACGAGTTTCACGTGATGTCGTTTGGATTGACAATGCACATGTAGTATTCATAAAATATGATGAATCACGTGTGTAAGCTGTAATTTGATAAATTCATGCTCGTGATCATTAAGGACCATTTATTTGTTTATAAGAATAAGAATGAGTTAATAATTAATTATAGATTGCCCTGAAGTGGCCGAACAATTAAAACTTGTACCTTGAATCATTAACATGTGATTAAAAACTTAATCCTTTACATAAAATGAACATTGGATTAATAATGGTAAGATGTATGCATATTGACTCTTCAAAAATTAAGAGCCCTTTTAAGACATTGGATTTTACCAAAAAGAAATGGAAATATGTTTTGACAAATTTTTTAACAAAGGATTTTTAAAGGGATTATTCCCTTATACACAAACCATTTAACTAAACTTCTGTTTAGGGGTAAATGTTTGTGTATACCTCAAGATAACTTAAGAAGGATTGAGTAAACCATTTAAACCTTAACTTGGAATTTGAAACGAAAATTTTTACTTTTCAACTAAGAAAACTTTGACCAAAGTATAAACAAAGATTTTTCGAAAATTTACGAAATCTTAATAAATATTTTTGATAAATCAACAAAATCTTGTTAATTAAACTCAAATTATTTTTGAACATTTTATATAATTGGTTGAACTAAGGAATTTAAAACTTTTACGTTTACGCTTCATAAAAATTAACTAATAATTATTTAATTAATTATAATAATTATCGACGCTTTAGACGACGGATTGAGTAAAACGGATAAAAATGATAGTTGAGAAGAAACTAAAACATAGAAGATATGAAGAAAGAATTTTGAAGAAATACGGTTGTGATATTTATTTCATTAGGAAGGTGAACGTAATTACTGACACATAATATAGAAAGAATATCTGAGTAAATTGTGAACATGATAATTATAACATCATGAGAGGTGAATATAGATACCGACGCATTATGTAGAAAAGATAAAGAACCAATTGGGACATGTTCCCTTAATAATGAAGGTGCAAAAATAAATTGCCGAACGATATAAAAATAAACGATGTTTGTAAGAAGGGATAATATAGATTATAAAAGAGGTTCGCGGCTAATGTAAACCATTAAAAATTGAGAAGCCGATAACGTTAAATATTTTAAAGACCACTTATGATTGTCTAAATGTGGAAGATTGTGAGATATAGTTATGTTGGAATTTGTAAGTATAAGTATTCTATTTATGTCATTTATGACTAAAAGTATCTTTGTCTGAAGAAGTTGTACTGATGGCAATTATGAAGGCAGACACCGCCTCATACATTAGTAAACGTTTAACTATTGCAAAGGTCATCATCTGAATTTGATTCGAGTTAGGTCATCGTCGATAGACTGACCAAATCTGCTAATATCATTCTCGTTAATGATAGAATCTTGATGAAGAAATAGACTCTTTTATTTAAAGGAGTTATGTAAACATAGTGTGCCTGTATCGATCATTTGTATGTCAAGATCCTCGCTTCGCATAGAATTTCTAGAGATTTGCTCAGAAATTAGTGAGAACGAACCTTGATGAGAGTACTATGTACCACCTCAATCGAAGGGACGAGGTAAAGTAACGATACAAAATACTATAAGCGCTGTTCTATGTTTGAATGATTGACCTTTGGTAATAGACCGTATAATCGTTTTCCTTTGGAGAGATTATCATTGATAATTATCGTATTAGGATCGAGATCTAATCTTGTTAGGATCTAAATATTAGAGCATCTGTAAGCAGAAGTTGAGATGAAGACATCCGACATACACCCACTGTGAGTTGGACATGTCTTTTAGGTTTAAGGTTCCTATGATGGCGAACCTAGCTTGCAAAATACCTGACCCGCGAGATTTGAAATGATTGTTGAAATTAGGATTTGATTATTAACCGCCGATAGTGGGCAAGAAGTTATATGAATGTGAAATGTAGATCTTGAAGGGCCAAATGGGTAGCGAAGTTATGCCACAATTTTTAAACTTGGGAAAATGAATTCATGATCTGACAAATCATGGGATATAAGTCCCCGTTGTTTGGGACCATTGAGATGATGTAAAAGTTAGGATTGAAAGGCATATAAGCTGGATCTACCCTAGGACTTCAAAGACTGCGTGAATTATGTTTCGTAAATCGAACTTGATGGAATATCTATCAAATGAAAATCTGATTATTCTTAGTAGAGCTTAGATCGGCGAAAAGTTGCATTCATCAGAAACCCGTGAATATCATGGATAGAGAAAGTAAGTCAACATTTAGCCTGATCTTATTCCCGTAGTTATGTTTGATGAAACTCGCGTATTGTAACGAATTGCACTTGTGAGAAAAGACCGAATGTGGAGGAAATACCCACATGGCTTTAACTCTATAAGAAGCGAGTAGTAAGGTAAGATGATCTTTGAGGACAAAGATCCTGTTTAGGGGTAAATGCTGTGACAATCCGTCAATTTACGATTGATATTTTATTCTCAATATTTATTTGAAAACATTATTTTAATGTTACAATATGAACTCACATATTTTTGGGAAGAAATTTGGATTTACGTCTTGGAATAGCATCGACTACGTCTAAACCGGAGGATTCAACGTTACGTGCTTACGTTTACATACACCATTGGTGACAGTCTGACATTTCAGAAAATAAATTTATCCGTGAATATCATGTTGGAGTTTTAAGTTTGTGTTGGTTCATAAACTCACAAATATACGAGAAGAGATTAGGACTTACGATTTTATTTTAACGTCCTTTACGACTAAACCGGAAACCTTAGGATTACGTATTTACGTTTTCGAACTCCGTTTTTTATGAAACAATTTTTATTGGATTCGTTTTGTGACGTTGATTCATAATTTATAAAAACGTTTTTCGTAAAACGACCCGAGGGCACGCAAATCGAGGAAACTAGAATCGAGGAGTACCCGTAAATAAATGGGATGAGACAAGTGGGACACTTGTCCCACCCCACTTCAAAACCGACCCAAAATACACCACCACACCACATTTTGCTAGCTAAGACAACACTTGTCCTACTTAGCTTCATTTGAAAGCTAAGCTTTCCACGTAACCACAAAACCACTACCCTAAGACCATTTCCTCATTCACAACATGCAAACCTAGCTAAATTTCTCTCTTCCTCCTCCTTATGTGCCGTCCCATATCTAACCAAAAACACCACCATTGATCAAAGTTTAACCATAAACATATGTTATAATTAACATATGTTAATCTCCATTCAAAAAGATGAAGATTGGTGCAAGTTATAACATCCAAGGAGGAGTATTCATGGTGTCTTGGGGCTGATTTTCCACAAGGAGTTCATGGAGCATGATGGTCTTGAAGATGTTCATGGTTGTCTACAAGTTTCTCCATCAAAAACCATGCCAAACTCATAACCTACATCAAGTTGGTGGTATAAAGATTGTCCTCCTCAACTTCTTGTTATTTTGATTATGTAAACATGTATTTTATTTCCTATTGTATATATTTATGATGATTATATGATGATAAAAATGTTATGTGGGGATTTGTTGTTGATAATCATGGATAAAAAGGTGAAAAACCATAAGAAACAAGGTTAAAATCTTGGTTAAATTTGATGGCTGTATAAAACAGTAAAGAAGTAAGTCATAAACTGATAACATGATGAAGTGGAATAGATTTCCAGTAAGCTATGGGTCTTTTACACATGTGAGAGTTGGCCATACAATGGAATCAAAATAATGAGTGAGATATGATCAAAACAAGTTTAGGATATAAATCTGAAGTTACTGTTTTGGACGATTTTTAGAAAATACTTAAAAGACGATTCAACAGTAGCTATAGAAGAGTTAAATGTAGCACATATCATGTAGTTTATGTGATAAAAATTTGAGCTTCTATCTCCATGTAGAACTCAAGATATGGCAGTTTTGGTGAAGATGAAGTTAAAAATCAGATTTTTGGAAATTAAAGAATAATACTATTATATAAGCACTCACATTTTAATATATAAAATGTAAAATAAAAACCCACTAACTTATAAAACTTATTTATATAAATATATATATAAGGTTAATCAAATGGATAAATTATATAAATGATGGTGAAATAATGTTTATAAGTAATAAAAACTATAAATATGATTTTTACAACTTTTTCGGCTATTGCCGTAAAATTAACGTTTTTGTTAAATAAAACTTAGATGGTTGGACCCGTCTAATGAAAACTTTATAAAACCTATATACTGATATATAGACATGTATAACAACTAAAAACCGACAAAACCCGAACTATAGGGCATACGGACATTAACAAGTTAAATAAACATATTGGACTGATAAATGGACTAAGTAGGATAAAAACTTGTAAAAAGAATCTATTGGGCTTAACCCATTTAGGCCCAACTTGGAAAGTATACATACTGATAATATAGGTACAAAATGGATTAAAATAAGTTAAATAACTTATAATAAGCTTATTGGGCTTAAGACACGTAAACGGGTAAAACTAGTAAATTAGTATAAAAGTTATCGACATATAACACTAAAAGGAGTAAACGAGAATATGTAAACCCACTTGATCATCATATATATATAATCATCATATGTATACATAGATGTTATTTTTATAAAGTCATTGGACATGAGTCTAAGACGAGTATTATTTGTCTAGGTTTCCGTGATTGAAGCACGTACCGTACGTCCGAATTGCCGACAACCCGCCTTCCCACATCAACGTGAGTTCATAGCCTCGCACTCTTTTAAATGTTTTATAAATGCTTTATAAACCCGCGAGGGAGATAACATGTTAGTTTTTATAAAAGTTTGGACACCATTTGTCCCGATTGTTTGTTTATTGATTTTGGACCCGAATGATTGAATGACCCGATTGTATGACCCGATAAATGATTAATGGACCCGATAGATGAAATCAAATGGATTATTAAAGTTAGGTTATGTCACTAAAAGTCCCATTAGCATGAATTGTGAACTACCGGGAGTTGGTAGACGCTTATGCATTTAATAGTACTATTTGGGGACGATCACCCCAGTTCGCGCCTTGACGGTTGATCCCCGTCGTGCCACATTGATTGGTAAGCGAATTAATGTATGAGAAGATTTCCATAGCGTGACCTTTGTGACGACACGCTACTTTAGATGGGCAAAATTGGTATCGGGTTAGCTACCCGTTGTTGGTTTAGTAAGGTAACAATGTCATGCGGCTTATAATAATCCGAATTAACAAAATAATAATAGACGCTCCGAATTACGATGTATTGCCTGACTAGCAATACAGGGTCATACTATTGATATTATGATTGTATTTTGGTTTTCATAACCATACTCATATAACGGTTTTTATTTTCATACAACGTCGTAAGACGTATTGTATGACGTTTTTACGACATTGGCTCGTATAATGATTTTTAAGGCTTTTTATAACCATATTCATATAATGGTTTTATTTAATCTATACAACGTTGCAAAAACGTATTGTATGGTGTTTTTAACGATAATGATTCGTATAATGGTTTTTAAGGCAAATGCCTATATTATGATTTTCGATAAAGATTTGTATAAAATGACTTTGGCTATTTTATGGCCTATTAAAATAATTTGTACAAAATGATTTTCAGTATTAATTTTATACTGATATTATATTGATGGAATTTACTAAACTCTATGAATTCACTCGGCGTTATCGCTGACCTTTTCTTTTAACATGTTTTTATCTCAGGTACTTGAAGGTAATCCTCGGGAAGACGACAAGAATTCATGGCCCGCACTTAAACTATATTTTCCATTCAAACGCTTTGTAAAACTTTGTATGAAATATAATGACTTGGGACCGATGTA
The DNA here is from genome assembly GCA_025667525.1 of Glebionis coronaria. NCBI lineage: Eukaryota > Viridiplantae > Streptophyta > Magnoliopsida > Asterales > Asteraceae > Glebionis > Glebionis coronaria. The sequence goes on along the minus strand of JANFOE010000091.1, from coordinate 517,548 downwards.
ACTTTGACATTTATGAATGGAAATGCTTTTATTATGAAACGACGCGATTTTTATGCGTTGTCTATGATGTGGGTAATGTGCTATCCCGTAACACCAACTAGTCTTCCGCTGTACTAAGTTGTATAAATTTGGGGGTGTTACAGATGAAGAACTGATTTGGGGTTTTTCACTTGGCTTGATTTCAGCTTAATTGATTGTAACCATTGGATTCGTCCTTCAAAAATGAGCAAGTTTGATGTTTATATCATCTCTTGATATTGCTTCTAGCTCCAAGTCGATTCTGGCAAAATGTTTTGATGAAGATGACACGTGGCAAAATGTTACTGGTTCTCAGCATAAGTTGCGGATCATTATCCAAAAGTGGATATAGTGAATATTGCATGGCGCAAGCTGATTGGCTCAAAATAGAGTGAGTGGGAGTTACTGTTATGATGTTGGCCAATAAATGGCTGGCGGCTGAGAGCATTTAATGGCATGAGTTGGCAATCCATGTTCCACTTTTCTTGGCTTCTTATTGGCTGAAAACTTCTCACACGGATTGAAAATGTATATCTTTCCAAAATTGGCAAAATAAGCCCTTGAACTTTCGCAGTTTGTAAATTTGAGCTAGTAACTTCATTTCTTTGGCATATTTGGTCCTTCAAACTTCATTCTTGAACAAATTTGATCCTTTGACTAAGTTGACTTGAGAGTTGACCAGATTTGACTATGATCTTGACTTTTACAAAATTACACTTTTGGTCCTTCATCTTTGGAAGATTGTCAAGATAGGTCCTTTGTCTTCAAAGTCTTGTCACTTTTGATCCTTCTTCGTCTTTTTCATCAAATTAAGCTTGATTTTCCTTTGTTTGCTTGAAAATGTATCCTTCTTACCTATTTGAGCACAAACACAAAACATACCACATAATTCCGCTTTATAGCACAAAGTTTAGGTATTTTTGTTGTGTTTTAGGGTGATTTGTTGATAAATTGATATGAGTTTTTGCTCATATCAAATCCCCTACACTTGAACATTGTCATGTCCTAATGCAATGCTATATATTAGAGCATAAATTTACATTCTCCTCATAATTAATCCACCTTGGCCATATGGAATGCATCTACACTACTCTAAACTACATGATGCATGATTTTGATTTTTTAACAATGCAATGAACAAAATACAATTCTATCTATATCTTTTTGGTTTTTCTTGAAATGGTTTAGATGGAAATAACTCATAAAGAATTCAATGACTTTGATTAGGGCTTGGGTACCATGGACATTTATCACCCACAAGTTTCATTTTCCCCATACCAAGCTTAAAAATGGGATCATTGTATTCACAAGTAAAAAGTGCATCAACTTATTCATGACAATTAAATGTGGAGCCGGCTATTATTTGAGCAAATTGCTTGTGGGCAAATTTGTCATTTATTCAAGTGTGAAGTATAAGAAGTGTAAAATCCAAAAATAAGGAAGCACGGTTTTAATCCTAAGTAATCCTCTCATCCATTACTTGAAAAACCGCTCACAACTAATATAAGTCCGTTTCAAGAGTAATAAGTCATTCGCCTTATGTGTAAAATCCTCATGTCATGCTTTCATAAGTAGCTACACACTCGCTAAGGAAAGAAAAATAAAACTCACGCAATAATTTACATCCGCCATCTTTTTGAGACTTTGGATCTTCAACCCCGCAACCCGTCAAGGTAATATTGGATTGGAGCAATCTATTGAATCCCCGCAACCCGTCAAGGTAATATTGGAACTCAATAGTCACTATAATTAACACCACACTGCCCCTCTTGGGAGTCTTGTATAATTATTTTTTTTCTTTTCTTTTTCTTTTCTTTTTTTTTCTTTCTTTTTCTTTTTTTCTAGCCACTCATTTTTTCATAAGCCGCTCTTATTTTTCTTTATTCCTCAATAAGAAATTTGAAAAGAATAAAAGGAAAAACACCCGCTAAATATTGAGCATGACATAAGTCTAATACACGTAAAACGTTCTAACTTAGAATCTCAAGACGTACTCATATCAACCATGAATGATTAGTCAAAAATGCATAAGAGATTACAAATCAATTAAAATCGTTCTTGATTATTTATTAACATATATACATGAGAAGAAAATAGAGTTAAAGAAGAGAAGGGTTTAGCCACAAGTAATTATCATGAAGTTTATCTAGCCCTTTTATACTTGCTTCAACTCTATCATTTCCCATTCTCCACAAATTTAAAATCTGAAATAATGAGACTCGTGGATGCTTAGCCTAATAGACCAATGAAGGACTACATGGTTAAGGATACTAGCTAGAGAATGCTAAGACAAGCAAACTCGGGTTGAGTCAAAATATCCATGGCGGGCCTAATATGTCAAAGAAGTCTAAATTTGTTAAACCATGTTTTTATTATTTTTTTTTATATATTTTTGATGAAAAATAAAAGAAGGAATATATACAATGAAAATGTGTTATGCAAATGAAAAATGATTGATGCAAAAATTATGAATGCATATTTTTGGTGGCCAAAGTAGATCAAAAATTTGAAAAATGTTTGAAAAAATTAATTTTCCAAGTTATCATGAAAGACAATGACAAGTTCTAGGTAAGGTCACTTCGATAGAAGACCCCCCTACACTTAAGCTAAACATTGTCCTCAATGTTTAAGAGCATGGAAGTATAAAAACTTCCCCTACACTTATGACAATGAATAGACTTTGCTTAACCCAAGTTAAGGAAAGGACAACTATTAGTGAATTCATGTTTAAACACAAGGTGTCAATGAAAGATCACAATAGTAACGAAGTGAACCGGATACAAGGGCCTCCTCCATAAGCTCCAAAACATGAAATGAGTGAGTAACCGTACAAACAACATGAAGACAAAAAAAGGTCTCCCCTACACTTATCTCCAAGTCTATACCTTTATTGCTAACCTACAACACTCTAACCCTAGTTATACGATGCTTAGTTAATGAGTCTCTAGCTCGACTCGTCCCACACTCAAAAGTGTCTAAAACCTATCATGGAGAAGAAAAATTTTGCCCCTTTTTAAGAAAAATCTCCTTGATGAGGTAAATCAAGTTTTCATTTATCAAAACTCCATAAATATCCCCCATGATCAAATACATAATATACCATCCCACATATAACACAAAGCCACAACTAACTTCCCAAGCATTGGTGAAAAAGGTGAGGTGTGGTTGTCCAAAATGGTTTCCCATATGTTCTTCCCAAGGTGATAGTGTAAAGCTCTCAAATCTTTCACAAGTTTTCCTTTTGTTGCATCAGGTGGATACTGAGATGATTTAGCAAGCTCTATGCCAGGATCAAAAATCCGTTCCTTGATGGGAAAACAACAAGTGTTGGTTGCCTTAGAAGATTCTCCTTTGTAGTTCACATGGTAAGAGAAAGGTTGTGGAGGCATGGGTAACAACAAGCTCTTGGAAGGAACCATCATGACTTGTTTTCCTTTATCACTTTGAAAGGTTGAGGTGGGCAAGGAAAAAGGTAAAAGATCTTCATGCAATAGAGATTCTAAATAGAGTATGTCACCCTCCTCATCAAGATAACCAAGAGTGTACTCAAAAGATATATCCTCCGCTAAAAACTCATCACTCTCATCCATTATAGAATCCGCCTCATCACCATAAACATCATAGATTGGTCTATCAAAAATTGGTGATCCCTCAAAACCAAAGGAAGTATGATCATCAACAAATGGAGAGTCACAAGTAGAAAGCTCATCATCACTATAGGCATCATATGTTGGTGTATCACAAAGAAAAGATTCTCCATCACTAAAATCCTCATGAATATGATTATCAATATGGAAAAGTGGATTGTCATATGAGGTTTCACTAAAGTTAAGCTCTTGATGTTCATGAAAATCCAAAAATGAAGTAATGGAAGCAATAGTCTCAACATGAGGTAAATCATAATCTCCACTTGAGCAAGCTTCATAAAAGTATTCATCACAAACTTCATCAAGAATATCATCTTGTGTTTCCTCCTCATGCACAACATCAATATGTTTTACCGCTTCGGGCTCATTAGACTTTTTAGACAACTTCCCCATGTTAAACACAACTCTCTCATCTCCTACCCGCATTGTAAGTTCACCTTCCGCCACATCGATTAAAGTACGACCCGTTCTCAAAAATAGCCTACCAACAATCAAAGGTACTCTAGGATCCATATCATAATCAACCACCACAAAATCCGCGGGAAATGTAAATCTATCAACCCCCACAAAAACATCTTCCGCAATTCCCACCGGATAAGCTATAGTACGGTTGGCTAACTCAAGAGTCATCTTAGTAGGAGTGAGCTCGGGAAGAGAAAGTTTCTTCCAAACCGATAATGGCATGAGGTTTATGCTTGCTCCTAAATCCGCTAAGGCCATACAATTTTCCACCCCCGGGAAATTGCAAGGAATCAAAAACCTCCCTGGATCTCCAAGCTTAGTAGGCAACTTCTTAAGCAAAACCGCGGAGTAATTTTCATTCAAAGAAGCATTAGGCATATCTACCAATCTCTCCTTGTTAGAAAGTAAGTCCTTAATCATCTTAGCAAACTTAGGCATATTGGCTAAAGCTTCCGCAAAGGAGATATTGATGTTAAGTTGCTTGAACATCCTTAAAAAGTTAGAAACTTGGATATCATCCTTGTTCTTAAGCTTTTCTTTTCTCAATCTTGATGGATAAGGAAGACTTGGTTTTGGTTGTGGTTGAGTGATTGATGAAGGATTTTCCTTATTGAGTGCTTCATGATTAGGTGTTGAAGTGGGAGAAATGGGAGCATTTTGAGGTGGTGAAGTAGAAGTAGAAGGCTTGTCACATGGAGGAACAAAAGTGGGTGGAACAATAGGAGGTTTAGGAGGTGAAGGATCCTTTGTTGTCTTTCCACTTCTTGTTGTAATAGTATTGACATTTGCCCTTGGATTTGTTTGTGTGTTGGAAGGTAAAGCCCCTTGTGGTCTTTGATTGAATGCCATTAAAAGCCTATTGGTTTGTTCCTCTGATATACGTTTCATTTGGTCATTCATTCTCTTCTCAATTTCACGCATTTTCTTGTCAACATACTCTTGAGTCTCTTGCATCCCATATCCTTGATTTTGAAGTTGAGGATAAGCTTGATTTGGGAAAGGTGGAATAGGTTGATTAAATCCTTGATGTGGTGAATAAAAGGTATTTCCTTGATGTTGAACATTGTTGGGTGCCTTGTAGTTATTTCCTTGGTAAGGTGGTCTTTGCCCTTGATTTCTTTGTAAAACTTGAGGAGGATTTTGTTGAATTTGGGTGGGTGGTTGGGGTGGGAATCCCGGTGGAGTAAGGTAATTTTGGGACTTGTAAGAAAGGTTATTTGGATTGATATTTGGCTTGAAGTGTTCACGATGTTCCTGTTGGTAAGCATAGCATTCCCCTTGATAAACTTGCACCTTATCACATTGTTCATAAGAATGGGGGCCTCCACAAGTTACACAAGAAAGAGTAATGGCATTCACATCATTTGAAGAATTGTTCAATGAAATGTTCTTAATGGCTTGAATCATCTCTTGTTGACCTTTACTCATTTGTTGAAGGATCTCTTGTTGATATTTGAGGAATTGGTTATCACAAGGTGTTTGAGAAGTGTTTTGGATAACATGAACCCTTTCTTCAAGTTGAGTGTTTGTTTGAACCATTGCTTTAGTCTCAATGATGTCCACGGCCTCTTGAATGGATTTAAGAAGAATATTCCCTCCTGCGGAAGCATTGAGTGAATCTTGGTGATGAGGTTTAAGGGCATTATAAAAAGTATTGATTTGGTGAACTTCATCCAATCCATGGTTAGGGCATCGCCTCAATAACTCTCTATACTCTTCCCAAGCATCACTAAAGGATTTACTAGGTTTTTGTTGAAAGCCTATGATTAAGTTCCTCAAAGCCGTGGTCTTAGATGGAGGAAAGAACTTGTTCAAAAACTTAGTAGTGAAACCATCCCATGTGGTGATACTATCGGGTGGTTGGGTGTCTAACCAATGCTTAGCGGCTCCCTCTAGTGAAAATGGCACTAATATCAACTTGATAGCATCATGTGGAACTCCATTGTACTTAAGGGTATTGCAAAGAGCAAGGAATCTCTTAAGGTGATCATGAGGATCATCATTATTGTGACCATAGAAAGGTGTTTGTGAAACCAAGGTAATCATAGCCGTTTTTAGCTCAAATGTATTTGCGGGAATGTCGGGAATCCTAATAGCACTAGCATATCCATGAACATTGGATTGCAAACGTTCCATCAAAGAACGATTATCAACAGCCATGGCTTCTTGTTGTGGATGAGTCAAAGCACGATTCTCGTGATCGGCTTGATGGACGGTGGTGGTCTTACTCTTTCTCTTTTTCTTCCTTTTCGGAGGAAGAGGTTGTACACCAATCGGTATTTGTGCACGCTCGCGAGTGAGCATGCAACTCAATACAAGGAATGAGAGAGAAGCTCTCGTGTGACTTTGAAGAGAAAAGGATTATCCTCTTCGAGTTTAAATATGAAATATCCACAAGAAAATAATGTATATGTATGTACTACTTGGGTGCAAGACCCCCAATGAAGCCTTCCTTCTTAGAATACTCACAAGTGAACGGGGGGTTAGGTGGCGCGAAGCAGTTAAGTACCTATTGACCCTTAGATGACATTTTATAGCACATCGCCTTTCTATTCACTTAAATGTTCGTATTCTTCGAATTGTTGCTTATTGAGAGTATTTATCTATTCTTGCTTTATTTTGTTTGATCGATACACGTGTCAAGGACCGGAACGCCCCTCAACACGGTGTATTGCCCTGGCAATACTTATGGAGAATATGTAGATTGGTTGTTCTTATACGTATACGTATTTACTTATAATAATATATGGAAAATATTTTTGTATTTATGAGTTTTTAAGAGAAAATACTATATGTACATAAAAACCGAGAGAATCCAATAATATATATTTTTGGGTGCAATCTCTTAGGAAAAAGATTGCTTTTTGGATTTTTTTAATTTGTTTGGTCAATTCTTTAGGAAAAGAATTGTTTTGTTAATTTTTTAGTTTTTATATATTTTTATATTTTTGATTTTTGATTTGTTTTTTATTTATGATACGTAAAAATAACGTTTACAAAGGTGAACGGATCCCAAAAGCCAATGAAAACCGTCAATCGATAGTCTCTCGTAAAGTTAAAGAACCGGCAGCGGCGCCATTTGAAATGTGTATAGTTGAAGTTCGTTTTTCTCAGTTCTTGTCAAATTGAAAGTCCTAACAATATCGGGTTTTTAACTGTTTTTGGTTGTTAATATTTGTTTTTGATATTCTATTGCTAATTCAAACAATGCCTTGCAAAAATGAAAAATAACGTCTACTTATATGTAAAACATAGTGCAAATACCAAGTATTATTCAATTAAAATGCAAAATGTGAATTTTACAAACTATAAGGACTAGAAATGTAAATTCTGTGAAATATAAATGCTCAAAATGTAAAGCTGAACAGTATGAGGGCTAAAAGTGTAAAAACAGTAAATTAGGAGGACTTGAAATGAACATTATCCAAACTAATAACTAATTCTCAACAAACTCCAAACTTCCTAACTGATTTTTAACAAACCTGAAAGTTTAGGGACTGAACTTTTGAAAACCCTAAAAAGATGTAAGTTTAGCCAAGTTTTCAAACAGATTAATTCATTAGGGACCAAAGTGCAATTTTTGGAAGTTTTTAATCAAAAACGGGTTACAACTTCAAATAAGCTCGTTTGAGCTTATTTTTCAACCAAATTCAACCAAACCACTTGCAAAAGTCTTAAAATCAGAAATAAGCTAGACTTGTCCAAGGATTTAAGCTGAAACTTACTAAAAAGCTGATAAGCAAATTTCAATAAGCACAAAATAAGCTACAAAGAAATCTAGACTTGCACAACTAAATTTTAGTGATGAAAATGATTAATAAGCTCAAAACAATAACGGGAAATTTGATCTCATGAAAAAGCATCCAGAAATAAGCTCAGAATCCTAAAATAAGCAAAATTAGTTCTTATGTTGACTTTTGTTGACCAAGATTTTTCAATAAGCTCAAATTCTCAAAAATCAACCAAGAACACTTACTAAATGATATTATGAAAGAAAATGGACCAGTTAATGAAGTGGATAATGAGATATGAAAAATCCGTTTACACTTTACAGAAACTTGAGTTTGCTTATTGGTTCATACTTTTGCTTATTCCTACTTGAAAACTGAATACTAATACACTTTCCTTATAGAACCTGAAACTTCATATTATGAGTGAGATTTGAGACTTGGTTTGATTGAATTTCATCAACTAACAAATGAATGGTAAGCAAATCAAAATTACAACTTTTTGAAACAAGAACTGACTGAAACTGACCCACACTTTTTATTGACCTTTTGCCTTTTTGACTTAACAATTGACTAGAAAATGGTCAAAAGCTATTTGTTATGACTATTTAACTAGAAATGAACCAAAATTTCCCAATTACTAACACTTGATTATCAAATATAAGCTAATGCCAAACACCACTTTTACTGATCTTTTGGAACTTCAATGAAGTCTTTTTGAGCAAAGGTTTAAACTGAGTAAAGTACTTTAGCACACTAAGTTTATCAGCCAAAATGAAACTTGTGAGAACAAGTAACAAGCTATGAACACAACAAGAACTCAAAATGATAAACCAAGCTAAAGTGACTGAGATAAAGTGAAAACAGGATAAGTACAAAGCTAATAAGCAGAGTTAAGCTACAATTAAACTAACAAATCACTAGGATCAGATCAGAAACAGATCAAAACACATTTTATCATTCAATCAGGCAAAATTATCTAGAAATTGAGCATGCATCAACAATTGAGAGGAATTGAAAAATCAGAACTCAAAACCTTAAGCAAGGGCCTCCTTTGGGGAGTAGAGGAGCGCTGAGCTCTCTATTCTAGTGCTAACCACCACCTTAGTACTAGATTACACTATTCAACTACCTATCAACAGCAATCAACCATCAAATCTGCCATTGAGGAACTGGAACTCATCACAATCTGCTTAAACTTGAACTAGATCAACAAACAGCTACAATCTTCAACTTAGTCAGTTATGATCAAGAGATGATCATAACAAACCAAAATCAGCACAAATGAGATCAATGAAACAGGTAATGAACAATAGAAGAGTATGAGAGATTTTGGAGGGAAAACTGGAATTTGAATTTTTATTGAATGTAAAGTAGTTACAAGGGTAGTTAAGCTGTTACAACTACTATAACAGACTCAAGAGTGTGTCAAACTCTTGAGTTGTTAAGCTAAGAACTAAGGATTAAGATGAAAGGAAAATTAAAGTGTGTGAAATTTCACACTTTCTACCACTCCTAAAATGAAAGCTAAACATGGTATTTATAGGCTTTAGGAGAAGAGCAGTTGGGGTTGGTGACGTGTTGGAACCAATCCCAGGCTTCCACGTGTTACAAATCTGCCAAATTGATTTTGCTGATGAAGAACTGATTTGGGGTTTTTCACTTGGCTTGATTTCAGCTTAATTGATTGTAACCATTGGATTCGTCCTTCAAAAATGAGCAAGTTTGATGTTTATATCATCTCTTGATATTGCTTCTAGCTCCAAGTCGATTATGGCAAAATGTTTTGATGAAGATGACACGTGGCAAAATGTTACTGGTTCTCAGCATAAGTTGCGGATCATTATCCAAAAGTGGATATAGTGAATATTGCATGGCGCAAGCTGATTGGCTCAAAATAGAGTGAGTGGGAGTTACTGTTATGATTTTGGCCAATAAATGGCTGGCGGCTGAGAGCATTTAATGGCATGAGTTGGCAATCCATGTTCCACTTTTCTTGGCTTCTTATTGGCTGAAAACTTCTCACACGGATTGAACTTGTATATCTTTCCAAAATTGGCAGAATAAGCCCTTGAACTTTGGTAGTTTTTAAATTTGAGCTAGTAACTTCATTTCTTTGGCATATTTAGTCCTTCAAACTTCATTCTTGAACAAATTTGATCCTTTGACTAAGTTGACTTGAGAGTTGACCAGATTTGACTATGATCTTGACTTTTACAAAATTACACTTTTGGTCCTTCATCTTTGGAAGATTGTCAAGATAGGTCCTTTGTCTTCAAAGTCTTGTCACTTTTGATCCTTCTTTATCTTTTTCATCAAATTAAGCTTGATTTTCCTTTGTTTGCTTGAAAATGTATCCTTCTTACCGATTTGAGCACAAATACAAAACATACCACATAATTCCGCTTTATAGCACAAAGTTTAGGTATTTTTGTTGTGATTTAGGGTGATTTGTTGATAAATTGATATGAGTTTTTTCTCATATCACCAACCATTAGAGTATATTATATGATTGTGGGAATAGTTATTAGATTGTTTGAAGTTGATAGTGCTGAGGAGACGAGATGCTGCTGAGATTGAAAATCCTGCTATTTTAGTTGAAGATGTTGCTGAGACTGAAGATGCTGCTGAGATTGAAGATGCTGCTGTTCCAGTTAGAAATGCTGCTGTTATTCTGCAAGATTTTAAAAGGATGTCTGTGTATTGGATTCTTAGGAATGAGAAGAGATGCGGTGAAGAGTGTCGTACGACTACTGATGGTAATTGGGGAGGTGCAACTATATGGATAAGTTCGAGTAACTGATGGATGTTTAATATATCAATAGTCAGTTGGGTTGTTCGACTAGACGAAAAGAGATAGTAATTTAAAGCTTGATCCTGATTCGAAATTAAGTGTGGCAGAAAAGGGTAAAGGAATGGTATTGTTGCGAATGACAATAAGGAAAAGGAATTTATTTTCTCTAAGAGAAGGTAAACTTGGAAATTTAATAGTCTAAGATAAGAAGAGATGATATTCAAGCAGTTACTATGAATCGGGTAAGCAGGAGGAAGTATGATGTGTAGATCACATGTATTTTATAACACTTAAGTAATTATCTATTTACTTGATGCAATTATGGACTAGCTGGAGGTCGAGCTGCTGAAGGAATAACAAGGAATGTGGTATAAAATTGGTATTTCTGTGGTAATGAAATGTTTTCATTTCGGTAATGAGATTGAATAAAGGATTTATTCAGATAATGAAAGATCAATATGAAGGGAATGTTGCTGCTATTACAGCCTATATTTTGGAAATACTGATAAGGTTTGAGATTTAGATGTACTAATTTGTATACTCTTATCTGGTAATCATTGAGTTAGAACTTTATTGAAATTCTGAAAGTGTTATTGATGGTGTATCTAAATTCTGAAGGTGTTATTGAGGATATATTGAGATTTGAAGATGTTAGATTTTAGCTGACTCGAGGACGAGAAACCGACGAGAATTTGCGATTGGTTGAAATGAGAAATTCACCGACGGACGAATAATATATATATATATATATATATATATATATATATATATATATATATATATATATATATATATATATATATATATATATATATATATATATATATATATATATATATATATATATATATATATATATATATATATATATATATATATATATATATATATATATATAGGAAATATTTTCTGAGTTTATAGAATTGAGAAGTATAGCGCAATTAACTGAACTAGATTTGTGAGAAAGTTAACCAGGACAAGGATGAATATCATAGGATATGATAAAATAAAGGTGGAAAGAGTTAAATTGGAATGTTGTTGAACATTGAGTACTGATTTCAGGGAGTAATCAGTGGAACTTCTATTTGACGATTTTATTGGTCAATGAGGAGAAGGTATGTAGTAGGAAACTACAATAAGTCAAATTTTTTGTGCGCTTTACTAGTAGTAGTCGGAAAAGAATGGGAAGATGAGTTAGTACTTGAGGATACTATGTGATTGTTCTGCAGAATCGTAGAGTTCACTGTCGTCATGGGAAAAAGGAAGCTTTGTGTTAGCTTGGTGATAGGAGTTATGCAATCTGATTGTATATTTTATGGCATTATCAGGAAGTTAAGGATGGTAATATGATTGATTGTAAGGATTGGCAGATGAGACAATAAGGATAATCTGATTTGACTGGAAGGGTAAGTCATCAGAGAAGTAATAATGGAATTAAGGATAGAAGCTGGATGTTTTATGAATGAGATGATTACTGTAAGGTTGAACAAACTAAGCACCAGATATCGGTGTCCATTATTGACTGTGAATGTTCAGTGTGATGAATAGATGATTGAAGGAAAGAAACATATTCCCCAACAATTGGAAAATTGTTATTAAAAGGAGGAATGGTGTGTAAAATTCTTTGGATAAGAATTTTAGTTGGAGTATTATAGATGTTTTAGAATGTGCAATCTATGGCTGAAGTGATCATAAAAATCTGACTAGATTAAAACGATTGAGGCTTTGACGATACCGGCGAAACCGACTGAAGCTTCTAAATTCTTCTGTTTATGCTGAGTATTATCGGAGGTTTATCAGGAGGTTTTCACTGATTGTTGAACCAAGGATACAACTGACAAAGAAGAACTTAAATATATGAATGGAGGTAGATGTATGAATGGAAAATATATTTAAGTTATGATTGTGAGATCTGATTTTGTAGTTGAAGAAGTTGTTTATGAACGTTGAGGATAGATTGAAGTTTTGTGTCTGTATAATTAGTATTGGAGGAATCGGAAGGAATTATAGAGCTGCGATGATGATATTTGGATAATATCAAGTGGAAAGGAAAGCAATAGTAGTGTGTTGACTTGAATAAAGAAGTGTAACGGGGTTTATATGCTCATGAGATTGGACATTGTGGTATTTGTTTTGGGATTGAAAAGTATTACTTGTATGGAATCAACTATGAAGAAAATAAGAATAAGAAGGAATTGTGTATAAATGCCATCAGGGGATTTTAAAGGAAGGAATTAAGGATTACTTAATGATGACAGGGGAAAATAATGGTCGGTAAATTTTAGATGGGATATGTTATAGTTCTTTATTACGAAGTATGTTTCAGATTATGATGGATAAGTGTGGATACTGTCACTATCAACTAGTGAGTATTTAGTAAGGAGGAGAAGGAAAAAGAGCTTATAAAGTTTTTGAGGTAATTTAGAATTGACTCTTGAGTTTTGAGATAATTGGAATATTGGTAGAAACAAGTAGAATGGATGGAATGAAAAGAACCTTAGAACTGAATTGATAAACTACTGGAAAAGGGATATCAAAGAAAGAAGATCAACAGATTGTTGGAGAATTTTGAAATAAAATGGTAATAGAAATGAGAAAGTCGAGATGTATGTTTTTATGGGACAAAAACGGTTATTGTGATTATTTAATTTTTCTCCTATTGTGTTAAGAATGCAAGGACCAGTGGTGAATGAATTATTCAGATTAAAAAGAGAATTTAACTATTCTTAGAGTGATGAGAGTGTCGCATGTAGTATTGAAGGGATTTTACAAATTGAAATATTAATACAGAATGGTTGGGATAAAATATATTACGATATCAGGAAGTGATTTGACCACTATATATTTCAGATTTGAATATAAGAGACTAACGGAGTTGTTTAAACAGTAATATGATATGAGAAAGATGTAATAATTTACTATGGAAGGTACAGTAATTCGGCATAGAGATTGTTAGAAATAATAAAAGTGGAAAATGAGTATGGGAAGTATTTAAGTGACTGGTTAGAATTATGGATAGTCTCATTGTATTTAGTTTCAGTGTAACCTCAGGACATAGAGGCAGAGTAAATTTTCGAATATTGGAAATCGCTGTGATAAAGTATGAGTATTGATTAAGGTTTGAACATATTATATGTGAACCAGAGATTGAGATTAACTTTTGGATATTAGAGATTTCTACAGAAAGTACGAAGAAGTGAGTTAAGAAGGAATATTGCGTATTCTCGGAAAGAAATGGACAGAGTGAAAGGATGAATTGAACGATGGTAATTGAAGTTGGTATCAATCACATCAACATATAATAGAAACTTGGGATGGTGATATCTTAAATATTTCACTATGAGGACTAATGGAAATTAGTGAAGATGGAATCTTTATGCGATGATAATCGTCATATCAGTAGTTAAGAAGTGTAATATGACAACTTGAATCTAGAAGTGAGGAAGTGTGAATGTGAGGCGGGTTGAGCGCCGGGACGTCGCTCTCTTTTAGGAGGGTAGGATGTAACAACCCAAAGCCGTGGTCATTATTTAATTATATTTTTACGTGTATTTTTGAAATTTTTGAGGAGGTTGATTTTCATGATGATTGGTAATTTGATTTGGATGATGATTGAAATTTTATTTTTACGTTTTGACGAGTTGCGAGGATTATTAGTGATGACGATATCGACGGATGCCCGAGAAATTTTATGTTTTATTTTAAACATGTCGATGTTTAATATTTTGACGTTTTTATTTTAATGTCGTATTAAGTCGTGCCGGGACTATATAATATCATATTTTGTGTGCGTTTTAAGTTTTGAGAAGCATTTTTATGAAACCCGAGACCCGTAAAAATTTTTAAAAGTGACTAATAGTCATTTCCCGCTTTTTAACAAAGTATTTACACTTTGGTCCAAAAGAATCACAATTGGCAAAAACTACCCTAAACTTTTTTCATATAAAAGGAAAAATAAACCACAAAAACACATACAATTTCACTTCCACTTGCAAATTCTCTCTCTTCCCTCTCTCTCCTCTCTTGTCCGTCACCCACAACCAACACAAACACCCCTTGGATTTTAATTTTGAGCTTGAATCCATAAAAACTAATCAAAGACCCATCTTAGTTTCATCATTCTCTATCCATTGGTATGAAAATCTTACACATGCATGAACATTTTTGAAAAACCCATTTTTGGATGAAAATCATGTGTTTTGATCTTGAATTGTTGTTGTATGTAGGTGTTTATGCATATATATATATATATATATATATATATATATATATATATATATATATATATATATATATATATATATATATATATATATATATATATATATATATATATATATATATATATATATATATATATATATATATATATATATATATATATATATATATATATATATATATATATATATATATATATATGTTTTTATGATTGCATGTTTATATTTTTGAGTTAGGTTTTTATGATTTGATCAACTAGGATGATTTAAGGTGTTATGATATAAACTAGTAGTGTGAGGATGATTATAGTGGTAAAAATGGGGTTAAAATGTGGTGAAAAATTAATTTTGAGTGATTTTTAAACATGTATTTTATAGCAGATTATTAAAAGTAATTTTCTGAAAGTATGAGTTTGAGGTTGAGATGAACTAGTTAGATATTGTTGTAGAGGATGTTTTTACCTTCGTTTTGGTATAAGGTAGGACTTTTAGCTCCAAAAGAGCGAAAAGTTACGTTAGTTTGATTATTTCGTGTACCGAGAGACGAGTACCGACACAATATATAATTGTTGTCGATATTTGGATCGAATCTCGGGGACTATAAAATGGATTTTCAAATATGTCATGGACTGATTTTGAAGGTAAAGTATGAGGATGTCGAGTTATTTTCAAAGTTGAGTGTCGGTTTCATAAACGGGGAAAAATAAATGTGTTAAAAGACTATAAGTATTGTTGACGTAAAACTGTCCGGTTTTTGTAGTTCAAAGATGAGTCGGGCAGGGAACTTTAAATGTAAAATCTTTTGATGATTTTTTAACAGGTCTTTCTATATATAGTAAGTGAAGTTTCTGATTAGTATTAATAAGTGTGAAAACACTTATCCTTTTGCCACTAAAATCAAGGAAAAACAAGACCGAATCATGTGTTTTATATCATAAATGTCGGAATTACGCGTGGTTTTGTGTTTTGTGTGTTAAATAGGTACAATTGAGCAAAAGAAGAGAAAACACTTGATTTCACAATCAAATGTCGAAGAAAAGTCAAGAAAGAGTCAAAGACAATATCAAAAGTCCAAAAGTGTGCAAAGATTACGGAATCCGACAAAATCGACACGGGTTTTGAAGTAAAAGATCAAGGATGCTTAAATCGAGCTCGTTATTCGAGGAATTGAGTTTTATCAAAGTTATTTGGCAAGTGGGACCCACATTAGCTCAATGGGCTAGAAGACCCATTTATGGAATAAAATTCATTAGCTTTGAAAACTCTATTAACCCATTAGGCCCAAAATGGGATCCAAATTCATACGGATGGAAAAGTGGAATATTGGGCCACAAGCCCTTTAGCTAAAAATAAGGAACGGCAGGAGTAATTGGAACAAAGTGAAAGTTATTTTACCCGGTCAACACCCTTTTTCCCAGTCAACACCACTCACACGTAACACAAATTTTACTCTCACCCTCCCTGGTCAACTTGACACATACGTGTCTAGACCTAACTTTACTCCTTCACCCTAACAAACCCCAACACACATTTATTTACTCCATTTTTTATTTCGTTACAAACAAGAGTTCCCCTTACTGTTTTTCTCTCTTAAACTCACACAGCCTCCATATTTTTTTTACCCTTCCATAAACCCTAATTCCCATCACCAATTTTACCCACGAAAATTAGGGGTTTTATTAAAATCATTTAATTCACATGAAAAGAAAATAATTCCCCCTTTGTTTTCGGATCAAAGCACCCACTGGTGGTCCTCTTTTGTGACACGCTGGCAATCCGGACACCAATCAATCACAACCGCTTGATTAGACAAGAAAAGAGAGAGAAGAATTGAAGGGCCAAGATTTAAAGACGTGCTCACCAAGTTTAGGGATTTTCCTATAAAACCCCATCTCCAAGATGTAAAGATCAAGCTTTTCTTTATTTTATTTTCAGTTTTTTTAATTAAATTTAGGAGTAGGTTTAATTAGAATTTATTTTTCAGTAAAATTAGTTAGTTTAAATCTTGTAATTTTTTTAATTTTCAAGCACTTGTAATTTTTATTTTAATTAATGAAGAAAGTTATTTAAATTTAATTCAATCTCATTTTTAGTTACTGTTTAATTCAATTCGTTTTATATATATCTATTATTGTTCTCGTTATCATAAATAAAAAAAAAAATATATAAAAAAATAAAAAATAGAACTGTTCGAAGCTCTTTGGTTCGAGAGGAGAAATTCATTTCGAGGTGATGTTTTTGATGAAGATATGGTGATTGGTGTTTCGTTTTAGTTAAGGTAGCTCAGCGCTCCACCTTCTTCCCAATGGCTTCGTCTCCAGGTTTTACCTTCTTTTAATTATATAAGTTTTAGATTTAATAATTAATCTGTTTATTAATTTGCTTGTTTTAATTGTTAAGTTGTTAAATAGATGCTACTGAATTTATTTTTGATTGCCTATGTTTTTTTTTAGAAATACTACATAAATCTGTTTTAGTTTTGTTAGTTTAAAGTTTCAACCTGCTATTTGGTTTTTAGTAATTTTGCTTATATAATTTTTGTTTTTCATCTGCTTAGTTTCTTTTATTTGCTTATTCGGGTACTGTTTGGATTAGCTTAGTTGTTTATTGCTTATTCACTTTAGCTTATAATTCGGTTTAGCTTATTTATTTCGATTATAGTCTTTTGGATCTGCTAATTAGTCTTATTTGTCTAGGTTTATTTATGTTTGGATCTGAGTATTTTTGATATCTGCTTATTTAGACTGCTTATTCTATTGTTCAGTTTTCTTGTTGCGTTTTGTTTGAATTTTTTTGTTTTGAATCGCTTTTGGTTTCGTAGGATATTTGGCTTTGCTTATTTCGATTATTGTTTAGTTATTGCTTATTGTTTATGTTTCGTTTTAAGTTTCGTGCTTATTTGATTAAATAGTTTCTGCTTATTAGACTTCATTCAACTTATTTCGGCTTATTCGGTTAGTATTAGCTTATTTGTTTTTCAGCTTAGTTTTGTTCAGTCTGCTTACTTGATTTATTATTTGCTTACCTTTTTTGTTTAGGTTTTAAGTGTTTATTTTATTTGCTTATTTAGCTCTTCAACTTATCTTGTTATTGCGTTTCTGTTCATGTTATGCTATTTTGGCGTTTATGGTTTGCTTATATTGCTTCTGAAACAAGCAGATTCATCTGTCTGAGGTTTAATCTATCCAAAAACAAAGTCATATAAAAAAAATATATATATTAGATAATAGCGTCTGGGGTGGGAATCGAACCCCAGACCTCCCGTACAACAGCCAGCGCTCCATCCATCTCTTCTCTTGTTCCTTTTGTGTTTTATCTCCCTGCATTCATTTAATATAGGATAATTAATTCTGGCAGTTTTTAAGTTTTATACAAGTTTAAGTTTATTTAAATCTTAATCAAAAGTAATTAAATAGTCTACTTTAATTTCAGTTTTTATAAAAAGTAAAAAGATAAAAAAATAAATAGTTTAAATTTTTATTTACTTTTTAGTCTAAATTTTATTAGTTTTAAAAATAGTATTATTAAGTTTTCATTTAAAAATATTTTTTTTTTATTTAAAAAGTTTAATAGGTTTTAATAATTTGAATAGTTTAAAAATAGGTTTGTTTAGAGTGAAATTTAATTAGATTATTTTTAAAGTTAAGTAGAGGTTAATTTTTTTATTTGAATAGATTTGTTTTTTTTATAAATTATACATAGCTTTTATTTTTTCTTAAACTAGTTTAAAAAATCACCAAAAATAGATTTTTACCAAAAACAAAGTTAAGTCTTAACGATTAATTGGAAATCAATTCGGGTGAGTCGAGGAACGATAAACGATAAAAGTAAAAATAAAAAGGGTAACAAAATCTCTTTTTCAAAATGGCGCCGCTGCCGCTTCGCTCGTACGATTGACGATTTTTCGTGAAGACGTTTGGATTTTGGGATCCGTTCTTTTTGAACGTTACGTTTCTTGCAACAAAAAATCAAAAACACAAAAAAAAATCAAAAACTTAAAAATACAAAAAAATTAAAAAACCACAAAGCAATTTCTTTCCTTAGAATTGCACCAAAAAAATTAAAAAAGCGAAAAAAGTAATACTTTTTCCTAAAAGTATTACACCAAAAATATTACGTATTAGTGTTAATTTTTATTTCGATTTCTTTCGATTTTTCTTGTATATATATTTTTTTCTAAAAAATACATAAATATTCTTCTTATCCTCTATTGTGTTTAATTCTTTTTCTCAACCCCTCTTATTTTTAATTCTTCATGGATTCGTCTTGCGTTCGGCGTGAGAGACCATGGCATGGTTTTCAAACATGTCAATGGTGTATTTGTGAGCGGTGTGGTTTTGATATCGACAATTCACAATTTGGATTTTGTCCATTTTGTAATTCAACGAATTCGTACTTCTCCTCTTTCAATACTTTCTCCCCACCTCCCGTCTATGACCATCCCTATCCGCAACATGAACCGGGTTTTTCTCAATACCCGTGTTGCAATCATTGTGGGGGCCCTCACGATACTTCTTATTGTCAACCGATGAATTATGAGCCACATCCGTGCTATAATTCCGGTTTTCAAAATTTTGAACCCCCACATCCCACCATCAATCATCAATCCTCTCAGAGAATTCAACAAATCAATGCTTTGAATGACGAAAGAAAAGCCCTTCTTTGGGAACTTCATGACGGCTTAATTCGACTGACCGAGACTTTGGAGGAGCAACAACGACAACAACAAGAGCAAGTATCTAATCTTAGTGATTATACTCCGCCTCTTGTGCGTTCTTTCTATTATGATGATGATGACGATGAGAATACTATTTCATGGAATGATCTTTGTGCTCAATGTCCTAGTGCAATTGTAATTCCTTCTCTCGACTTGCCGGCTCTCGAGCCTAAGGATTCTACCACTCCTATTCTCGATTCTTCTACTTCGGAGCCCGATGCCTCTCTCATCATGGGGGATGAGGGTCTTATCACTATTCCTTGTGACGAGACTCTTATTCCAATCCAAAGTGAGCCTACGGTTGCTTCCGATAGTGACGATGAGTGTGAATCTCTTTCTAGTAATGATTCATTACCTCCCACCGACATCTTGGGAAACGATTCTTTGGCTTTCTCTAATCCCATTTTTGATCTCGATGATGATTTTACTTCTAGTGATGACGAGTCACTATCCGATGAAGACGTTCCGAAGGAAAATTTCAAGATTTATTCGAACCCTTTATTTGATTTTGATGACGCCTACAGTGAGGTGAATCCTCTCTTCGAAGAGGGGATTGAGGACATTGATAGCTCCGACTCTATTGCTATTGATGAGCATCCTTTGTTAGCCATGCCACCTCCCATCATAGAGGAGGTGGAGAGATTTGACCCTAGTTTCCGTTTGATTCGGTCTGGTGAGGTGACGCGGGTGGTAGATATGTCCTCTGATATTTCTCATATTATGTTGCCACCCCGTCCTACCGCGTGCACACCCAAGCAAGTGATGTATCGCTTTTACTCTCCTCATTTCATACCGGGAAATGAGGATGAGTGTTTTGACCCGGGAGGTGAAATTGACCATTCTATGATTGATACCTTTACGGCTTTGCCGAATAGTGACCATCCTATGTCTTTGGGGGATGACAATTTGTCTCCTTTACCCATCCCACCTCCCGTGGATCACGACTTTACTTATTTTTCTTATGTCGAGAGGACTTTTCTACCTTTTATGACTTATCCTCCTGCCTCTCATTTATTATGTTCCTCCGGGACCGAGGATAAGATTTTTGATCCCGGTATAACATTCGAGGCTTCCCCATGGACCATTTAATTCGGGGTCGAGTCAGGCTCGTGACTCGGTTAACAAAAACAAGCGCTTCTCGGGAGGCAACCCGATTATCTATCTTTTATTTATTTTCTACAATAAGTGTAGGGGAGCCGTGTAGGTTGTTTGTTTGTGTGTTGTGTTGTGATTGTGTAGGTACATGTGCTTTGATGATCCACCTTTGGTTCTTTTGACGTGACCCGTGTTCCCGTGTTACCCGTGTACCCGGTTCCTTCGATAAGTTTTTTGCTATTGTGATTCAATCTTGTATATAAATAAATGAAATCACTTTAGTTGTCCCTTCCTTAGCTCGATTTTAAACAACGTACTCAATGTCCTAAGTGTAGGGGAGTTTATTCTCCCACATGCTTAAACATTGACGACAATGTTTATATTAAGTGTAGGGGGGATTTCTATCGAAATTTTAGTGGCCTTTTCCATGAATTTGACCTCATTTAACCGGAAAATTTTAAAAAATTTTCAACGTTTTTCAAATTTTTGATCTATTTTGGCCTTGTAGTATTTTTCTTTTATTTTCTTTTCTTTTTATCTTCGCATCGTATTTAATTTTCATTTCAAGAATAAAAGTCAAAAATAAATAAAATGGTTTTAACAAGTTTAGATATCTTTGATATATTAGGCCCGTTATGAATATTTTGACTCAACCCGAATATACTTATCTAAGTTTATTCTAGCTAGTATCCTTAACCATATGGACCTTAATTGGTTTATTAGGCTAAGCATCCACGAGTCTCATTCCTTAAGATTTTAAATTGTGGAGAACGAGAAATGATAGAGTTAATTACAAGTTCGGTATTCTTTCATTAACTTATGTGAGTTAGTTATGAGCTTTTTCTCCCATCACTTGTTAATAAATATATTTGCAATAAATAAGGTTGTACGATTTAAAAAGTTACTTAGCTTCTAGCACAAGATCGTTTAAAAGTTGCTCGGTATTAATTAGAGTTCATAGCCAAGGCATAACTTATTGAAACGGGACGCGAAGATTGGCTTATCCAAAAAGGCCCTAACAAGGCATGAGGATACCCGAGTCCAAAAAGGCCCTAACAAGGCATGAGGATTCACCTTTTTTTGCTAAAGATCCAAAGATGACGTGAAGATCATTAATCCAAAATCAATATGAAGGATCAAGACACACGACGAGAAGCAATTACTCCCCTAAAGATCATGGAGAAGTCTATCCAAAAAGACCCTAACAAGGTATGAGGATAAATAGATCCAAGTCCGAAAAGGAGGCGGATCGTTGTATATCAAAGTCCTAAATAAAGAAGAGGATAAATGAAGAAGTCGTGGTCAACGTTTGAAGCATCTTTCACTCCTATTTGAAGATGTATACCAAAATGAAGAGAAGACCATAATTTCAAAATCGTCTCTCAAGATTTGAAGTTTGAAGTACAAGCCAAATATCAGTCCGAGAAAGGTCTCAAATCGTGAAACGAGTTATGCCAAGATATGAACTTTATGAGGTTTCGAGAAGCAGTTTTAAAAGATTTTGTCCTTTAGCTAACTATTGATTAAATCGTCCCACTTTATTTTCAGCCTTAATAAATTATCGAAATAAGTCAAAAATGCATCCTCGTGATCATTCAAGACAACAATAAAATACAAGAGATACACCGTAGGAATAAGGGGGTCTAAGTGATTAATTAAACCACATGAGTAAGTGTTAGTTGTGCTAACTTGTAATAACAATGATCTCGTTTTTATGCTTGGTATGGGGAACGTGAAACTTGAGGGTGATTTATATTCATGACACCAAAGCCCTAATCTAAGTCTTAGATTTCTTTACAAGTTTCTTCCATCAAATAATTTCAAAGTTAATAAATTATTATAACTTTTGTTTCCTTTTAAGTTTTTATCTTTTCATCATAGTAGTATTAATAAAGGCCGAGATGGGTTAATAATGAGGAAAATGTAACTTTTTGCTTTGAAATAATGCATTGCATGGGGTCATTGCAATGGTCAAGTGTAGGGGATTTAATAAGTGTGAAAACACTTATCCTTTTGCCACTAAAATCAAGGAAAAACAAGACCGAATCATGTGTTTTATATCATAAATGTCGGAATTACGCGTGGTTTTGTGTTTTGTGTGTTAAATAGGTACAATTGAGCAAAAGAAGAGAAAACACTGGATTTCACAATCAAATGTCGAAGAAAAGTCAAGAAAGAGTCAAAGACAATATCAAAAGTCCAAAAGTGTGCAAAGATTACGGAATCCGACAAAATCGACACGGGTTTTGAAGTAAAAGATCAAGGATGCTTAAATCGAGCTCGTTATTCGAGGAATTGAGTTTTATCAAAGTTATTTGGCAAATGGGACCCACATTAGCTCAATGGGCTAGAAGACCCATTTATGGAATAAAATTCATTAGCTTTGAAAACTCTATTAACCCATTAGGCCCAAAATGGGATCCAAATTCATACGGATGGAAAAGTGGAATATTGGGCCACAAGCCCTTTAGCTAAAAATAAGGAACGGAAGGAGTAATTGGAACAAAGTGAAAGTTATTTTACCCGGTCAACACCCTTTTTCCCAGTCAACACCACTCACACGTAACACAAATTTTACTCTCACCCTCCCTGGTCAACTTGACACACACGTGTCTAGACCTAACTTTACTCCTTCACCCTAACAAACCCCAACACACATTTATTTACTCCATTTTTTATTTCGTTACAAACAAGAGTTCCCCTTACTGTTTTTCTCTCTCAAACTCACACAGCCTCCATATTTTTTTTACCCTTCCATAAACCCTAATTCCCATCACCAATTTTACCCACGAAAATTAGGGGTTTTATTAAAATCATTTAATTCACATGAAAAGAAAATAATTCCCCCTTTGTTTTCGGATCAAAGCACCCACTGGTGGTCCTCTTTTGTGACACGCTGGCAATCCGGACACCAATCAATCACAACCGCTTGATTAGACAAGAAAAGAGAGAGAAGAATTGAAGGGCCAAGATTTAAAGACGTGCTCACCAAGTTTAGGGATTTTCCTATAAAACCCCATCTCCAAGATGTAAAGATCAAGCTTTTCTTTATTTTATTTTCAGTTTTTTTAATTAAATTTAGGAGTAGGTTTAATTAGAATTTATTTTTCAGTAAAATTAGTTAGTTTAAATCTTGTAATTTTTTTAATTTTCAAGCACTTGTAATTTTTATTTTAATTAATGAAGAAAGTTATTTAAATTTAATTCAATCACATTTTTAGTTACTGTTTAATTCAATTCGTTTTATATATATCTATTATTGTTCTCGTTATCATAAATAAAAAAAAAAAATATAAAAAAATAAAAAATAGAACTGTTCGAAGCTCTTTGGTTCGAGAGGAGAAATTCATTTCGAGGTGATGTTTTTGATGAAGATATGGTGATTGGTGTTTCGTTTTAGTTAAGGTAGCTCAGCGCTCCACCTTCTTCCCAATGGCTTCGTCTCCAGGTTTTACCTTCTTTTAATTATATAAGTTTTAGATTTAATAATTAATCTGTTTATTAATTTGCTTGTTTTAATTGTTAAGTTGTTAAATAGATGCTACTGAATTTATTTTTGATTGCCTATGTTTTTTTTTAGAAATACTACATAAATCTGTTTTAGTTTTGTTAGTTTAAAGTTTCAACCTGCTATTTGGTTTTTAGTAATTTTGCTTATATAATTTTTGTTTTTCATCTGCTTAGTTTCTTTTATTTGCTTATTCGGGTACTGTTTGGATTAGCTTAGTTGTTTATTGCTTATTCACTTTAGCTTATAATTCGGTTTAGCTTATTTATTTCGATTATAGTCTTTTGGATCTGCTTATTAGTCTTATTTGTCTAGGTTTATTTATGTTTGGATCTGAGTATTTTTGATATCTGCTTATTTAGACTGCTTATTCTATTGTTCAGTTTTCTTGTTGCGTTTTGTTTGAATTTTTTTGTTTTGAATCGCTTTTGGTTTCGTAGGATATTTGGCTTTGCTTATTTCGATTATTGTTTAGTTATTGCTTATTGTTTATGTTTCGTTTTAAGTTTCGTGCTTATTTGATTAAATAGTTTCTGCTTATTAGACTTCATTCAACTTATTTCGGCTTATTCGGTTAGTATTAGCTTATTTGTTTTTCAGCTTAGTTTTGTTCAGTCTGCTTACTTGATTTATTATTTGCTTACCTTTTTTGTTTAGGTTTTAAGTGTTTATTTTATTTGCTTATTTAGCTCTTCAACTTATCTTGTTATTGCGTTTCTGTTCATGTTATGCTATTTTGGCGTTTATGGTTTGCTTATATTGCTTCTGAAACAAGCAGATTCATCTGTCTGAGGTTTAATCTATCCAAAAACAAAGTCATATAAAAAAAAAATATATTAGATAATAGCGTCTGGGGTGGGAATCGAACCCCAGACCTCCCGTACAACAGCCAGCGCTCCATCCATCTCTTCTCTTGTTCCTTTTGTGTTTTATCTCCCTGCATTCATTTAATATAGGATAATTAATTCTGGCAGTTTTTAAGTTTTATACAAGTTTAAGTTTATTTAAATCTTAATCAAAAGTAATTAAATAGTCTACTTTAATTTCAGTTTTTATAAAAAGTAAAAAGATAAAAAAATAAATAGTTTAAATTTTTATTTACTTTTTAGTCTAAATTTTATTAGTTTTAAAAATAGTATTATTAAGTTTTCATTTAAAAATATATTTTTTTTTATTTAAAAAGTTTAATAGGTTTTAATAATTTGAATAGTTTAAAAATAGGTTTGTTTAGAGTGAAATTTAATTAGATTATTTTTAAAGTTAAGTAGAGGTTAATTTTTTTTATTTGAATAGATTTGTTTTTTTTATAAATTATACATAGCTTTTATTTTTTCTTAAATTAGTTTAAAAAATCACCAAAAATAGATTTTTACCAAAAACAAAGTTAAGTCTTAACGATTAATTGGAAATCAATTCGGGTGAGTCGAGGAACGATAAACGATAAAAGTAAAAATAAAAAGGGTAACAAAATCTCTTTTTCAAGTATCATAAAAATTTGACGTGTTTAAGTGGGGTAAATGAGCTTGTACATTTGGTGTGTACCGGCAGATTTTTATCGACGGAGTTAACTAATAGCAAAAATATAAAATGAAATAAAAGGGCACTAGTATTATTTTTATTTTGTGATTTTGAGCTTGATATTACTAAGTATGGATTTTATTCGAGTTATTATTGATGAACGCGCCTTATTTGATAGGTTGCGGTTTTTGTGTTTACCGGGCATCAACTATCGTCGAAGATCGTCATACTACTGCTATTACTTCAGGTGAGTCTATAGCCTCGCTTTCTACTTGTTTTAATGATTTTAAAACCCGCGAGGGGGATACATGCTATTTGAAGTAAAATGAACATGTGTCATAAGTAATTGTTGGACCCGATGTTGCCTTTGATGAAATGAATTGTATAAGTACCTAATTGCATAAGACCCTAAATTCATGAGCCGTTAACTATCTTCTAACTTGATGTTGCGAGTTGGGAATAGCCGCTTATTCTAATAATAGTACTATTGGGCTGACAACCCTATCTGAGACCAGGGCTTTACGCTGAATAACCCGCTGGGAAGGATAATTTTACGTGAATGAGAATTGGTATTCTTGCAATTAATACCCTAGTAGGGGCACTGGTAATTTTTCTAGTCATGATGGCATTTGGCGTGGGTGACTAAGTTAAGGGGTCGGTGTCATGAGCTTAATACAATTAGATAGCTACTGCTATAGTATGATATACCTGATTGATAGATTGTATGGCCACAATTCTATTAACAATTGTGAATGATTTTTACGATGTGTTCAATTATGATTTTGTAAAATCTATAGACTTGCTCAACCTTTGTGTTGATGATTTTAAGCATGTATTTCAGGTACTTGAAGTTGTTGATTTGCGGAGCTTGCTGGAGAAGGATTGCGGGATTGCTTTTGTAGTAATTTGGTCTAAAACAGATTTCTTTCCCTATTGTCATAAATATATAGTACATGGTCAAGTATTTTGGTAAAAGGTTGGTTGTTTTGATTAAGATCCTAGGGGGAAACCTGTACGCTACTCTGATATATTTTTAACTGATTTTACTTGGGATTGAAGGTTTTTGACATTGATTTAAATTATTTCCATATTTATTCTTAAATATACTGTTTTTGGATCATTTAAGGAGTTGTGAAGTGAAGTTTGTGAATAACACCCAATTGTGTATTTTCCGCTGCGCAATGTAAATTGGGGGTGTTAAATATATAGTTCGCGGCTTATGGGGTTTATGGGCTTAATCAAGTGAGCTTACCTAGCTTATTTATGAGCACTATCTAATCCTAACATAAGTTTAAGCTATGGCTTAATAAACAAGTGTTTGGTACCCGGTTCATAAATAAGCCGAAACTTGTGGGCTTATTTATTAGTGTTTATGTCTAGTTTATTTGGTTTAGTAAACCTAGGGTTTTCAGCAAGGTATCTAACTATCTTCCATAGATCTAGGGTTTTTAAGATATGTTTAACCATGAAACAAAATAAGCTGTGGGTTTCTATACGTTTTATTTTAGCATGTTTTACGTGTGTATGTAAACCTAGTCATGATTTCATAGATCCTATGCGTTTAGCATGTTATGATACGTATAAAAGATGAGTGAACTTAGGATAGGGAGTGGATTACTTACTTGTTTGATGGAGATAGTGATGAACGACAGAAACTAGCTAAACCTTAGCTTCTACACGTTTAGTACTCCTTAAACGTGACCTAAAATAGTCTTGTGTGGCTTGTGAGCCAAGAATCAAGAGAGGATTGCACAAAATGCTCTTGGAACCAAGATTTGGGGTAGTAAATGTTGGTGTAAGTATATTTCGTCTAGGTGATATGTGAGGTAAGTGAGATCCGAAAATGAGAGTCAAGTGAGTGAGATTTGAGGGTTTAAGTGTGAGATAAATATCTAAGGTTGGATGTTATGTGTGGTTCGGGTGGTAAACACACCAAGAGAGAAGAAAGTGCAAGATTTGTATAATCTGTGTTGTACTTATGAATCTTACTTAGGATTTTGACAAGTACTAGGTTTAATGGTTTTGTTGTACACTTGCCTCCTCAATCCCCTCCTAGCCGTCGCATACCTTAGGTCAAAGGGACAAAGAGTTGCTACATATTGTAAGTCTTAATGAGGGTGTTGTACAAGTCAAGTGGTGGCTAGTGTTTAAGTTTATAAGGTTTTAAATATGTATATATATGGTGCAAGTGTTATTCGGCTAGAATAAGTAGTATAGGATAGTTTTAGGTTTAAATCTAGTGTTCTTGTGTAGTTACTAGGAGTTTAGGTAGTATAGTGTGAGTGTAGGTTCGAGTCCAAGTCGATTTGGTTAGGTTTAAGGGTTTTTGGTGAAAGTATAGTCTAAAATAAATAAACGTATAGTTTTATTTATTAAAAGTATAAGACACTTAAATAAAAGTTATAATTTTGTTAGATGCAAAATTATATGATGACAACAGCTTTTGGTTGATTGTTGTAACACTTAAAGTGTATAGAAAATATATAGTAATTGTTGATACAAAAGTTGGATGATCCTTGCATAATCCGAATTAGGCTTACTGTGGGCGCGTGTCCCACGATCAGACTCCGGCGTGAGAGTAAATAATCAATTTAGGGTTAAGAATCGGCTGTAGGTTGAGAGTATAGAGAATGTGAAACCTTTGTGGAACTCATGGGGGTTCCTTATATAGGTGGTGAAACCCTAATTGGCTGTCACCGATGCTTCGGCCCCAAGCAAAGGATAAGTGCCATAATTAGTTTGATTGTTATCTTCTAATTATGGCTAGTGTACATCCTCTACTTTAGGGTAAATCGCAATCCTAATAAGATTGTGATTATGTCTAACCCTGTACTGGTCGTGCTGGGCCGTTGGCCGCACACATCTACGCGGCCACTATTCATTTGAAGCCCATGGGATGTAAATGACTTAATCCAACCCATTCGTGATGGGCCGGATGCGGGTAGTACCCGTGGGCCGGGTCCATGACCCGGTTGGGGACTATACGTCATCATGTCCCCTCAATCTAGTTGTTACAACCGTAGGCGTAACCTCTAGACTAACCAATGTCCCTTATACATCGCTGTTGCAAACATATCCGTACTATAAAAATGGTCGACCGGGACAACATTAATGAATGCATTAATGGTAGCCATGATTCAGACGTTTTCTCTGTAAAAGTGCACCAGATAGGCTCACTCTTGAGCCACGTAATACTGTTATGAGGTGACCCGTGGGTCCCTCTGACGTTTCAACTGTACCATGCATCCCATCCGTTGGATGGGCATAGTGGATTACACGTGCCAACCATCCAGGGTACCTCGTAAATCGAGGAAACCCTATAAAAGGCTTGTGTGTGTAACTGTGTACACACAGAGTTTAAACAACTTCCACCATTGTTATACATGCTTCCATTCCTTCTTATTTTCCACGCAAATCCATCGTACCAGGTTAGATCACCGTGCCCTTCTCCTCATTTTTATAAATTATGGTGAAGGACAACCCTACCATCACGTCTGTACTCAACGTGATGCCCGCGGATAAATACATGGATTTTCTTTCCGATTATTATATTCCAGAGAGCGTACACCCCACCTATCCAGGTGATGGTGAAGCAATCACGGATGCTCCAGCTGGGAAAATAGGCGTTTATACGTGTCTATTTGACTCGACAAACTACCGTATTCCTCTGTCTAAGTTCCTTGTAGATATCCTGACATTCTATGATTTTCATATATCCCAACTCCACAGTATAGGTGCATGTAAGGTTAACCAATTCGAGATCACATGCCAACTTGTCAGGTAGCCCCCACCGTGAGTTTATTCAGGGTTTTTTACGTTCCCCAAATGGTAAATGGTTGGTTGTCGATTAAAAAACGATCCGCGACCTCCCCCATTTGTTATAGGAAACCTTTAGACTCCCTCAAGAAGTGGTATGATCACTACTTCTTTGTAGATGCCAAAGTGTTCCCCACAACTTTTAGACTGAAATACAAAGTGCGACACGACTATCTTCCCCCAACCAATGAGTATAGCAGTCGGGATGTAAAAACGTTAGACACCCATCACACTAACTTTCATAAGGACCTACCGGAGCATTTCTTATGTTTAGTAGGGATCAGCCTAACTATTTTGGTAGGGAAGACAAATATCTGTGCTTTCTGACAGATCGTAGACAGGGTGGGTATTTCCTTACATATGTATGTTCATATAATAATGCTTGTAATCATACTAACACATATGTATGCGTATGTCCGCAAAGATGAAGCTTTTTGGGCTAATACGCCAGGGAGACCCAAGCAAGGTCACGGAGGGATCCCGACCACTACGTGAGGGCGGGCCCCCTCTACTTGTCGCGACTGCTGGTATGACCATCCCGCTTGAAGAAACACTAGAGCCGTAGTCTAGTGAACATGGACCGGTGATAGAGAAGTGGCCGTTGGACTTCACCGATGAAGATGGTGGTGAGTTGCTATTGGAGAACGCTACCACCATCCAAGGTGAAAATACGAAGCAACCAACTGATTCGTCCATCAACCGTATGTTTGGTGATGATGATGAAGAGGAAGAGGAAGTGGCGCAGGAGACAGGGACCTCCAGGCAGCCAAAACCCACTTCCAGGAAGCGCAAATCCAGAAGGAGGGTGGTGAAAGAATTTGAGATGGAGGCAGGGGCCTTCAATGCGCCCGCAAGAGGCTAACGGAAGATCACCCCCAATTCCAAGAAGGGAGAAGCACCACCCTACCACAAAACAACCCCACACCCCCTGCCGGAACAGAGGAGCAGGTAGATATCCATGATTCCACCATCTCCTCCCCCACTCACGCAGAAGAGCCCCAACCCGAAGGCCCAGACTCCTGCCTTCGCCCAGCTTGGAATTTGTCCAGCTTGACAAGGCTAGAGGCAGAGTCGGAGTGTAAGGAATTTATGGACCACTTGACCCCTCCCACACTGGCGCAAGACCTTGATGAACTCAACCATGGGGTTCTCCTTGAACAATTTAATGTAGCAATGACGCACCAGATAACACTTGGTGCAGCTCTACGGCACCAGTTTGAGGAGTCCTTGATGTATGTACGCCGTGCCGATAGGAGGATGGCTCGTAGGGAGGAGCTCGTGGAGAAGCATGAGAAGACAATTGCCTCCATGCAGGCGGATTTGGCCATGGCTGAAGCCGTAATAAAAGAACAAACATGCCACGCCAACACCCGTGACGAGCGTATTGCTGAGCTGGAAGCTCTCCTCGAGACATCAAATGGCAAGGTACGTATCCTTACACAGTTATGTTATTTTTGTGTGTAACACCACTCTTGTCTTTCTCATCCCCCATTAACCTTAATCCCTTTCATAGGTAGCTACAGCTGAGGCCGCTACGACGACCGCAGCTGACCAAACATCCGCCCTCGCAGAGGAGCTAGAAAAGACGCAGATGTTGGTCAAGGGCGAAGAGGCGTTGAAGGAAGAGTTCAACAAGGAGCGGGCGGAAATAGATGGGCAAATGGCCGAGGCCCTAGGCAAGGTGGAGCATAAACTAAGCGTGCTAGCCCGTGATTGTGCTGAAGTGTTGTGCCCCCCACTTCTTACGGCCATTAATGGTCGTAGGTGGATGGTGGGCCAAGGGACGTGCCTGGCGGTGACGAGGGTGATGGAGGGGCCACAGTTGGCTTTTACTAACTTCGTGTCAAATGGCTTTGACCGCGACAGACACGAAGGTTTGACCAAGGCTACTGAATTGATAAGCAAGAATGAAGATATCGCCAAGCATGCCTACTATAACCCTGGGGCGGAGGCCAAAATGACTGCATCCATGGATGCCCTAGGGGATATGGAGTACCCCTTCTTGTCTGACCTCGAAGCTGTGAAGGATGCCTTCAATGAGGATATCATGGCGAAGCTTACATCGGACCCAATCCAACTCACCGTTCCAATATATGATGTGAATTCAAAGGTCGTGAAGGGTGATAAAACGCTGGGTGTGGAGTTGGAGGCCAACCTAGTCAGGGCGCGTAGCGGAAAGGAGGCCCGTGGCGAAGTTCTTCGTGCCTTGATAGCCGAAGGTAAGAGAGAAGTAGGGGATTTCCTGCCTTCTATTTAGTTTATCTGTTGTAAACATTTGTTATATTCGTTTGTGGTTGTCCACGGCTTTAATTTGTAATTCCATGTTTAACACTTAGAATATTTATGAAGATATATGTCCGTGGTGGTCATGACAACTTTTGTTTGTTTGTTTGAAACTTGTATTTATTCTTAGATATCATGTATCTGTTTTCATGACGTGTCACAGCTAGTTAAGAATAAAACTAAGTCTATAATGTGTGTCTTTATCATGTCCGACACTATGTAAGTACGGCATGTAGGAAATTAATACAACGTCTTGTAAATAAGGTGTCTAGTAAGGATACATGATCCACGTCACTGGGGTTGCATCCCTCTTATGCGACAAGTTGAATTATTAGGTTCACTTAATCCTCTTACTCCGCCTGGGAGCGAATAGTACATGTATGGCTGAATGAATGCATATGAACAAGTAATAACACACAAGAGAATAACAAATAATTCTAAGGAAGCAAGACAATAATTTGCACAAGAACAAATCGTGGAGCTAGATAGGCACCATGGCATTTTATTAGAACGATTACGATTTTGTTCACAGAATTAAAATCCTAAGACAAATAGAACCTAGAAAACATGAAAGTAAAAAATACATGGATCTTTATTGAAGCTGACTATAGCGAAGTGTCCATGCGGAGTCGTAGCCTTTCAGAGGTAGCATCTTTTAAGGTTGCAAATATTACATGTACGATCTAAATCACGGCCATCCATATCACGCAACTTGTACGCGACTGGCCCCAAAGCTTCTGTGACCTCATACAGCCCTTCCCACTTTGGACCAAGTTTCCCCGTGCTCTCCGTGCGACTTGCCTCGTTAGCACGATAGACAAAATGCCCCGGTCGAAAGGAAACACCCTTGTCTTTTGAGTCGTAATAAGCTTTCATACGTGCCTTAGATTTAGCCTCATTGATGGCTGCTATCTCCCTTTTTCCTCTAACAAGTCTAGATTGACCTGGAGTTGCTCATTGTTTGTGACGACGTTAACAACAGGCGTTAAGCTTACCGTGGGCGCGTGTACCAAGATTAGATTTCGGCGTGAGATTAAGTAATCGATTTAGGGTTAAGAATCGGATGTAGGTTGAGAGTATAGAGAATGTGATACCTTTGTGGAACCCTTGGGGGTTCCTTATATAGGCGGTGAAACCCTAATGAGCTGTCACCTATGCTTCGGCCCCAACCAAAGGATAAGTGCCATAATTAGTTTGATTGTTATCTTCTAATTATGGTTAGTGTATATCCTATACTTTAGGGTAAATCGCAATATTAATAAGATTGTGATTATGTCTAACCCTGTACCGGTCGTGCTGGGCTGTGGGCCGCACACATCTACGTGGCCACTGTTCATTTGAAGCCCATGGTATGTAAATGACTTAATCCAACACATTCGTGATGGGCCGGATGCGGGTAGTACCCGTGGGCCGGGTCCATGACCCGGTTGGGGACTATACGTCATCATGTCCCCCCAGTCTAGTTGTTACAGCCGTAGGCGTAACCTCTAGACTAACCACTGTCCCTTATACATCGCTGTTGCAAACATATCCGTACTATAAAAATGGTCGGCCGGGACAACATTAATGAATGCATTAATGGTAGCCATGATTCGGACGTTTTCTCTGCAAAAGTACACCAGATAGGCTCACTCTTGAGCCACGTAAAACTGTTATGAGGTGACCCGTGGGTCCCTCTGACGTTTCAACTGTACCATGCATCCCATCCGTTGGATGGGCGTAGTGGATTACACGTGGCAATCATCCAGGGTACCTCGTAAATCGAGGAAACCCTATAAAAGGCTTATGTGTGTAACTGTGTACAAACACAGTTTAAACAACTTCCACCATTGTTATACTTGCTTCCATTCCTTCATTCCTTCTTATTTTCCACGGAAATCCATCGTACTAGGTTAGATCACCGCGCCCTTCTCCTCATTTTCATAAATTATGGTGAAGGACAACCCTACCATCACATCTGTACTCAACGTGATGCCCGCGGATAAATACATGGATTTTCTTTCCGATTATTATATTCCTAAGAGCGTAGACCCCACCTATCCGGGTGATGGTGAAGATATCACGGATGTTCCCAGGGAAATAGGCGTTTATACGTGTCTATTTGACTCCGCAAACTACTGTATTCCTTTGTCTAAGTTCCTTGTAGATATCCTGACATACTATGATTTTCATATATACTAACTCCACTGTATAGGTGCATGTAAGGTTAACCATTTCAAGATCACATGCCATACTTGTGAGGTAGCCCCCACCGTGAGTTTATTTAGGGTTTTTGACGTTCCCCAAATGGTAAATGGGTGGTTTTCGTTTAAAAAACGATCCGCGACCGCCCCCATGTGTTATAGGAAACCTTTAGACTCCCTCAAGAAGTGGTATGATCACTACTTCTTCGTAGATGCCAAAGTGTTCCCCACAACTTTTCGACTGAAATACAAAGTGCGACACGACTATCTTCCCCCAACCAATGAGTATAGCAGTCGGGATGTAAAAACGTTAGACACCCATCGCACTGACTTTCATAAGGACCTACCGGAGCATTTCTTATGCTTAGTAGGGATCAGCCTAACCATTTTGGTAGGGAAGAAAGATATCCGTGCTTTCTGACTGAGCGTAGACAGGGTGGGTATTTCGTTACATATGTATGTTCATATAATAATGCTTGTAATCATACTAACACATATGTATGCGTATGTCCGCAAAGATGAAGCTTTTTGGGCTATTACGCCAGGGAGACCCAAGAAAGGTCGCGAAGGGATCCCGACCACTACGTGAGGGCGAGCCCCCTCTACTTGTCGCTACTGCTGGTATGACCATCCCGCTGGAAGAAACATTAGAGCCGCAGTCTGGTGAATAGGAAACGGTGATAGAGAAGTCGCCGTTG
Source organism: Glebionis coronaria (assembly GCA_025667525.1). Lineage (NCBI taxonomy): Eukaryota > Viridiplantae > Streptophyta > Magnoliopsida > Asterales > Asteraceae > Glebionis > Glebionis coronaria. The sequence goes on along the minus strand of JANFOE010000091.1, from coordinate 482,861 downwards.
GACTTCACCGATGAAGATGGTGGTGAGGTGTTGTTGGAGAACGCTACCACCATCCAAGGTGAAAATACGAAGCAACCAACTGATCCGTCCATCAACCGTATGTTTGGTGATGACGATGAAGAGGAAGAGGAAGTGGCGCAGGAGACCGGGACCTCCAGGTAGCCAAAACCCACTTCCAGGAAGCGCAAATCCACAAGGAGGGTGGTGAAAGAAGTAGAGATGGAGGCGGGGGCCTTCAATGCGCCCCACAAGAGGCTAAGGGAAGATCACCCCTAATTCCAAGAAGGGAGCAGCACCACGCTACCACAAAACAACCCCACACCCCCTGCCGGAGCAGAGGAGCAAGTAGATACTAACGTGTGGTAGGCGATGCCGGTGAGTGCAGTGGCTCCTACTGGTAGGTGTGAAAACACCCATCCTTTTACCACTTATTACTTGCTAAAAACGAGACCAAAACGCGTATTTAATGTCATTTGTTTGGAATTATGCGTGGTTTGTGTTTTTGTTGTGATTTAGGATCAAATTGTAAAAAAGGAAGAAAACACGGGCTTTCACGGGCTTTTATTAAAGAAAAAGACAAAAGACAAGTCAAGAGATCAAAAGTGCAAGAAGAACGGAAGTCAAAGGCCTATTCTGAAGATTTATCGAAGAAAAAGTCTAGAGACGGAAGTTTAATGAAGTCGAAGTAACAAGTCTACTAAAAAGAAGAAAATTAGAAGACAAGTTCATTTGCCATTCGACTAATCCCGAGACAAAGTCGAGAAAGACGCGTTATTTAAAAGACGTGAAGAAAAAGAAAGAAAGAGAGAAGAAACAAACACCATCACCTCCCACTCCTATAAATACTCCCTTCATATCATTTTTGAAGGAGTTAGTTAATTTTTAGTTTTTTCATTATTAGTTTTTAAGTTTTTAAGCACTTTCTCTCCCTAGTTTCTCTCTCTAGTTTTATATTAAGTTTTGTACTTTTGAATCTTAATCTTTAATTTTAAGCAATCTTTTATTAATCTCTTCTTCTACCTTTCTTTATTATCTATGGTTTGATCTAATAAGCATGTAGTGGTTGTGATTTGGTTGATTATTGTGTTAGCTTATTGAAAAATAAGTTGATTTGATAAGCTTAAGTTTTTGATAAAAAGTTGTTTTTGATTTTGGGTTTATTTAGTGTTTTAAAAGTTTTCAAATTCTAGCTTAATCATCTTTTTCTAAAAATCTTTTGGTTTAGCTTTTGGCAAAGTGCTTATTGAAATTTGGCTTACTTACTTGTTGTGCAAGTCTCGGAAAGTTTATATCCCTCGTATTCTGGATAAGGGTAATTTAACCGTTTTTCCGGATAAGTTTTTGAAGTTCTTCTTTGCGGATAAGCATATTAAAGTCCATTTTCCGGATAAGGGTCCTCAATCCCTTATTCCGGATAAGCTCCTTAATTACATTTTGCGGATAAGAGTTTAGTTTGTTTTCCGGATAAAATATTCCGGATAAGCTTAGCTATTTTCATTTTCCGGATAAGACTATAAAGTCTTTTTCCGGATAAGCAGTAGGAAACAAATTTTTCCGGATAAGCCCTCTTTGCACCATTTTCTGGATAAGTATTCCGGATAAGTTCTTTGTGCCGTTTTTCGGATAAGTCTGCGAATTAAGTATTCCGAATAAGCTAGTGAAGATGTTTTCCGGATAAGCTCCTCCAACCTGTTAACCGGATAAAGTAGAGAAGACGGATTGCGGATAAGGAATTTTGATTTATTACGGATAAGAGTCACCAGTTGTATTCCGTATAACTATTTTATTTCACTTTCCGGATAAGCTCTTTGATTGGGTATTGCGGATAAGTAGTAGGAGGTAGATTCCGGATAATGACTAGAAACAACATTGCGGATAAGCTTTCTTTCAATCATTCCGGATAAGCTCAGTAATTCAGCATTGCGGATAAAGAGATTTAAGTTTATTCCGGATAAGGGTTCTTGTGTATTGCGGATAAGAAGTTTTTATGTTTTCCGGATAAAGGTTACAAGTTTGTATTACGGATAAGGGGTAGACAACATTTTCCGGATTAGAAGTTTTACTCGTTCCATTTTCGTCTCCAAGTTTTAACTTTTCTCACCAAGTAAGTTTCGTTTAATCTATTTTATAGTTGTATCTTGTATTTTACTTATTTCATCGTTTAGCTCACCATTTAGACATAGATAATCCAAAGCTCCCTCTTTTAATGACCAAGAACAACAATTCCACTTCAAACCGTAATCAATTCGAAAAGATACCGAGACCGAAACAACGACAAATATAATTGGGCGCGAGCAACACGACAAATATAATTGGGTGCGAGCAACACGACAAAGATCTTGCAAAAGCTACCTTTTTAATTAACTAAAATTCAGTTATTAAAATGGCGCCGTTGTCGGCTCTTTTCGTAAGGATCAACGTTTTCTTGTGAGAAAAATTAGATTTTGGGATCCGTTCTTTCGGGAACGTTATTTTCAAGTACAAAAATTTTCAAAAACCCATAAAAATATAAAATTTTCAAAATAACACAAAAAAATTAAAAAACCTATAAAAACCAAAAATATTTTCTCTTGCATTTTCTTTTTTAGTGTATGCGTACCCGATCAACGTCCTATCCCGAGCCCGAGACTCTCGATAATTTAGACATGGCCGGTGTACTCAATAACAATAATAATCCACCCCACCCCAACATGAATAATATACCCCAACCCGACCTACGAACCATGGAGGAGCTATGCCAACCTACGATGAATGGGCGTGGAGGACCGATTGCGCCTATGCAAATCACGGCTCAGGAGTTTTCGTTGAAACATCACATGATCTAACAAGTGCAAACTAATCCATTTCGCGGATTGCCGGATGAAGATGCCAACAAGCACCTCGACAAATTCATTACCATTACTCAAAGCATGAAGATGCCCGGTGTTTCTATGGATGTACTTCGCCTTCAACTATTTCCCCACACGCTTTCTCACCATGCCGAAAAATGGTTTGACCGTCTCCTAAAGAATTCTATTCATACTTGGGATGACATGACTCAACGATTTTTGTCACGCTACTTTCCACCATCCATGGTCACGAGCCTTCGTAACCAAATTAGTGGATTCATGCAAAATAATGACGAATCACTCTTTGATGCTTGGGAATGCTACAATGATTGGATCGACCGTTGTTCAAATCATAACATGCTCCCCGTCACTCTCATTGATACTTTCTACAATGGTCTCACTTTTCGTGATTGTGACACGATCAACGCCGCCGCCGGTGGTACTTTTATGAAAAGGAGATCGGAGGAGTGTAGATAGTTGATTGAAAACATGACTACTCACCACAAGAATTAGGATTCATCCGCATCCTCAAGATCTAATCCGAGAGTCAATGTTTCATCTACTTCTTCCACCACCGACATGTCCGCCATGGAACGAGCCATTATCGAAATGAGCAAAAATATGAAAATTTTGGCTACTAACCATACTCAACAAGCTAAAGCCGTTGCTATTTCTTGTGAAACATGTGGTGGTCCTCACTCTTACATTGATTGTCCTTCTACTCAAGGCAATTATTGTGAAAACGTTAACGCGACATACGGTACCTATCCCACGGGAGGCTATCAAGCTCGTCCTCAAGGAGACCGTAACTTGCTAAGTTATCGTTCAAAGAACTATCTTTCACCACCCGGTTTTACTCCTCAAAACCAAAACCAACAACAAAGCTATAACCGAAATAACCAAAGCCAACCTCGTGCTAACAATCAATATCAATCCCAACGAAACCCATATCCACCTCAAGGAAATTCTCAAGCTTACCAAGCTCCACCTCTCAATCAACCAATGGCGTTGAATCAAGACATCGAGACGTTCATGAGGACTAATAGAGAGATGGTAACGAATCTTCAGAGTCAATTCATCAACTTGAAGGGAGACATGGCGAAACAAGGGAGTGATATTCGAGACGAGCTAAGGAATGACATGGCGAAACAAAGCAATGATATTCGCGCAGACATGAGAGACTCTTTCAGCACTCAAGCGGATAATATACGTGATATGATCGGTTCGCTTTTCCAAGGTAATCAACCCTCTTCTTCGGGTACTCTTCCGAGTAACACCGTTGCTAATCCAAGAGGGGAGATGAAAGCAATCACCACTCGTAGTGGAAAAGGTTATACAGAACCCGAGCTTCCTACACCTCCACCCGTGATTGTGAACAAGGAAAAGAGCAACTTTCCTCACCTCCTTTGCCTTCTACCCCCATTTCCCCACCACCCGCGGTTGTGAGTGATCCTATTCCTCTAAAGCATTCCTCTTCATCCGACATACCTTATCCTTCAAGGTGAGGAAAGAGAAGCAAAAGAGCAAGGATGATATTCAAGTTTCAAACTTTCTCAAAATGTTTAAGCAATTGATTTTCAACATCTCCTTCGCTGAGGCTCTCGCTCATATGCCTAAATATACGAAGATGTTTAAAGATCTTCTTAGTGACAAGGAAAAGATTCTTGACATTGCTAATACCCAACTTAATGAGAATTGCTCCGCGGTTCTCTTAAGGAAATTGCCAACCAAACTTGGTGATCCGGGTCGCTTCTTGATTCCTTGCAACTTCCCGGGAGTAGAGAATTGCATGGCCCTAGCCGATTTAGGTGCTAGTATAAACTTAATGCCTTTAAGTGTTTGTAAGCAATTATCTCTTCCCGATCTAGTCTCCACCAAAATGACCTTGGAATTAGCTAACCGTACGGTTGCTTATCCAGTGGGGATAGTCGAAGACGTCTTCGTTGGCGTTGACAAATTCACCTTCCCGGCGGATTTTGTTGTCGTTGACTACGAGATGGATCCCCGTGTTCCATTAATCGTTGGACGTCCCTTCTTGAGGACCGGTCGCACTCTCATTGATGTAGCCGCGAGCGAAATAATCATGAGAGTTGGTGACGATAAAATTGTCTTCAACATGGGTATGATTTCTAAACAACCTTATTCATATGAGAGTGTTACTGCTATTGATGTTCTCGATGAGGCTTGTGAAGAACACTTTCATGATGCTTGCAAAAGTAATCTCTCTTCTCTACCCAATGTTGAGACCGTTGCCTCAATCGCTCCGTCATTGACTCCTTTTGGAGAAAGTGATTTTCTTTTGGATGATTTTGAAGCTAGCTTGGGTACACTTGATCTTAAGTATGATGATTCTCCCACCGATTGGGAAGAAGTCATTCGTACAATTGAGAAACTTCTCAATGAAGACCCTTTCTCTCCTCCTTCTCCTAAAGAGGTGACCAATGATAATCCATCATTAGTTACACCATCTATTGAGGATCCTCCTACTCTTGAGATTAAGGACTTACCTCCTCATCTCGAATATGTTTTCTTAAAAGGCATTGATCAACTTCCCGTTATCATTGCTAAGGACTTAAAAGCCGATGAGAAAGCTCGTCTCAGTGAAGTTCTCAAGAAACATAAAAGAGCTATCGCTTGGAAAATCTCCGATATTCGTGGAATTGATCCTCACTTTTGCACACATAAAATTCTCATGGAGGACGACTTTAAGCCCATCATTCAAAGCCAACGAAGGGCGAATCCTAAAATCCATGACGTTATCAAAAAAGAGGTTATCAAACTTCTTGATGCGGGCATGATTTATCCTGTCTCGGATTCACCATGGGTTAGTCTGGTCCATTGTGTGCCTAAGAAAGGCGGAATCACCGTTGTGCCCAATGCATACAACGAGTTGATTCCTACACGTCTCGTTACTGGGTGGAGAGTTTGTATAGACTATCGCAAACTCAATGATGCCATGAGAAAGGATCATTTTCCTCTTCTTTTTATGGACCAAATGCTTGAACGTTTAGCGGGTAATGAATATTACTACTTTCTAGATGGTTTCTCGGGTTATTTCCAAATACCCATTGATCCCCAAGATCAAGAGAAGACAACATTCACTTGTCCCTATGGCACATTTGCTTATAAAAGAATGCCTTTTGACTTATGCAATGCCCCCGGGACTTTCCAAAGGTGCATGTTGGCTATCTTCCATGACATGGTTGAGCAAACCATGGAAGTCTTCATGGATTGTAGAATGTTGATAATCTTATGAATCAATGAAGTGGGTTGAAGATTTCTAGAGAGAGAAACTAGTGAGAGAAAGTATGTGTTTTATTAACTTGATAAAATGGAAACATCAACAACCAACCCCTTTCCATGGTGGAAAGGGGTATTTATATCCAAGCCACTAATAGGCTTGGGCCGACCCATGACAAGCCCATGGGTCGGTTTCTTACTTAACTTAATAAGCACACTTTAACTACGAGCTATACAACATTAATAATATTGTGGAGTGACCGATACTTTTAATATACGTTAAAAACGTATTTCTAACAATCTCCCCCTAAGGGAGGTCACTCCACGTTACACAGTTCTAAACCTAGCATACTATACTAAGTCTTCGTTCTTCAGCTCGTAGTCTTTTCTTCTTTCTTTTTGTTGTGAATATGTTGATTTGATCTTTTAGGCTTTTGACTTGAGAGCATTGTTCTTTTGACCAATCACGTGCGATCTTTGCCTTCTTGTGAGTCTTGCCTCCTCGTGACTCCATGTTCCACACACTTATGTCTTTTGTTGAATTCTCGAAAGCTTCAGAGTTTGGTACAGCGGAAGACTTCATTTTGCACTTTCTTGAATTTTACTGAACTTTGATGCCGAAAAACATAAGCATGTGGGAACGACTTCAGCTGGTACACCGCAACGCCACCGTCTTCGCAGCAACATGATAAGACACGAATGAAATGGCTTAGAACATTTCATTCTAAATCGGTAGCGTTTTACCTCCGGTCGGTGAAGACCGTTGGACGATATTAGATATCATACCTGTGACGGATAGTTTCAGTTAAGTAACTTCCTGACAGGATTTCGCGGGTAAACCCGTTCTCTTTATCCGACGATAACTAAGCTTGACTGCGAACATAAAGAGTGAATCACTTGGATAAATTATCCTTGTGATTGAAGCCGTCAATTCATGAAGCCTGGAACAAGTGAATTTCAGTTAAGATTTTCACCATCGTTGCTTTCCAGTTATCACGAGCTTAATTCATAAAGAATCTTGCACGTCACCTACCAAGTGCTGTTTGATGTTAACACTAGAAGGATTTCCACTCGTCACTGTGATCACTAAAGAGTCACTCTGAGTGTTCTGGCAAGATCATATGATAATGCGTAGAGGCCTGGAACGAGTTTAAGTTCAATTAAGAATTAAACTACTGTTTCTTTCCAGTTTTTCACAAGATTGGTTCTTAAAGAACCGCACGTGTAACCTACCATGAGCTTGTTTGATGTTGGCTCAAGCAGGATTTCCATCATCATTGTAATACTTGCGTATTACTCGGATGTTCTGGCAATATTACAAGAATACTGCGTAGGACTCATAAAAATCTCTTACTTTTCACAGTGTGTGAGAAAGCAAGGAATAAATGGAAAGTGTCCTAATGAGACTTTTGATGATCTCGTGGCTCTAGACTCGATAGTGCGTTTTTGATTTAGTGAGTGATGGCTGGAGAGGAGTGCTACCTTTTCAATATCAGTCTATTCGGAGTGAATAAACCAATAGATAACGTGTTGATCTCCGTGTGATTAAAACAAATACCTTTTGAGAGATATTTGAGTTAGCTGGGAAGGGTTGTGCATTGCATCACTGGGTCCATGATGTCTTTCTTCAATATCGAGAATCATTAACAAATGATCTCAATAGCATATGTATTGACCCGGTTTCTGCCTAAAGTTGTAAGGAGGGCTTCTTTCTTTACACCCTTTATCTTTACAATTCTTTTTCATTCTTCAACCCTTCAATGCTTACCAATACGTCATAACTAGCACCTTGTTGTGATTGTTCCAGTGCTAGCTTAAGTACTTGGTCGGCATTCAGCTACGTTCACAATCTTTCTCCATCTTTCCTAGGACTTCTAATTCTATCTAGGGAATTGTCCTTGGGAAGATTCCATCGGCTCTGATGAATCATTGGACAACAACCTATTCCTACCACCCTTTTGTTACCACATCCGTTGTGAATAAAGCATGTTTTGGGAAAGTATAGTCACCATGAAAAAATCCTTGAAAATCACTTAAGGTACTTGTGATATTGAAATCAAGAGTTTTGTACCTTAGGTGTTTTGTTCATCAAAAACGCTCCCCCTTAACACGTGCTTTACACATATTAAGTTGGATTATCGTTAAGTCTTTTTCATCTTTTAGCCAAGTATCATTTAAGTCTCCTTAATCCCATTTTCTCCCCTTATCCAAAATGTTAACCATTAATATTTGGGATATTGAATGGATTAACCGGTCTTTGGGTAAAAATGAAATCGATGTTTAGCCATAGAACATGTTAATGCTCCCCCTTAAATTAATAAGGGATAGTTGTAGTGCTTTAGTATGATATATTTTGAAAGATTTAGAATCTCGTGAGAAATTCTTGAAAAATTATCATACCTTAACACTACATCAAGCCGTAAAAGCACAATATTCACAAATTTACATATTCACAATTAAAAACCAATATAGAGTAGACCTGAAATGTACGATCCATTAGATGGATCGTTGTTGTAACTTGTGGTGCACTCCATATGGTCTACCACCAACGAACCTTTCTAAGCTCCTCATCAATCTACGTTCCCGGAGCTTTTGATCAATCTTCTTGATCACATATTTCGCCATTTGCCGATAACCCGGATGCCAGTCCTTAGTCATCTCTGGTAAAGACCCACCAGAATTAAGATGCTCCAATTTTCCTCTGACGTATATGAGAGTCCCATCACTGTACTTATAAAGCTCACCTACCCTCATAAACTTCATTATCCCACGACTGTTCAAGTAGAAAATCCCGTAACTCGGAACAGTAATGCCGGTATAAGGACATCTTGTGACATGTTGAGGTAGAACTTGGTTCATTGGACGGGTCAGGTTAAGCTTCCTTTGGTAGCTTTCAACTCCCAATTGAAGATCTTCAACTCGTTTCTTGAGAACAACGCTTCGTGTGAACATACGAAGTGCTGTAATCAAGGCAATGATTTCTTCACGAGTAAGATGGGTGAGTTGATCACGGGTCATCATAAGCAACATGTCTTCGATATCTTCAAGGCGAATGATAGAAAAATCTCCCTGCTGTATTGTGTATTCTCTGTCATCCTCCATTTTTAGACGAATCTCCGTCACATGATGATAGCCATTCTTGGCTTCAGTTTTCAGCCCTAAAATACTGGAGATGCGAATATCGGATCTAACGATACTTCCTGAATTGGCTAAGCAGCAACCTCTGTACGCCCTTCGGACTCGTTCGTCCCAATGGGATGCACCTATAACAGCATACATATCATAATTACGATTTACCTTTGGGACCCAGAGTCGGTTTACCTTTTCCTCGATCCAGGGTATTGTCCCCCAGTTAGCAGCTTTCAGCAAGGTCAGGGAGGTTGCGTACTTGGATGATCCCTTGAGAAGATAATCAAGATCATAGGTGACAAAGAAGTCGAGAGCAATTTGATTATCTTAAGAAGGATCAAGTGGAGGTGGAGCTCTTTCTGACTCATGAAGACCTGGCCTTTGAATGGTATTAAGAGCTTTCAGGACCTCATCAGCATAATACTCGTATTCCATGCGGCTTAACCTGGTTTTGGCGTGAATTCTCTTATCCTTTAGCGCTCTCTTCACCAAAGACGGAGTGACCAAAGATTTATACTCATGAGCCAGAAATGCACACAAGTCTATCAGACTACGGATACGGAGATATAGAACATCTCTGTCAGCGTCTGTGATTGGATCATATTTAGCAGCTGCCATGATCCAAGCTTGTGGCGGTGCAGTTTCATCAATCTCCAATGTGTCCGCCCAGTCCCGTGTGCTTGACTTGGGAACAGTAGATTGTGGTTCTTGTTGCAGAGGAGTAGAGACATGAACATCTGCTGGTTCTGATTCAGGCATCTCGGCGGTGTCATGAACAGGCGACTGTTGTGCAAATTCAGGTTCAGTTACTGATTCTGCAATCACCGGAGCAACAAAAGAACTAACAGGATTAGTGGTAATAGGTATAGAAACAGAGACAGATGTACCAGGAATCAATGACGCCGTAGTAGCATTCACATCATGGCGCCACTTGGTTCGTCTTGATTCCGTAGAGGTGGATTTTTCCTTTTACGCAGCATCTTTCTGAGACTTGGTACCAGACTTAGATGGTTTCTTTGTGCTGGCAACCTTTTCCCCCGTTTCAGGCTGATCATGTTTACCACCATCATCCTCATCGTCATCCCTGTTGCTTCCCTTATCACTCTCCTCATTTCGATCACCAACATCACCACCATCATCATCATCACCATCCTCATCATCATCACCATCATCGTCACCATCATCATCATCGTCACCATCATCATCATCTTCTTCTTCTTCTTCTTCTTCACCGTTACCCTCCTCTTGTTCACTATCTTCCTTTTCCTCCTCAGGCAGAATGTGGTAAGGTACCACACTTCCAAACATCTTAAACAACCGATCATCCTCCATGATAGCTTCATTGAGTGCTTTGTAGAGTGTCCGCTGAACTTTAGACTTATCAAAAGATCCAACTTCCCTCATGCGAGCTTTGAGGATCTTCTTCAATTCAAAATCCGTTAAGTCATATGCCATTTTGTATGTGGATTCGGAAGGGTTGGACGACTTGATCATCAAGTTATCAGCCGTAAGTTTCCTCATTTCTTCATGCAGCTTTGGCATGAGGGACTCAACAGATTCTTTCACCTTCTCTGAAATAGAAGCTTCAAGTGTTTCTTTCTGCTCCTTATATTTATCTTTAATAGTTCGAAGTCTCGTAAGTCGTGCTTCATACTTATCAGCTTCAGCCTGTTTGACCTGAGCAAGTTCTTCTGCATGAGCTTTACGTGTCAATTCCATCTCTGCAGTGAACTTAGCCATCATCTCTTCTTGGGCTTTCTTGGATGCCTCTTCACTTTGTACTCGTCGAAGTAGTTCTTCTCGAAGTTTATTCATCTCTTGTCTTTGACTGTCCGTGTGTTTATCCAACAATTCTGCCATTACAAAAGCAGCCATTGAAGATGATGCAGAGCTACTCTGAGTTGGTTGAAGAGGCTCGGTTGTGACTACAGTACTGAGGATGGAAGTTATTGGAGGTGGAAGGAATGGTGTTGGCACCGGTCGGGTTGGCAAGGGCTGGATTGGTGGAGGTTGAATTACTAGAGGCCGGGTAGGTACCATGATTGTAGGAGCACCGGACTTCTTTTCAACACTTGCTGAAACAGCAATGGATGTCTCCTTCGAAGTAGAGTACCGTTCGGGTGATCCAAACTCATCAATATCTTCTGGCTCCTCGTACTCTTCTTCAACGTCCATTTGAGCACCCGAACCACTACCGCCCGTGTCTCTCCTACTCTTTTCAATAGCCATTTTCATTAATTTTTTCTCAGTCTTGTCAAGAGTAGGATCGTCATCAACATCTTCTTTGTCGTGGAGAACGAGCTCATCAGCCGTGCTCTTACCCTTCTCAGTCTTTTTCTTCTTGGTTTTGGGTTCAGATAAAGCAACTGGTTGCTTGCGTTTACCTTTACTCTTGACCGTAGTAGACGAGTCTTCTCTTGTCTGAAGGCTTGCTTTTTGCTTCTTGATTTCTATTAAAAGTAGCTTGTAATCAGCAGAAGCTTTAATTTTATCCGTCAAAAGATAATCGGGAATAGGACCAGGAATAACAGCACTAGATGCTCCTTCATGCCGTAGGTCCACAGTGTTATCAGCATCTTCAGTGTGATGACGACTTGCTGCACGCTTATCAATAGAGACATCATTATTCATAAAATAAAGAATTATAAGCTTGATAAACCGAGGGTAAGGAAAGAAATTAGCCTTCAGCTTCTTGTTTTGGAACAGTTGAAAGTTAAATTCTTCCCACAACAAAGATGCATAATCTGCATTTGAGCCTTTGTACATTCCATAGAAGATGTTCATGATTGGACCACGCACAGCATCATGCCCAGATATTTTAGGTGTGAGACATCTACTGAGAATACCTAAGATAGCTCTCCAAGGTTGACCCACTTTAGCGGTGGTAAAATCGGACACAACTCGTATGTCAGGACATCCAAGAGCACCGAACATCTCCATGAGTTCGTCTTTGGTAGGATCCCTTGAAAATGACATACCTTTGGGTGTATCCCGAATTCCAAATATCTTGCGGAAGTCTGAAACAGTGAGTGTCTGTTGCTTGTTGTCGAGAGAGAAGGTGATCTTGTTTGAAGTACTTTCCTTTGTAGCCCAGAATTCATACATGTAATCATATGGCACCGAAGCCGTACTCCTTAACGCATTCTTGAAGTGAGAGTGATCAAGGATTGCTATGGCGACTTTGAATCCATGGTGAGTGGATTTTGAAACTTGCTTCAGCCGGTAATTGTTTGGTATAAACTTGAGGTCTCTTGCTTCGGCAATCGCGGCTGCTCTAGCATCTTGGAGTTCTTGTACTGTTGGATTAGTCATCGTGTCTGCTTAAGATAAGACATAAAAGGTTGATGAACAAAATATATATATATATATCATTATGACTTCTAAGCATAACACATTTCAACAAGTAATTATAACAAGCAAACAACTATCAATCCAACAACCCTTCATCCGGAACTCTTCATCCGGAACTCCTTCGTTCGGAACTCTTCATTCGGAAGTTCGTTCGGAACTCTTCATTCGGAAGTTCGTTCGGAACTCTTCATTCGGAAGTTCGTTCAGAACTCTTCATTCGGAAGTTCGTTCGGAACTCTTCATTCGGAAGTTCGTTCGGAACTCCTTCATTCGGAAGTTCGTTCGGAACTCCTTCATTCGGAAGTTCGTTCGGAACTCTTCATTCGGAAGTTCATTCGGAACTCCTTCAATCGGAAGTTCGTTCGGAACTCCTTCATTCGGAAGTTCGTTCGGAACTCCTTCATTCGGAAGTTCGTTCGGAACTCCTTCATTCGGAAGTTCGTTCGGAACTCCTCATTCGGAAGTTCGTTCGGAACTCCTTCATTCGGAAGTTCGTTCGGAACTCCTTCATTCGGAAGTTCGTTCGGAACTCCTTCATTCGGAAGTTCGTTCGGAACTCTTCATTCGGAATTTCGTTCGGAACTCCTTCATTCGGAAGTTCGTTCGGAACTCTTCATTCGGAAGTTCGTTCGGAACTTTTCATTCAGAAGTTCGTTCGGAACTCTTCATTCGGAAGTTCGTTCGGAACTTCACTAGCCTTGTTCATTCGGAAGATCTTATCGCACCCTATGATGGATTATTCTAAACGCGTGTGTGAGTTTTAAGGCATTCTAAGGCAACCATACACGTTCTAATGTAAATCCGATCTAAACCCAGCTAAAACCCCTAATTAATTAACCCTAAATTAGGCAAACGAACCCTAATTTGATTAACCTTAATTCAAATGAATTAATTAAGAGGATTTAAATGATTAACCGATATTATGTACCTTAGAGATGAATGAGTTGGATTGACTGATTAAGCGAGATTATGTTCAGGATGTTTTTAAGATTTTTTTGTGTGTTAATGGCGGTGAAAGAAAAACAGAAGAAAGAAAGAAGAAGAAAGTGACGGGGGGAAGGGGGGTTTTGGTTTGACTTAGGTCAAAATTTTTACAACTTTCACAAATGTCACCTTTAGCCCTACAGTTTTCACTTTTACTTTTTATTCCTTGTCTTTTCTAGTCTCCCTAACCATCGTTAAATTTAGCCAACTTAACATATCTTAGCTAAACTATTCACGACAATCTCACAAACAAATACAATACGAATGCCAAAGCAATTCCAGCCATTAACTATTGAGCCAATTAATTTTCCTCAAACACTTTTGAAAATCTTTTTGATGACGAAGACGATTTAATATTTTCTCCCCCTTAAACGATGACCCGTTTTCTATTTAAAGAGTTGTAGTCATTGTTTAAAGAGTCAAATATTGATGAAAACATTTCCAATTAATATCTTGAAAAGATTGATTCGTGGTGGCAATAAGATTTCTCTTATTTAGACAAATTAATGCATTGAAACGTACACTAACTCGTGTTAGACCAAGTTGTAAAGTAAACTTGATCCCTTTGCATGATTTGGCTTGTAAATCATGCCCGAGAAAATTAATTCCCGTTGTGAGCCAACGTTTTCCAAGGAAATACGTGACTTTAATGCGAAAAACGGGTTGCAGTCTGAAATAACTACAAGCCATAATGGGCATGTTTTTAAAAAATGTACAACTTTTATACGGACTCTATTTATGGCGCCGTGTCAATATTGATCGACATTTCTAAAGCCGTAAATATTACCGTACTAAAAAACATGCCCGATTTGAAAAACGAAAAAATATTTTTGGATTTTCTTGATTTTATAATTTTTATGGTTTTTCTAGGTTCTATATTTTTTATGGTTTTTCTTGGTTTTATATTTTTGTATTTTTCTTTTTGTGGTTTAAATATTTACGATAATATACATGATCACGAACAAAGGATACGCATGAATAGTTTACCACCAATATTCAGCTGATTCTTCTGCCAATTCTTTGAGAGTCGCTGGAGAGAATGATTTCATGCCAAGCTTGTCGATCAAAAACTCGATTCGTCCTCGATCTAAGGCTTTGGTGAACATATCTGCCAGCTGATACTCAGTGGTGACAAAATACAGCTCGATCACTCCGTTCTCCACCTGCTCTTTAATGAAATGGTAGCGAATGTCTATGTGCTTTGCCCGGGAGTGTTGAACGTAGTTGCAGCAAAGGGCAATGGCGCTCTTGTTGTCACAATACATCGGGATTTTGTTGAATCCCAAACCGTAGTCAGTTAGTTGTGATCTCATCCAAAGGACTTGAGCACAACAACCGGACATGGCGATGTATTCAGCCTCCGTGCTAGAAATTGTAGCGCTTTTCTACCTTTTTGAAGACCAACTAATCAATCTGTCTCCAAGGAGTTGCACAGACCCAGAAGTGCTACGCCTCGTGTCTTGACACCCAACATGATCGGCATCTGCGTATGATATTAAAGCAATGGAGGAATCTTTCGGATACCATAGACCACGATGAAGTGTTCCTTTGATATACCGAAAGATCCTTTTAACAACATGTAGGTGCTTTTCGGTAGGCCGAGCCTGATACCGGGCACACATGCATACGACAAATTGTAAATCAGGCCTGCTAGCAGTAAGATAGAGAAGGGTGCCGATCATCCCACGGTAAAGTTTTGGATCGACAATAGTCCCATTCCTATCTTCATCTAACTTGGATTTCTCCACCATTGGAGTGTACACGAGGTCACAATTTTCAAAGTTATATTTCTTTAAGGATTCTAGAGCATATTTGGATTGATTAATAAAGATGCCTCTGGGATTCTGAGAAATTTGTAATCCTAAGAAAAAAGAAATTTTTCCCATCATTGACATCTGAAAGCGTGTGGACATTATCTTCTCAAAGCGTTTGGACAATTCTATGTTAGAGGCAGCAAATATTATATCATCAACATAAATTTGTACTAGAATCATGTCGTTGTCCTCCTTGAGAGTGAATAGAGTGGGGTCCACCTTGCCTTTGGAGAAGCCTTCCGAAATGAGATATGTTGAAAGGAGATCATACCACGCGCGTGGAGCTTGTTTCAACCCATAGAGAGCCTTCTTAAGCTTGTACACATGATTAGGAAACTCCGTGCTAACGAACCCGTCCGGCTGACTAACATAGACTTCTTCCCTTAGTTCACCGTTCAAAAATGCCATCTTCACATCCATTTGATAGACGATCATGTTCATATGAGCAGTATATGCAAGGAATAGTCTAATAGCCTCCAATCTTGCAACAGGAGCAAAAGATTCTTCAAAGTCTATACCCAAGGCTTGTTTATATCCTCTAGCAACCAATCTAGCCTTATTCTTCAAGACTCCACCCATCTCATCGAGTTTAACCTTATAAACCCACAACAAAGTAAGGATGTTAACCTTGTCAGGGAGAGGAACTAATTCCCATACTTCAAGTCTTTGGAATTCATTTAGTTCCTCTTGCATGGCTTCAATCCAAGATGATTGAGTCATAGCATGTTGCCAGTTTTTAGGTTCAACTTCGGAGAGAAATGCATCAAAATAGCAATAGAGTGCACTCTCTTGTAACTGATGGCGTGTAGAGACAGGTCGATCGAGACCTCCAATAACATTCCTAATTGGGTGATCTTTTGTCCATTTGGTGCTGTGATTTTCAATTCGTGGAGTTCTGGAGTGAACAATTGTAGGAGCTTCTTCTAAGGTAGACGCGGCTGAAGAGTTTTCAGGTATCGGTATACCAAAGAAAGGAAGCTCTTGTAGGTGAGCATATTCCAAATCGTGATCAGTAGAATCCTCTTCCACATCAGTAGGCACAAGTAAGGGTGATGATTCAGGTGTAGTTTGAGAATCACTTGGTAGAGGTGCATCTGGTTCAATGTTAATTGAAGATGCATTTGATAAAGCTTCATTAGCTTGAGAAACAACTTCAGGGATTGGAGCTATCACTACAGGTGCTGGAACTTCATCATTTGGGGGATCAAAGAATTCATCAAACAACGGTTGAAATAATTCATCCCACTCGGGCCGTGTAGGTGGTAAAAATGATGTAGAAGTAGGATTATTGGGAACTAATCCGGAACTAATAGCACCGGTTCCCATCTCATGAAGCGCGGGTTCAGAGCTGCGTTGCTCAGAAGCCATCGCTGTCAGCTCATCAAAATCTGCGTCCATAGTTTCTACTATCTTACCAAGACGACGGTTGTAAATTCGGTATGCTTTCTTGGAGGGTGAGTAACCGACGAAAATACCTATATCGGCTTTCGGTTGAAGTTTGCCCAAGTTCTCACTATTAATGTTTGGATAACAAAGAGCACCAAACACATGAAAGAATGAAACATCGGGTTTACGATCATGTAGAAGCTCGTAAGGTGTTTTTCCATGGCGTTTTCGAATGATAGAGCGGTTTTGGGTGAAACATGCAGTAGATACAGCTTCTGCCCACAAGAACAAGGGAGCGTTCGCATAAATCAGCATAGTCCTAGAAGCTTCCATAAGCGTACGATTCCGTCTTTCAACGACACCGTTTTGTTGTGGAGTACGTGCAGCGGATGTTTCATGTGAGATACCAACTTCTTCATAGTAATCACGAAGAGTCTGGTTGACGAACTCTGTTCCATTATCTGTACGAATACGGCGGACAGTAGTATTTAAACGTACCTGTATGAATTTCAGAAAAGTGATGATAGCCTTCGGTGCTTCATCCTTTGTACGTAGAAATCTAACCCATGTAAACCTGGAGAAATCATCCACAATAACAAGGATGAATTTCTTACCGCTCACACTTTCGGTTCGCATTGGCCCACAAAGATCCATATGCAAAAGATGAAGTTTTTCTTGATTAGTGTCTTCAGCTTTGGGCTTGTATGATTTCTTGGTACTTTTCCCCCTTGAACACGCGGAACATAAATGGTCGTTGTGAAATTTGAGCTTTGGAAGACCACGAACTAATTCGTTTTTAGCCAGATGATTAATAGCATCAAAGTTGAGATGAGATAATCTGCGATGCCATAACCATGACTTGGTCTTAGATGCTTTAGAGAGAAGACATACTGGAGAGGCGGCCATCATGTCTAGTAAGGACAAAGTATAAAGATTTGCACCACGAGACCCCTTCAACAAATCTTTTCCTTCCAAGTTGCGGATGAAACAAGTATGTTGTCGAAAAGCAACCTCTAGGTTGGAATTACAAAACTGTCCTACTGAAAATAAATTATGACCAAGACCTTCTACATAGTATACCCTTGAAATCGTAACGTTTCCAATCTGATATTCACCATACCCCATTATCTTTGCAATATGATCATTACCGAATTTAACCGTTCCAAGAAACTTGCTGACGAAATTTCGGAGCATCGAGCGATCTCCGGTCATATGCTTTGAGCAACCGGAGTCCAAATACCAGAGGATGATTTGGACCACCTGAAAATATCACCAGACGAAGACAATGTATAGGTTTCGGAATCTGAGTGTTCCTTGTTATTAGCAGGTACATATTTAATGATCTTAGATTTGCTAACTTTAGGTTTCTTAGATTTCCTAGCCTTCTTCCTAGTTGGTGGTGTAGAATCAAGTTGGCTTAAATCCTGAGGTATTTCTTCACTGATAGGCACTATAGTGGCGGCTGACCTAATTAAAGGGCGCGGTTTCCATGCTTTAGTGCTAGTGTGCCTAACTAAAGGACGCTGAGACCTAACCTCAATGGATGCATTCCTAGTTAAAGGGCACATTTTTCCATCTAATGTAAAGGTCCTACCATTGGGATGCCATTGCCATCCAACTTGGGTACGAGTTCTCCCAGTGGGCTTCCATTCAAGATCATTCCTAATGGCATTCATTTCATTCACATGATCAATAAGACACAAATCATGACGTTGGGAAAACATGCACTCATTACAATTCCAACATTTCAAATTAGAATTCACAAATGGTTTAGGGTTCTGCACAGGCGCAGAGCTTTTAGTCTTAGCAACATGATTCTTTTTATTTAAATCTGACATAACATTCCTATGGTGAGCTTCTACTTTCTTCTTGTTGGTACTACTAGTGGAGGGCTTGATCTTATCTTTCTTGAGTGGCGATCCTTTAGCCTTAGTAGACTCTTTTAATCCTGTAGAAGTCAAAGTGGGAACATTAGTAACAGATTTTAAAGGTGCCTTAGTTGATGGTGCCAATGACGGTTTTGCTCCTGGAGTCTTAATAAATGGAGTTACAGCAATGGGTCGATTAAGTAGTGCAGAACCTGGTTTTCCTATGTATTTCAAATATGCTAAGCAATATTGAACACGCTTAATATAATCATGAGTTGAATAATAGTAACTGCTTGAGGGATCTAACGCATACAAATCATCTAAAATATCCCTAACAAGATCTACATGCTTAATTGCATTCCTCATATAATCATCGTAGGTAACCGGGTTTTTCTTATGGAGCGGGTTCTTATAAAGCACTACTGAATTGGTTGTTGGAGCACTAGAAGACGGTGCAGAGTTGGTAGCTAAGTTATTAACAACTTCTTGTCGGGTGAGAAGAAGTGTCTCCTTTAACTCGGCCAAAACCATGTTTTTGTCAATGAGCTGGATGTTTAAGTCAGAGATTTCCTCACACTTTTCGTTCAGTTGTTCAACATAAGATTGTTGCTGTGCTACATTAAAAGCTAAGCGTTCTTCTATTGAACCATAAAGAGCGGATAGTCCCTGTCTTGCCCGATCCATCTCCCCTAGAATAGACGAAAGTCTAATTTCTAAGTCCTGGTTTTTAGACTCTGCAGCCTCTAGTTCCAATTTTAGTGTTTCATTTGATGACACATCTCTCTTTAATCTCATAATCTCTTCCTCTAATGCCTTAACTATTTCAATCATCTTGTCACTCGTCTCAACACTGTTTTCACACCCATTTGTTATCAAAAGATCCTCATTTTGAGTTTGTTGTTTTAATTCTAAAGATATACAGTGTTGTTCAAGTTGATTAAAACGTTTTGTAAGTAAATTGTAAGAATCTTGAAGATTTAAAAATTCAGCGTTAGACTCGTGACAAGAATGATTATCTACCTCATTTACAGTATCAGCAACATTTATAGAGAGATCACACACATCCTCACATATATTCACAACATCACATTTAATCATAGCGGATGTAAGCTCATTTGAATAATTAACATTCACAGTAGTAAGCACATCACACGAAATTACTTGGGACAAGAATCGGTCATATTCGGATAAAAACTTTTCCTTTTCAATTAATTGTAGTTCGTAAGCGGTGTCCATTTCATAAAACACTTTTTGAACTTCTGCAATTTCAAATTCAAGATTTTCCGAAAGAGATGCAAAACTTCCTTTTAGACTTTCGACAAACGGATTGATCTCATTCTTAAACACCTCGTTCATGTGTTCGAAAGCCCATTCTCTGGCGTTTAGGCCATTTGAAGTCGTACATTCCAAAATGACCTTGTCAAAACTAGCAAAGTATTGATTAATCTCTTGCAAGTTTAACCATACAGTGCTAACAGGTGGAAGATCCTTTGGAATTTCCTTAGGTCCTTCCATTTTGACAAGTGTAGGAAGTGTACTAGGGTTTTCTTCATTTAACATGTAGGTTGGTGCTGTGATGAGATCTTTATCCATATGGAAGCGAATTCTAAAATCCATTTTTGCAAGCTCCTGATTCATTTTAAAATAATCACACTCGGGATATTTTGCAAAGTTGTATGACCGATTCTCATCAACTAGATCCTTATTTGTGCGATCATCGAAAGTAACAATCGGGTCTAAGACCAATCCTAATTGGGTTGCATTATAAAGTCTTGGACTATGGATAAAAGCTTGTTTTGCATACCGTGGGTTAGGGAGAAGGCCTTTTTGACGCGATAAGTTAAACTCTCTAAATGATGCGTCAAATAAGTGCACTAGTTGAGAGGCAGCGTATTGTCTTAAAAGCAAATAATCTAAACTTCTAATCTTATTAGCCTCATTAATTTCCATTTCATTCTTTTTAGACTCGAGTAATTCAAAATCCGTTTGAAGTTTGTGAAAATTAGTGACCACTAACTCTTTTTCTTTAAGTTCGTTAGAAAGATCTGCTCTTAAGGTTTCAATTTCTTGCAAATGACTCATTTGTTTGTTTCGAAAATGATCATATTCGGGATTTGTTAGAACAGTGGACGAAGGAACTAATTCCAAAGTTTGAACTTTTTTGTTGCACAAAGCAAGCTCAGCAGACAAATTCTTATTCTTAGCTAGGGTTTCTAAGAGTGCAGTATTCATTTGGCTAAGTAATGTAGCAGGAACCATGACCAAATCTTGTTGAGCAGGAATATGCGTATGCGAAATGGCTCCCGGTTGTGATTCACTCAAAGTCTGGGGACTCACATTGATATTACTATCATTGATTGTCTCCTCATTTGAAAGACTCACCACTGAAGACTCATTCGGATCAGCACCCTCTTGTCCAACTTGATGTGGTTGAATACTAGTATCAGTGATATTATCAGTGGTATTAGTAAGTACCTCAGATATTTTTTCTGGCCCAAAGCTAGAGATAGTTGCCATAAGAGCTGCCTGAGAAGATTGAAGTTCATCACAGTCTGAATCGTAAGCATCCAGATCATCTGCTTGGTATGCTGCATTCTGTGTAGTGACAACTTCTTGTTCCGCAATCCCTGGATCAGCAAGAAATGCAAGCTCCTCTTCATCAAGTTCCTGTCCTTGTGCCTGAGCGTTCACCAAGTAAATCTTCTCTGCAAACCATTGACCATCCCTTCTCCTCTTGGGTTTTGTGCAATCCCTGGACATGTGACCTTCTTCCTTACAGTTGTAGCATGTAATCATTCTCAACTTGCCTGTGGAATTAGCCCGTGGAGGAGTGTTGACCATTGGAGCAGGATTGACCGTGCGTGCATTGGTGGTTGATGTAGTGGGTCTCCCGTGATAAGGTTGAATAGGTTGAACCATTACCCTGCCATTCTCAATAGTAGCTTGTTGTCGAGAATTGGATGAATTCCTCAGCTGATTGTTAGTAGGAGCTGGTCCTCTAAATCCTCGTTTGCTCAATGTCCTTGTGAGATAAGCAGACATAGTGGCTAACACTTCAACTGGGTCAGTTCCTTGTTTGAATTCAGGAATGGGGACTTCATCATTATCACAATACATTGCTTGGTCTTGTTGAGCTGCATAAGCACTACAAGGAATACTCATGTGGTCAGAGTAGCTTGATGTATATGCTGCATTTTCTTGATAAGAAGAATATGATGACTGAGCATAAGGTGCAATGCTTGCTGGTGAATATGGGTGAGGTTGTGAGGCATATTGTGATGCTTGTGGTTCTCTCTGAGACAAAGGTGCATTAAACCGATATTGTTGCTGATGTGAGGTGGGTGGTTGCGGCAGAATCGAATATTGGGGGAAGCTTGGAGTCATGTACGGTGATGGATGATAGGCTTGGTGTCCCATGATATAAGGAGTGTTGTTGTATGACAAGCTTGGTTGATTTGCCATCAAAGCTAAAGAATCAGGGTACATACCTCGAGGCGAACGGTGCATGATCACGTGTTTCCCATGCTGCTGAAGAAAAGCATAGAGTTGATCCAAATTGCACTTATGCAAATCCCTGGTTAACTTAACATCGGTAATATACTCACCCCATTCAGCTTGAGGTAAAGTATTCAAGAACTTGGTGTTAACCTGGAATGGAGCAATCACGAGATTGTATACATTCAGATCATTCATGAGAGTAGTGAATCTGAAGTAGTAGTCGTGAAGCGTTTCCCCTGGGCTGTATGTGAATCTATCAAACAGATCATACAACTGACATTCCCTTTCCTGTTTAGTAAGAGAAGTACCTTGTAGCAACACATTTAGACGTTCCCATAAATCCTTTGCAACCGTATATTGACTTACCATTCGATAGATGTCATGTGGAAGAGCTTGGAGAATGGTTTGAAGAGCCTTTTCGTCTGCATCGGCAACAAGTTGTTGAGCTGGTGTAAGTTCTTCAAACTCCTGTGGTCGAGTCACATTGTTAACCACGATGGTACCATAATCAAGTGGACCATTTATAATTGACTTGACCATAAGCCTCCCATATGTCGGTTTTCCCTTAATGTATGACATCATACGACCTTGCCATGCTTCAAAGACTTCTTTAATGAGCATTGGAGGGCGATTATCCGTTCCCGTAATGACGGAAATATCCGTAAGTGATGTCATTTGAGGCATTAATGAATTCGGATTCATTTTGATCACTTTAAAGAGACAAAGATTATCGTTTGATCGAGCAGTGAAGTAAAGTTGTGAGTTGTGTTGAGTTTTTGTGTAAGAAACCAAGATTAAATCCTCTAAAAAAATCGTCGAAAAAACAAGTAAAATATCCCTTGGTTCGGAACAATTTGTTGATTCGGAAGTGTTGATTCAGAAGACTTTGATTCGGAACTCCTTGATCCGGAACTTTTGGTTCGGAAGATTTGATTCGGAACTTTCCTTGGTACGGAACTTTTGGTTCGGAAGATTTGATTCGGAACTTTCCTTGGTCTGGAACTTTTGGTTCGGAAGAACTGATTCGGAACTTTCCTTGATCCGGAACTTTTGGTTCGGAACTTTTTGATCCGGAACTTTTGGTTCGGAACTTTTTGATCCGGAACTTTTTGATCCGGAACTTTTGGTTCGGAACTTTTTGATCCGGAACTTTTGGTTCGGAACTTCTTGATCCGGAACTTTTGGTTCGGAACTTTTTGATCCGGAACTTTTGGTTCGGAACTTTTTGATCCGGAACTTTTGGTTCGGAACTTTTTGATCCGGAACTTTTGGTTCGGAAGCTGTTGATTCGGAACTTTACTGGGAAAGAAAAACTGGTTCGTGTAACAGTCGACTAGATGAATGAAGAAACAAACCCAGATTTTTACCAAATTACCCAAAAAGTTTTGTGATTTCTACTAAAAGAAGTAAAACCCAATACTTATCTACTAATCCCAATCAACAAAATCACCAAAAACTTCAAGAATCAAGATAAATCTTCTTAAAGAACACTAATACAATCAAAAACTAAATAACAACACAAATCATTACCTTAAATCACCCCATAGATCTTGATACCAATTGTAGAATGTTGATAATCTTATGAATCAATGAAGTGGGTTGAATATTTCTAGTGAGAGAAACTAGTGAGATAAAGTATGTGTTTTATTAACTTGATAAAATGGAAACATCAACAACCAACCCCTTTCCATGGTGGAAAGGGGTACTTATATCCAAGCCACTAATGGGCTTGGGCCGACCCATGACAAGCCCATGGGTCGGTTTCTTACTTAACTTAATAAGCACACTTTAACTACGAGCTATACAACATTAATAATATTGTGGAGTGACCGATACTTTTAATATACGTTAAAAACGTATTTCTAACATGGATGATTTCTCGGTCATTGGGGATTCATTCTCTTCTTGCCTTGCCAATTTAGAACGTATGCTTAAGCGGTGTGAAGACACTCGCCTTGTTCTAAATTGGGAAAAATGCCATTTTATGGTAAAAGAAGGCATTGTGCTAGGACACAAAATCTCAAAAGCCGGTCTGGAAGTGGACCGTGCTAAAGTGGATGTCATCGCCAAATTACCTCCACCTTCAACCGTGAAGGGTGTGAGAAGTTTCCTTGGTCATGCGGGCTTCTATCGTCGATTTATCAAAGATTTTTCTAAAATCGCTCGCCCGATGACCCACCTCTTGGAAAAAGATACTCCTTTTATCTTTTCCAAAGAGTGTATTGAATCATTCAACCTTCTTAAGGACACAAAATCTCACTAAGGCACCGGTCTTGGTCACCCCTAATTGGGAGCTACCTTTCGAGTTGATGTGTGATGCTAGCGATTTTTCTATTGGAGCGGTTTTGGGCCAAAGAGTGAATAAACACTTCCAACCAATCCATTACGCTAGCAAAACAATGACGGGGGCTCAATTGCTTTATACGATAACCGAAAAAGAGCTTTTAGCTGTTGTCTATGCTTTTGAAAAATTTCTCCCCTATCTTGTTTTATCCACCACCATTGTATACACGGACCATTCCGCGTTGAAGTACTTGATGACTAAACACGACTCTAAGCCAAGACTTCTTCGCTGGGTTTTACTCTTTCAAGAATTTAATATTGAAATTCGTGACAAGAAGGGAGCTGAAAACCTAGCCGCGGATCATATAAGTAGACTTGAGGATCCTTATCAAGGGGATAATCCGAATCAAGAGATCAATGACTCTTTTCCCCTTGAGACCTTAATGTCTATAAATTCCAATCTTGATGACACCCCGTGGTTTTCCGACATTGCAAACTACTTACGGGTGGTGTTCTCATCAAAGGGTTAACATCCCAACAAAAGAAAAAGTTCTTAAACGATGTTAAGACTTACTTTTGGGATGACCCTTTTCTCTTCAAACAATGCGTTGATTTGATTATTCGCCGATGTGTTGACGGACCGACCGCTTTAGACATTCTCGAGGCTTTCCACAAAGGACCCACCGGTGGTCACTTTGGTCCCAACTTCACCGCCAAAAAAGTGTTTGATTCGGGATTCTATTAGCCCACCATTTATCGTGATGCTCATTAAATGGTTAAACATTGTGATGCTTGCCAAAGACAAGGAAAGATCACACATAAAGATGAGATGACTCAAAATTTCATACAAGAATGTGAAATCTTTGATGTATGGGGCATCGACTTTATGGGACCATTCCCTTCTTCTAAAGGAAACAAATACATCCTTGTCGCCGTTGACTACGTTTCAAAATGGGTTGAAGCAAAAGCTTTACCCACTAACGACGCAAGGGTGGTTTGTAACTTTTTGAAACAGCTATTCGCTAGATTCGGTGTGCCACGTGCTATTATTAGTGATCGCGGGACTCATTTTTGTAATGACCAATTTGCTCGAGTCATGGCTAAGTATGGTGTCCATGACCGTCTTTCCACCGCGTATCACCCACAAACTAATGGCCAAGCCGAGATCTCCAACCAAGGATTAACGCGAATTTTGGAACGTACTGTGGGAGAGCATCGTGCCTCATGGGCCGATAAACTTGATGATGCTCTGTGGGCTTTCCGTACCGCCTATAAGACCCCGATTGGTTGTACACCTTATAGTCTTGTGTACGGGAAAGCATGCCACCTCCCAACTGAGTTGTAGCACAAGGCTTGTTGGGCCTTGAAATGGGCTAATTTTGATATCAACTGTAACACCCCATTTTGATAATGGAAATGTCACATGCAATTATGGAGTGTCATCAAAGCATACAAGGATAAATGTCTAAACATTACTTGACCATAAAAGGAGAATACCAGAATCAAACATCAGTAGTCCAAAAGTAAAGCTCATCACACACAAACATAGTATAGTAAAGGAAAGGACTAAACAATGTCCATAGCAAATGTATCAAAAGAAAGGAAATGCATAAAGTAAAGAAGGCTAGACAGCTTCCAGTCCATATGCACGTACTCTTAGTGTCTACGAGCATCCCTGAGTACCTGCCGTTTTCGGAACATGGAAAAGGAAAACGGCTGAGCAAATACGCTCAGTGCACCGATGTACAATAAAGCATGAATAGGATAAGCATATAACATATAACAGCGGAAGAAAACTAAGTCCCGAGTAACCTGGTTAAGTCTTGATAAGACTGGTTTTATAGTTTGAAAAGTCTTATGTTTATCTTGTAAAAACTGTTTGTCATATTTTACCATTAGCCAATATAGGTCATGAAAATCCACCGTGCATGAATACTTGGAGGGGTGGCCTCATCATGAAAATTAGAGGGGCTACCTCTAATTTAATATACTGGTTTTTGGGTAGGAGGGATCAGCTCCTTGTGAAGGATGCAAGGCACACACCACATTCACCATGAAATCCTGACTGAAAACATGTAACTAGGATGCACCCATACGCCCCACATGATAAATATAAATAAATGGCCAAAAGCTAAAGGGACGCCACGAGCAATCACTCCGCCGTGGTGAAGTCATAACATCAGTGCCTCTAATGTTATGGTTATGGTACCTCCATAACTAGGTGAAATTGGTCATGCATGTATATGGCTATAGGTATTCTTAATTAAACATAAGCAACCAAACACGTAACTTATACTACGGGAAAACATTTGGCTGCATACGGGGAACCCTAATAAGGAAAGAATGTCCATACTGAAAGGACGGGAATCCGTACCTTATGTCCAGTGAACGAAGACGATGAACTGGGAGGAATCCTACTTCCATATCACTAGTGCTACATAAATACATACATGAATAAGTATCTGTTTACTAAATGCGTAGCTGGTTTTATGTCATGCCTTAGCTTATTTTATATATTCTTACCATGTTTTACTGTTTAAAGCCTTAAACTGTGTTTATCTTATATTCTGATTAATCTGATTAAGTATTTCTGGTATTTCATGTATTATTATACTTACTGTGTAATAATAAGTAACTTTCCAAAAATAGCAGGTTTCCTAAAATAGAAAGTTTCCAAAAATAGAAAGTTTCTAAAAATAGAAAGTTTCCAAAAATAGAAAGTTTCCAAAAATAGAAAGTTACCAAAAATAGAAAGTTTCCAAAAATGGAAAGTTTCCAAAAATGGAAAGTTTCCAAAAATAGAATTACTGCTTAAAATAGATAAGTTTCTAAAAATAGAAAGTTTTCATAAATAGATCAGCTGCCTTAATTAAATAAGTTCCCATAAATAGATTAGCTGCCTGAAATAAATAAGTTTCTGAAAATAGAAGGTTTCCATAAATAGATTAGCTGCCTTATTTAATTAAGTTTCTAAAAATAGAAAGTTTCCATAATTAGAAATAAGCTGGTTAAATAAGCTAAGTATATAAGCCTAAGTGTTTTCATGATTATTTTCTAAGTCATATGATATAATGTATAGTTTAATAATTATTTCATGTAATTAAATTAAACTATAGGTTAAAATATTTAATTAATGTATAACATGTTTTTAATTAAATAAAGTTAAATACTTAGGTTAAAACATGTATTATTATTTATTAATAATATAACCTAAGTCATGTTAATTAATTAATTATAACCATGGTTTTTAAATAATTAATTAATTATAAGTCTAAAATATAAAAATACTTAGGTTAATTAATTTCATGATTATTAATAATTGAAATAACCTAAGTCATGTTATTAAATTAATCATGTCATATTATTAATTTAATTTTTAACATAAGATCATAAAAAAATAAAAACTAAACATACACCATGAACCGGATCTAGACCAAAAACCATGAACCGGACATGAAATCGACACCGTACCCCGAACCAAATCGGGGTACCCCTTGTCTTGATGCTGCCGTGGGACCCACACTAACCAACCGGGACCATATGGTCTCGGTGGTGGTCGGATGGCCAAACCGAAACCCCCCTTGGGTTCGGTGTAGGCTGCGGCCAAAACAAACACCCCTTAAAACAATACTTTTGATTTTATTAAACCCCAATTCATGTTAGATCCATGATTTTAATTAGGTTTTTGTAAAAACATAACATGTTCTTGATTTATAAAAGATCAAATCAAAAGAAAAAGGTTTAAAAAGGATTTACTGAATTCGTGGATCAAAAGGACGAAGAACAAACACGATCACCAACTAATATTCCAAGATCCAAGATCAACAAACACCTCCTTGTGGTGTTTCGAGGGTGGCGGCCAAAAAGAAGGGAAGGAGGAGGGTTTTTAGGTTTTTGCTAAAATCTTCTGTAAATGTAAAATGAGTAGTGTAAAAATCCTTTACCCCCTTTAGTAAAAATTAAAAATGGGCTTGGCCCATTTGCTCCTTGTAGTCGCGGGTAGGGCGCCCCACATGGGGTACCCGTACCTTTTTCCGTGTCTCGACGTTTAGTTATTCGTTCATGATTATTTGTGTTCGCGTTTTATGTGTTCTCGTTACGTAATTATCGTGATCTAATATATTTATTTACGCTCGTAATAAATATATACGTAATTAATAATAGTTCGTGTTTTAATCACGTTCATGATTTCATGATCGCATGTTCGTGATTAATTATTGTCAAATAACTATTACGTGCTCGTGCGTAGTAAATACTTATCGTGTTCTAACATGTACGTAATACGTAAAATCCTAACACGTAATCGTAATCATGCTATATTAGGAAAGTTTTAATCTAGTACGTACGATCTTAAGGGTACTATTCATGGTAAAAGCATGCGGGTTTTACAACTCTTCCCCCCTAAAAAGAATAATTTGTCCTCGAATTATAGATAAAGTAAACTGGAAAACAAGAACATACCCGAACTCAAAATATGAAATGAGGGTAAGAAGTCCGGATAGACTCCTCTGTTTCCCAAGTGGCTTCCCGCTCGGTATGATCCCTCCATAGGATTTTGACGAATGGAATCGTCTTCTTTCTCATGACTCGTTCTTGTCTGTCAAGAACTCGTTCGGGTTCTTCTATAAAAGTGAGATCTTCACGTATCTGTTCCAGTGGATACTGAACCATGTGAAGGGGATGATACTGGTACCCTCTGAGTAAGGACACATGAAACACATTGTGCACATGCGAAAGCTGCGGAGGTAACGCCAATCGGTAAGATACTTCACCGACTCGTTCAATGATATCAAACGGTCCGATGAAACGAGGACTGAGCTTCCCTTTAATCCTGAAGCATCTAACACCACGTGCCGGTGAAACCTTAAGGAAGACGTGATCTCCTACGTTAAAGTGTATGTCCCTACGATGCTTATCGGCGTAACTCTTCTGACGTTACCGTGGTTCCTGAATTTTCTGCTTAGCTACTGCGATCTTCTCATTGGTCATCTCTATGATTTCCGGTCCTTCAAGTGTTCGCTCGCCAACCTGATCCCAGCAGATTGGAGTGCGACACTTCCTGCCATACAACATCTCAAATGGAGCACACTTGATACTTGCGTGCGAACGGTTGTTGTATGCAAACTCCACCAAACAGATGTAATCGTCCCAATCACCTGTCCATTCCAACGCACATGACCTCAACATATCTTCCAATGTCTGAATGGTTCGCTCCGACTGTCCGTCCGTTTGAGGATGAAAAGCCGTGCTAAGCTTAAGTTGTGTACCCCAAGCTTTCTACAGACTTTTCCAAAAGCGCGAAGTGAATCAAGGATCTCTGTCTGACACGATGCTGGATGGTGCACCGTGGAGTCTCATGATCTCTCTTCTGTACGTATCTGCGAGTTTACTTACCGGATCTTCCTTGCGGATCGGTAAGAAATGAGCTGATTTGGTAAGTCGATCAACGATAACCCAAATTGCATCGTGCTTTCTCTTGGTAGGCGGAAGACCAGTAACAAAATCCATGGTGATTTTGTCCCACTTCCACTCTGGAATATCTAACGGTTGGAGGAGACCGCGAGATCGCTGATGCTCGATCTTAACCTGCTGGCAGGTAAGACATTTGGAGACGTAAGTGGCCACATCCTGTTTCATACTACTCCACCAAAAAACTGCTTGATGTCATGGTACATCTTAGTCGAACCAGGATGTATAGAGAATGGGGAGCTGTGAGCTACAGGTAACAAAGCTTCCCGGAGTTCTTGGTCATCAGGAACACAAAGTCTCGTGCCCTGCCATACGATACCATCTGCATCTATTCTGAATCCCGTCTGCTTCTCCAGATTCTGTATTATCGCCCAGATTTCTCCGTCATCCTTCTGAGCTTCCTTGATCTTAGAGAGTAACTCGGGTTCTACTCTAAGATTAGGCCAGTAACCATGCTGTCCACGTACCATGATCTCGATGTCTAGTCGCTCCAAGTCTCTGATGATTTCCTCTTCGATTTTAATGCCGTTGATCATTCCGAACTTCCTGCTAAGAGCATCTGCTACTACATTTGCCTTTCCGAGATGATACTGTAGATTAATGTCATAATCCTTCAACAGCTCTAACTATCTCCTCTGCCTCATGTTCAATTCACGCTGAGTGAAGATATACTTCAAGCTCTTGTGGTCCGTGAAAATGTCACATGATTCTCCATATAAGTAGTGCCTCCATACCTTCAATGCAAACACGACTGCAGCAAGTCCCAGGTCATGCGTGGGGTAATTTTCTTCATAAGGCTTAAGCTGCCGTGAAGCGTACGTGATCACTTTCCCATGTTGCATGAGAACACAACCAAGTCCCTTCCCCGATGCATCGCTATAGATTTGAAATCCACCCGTACCAGATGGTAGAGTAAGAATAGGTGCAGATACTAGCTTCTACTTCAGGTCTTCAAAGCTCTTCTCTCGGTCTTCAGTCCAGACGAATTTCTCCCCTTTTCGCATCAGTTTGGTCAATGGTAGTGCTAGGCGGGAAAAGTTCTCCAAGAACCTACGATAATAGCCAGCTAAGCCTAAGAAATTGCGGACTTCCGTCGCTGATGTCGGCCTTGGCCACTTAGTAATGGCCTCAACCTTCGCTGGATCCATAGTGATTCCTTCTGCTGATACAATGTGACCTAAGAATGCCACCTTGTCTAACCAGAACTCACACTTGGAGAATTTAGCATACAGCTGCTTCTGGCGAAGAATCTGTAGTACTGTACGAAGATGGTCTTCGTGTTCCTCCTTGGACTTTGAGAAAATCAGGATGTCATCGATGAAGACAATGACGAACTTGTCCAGAAAATCATAGAAGATTCTGTTCATCAAATCCATGAACACTGCTGGAGCATTTGTCAGGCCAAATGGCATAACTACAAACTCGTAGTGGCCATAACGGGTACGAAAGGCAGTCTTAGCGATGTCCTGCTCCTTGACCCGTAGCTGATGATAGCCTGACCTAAGATCAATCTTGGAGAAGTGTTTGGCCCCTTGGAGTTGGTCAAACAGATCATCAATGCGTGGCAGTGGATATCTATTCTGAATGGTAATCTTGTTGAGCTCGCGATAGTCTATACAAAGACGCATACTGCCTTCCTTCTTCTTAACAAACAAGACCAGTGCGCCCCATGGAGATGCGCTCGGTCGAATGAAACCTCGTTCAAGAAGTTCTTGCAGTTGATCCTTCAGCTCCTTGAGCTCTATGGGAGCCATGCGATAAGGATCTTTGGAGATTGGTTCAGCTCCTGGAATAAGCTCGATACTGAATTCCACTTCTCGTGCAGGTGGTATGCCCGGAAGTTCTGCTGGAAAAACATCTTGGAATTCCGACACTATAGATTGATCCTGAATTGATGGAGATTCAGCATTCATGTCGTGAACCGTCGCTAGATAACCCTCGCAGCCATGTGACAGTAGTGCACGCGCTTGTAGGGAAGATATGATTTGTACAGACCGTCCGGGTATGAACCCATTATGAATGTACTCTGGTGCATTAACATCACCGAAGATAACTCGATATGAATGGCAGTCTATGGTGGCATGATACTTGGATAGCCAATCCATGCCCAAAATCATGTCAAATTCGTTCATGTCTAGCGGAAGTGCGTCGACAGGTCGAACCTTATCGTCAAATTCTAGGGGAAGACTCTTGTATACATGAGTGACTAATATAGAGTCCCTCAAAGGCGTGGAAATAGTAAGCCTATTTTCTAGTGGCATGGGGAGCATCCTAATGTTCTTAGCATAAGCAGTAGAAATAACCGAGTGAGTAGCACCCGTATCGAAAAGAACACATGCAGCTAGACCATACATATACAAGATTCCAGTGATGGTACCTATAGACTTGTTGGCCTGGTCTCGAGATGTCGTGTAGACACGCCCGGTAGTAGGAGGCGGCTTTATCAGCATGTCCTGATGTACCCTCCATCTCGCCCTTACAGCAATCCTTCATAATATGGCCATGGAGACCACACTTAAAGCACGCGTCAGTATTACGGCGACATGGTCCTGGGTGCCTACGATGGCAAGTAGAGCAGAGAGGATGAGTGATACCTCCAGCAGGTGCTCTGGCTGGCTGGGAACCTGATATAACATTTTACATAAGACATGATAATTGGGTACAAAGGACAATGCGGATAATCGTAAGATTGAATACCAGTGATAGCTGGACGGCTAGGCTGCGAACCTCTCTGGTTCTGGTCCCTACCGTTTCCATGGTTCCTGGTAGAAGTTTGCTAGAGTGTCAGAATATGAGTTATAACATAAAATCATAAGGAATTGCGTAAGTATTAGGACCTGCTGCTGTTGGAGTGCCCTGCGTTGTTACGGTAATTATCATTACCGCCACGCCTATCCGTAGCAGAACGGTCGTTAGTCTGACCGTTTCCCTTGGGCTGATGAGGCTGCTGCTGAGTAGCCGCCTGAGACCGGTCCCCAGTTTTCTGCCTGGAAGATACATTTAAAGAGATGGATAATTGACATGTATGGAAAGTATACGGATTGATCACCGCTTGAATACGAATGTTTACCACTTGTCAGGTCTTTCAGCTTCCCCTAACTCATCTCTCTCCTGCAGCATCTCCAGCTTACGTGTTGCATCGGCCACATGTGCTACAGTGTTGAACGTACCACACACCAGATTGTTCGCGACCAATGTGCGAAGAGCCCACCTAAAGTGGTGTGCCTGCCCCTCAGGAGTACCTGCTTCCGCACCAAGGAAACCAGCTAGGCGAAGAAAGCGCTGCATAAACTCGTTGCTATTCTCCCCAGCTCTCTATCGGATCCCATGGTACTCTCTCTTGAGCTTGTCCTGCTCAGCCTTGGGAAAGAACTGCTCCATCACCCTGTCCTTGAACTGCGCCCAAGTCAAACCAGCAACCCACTCGTCACCACCTTCAGACTGCATCAATGCAAACCACCAGTTTAGCACATCGCCTTCGAACCGATAGCATGCCAACCTCGCCTTATATGCGGGGTCACAACCCATAGCATTGAAAATCTTCTCAATGTGAGCCAACCAGCTTTCAGCATCGTTGGGACTATCCATCTTCTCAAAAGCTCGAGGGCGGAGCTTGTTGAATCTCTCCAGCCATACTGCTAATGTCACTGGAGGAGGAGGAGGAGGTGCCTTATTATGCTGCTGATTGTTGGCAGCTTGAACTTCAGACCTGATGTCATTCCTCAGTTGAGGAAGCAAAGCTTGCATAGCAGCTTGAATTGCAGCATTAAGCTGTTCCTGTTCGCGTGTGAGAACCATCTGACAGTTTAACATAAAACATATGATTAAACAGATCAAAACATAAAATATATATATATATATACATGAAAAAAAATTTATACTAAAATTTCACAAGAAAAATTTTATGCAAGAAAATTTTTGTGTATGAATGCATGATGCAGTTTTATGAAAACATTTGTATGCTCGAGAGTGAACGCCTATGGTCAATTCACCCAAAACAAAAGACAAAGCGAGGGGACGCCTATGGGTGGGTCCCAAATTCAAAAGTTTCGATAAAACACATGCGACTAAATAGGGCCAGTCCTGTACCAACCATTACTTAGTCAAAAATCTGCGACAATGACATGTATATGTATGCTTAAAAATGATGAATGCATGAAAACAACTGTCAGTTCTAGGAAGACCTTAGTGACTACCCACTAATCACAGGTCATATTTGAGAGCCTACAGGTCGAAGCCTTGGCTTTGATACAATAATTGTAACACCCCATTTTGATAATGGAAATGTCACATGCAATTATGGCGTGTCATCAAAGCATACAAGGAAAAATGTGTAAACATTACTTGACCATAAAAGGAAAATACCGGAATCAAACATCGGTAGTCCAAAAGTAAAGCTCATCACACACAAACATAGTATAGTAAAGGAAAGAACTAAACAATGTCCATAGCAAATGTATCAAAAGAAAGGAAATGCATAAAGTAAAGAAGGCTAGACAGCTTCCAGTCCATATGCACGTACTCTTAGTATCTACGAGCGTCCCTGAGTACCTGCCGTTTTGGGAACATGGAAAAGGAAAACGGCTGAACAAATACGCTCAGTGCACGGATGTACAATAAAGCATGAATAGGATAAGCATATAACATATAACAGCGGAAGAAAACTAAGTCCCGAGTAACCTGGTAACGTCTTGATAAAACTGGTTTTATAGTTTGAAAAGTATTATGTTTATCTTGTAAAAACTGTTTGTCATATTTTACCATTAGCCAATATAGGTCATGAAAATCCACCGTGCATGAATACTTGGAGGGGTAACCTCATCATGCAAACTAGAGGGGCTGCCTCTAATTTAATATACTGGTTTTTGGGTAGGAGGGATCAACTCCTTGTGAAGGATGCAAGGCACACACCACATTCACCATGAAATCCTGACTGAAAACATGTAACTAGGATGCACCCATACGCCCCACATGATAAATATAAATAAATGGCCAAAAGCTGAAGGGACGCCACGAGTAATCACTCCGCCGTGGTGAAGTCATAACATCAGTGCCTCTAATGTTATGGTTATGGTACCTCCATAACTAGGTGAAACTAGTCATGCATGTATATGGCTATAGGTATTCTTAATTAAACATATGCAATCAAACACGTAACTTATACTACGGGAAAACATTTGGCTGCATACGGGGAATCCTAATAAGGAAAGAATGTCCATACTGAAAGGACGGGAATCCGTACCTTATGTCCAGTGAACGAAGACGATGAACTGGGAGGAATCCTACTTTCGTATCACTAGTGCTACATAAATACATACATGAATAAGTATCTGTTTACTAAATACGTAGCTAGTTTTATGTCATGCCTTAGCTTATTTTATATGTTTCTTACCATGTTTTACTGTTTAAAGCCTTAAACTGTGTTTATCTTATATTCTGATTAATCTGATTAAGTATTTCTGGTATTTCATGTATTATTATACTTAATGTGTAATAATAAGTAACTTTCCAAAAATAGCAGGTTTCCTAAAATAGAAAGTTCCCAAAAATAGAAAGTTTCCTAAAATAGAAAGTTTCCAAAAATAGAAAGTTTCCAAAAATAGAAAGTTACCAAAAATAGAAAGTTTCCAAAAATAGAAAGTTTCCAAAAATAGAATTACTGCTTAAAATAGATAAGTTTCTAAAAATAGAAAGTTTCCATAAATAGATCAGCTGCCTTAATTAAATAAGTTTCCATAAATAGATTAGCTGCCTGAAATAAATAAGTTTCTAAAAATAGAAGGTTTCCATAAATAGATTAGCTGCCTTATTTAATTAAGTTTCTAAAAATAGAAAGTTTTCATAATTAGAAATAAGCTGGTTAAATAAGCTAAGTGTATAAGCCTAAGTGTTTTCATGATTATTTTCTAAGTCATATGATATAATGTATTGTTTAATAATTATTTCATGTAATTAAATTAAACTATAGGTTAAAATATTTAATTAATGTATAACATGTTTTTAATTAAATAAAGTTAAATACTTAGGTTAAAACATGTATTATTATTTATTAATAATATAACCTAAGTCATGTTAATTAATTAATTATAACCATGGTTTTAAAATAATTGATTAATTATAAGTCTAAAATATAAAAATACTTAGGTTAATTAATTCCATGATTATTAATTACCGTCTAAATTCATCCTATTTCATCGGGATGTGATATGGTTCCGAAAGATGAACCGGATATGGACAGTTCCGACAAGATTTCATTCTTGAACAAAAATGCATTTTTTGATTTATTTCATCTATTCCATGACCGGAACAGGGGAGGATACGCGTTACACCACGATTTTGAATCAGAAGAGAGATTTCAAGAAATGGCAGATTTATTCACTCTATCAATAACCGAGCCGGATCTGGTGTATCATAAGAGATTTGCCTTTTCTATTGATTCCTATGGATCGGATCCAAAACAATTCTTGAATAGGGTATTCAACTCCAGGTATGAATGGAAAACGACATCTTTATTGGTTCTACTTCCTATTTTTATGAAGAGAATGAATCTTTTTACCGAAGGATCAGAAAAAAGAAGGTCCGGATCTCCTGCGGGAATGATTTGGAAGAGCCAAAACAAAAAATAGTGATTAAAATAACCTAAGTCATGTTATTAAATTAATCATGTCATATTATTAGTTTAATTTTTAACATAAGATCATAAAAAAAATAAAAACTAAACATAAACCATGAACCGGATCTAGACCAAAAACCATGAACCGGACATGGAATCGACACCGTACCCCGAACCAAATCGGGGTACCCCTTGTCTTGATGATGCCA
Organism: Glebionis coronaria; assembly: GCA_025667525.1. Taxonomy (NCBI): domain Eukaryota; kingdom Viridiplantae; phylum Streptophyta; class Magnoliopsida; order Asterales; family Asteraceae; genus Glebionis; species Glebionis coronaria. Next base: position 446,189 of record JANFOE010000091.1, on the reverse strand, counting down.
TGGGACCCACACCAACCAACCGGGACCATATGGTCTCGGTGGTGGTCGGATGGCCAAACCGAAACCCCCCTTGGGTTCGGTGTAGGTTGCGGCCAAAACAAACACCCCTTAAAACAATACTTTTGATTTTATTAAAACCCAATTCATGTTAGATCCATGATTTTAATTAGGTTTTTGTAAAAACATAAAAGATCAAATCAAAAGAAAAAGGTTTAAAAAGGATTTACCGAATTCGTGGATCAAAAGGACGAAGAAAAAACACGATCACCAACTAATATTCCAAGATCCAAGATCAACAAACATTAAGAACCGAGAGTTCCAAGTTCATCCATGACTCAAAGATTAAGAACCGAGAGTTCCAAGTTGGAGACAAAGTTTTACTCTTTAACTCTCGGTTGAAAATCTTTTCGGGAAAACTCAAATTTCGTTGGTCCGGCCAGTTCACCATTGCTCAAATCTTTCCATATGGTACTATTGAGCTTGCTCAAACCAATGGCCCAAATTTCAAGGTGAATGGTCAATGAGTGAAGTTGTACTTTGGAGAGGACATCTCTAATGAGATTCCATCCCTCTCCACCTTTCCTTTGAATTAATTCGGGATCAAGTCAGGCTCGTGACTCGGTGAACAAAAACAAGTGCTCCTCGGGAGGCAACCCGTGTATCTACCCTTTCCCGTTTTTACCCTAAGTGTAGGGGGAGCTTTTAGGTGTTTGTTTCTTTGTTTCTTATGATGTGCAGGGATTCGAACTTTCAATGAAGCACTTTTGATGACCCGTGATCCCGTGTACCCGTCTACCCGGTTCTATCCTAAACTGTCATGATTCAATATTTCATATCTTATATGATTCACATTGAATTCACTTTAGTTGTCCTCTCCTTAACGAGATTTAAGCAAAGTACACAATGTCATAAGTGTAGGGGAGTTTACTCCCACATGCTCAAACATTGAGGACAATGTTTATCTCAAGTGTAGGGGGGACTTCTATCGAAGGAAGTTAAGTGGTCTTTTCCATGAATTTGACCTCATTTTAATCGGAAATTCATTTTTTCGACATTTTTCAAAATTTTTAATCTACTTTGGCCTATAGTATTTTTATTTTTTTCTCATTTATCTCTTTTTCTTTAGTATCGCTATTGTATGTATATATTTCATTTCTAGAAAAAAGGAAAAACAATGAATAAATAAAGTGGTTTTAGAAAGTTTAGATGTCTTAGATATATTAGGCATGTCGTAAATATTTTGACTCAACCCGAGTCTACCTAAGTAAGTTCAATCTAGCTAGTATCCTTAACCATGTAGACCTTAATTGGTCTATTAGGCTAAACATCCACGAGTCTCATTCCTAGAGATTTTAAATTGTGAAGAACGAGAAATGATAGAGTCAATTATAAGTTTGGTATTCTTTCATTAACTTATGTGAGTTAGTTATGATCTTTTTCTCCCAACGCTTGTAAATATATAAATGCAATAAGTAAGGTCGTACGGTCTGAAAAATTACTTAGCTTCTAGCCCAAGATCGTTTAAAAGTTGCTCGATACTAAGTAGAGTTCATAGCCAAGGCATAACTATTGAAACGGGACGCGAGATTGGCGAGTCCGAAAAGGCCCTAACAAGGCATGAGGGATCCATTTTGTTGCTAAAGATCCAAGATGATGTGAAGTATCATTATTCCAAAATCAATATGAAGTATCAAGACACACGACGAAAATCAATCAACTCCCATAAAGATCATGGAGAAATCCGTCCGAAAAGACCCTAACAAGGTATGAGGATAAATAGATCCAAGTCCAAAAAGGAGGAGGATCGTTGTATATCAAAATCCCAAATAAGGATTGAAGAAATAATGAAGAAGTCGTGGTCAACATTTGAAGAAAATATCTCAACTACTCTAAGTAAAGATATACACTATAAACGAAGAGAAGACCACAATTTGAAGAACGTCTTCTCAAGATTCGAAGTATGAAGTAAACGCCAAATATCGGTCCGAGAAAGGTCTCAAATCGTGAAGCGAGTTATGCCAAGATATGAACTTTATGAGGTCTCGAGAAGCAGTTTTAAAAGATTTTGTCCTTTAGCTAACTATGGATTAGATCGTCCTACTTTATTTTCAGCCCTAATAAATTATCGAAATAAGTCAAAAAATGTATCTTCATGATCATTCTAAGACAAAAATAAAATATAAGAGGTACCCATAGGAATAAGGGAGTCTAAGTGATTAATTGAACCGCATGAGTAAGTGTTAGTTGTGCTAACTTATAATTACAATGATCTCGTTTTTAAGCTTGGCGTGGGGAACGTGAAACTTGAGGATGATTAGTATTCATGACACACAAGCCCTAATATAAGTCTTAGATTTCTTTACGAGTTTCTTCCATCTAACGATTTCAAGTAAATAAATAAAGTGAAAACTGTTTTATCTATTGTTTCCTTGATTTTAGTTTTATCGTTTCATCGTTATTTAGTTTAGTAGTAATAGTTTATCTAATAAAGGCCAAGGTGGGTTGATTATGATGGAGAATGTAATCTTGCTTTGTCACTAAGCATTGCATGAGGTCATTGCAATGGTCAAGTGTAGGGGATTTGATAGGTGTGAAAACACCCATCCTTTTACCACTTATTACTTGCTAAAAACGAGACCAAAACGCGTATTTAATGTCATTTGTTTGGAATTATGCGTAGTTTGTGTTTTTGTTGTGATTTAGGATCAAATTGTGAAAAAGGAAGAAAACACGGGCTTTCACGGGCTTTTATTGAAGAAAAAGACAAAAGACAAGTCAATAGATGAAAAGTGCAAGAAGAACGGAAGTCAAAGGCCTATTCTGAAGATTTATCGAAGAAAAAGTCAAGAGAAGGAAGTTTAATGAAGTCGAAGTAACAAGTCTAGTAAAAAGAAGAAAATTAGAAGACAAGTTCATTTGCCATTCGACTAATCCCGAGACAAAGTCGAGAAAGACGCGTTATTTAAAAGACGTGAAGAAAAAGAAAGAAAGAGAGAAGAAACAAACACCATCACCTCCCACTCTTATAAATACTCCCTTCATATCATTTTTGAAGGAGTTAGTTAATTTTTAGTTTTTTCATTATTAGTTTTTAATTTTTTAAGCACTTTCTCTCCCTAGTTTCTCTCTCTAGTTTTATATTAAATTTTGTACTTTTGAATCTTAATCTTTTAATTTTAAGCAATCTTTTATTAATCTCTTCTTCTACCTTTCTTTATTATCTATGGTTTGATCTAATAAGCATGTAGTGGTTGTGATTTGGTTGATTATTGTGTTAGCTTATTAAAAAATAAGTTGATTTGATAAGCTTAAGTATTTGATAAAAAGTTGTTTTTGATTTTGGGTTTATTTAGTGTTTTAAAAGTTTTCAAATTCTAGCTTAATCATCTTTTTTCTAAAAATCTTTTGGTTTAGCTTTTGGCAAAGTGCTTATTGAAATTTGGCTTACTTACTTGTTGTGTAAGTCTCGGAAAGTTTATATCCCTCGTATTCCGGATAAGGGTAATTTACCCGTTTTTCCGGATAAGTTTTTAAAGTTCTTCTTTGCGGATAATCATACTAAATTCCATTTTCCGGATAAGGGTCCTCAATCCCTTATTTCGGATAAGCTCCTTAATTACATTTTGCGGATAAGTGTTTAGTTTGTTTTCCGGATAAAATATTCCGGATAAGCTTATCTATTTTCATTTTCCGGATAAGACTATAAAGTCTTTTTCCGGATAAGCAGTAGGAAACAAATTTTTCCGGATAAGCACTCTTTGAACCATTTTCTGGATAAGTATTCCGGATAAGTATTCCAGATAAGTTCTTTGTGCCGTTTTCCGGATAAGTCTGCGAATTAAGTATTCCGAATAAGCTAGTGAAGATGTTTTCCGGATAAGCTCCTTCAACCTGTTTTCCGGATAAAGTAGAGAAGACGGATTGCGGATAAGGAATTTTGATTTATTCCGGATAATAGTCACTAGTTGTATTCCGGATAACCATTTTATTTCACATTTTCCAGATAAGCTCTTTGATTGTATATTGCGGATAAGTAGTAGGAGGTAGATTCCGGATAATGACCAGAAACAACATTGCGGATAAGCTTTCTTTCAATCATTCCGGATAAGCTCAGTTAATTCAGCATTGCGGATAAAAAGGTTTAAGTTTATTCCGGATAAGGGTTTTGGTGTATTTCGGATAAGAAGTTTTTATGTTTTCCGGATAAAGGTTACAAGTTTGTATTGCGGATAAGGGGTAGACAACATTTTCCGGATTAGAAGTTTTACTCGTTCCATTTTCGTCTCCAAGTTCTATCTTTTCTCGCCAAGTAAGTTTCGTTTAATCTATTTTATAGTTGTATCTTGTCTTTTACTTATTTCATCGTTTACCTCACCATTTAGACATAGATAATCCAAAGCTGCCCCTTTTAGTGACAAAGAACAACAATTCCACTTCAAACCGTAATCAATTCGAAAAGATACCGAGACCAAAACAACGACAAATATAATTGGGTGCGAGCAACACGACAAAAGATCTTGCAAAAGCTACCTTTTTAATTAACTAAAATTCAGTTATTACCCACCATTACTGAGCCGATAATAGCTACGACGTAAGTACCTCTTTATTTTCCATCATATTTGTTGTGAATGAAACTACAAAAACTTAAAAGTGTTGTCTAAATAACAGGGTGGATCCTATGACCGTGGCGCAGCAGAGGGAAGTTGATAGAGAGCCCTCCCCTTTAATATCCATGATTCCACCATCTCCTCCCCCCACTCACGCAGAAGAGCCCCATCCCGAAGGCCCGGACTCCTGCCTTCGCCCAGCTTTGAATTTGTCCAGCTTGACAAGGCTAGAGGCAGAGTCGGAGTGTAAAGAATTTATGGACCACTTGACCCCTCCCACACTGGCGCAAGACCTTGATGAACTCAACCATGGGGTTCTCCTTGAACAGTTTAATGTAGCAACGACGCACCAGAAACACTTGGTGCAACCCTACGGCGCTAGTTTGAGGAGTCCTTGGTGTATGTACGCTGTGCCGATAGGAGGATGGCTCATAGGGAGGAGCTCGTGGAGAAGCATGAGAAGACAATTGCCTTCATGCAGGCGGATTTGGCCGTGGCTGGAGCCGCAATAAAATAACAAACAGACCACGCCAACACCCGTGACGAGCGTATTGCTGAGCCGGAAGCTCTCCTCGAGACATCAAATGGCAAGGTACGTATCCTTACACAGTTATGTTAATTTTATGTGTAACACCACTCTTCTCTTTATCATCCCCTATTAACCTTAATCCCTTTCATAGGTAGCTGCAGCCGAGGCCGATACGAAGACCGCAACTGACCAAGCATCCGCCCTCGCAGAGGAGCTAGAAAAGACGCGGATGTTGGTGAAGGGAGAAGAGGCGTTGAAGGAAGAGTTCAACAAGGAGCGGGCGGAAATAGATGGGCAAATGACCTAGGCCCTGGGCAAGGTGGAGCATAAACTGAGCGTGCTAGCCAGTGATTGTGCTGAAGTGTTGTGCCCCCCACTTCTTACGGCCATTAATGGTCGTAGGTGGATGGTGGGCCAAGGGACGCGCCTGGGGTGACGAGGGTGATGGAGGGGCCACAGTTTGTATAAGCTTTTGCTGACGTCGTGTCAGATGGCATTGACCGCGACAGACACGAAGGTTTGACCAAGGCTGCTGAATTGATAAGCAAGAATGAAGACATCGCCAAGCATGCCTACTATAACCCTGGGGCGGAGGCCAAAATGACGGCATCCATGGCCGCACTATGGGATATGGAGTACCCTTTCTTGTCTGACCTCGAATCTGTGAAAGATGCCTCCAATGAGGATATCATGGCGAAGCTTACATCAGACCCAATCCAGCTCACCCTTCCAATATATGATGTGAACTCAAAGGTCGTGAAGGGTGAGAAAACGCTGGGTGAGGCGTTGGAGGCCAACCTAGTTAGGGCGCGTAGCGGAAAGGAGGCCCGTGGCGAAGTTCTTCGTGCCTTGATAGCCGAAGGTAAGAGAAGTAGGGGAGTTCCTGCCTTCTATTTAGTTTATCTGTTGTAAACATTTTTTATATTCGTCTGTGGTTGACCACGGCTTTAATTTGTAATTCCATGTTTAACACTTAGAATATTTATGAAGATATATGTCCGTGGTGGTCACCACAACTTTTGTTTGTTTATTTGAAACTTGTATTTATTCTTAGATATCATGTATTTGTTTGCATGACGTGTCACAGCTGGTTAAGAATGAAACTAAGTCTATAATGTACTAGATGTGCAATGTGTGTCTTTATCATGTCTGACACTATGTAAGTACGGCATGTAGGAACTTATTACAACGTCTTGTAAATAAGGTGTCTAGTAAGGATACATGATCCACGTCACTGGGGTTGCATCCCTCTTATGCGACAAGTTGAATTATTAGGTTCACTTAATCCTCTTACTCCACCTGGGAGCGAATAGTACATGTACGGCTGAATGAATGCATATGAACAAGTAATAACACACAAGAGAATAAAAATAATTCTAAGGACGCAAGACAATAATTTGCACAAGAACAAACCGTGGAGCTAGATAGGCACCACGGCATTTTATTAGAACAATTACGATTTTGTTGACAGAATTAAAATCCTAAGACAAATAGAACCTAGAAAACATGAAAGCAAAAAATACATGGATCTTTATTGAAGCTGACTATAGCGAAGTGTCCATGCGGAGGTCGTAGCCTTTCAGATGTAGCATCTTTTAAGGTTGCAAATATTACATGCACGATCTAAATCACGGCCATCCATATCACGCAACTTGTACGCGCCTAGCCCCAAAGCTTCTGTGACCTCATACGACCCTTCCCACTTTGGACCAAGTTTCCCCGTGCTCTCCGTGCGACTTGCCTCGTTAGCACGATAGACAAAATCCCCCGGTCGAAAGGAAACACCCTTGACTTTTAAGTCGTAATAAGCTTTCATACGTGCCTTAGATTTAGCCTCATTGATGGCTGCTATCTCCCTTTTTTCCTCTAACAAGTCAAGACTGACCCGGAGTTGCTCATTGTTTGTGACGACGTTAACAACACGCGTTAAGCTTATCGTGGGCGCGTGTCCCACGATTAGATTTCGGCGTGAGAGTATGTAATCGATTTAGGGTTAAGAATCGGATGTAGGTTGAGAATATAGAGAATATGATACCTTTGTGGAACCCTTGGGGATTCCTTATATAGGCGGTGAAACCCTAATGAGCTGTCACCGATGCTTCGGCCCCAACCAAAGGATAAGTGTCATAATTAGTTTGATTGTTATCTTCTAATTATGGTTAGTGTATATCCTCAACTTTAGGGTAAATTGCAATATTAATAAGATTATGATTATGTCTAACCCTGTACCAGTCGTGCTGGGCTGTGGGCCGCACACATCTACGTGGCCACTGTTCATTTGAAGCCCATGGTATGTAAATGACTTAATCCAACACATTCGTGATGGGCCGGATGCGGGTAGTACCCGTGGGCCGGGTCCATGACCCGATTGGGGACCTTACGTCATCATGTCCCCCCAATCTAGTTGTTACAGCCATAGGCGTAACCTCTAGACTAACCACTGTCCCTTATACATCGCTGTTGCAAACATATCCGTACTATAAAAATGGTCGGCCGGGACAACATTAATGAATGCATTGATGGTAGCCATGATTCTGACGTTTTCTCTACAAAAGTGCACCAGATAGGCTCACTCTTGAGCCACGTAAAACTGTTATGAGGTGACCCGTGGGTCCCTTTGATGTTTCAACTGTACCATGCATCCCATCCGTTGGATGGGCGTAGTGGATTACACGTGGCAATCATCCAGGGTACCTCGTAAATCGAGGAAACCCTATAAAAGGCTTATGTGTGTAACTGTGTACACACACAGTTTAAACAACTTCCACCATGGTTATACTTGCTTCCATTCCTTCATTCCTTCTTATTTTCCACGGAAATCCACCGTACTAGGTTAGATCACCGCGCCCTTATCCTCATTTTCATAAATTATGGTGAAGGACAACCCTACCATCACGTCTGTACTCAACGTGATGCCCGCGGATAAATACATGGATTTTCTTTCCGATTATTATATTCCTGAGAGCGTACATCCCACCTATCCGGGTGATGGTGAAGCTATCACGGATGTTCCCGCTGGGAAATAGGCGTTTAGACGTGTCTATTTTACTCCGCAAACTACCGTATTCCTTTGTCTAAGTTCCTTGTAGATATCATGACATACTATGATTTTCATATATCCTAACTCCACTGTATAGGTGCATGTAAGGTTAACCATTTCAAGATCACATGCCATACTTGTGAGGTAGCCCCCACCGTGAGTTTATTTAGGGTTTTTTACGTTCCCCAAATGGTAAATGGGTGGTTTTCGTTTAAAAAACGATCCGCGACCGCCCCCATGTGTTATAGGAAACCTTTAGACTCCCTCAAGAAGTGGTATGATCACTACTTCTTCGTAGATGCCAAAGTGTTCCCCACAACTTTTCCACTGAAATACAAAGTGTGACACGACTATCTTCCCCCAACCAATGAGTATAGCAGTCGGGATGTCAAAACGTTAGACACCCATCGCACTGAATTTCATAAGGACCTACCGGAGCATTTCTTATGCTTAGTAGGGATCAGCCTAACCATTTTGGTAGGGAAGACAGATATCCGTGCTTTCTGATTGAGCGTAGACAGGGTGGGTATTTCCTTACATATGTATGTTCATATAATAATGCTTGTAATCATACTAACACATATGTATGCGTATGTCCGCAAAGATGAAGCTTTTTGGGCTATTATGCTAGGGAGACCCAAGCAAGGTCGCGGAGGGATCCCGACCACTACGTGAGGGCGAGCCCCCTCTACTAGTCGCGAGACTGCTGGTATGACCATACCGCTTGAAGAAACATTAGAGCCGCAGTCTGTTGAACAGGGAACGGTGATAGAGAAGTCGCCGTTGGACTTCACCGATGAAGATGATGGTGAGCTGCTATTGGAGAACGCTACCACCATCCAAGGTGAAAATACAAAGAAACCAACTGATCCGTCCATCAACCGTATGTTTGGTGATGACGATGAAGAGGAAGAGGAAGTGGTGCAGGAGACCGGGACCTCCAGGCAGCCAAAACCCACTTCCAGGAAGCGCAAATCCACAAGGAGGGTGGTGAAAGAAGTAGAGATGGAGGCGGGGGCCTTCAATGCGCCCCGCAAGAGGTTTAGGGAAGATCACCCCTAACTCCAAGAAGGGAGCAGCACCATGCTACCACAAAACAACCCCACACCCCTGCCTGAACAGAGAAGCAAGTAGATACCAACGTGTGGTAGGCGATGCCGGTGAGTGCAGTGGCTCCCACCATTACTGAGCCGATAATAGCTACGACGTAAGTACCTCTTTATTTTCCATCATATTTGTTGTGAATGAAACTACAAAAACTTATATGTGTTGTCTAAATAACAGGGTAGATCCTATGACCGTGGCGCAGGAGAGGGAAGTTGATAGAGAGCCCTCCCCTATAATATCCATGATTCCACCATCTCCCCCCCCCCCCCCCCACTCACGCAGAAGAGCCCCAGCCCGAAGGCCCGAACTCCTGCCTTCGCCCAGCATGGAATTTGTCCAGCTTGACAAGGCTAGAGGTAGAGTCGGAGTGTAAAGAATTTATGGACCACTTGACCCCTCCCACACTGGCGCAAGACCTTGATGAACTCAACCATGGGGTCCTCCATGAACAGTTTAATGTAGCAACGACGCACCAGATAACACTTGGTGCAACCCTACGGTGCCAGTTTGAGGAGTCCTTGGTGTATGTACGCCGTGTCGATAGGAGGATGGCTCGTAGGGAGGAGCTCGTGGAGAAGCATGAGAAGACAATTTCCTCCATGAAGGCGGATTTGGCCGTGGATGAAGCCGCAATAAAATAACAAACAGACCACGCCAACACCCGTGACGAGCGTATTGCTGAGCTGGAAGATCTCCTCGAGACATCAAATGGCAAGGTACGTATCCTTACACAGTTATGTTAATTTCGTGTGTAACACCACTCTTCTCTTTATCATCCCATATTAACCTTAATCCCTTTCATAGGTAGCTACAGCCGAGGCCGCTACGAAGACCGCAGCTGTCCAATCATCCGCCCTCGTAGAGGAGCTAGAAAAGACGCGGATGTTGGTCAACGGCGAAGAGGCGTTGAAGGAAGAGTTCAGCAAGGAGCGGGCGGAAATAGATGGGCAAATGACCGAGGCCCTGGGCAAGGTGGAGCATAAACTAAGCGTGCTAGCCAGTGATTGTGCTGAAGTGTTGTGCCCCCCACTTCTTACGGCCATTAATGGTCGTAGGTGGATGGTGGGCCAAGGGAAGCGCCTAGCGGTGACGAGAGTGATGGAGGGGCCATAGTTTGTACAGGCTTTTGCTGACGTCGTGTCAGATGACATTGACCGCGACAGACACGAAGGTTTGACCAAGGCTGCTGAATTGATAAGCAAGAATGAAGACATCGCCAAGCATGCCTACTATAACCCTGGGGCGGAGGCCAAAATGACTGCATCCATGGCCGCCCTATGGGATATGGAGTACCCCTTCTTGTCTGACCTCGAAGCTGTGAAAGATGCCTCCAATGAGGATATCATGGCGAAGCTTACATCGGACCCAATCCAGCTCACCTTTCCAATATATTATGTGAACTCAAAGGTCGTGAAGGGTGAGAAACGCTGGGTGAGGCGTTGGAGGCCAACCTAGTTAGGGCGCGTAGCGGAATGGAGGCCCGTGGTGAAGTTCTTCGTGCCTTGATAGCCGAAGGTAAGAGAGAAGTAGGGGAGTTCCTGCCTTCTATTTAGTTTATCTGTTGTAAACCTCTGTTATATTCGTCTGTGGTTGTCCACTGCTTTAATTTGTAATTCCATGTTTAACACTTAGAATATTTTTGAAGATATATGTCCGTGGTGGTCACGACAACTTTTGTTTGTTTATTTGAAACTTGTATTTATTCTTAGATATCATGTATCTGTTTGCATGACGTGTCACAGCTGGTTAAGAATGAAACTAAGTCTATAATGTACTATATGTGCACTGTGTGTCTTTATCATGTCCGACACTATGTAAGTACGGCATGTAGGAACTTATTACAACGTCTTGTAAATAAGGTGTCTAGTAAGGATACATGATCCACGTCACTGGGGTTGCATCCCTCTTATGCGACAAGTTGAATTATTAGGTTCACTTAATCCTCTTACTCCGCCTGGGAGCGAATAGTACATGTACGACTGAATGAATGCATATGAACAAGTAATAACACACAAGAGAATAACAAATAATTCTAAGGACGCAAGACAATAATTTGCACAAGAACAAATCGTGGAGCTAGATAGGCACCATGGTATTTTGTTAGAACGATTACGATTTTGTTGACAGAATTAAAATCCTAAGACAAATAGAACCTATAAAACATGAAAGCAAAAAATACATGGATCTTTATTGAAGCTGACTATAGCGAAGTGTCCATGCGGAGGTCGTAGCCTTTCAGAGGTAGCATCTTTTAAGGTTGAAAATATTCCATGTACGATCTAAATCACGGCCATCCATATCACGCAACTTGTACGCGCCTAGCCCTAAAGCTTCTGTGACCTCATACGGCCCTTCCCACTTTGGACCAAGTTTCCCCTTGCCCTCCGCGCGACTTGCCTCGTTAGCACCATAGACAAAATCCCCCGGTCCAAAGGAAACACCCTTGACTTTTGAGTCGTAATAAGCTTTCAGACGTGCCTTAGATTTAGCCTCATTGATGGTTGCTATCTACCTTTTTTCCTCTAACAAGTCTAGATTGACCCGGAGTTCCTCACTGTTTGTGACGACGTTAACCTCCGCCGTGCAGATTGTTGGCATCCCAATTTCTGATGGGATAACAGCCTCGGTTCCGTAGGCCATCACGAATGGAGTGTCCCCATTGGCTGTTATGATCATTGTCCTATGTGTCCATAGGACATGTGGCAGTTCGTCCACCCATTTGGCACTTCTTTTATCTAAGCGCGCCTTTATTCCTTCACCTAGGTTTCTATTCGCCTGTTCTACTAGACCATTAGTCTGTGGGTGTTTAACTCATGCGAAAACGCCGTTTGATGTTCAACGCCGCGCACCAATCCTTGAACGGATTGTCCGCAAACTGCTTCCCGTTATCCGAGATGATCTCCCCTGGTAAACCAAAACGGCATACAATATTTTCACAAACAAACTTTTTTACCTGTTTGCCCGTGATTGTTGCGACCGCCTTAGCTTCTATCCAGCGAGTGAAGTAGTCCATAGCTACGATCATGAACTTAACGCCTCCTGCAACAATAGGAAAAAGACCTGCTATGTCAATTCCCCACTTGTAGAATGGCCATGGGGATGTGATAGGTGTCAGCTCTTGTTGTGGATGCCTCAGGACTGGCCTGTGCACTTGGCAGTCATTGCACCTAAGAATCACATCTCGTGCGTCTCGATGCATGCTTGGCCAATAGTATCCTGTGCGTAGAGCCCGCGCGACGACTGACCAGGGTCCTGCGTGCATTCCGCACGACCCTTCGTGTATTTCACTAATCACATAACTAGCTTGGCGTGGCTAGACACATCGCAACCACAGATGTAGGAATGAACGCTTGTATAGGACACCATCTCGGAGTTCAAAGTGTTGTGACTTCCTTTTGACGCAGCGCGCCTCTATTTCGTCCTCAGGAATGGTTTCATTAGTCAGATAGTTTTTGATCGGGGTCATCCATGTGGGCCCCTCTTCATCAACTATGGTCGCTATCTCCCCTCCTGTTATGGACTTCTCCTTAAGTATTTCAACCAACAATTGTTTGGATAGATGGGCAAAACTTGTAGACGCGATCTTGCTAAGAGCATCTGCCTTCTTGTTCTCGCCTCTTCGCACCTGCTTGATAGAGAACTTACCAAAACTGGCGATGAGTGACTTGACTTTCTCCAGATATTGGATCATGTTTTCCTCCTTAGCTTCGTACCCCCCCTAGGATGTGATTCGCGACAAGCCGTGAGTCCACGTAGGCTTCAAGGTTGCAGAATCCTATCTTAGCGACAATTTTTAAACCTACAATCAATGATTCATATTCTGCCTCATTATTTGTGGTTGTGAACTCAAAACATAAGGCGTAGATGAATTCCATGCCTTCCGGATTTGTGAGTATAAGGCCAGCTCCCGACCCGTCCGTGCAAGAAGATCCATCCGTGAATAAAACCCATGGGTCCGATGGGATCTCTTCCTTTTGGACCAGGCTCGTCCTCCTCAGGATTCTCAACTATGAAATCTGCCAAAATTTGGCCTTTGATGGTTGTCCTTGGTCTATAGGAGATGTTGTATTCCCCCAGCAAGACGCTCCACTTCTGTACTCTTCCTGCTACGTCTAGCTTGGAGATCACCTGTTTTATCGGTTGGTCCATGACTACTACTATTGGGTGCGCCTGAAGTACCAGTGTAACCTTTTTGAGGCATAAACCAACGATAAGACCAATTTATCCATTGGTGAGTAACTCAGCTCTGGTCCTTGCGGTGCTCTGCTTATGAAGTAGACCGGAGTCTGGACTGAATCCCGATCAGTCATGAGAACTACGCTTATTGCTCCATATGTAGCGGATAAGTACATGATTAGTTCCTCCTTAGGTCGCGGGGCGACCAACATGGGGAGAGGTTTGAGGTGTTTCTTGAGCTGCCCAAATGCTTCCTCCGCCTCTGTTGTCCAGCGAAAGTCTCCTTTCTTTAAGTACTTCTTGAGTGTTTTGAATAAAGGAAGTGATTTTTCTGCTGACTTTGATAGGAACCTAGTGAGACCGGCCAACTTTCCACTAAGTGACTACACCTCTTTTAGTGTCCGAGGGGATGGAAGCTGTATCACGGCGTCCGTCTTCTCTGGACAAGGCTTGATGCCGTTTGCATTAATCATGTACCCAAGGAACATTCCTTCGGTAGCTCCAAACGTGCATTTTTTGGGATTCAGTTTCATGTTGAATTTTCTCAATGTGTCGAATGTCTCTTGGACATCGCAGAGGAGTTCGTCCTCCGTATGGCTTTTGATAACCAAGTCGTCCACGTAGACTTCAAGGTTACGGCCTATCTGCGAGTCGAAGGCTTTATCAACAAGTCGTTGATATGTTGCGCCCGCGTTCTTGAGTCCGAACGTCATTTTAGTGTAACAATATACGTTCTGACTGGAATGGAACGCCGTTTTCTCCTCGTCTTCCTCCACCATCTAGATCTGATGGTATCCTTTATATGCGTCCAAGAAACATTTAAAAAAGTACCCACATAAGGATTCCACCTTCCAATCAATCTCTGGCAACAGATAGCAATCTTGTGGGTAAGCTTTGTTCAATTCTATGAAGTCCACACACATGCGCCAGCTCCCGTCATACTTCTCGACCATGACCGGATTAGAAATCCACTCATGGTAGTAGACCTCGCGCATAATTCCTGCGTCTACCAGCTTTCATACCTCGCCCAGTATTTCCTGGCTGCGTTCTGGTGCTTGATCGCGCTTCATTAGTTTAACAGGTGGATATCTAGGGCGGATTTGAAGTTTATGTTCTGCTATTGAACGCGGTATTCCCGTCATATGCTTCGGCCCCCATACGAATATATCAAGGTTTACTTTTAGGAGAGAGCATATGGCCTTCTTCCCTTTTTCGGAGAGCATTCCCCCGATAGCTACCTCTTGTTCCGGATATTTAGGGTGGATTACCACCTTCCAATTGGGGGGTGGTGATCCTTCCTTTATAGGACCTGACTAGATTGGTGTTTTCACGACGTGACACTCGGATGCCGGTGTGATTGAATTGTAAATAGTGATAATTCCCCCCTCAACCGGAAACTTAAGCATGCCATGTGCCGTGGACGGGACTGCCCGTATGGCTAGGATACCTGGTCTTCCAATAATACCATTGTATGGAGAATGTGAACGTATCACCATAAATTTCATCCACGCCGTGGTGGAATGTTATTTATCTCCAGTGGTTACCAGTAGACGTAGTTGTCCTATTGGCCAGATAGTGTCTCACCGAAGCCAATGAGCGGCGACGTTGCCGGCACCAGTTGGCTTTTGATCTCTGGTCGAAGCTGTACGAAGCAGTGTTCGTAGAGTACTCCCACCGATGATCCTCCATCCACATACATACGACGAACGTTATGGGTTCCAATGCTTACCTCAATCGTGAGAGGTGCATCAGCCACGTTGCTCGCTGTGATAGGAGGGAACGAGATTTCCTTGCCGCGTGAAAATTTTTGACTAACTTTTTGCTTCGTCCGGCGGTGCCATGATTGAATCATATATATGGTCGTAGGCTTGTCCTTTTGGGAATATTTTTTGTCATACTTTTTGTTATCTTTCCCATCCTTCCAATCCTTGACCAGGTGTTTGAGTTTGCCTGATTTAATCAACGACTCTATATGCTTCTTGAGCTAGATGCACTCCTCCGTGCCGTGACCCTTTTCATTATGGAACTCGCAGAAGCGAGTGCCTTGACAACGATCATCTGGAGTTGTCATCGAAGGAGGTCTTGGAAAATTTGCTCCTTCTGTTAGCAAGATATCCTGATAAGTCATCTTTAGAGGGGTGAATTTGTCATCCGACCTTCCTCCTTTTGCCTGATTTTTGTAATCCAGACTCCTCCCATTGCCGGAGTTACTTTGGCCACCTAATTGCCTTCTAGTCTGTTCGTTTGACCGGTAGCCGTGGTTTCCTTATAGGGTAGGCCGCGACGACAGTAGTTTCTCCTTCCACAAAGTTTCTGACTCTTTCCATGAGTTCGTCAAACTTCTCTGGTCGCTTATCGTTGAGCCATTTGATTAACTCCTTGTCCGTTATGGCGTGCATATTGTCAGAGATTTTGAGGACTTCTGGACACGCTTTGGTACACGTACACTCGTCATTGAAACGCTCCGTGAAGTCTTTTATAGATTCTCTAGGCCTCTGTTTGACAGTTTCCAATAATACCGGATCCATATTGTACTTCTTCCCCTGAGTGTAATTGTTTATGAACGCGGTGCGTAGCTCGCCGAAGTTGTCGATGATCCGGTGAGGGAGCTTTTCAAACCAATCGCGGGCATTGCCAATCAAGGTTAAATTAAACATCTGGCACCAGTTAGGTGATCATCCGGATCACCAGATCCATCATAGGTTTTAACACACGCCGTCATATGGTGCTTCTTTTCCTCAGAATAGTTTTGTATGTGAAGGGTGAAGGCGTCCTCTCTGTCGTCACACCACGAAAGGGAGAGATCTTCCTCCTCTTCATCACGATAGTAGGGATCACCATAGTGTCCATCATCGTCCGATGATGGTGGGGGGAACACCTAGGTCGGCGACGTCTAGGGGGATGGTCATCCGAATCAAACCCCGAAGGGTCATGGGGGGGGGGGGGGGGGGGGTTGCCCCACCTCTATGATGAGCACTTTTATGACAAGTAGCTTCCTTCCCACCAGAGTTTATCCTACCCCACACACTTGTGCGGCGATAGTACACTAGAGTTTCCAACACAAGGCGTCTAGTGGAGCCATCAGATTTATCCCCATCTTCCTGGGCTTCTTGCAATTCTTGCATGATGCGATCCTCTATGCGCTCGAACACATTACGTGGTCGAGGGGTTTCCTCGAAGCAAGGCTGTTCATGAGCTCGCGTCTTCCTTCCCCTCTTCTGAGCTTGAGGGGGAGTACCGTGCGCGGAGCTTCCAAAGTTAAGTCTGGACTGGAGATTCCATCCCAGATTTAACCTTGCCGAGATGCCTGGCATGATTCTGTCGAAATTTTGCATGAGTACGCGCTCGAGGTCCTCGTCATCGAGTGAACCAACTTCTAGTTCTGCCTCGACCACTGGTGGATTTTACGGTTCCTTGGTAGGGGCCTTTGGCGCAGCTCCCGGATCGGGATTATCCAAAGTGATGGTTGGTGGTGGGGTATTATCGGACGTGCCTTCCCTATCGAGGGACTAAAATGTGTTGCGATTATTTGGCCCTCTTGCTTGGCCACCCTGAGGCTGGGTGGAGGTGATTATCCCATCACCCGCGGACTTCCGATTCCAAGGATTCGTGTTCCTTAGGTTTCCCTGAAAGTGTCCCTTCGTCATTGGGAGAGATCGAGATTGAGATTGAGTTTATTTTATTGTATGGGTCCCACGGATGGCGCCAACTTGTTGATACAAAATTTGAATGATCCTTACTTAATCCGAATTAGGCTTAATTCAGGTAGGCTGGGCTCCGGCTCTTACACCAAGTGAATATCTTGTTGAGATCCTGCACACTAAAACAACACGCATTGGGATGAGTTCAGAGAGTTGCTAAGAAAATGCCCTAACCTCTGCCTATGGCGATTGCCTGCAACCTTTTCATGCCAAAATTAATCTAATTCCTCTTTTTCTTAGTTCATATCTTGATCCTTTATATCTCTGATCTCTGATTTCACTGTTGATTCACTGATTTCTTGATTAAATCGACACTTAGGGTTTGATCATTTGATCAAGAATTAGGGTTTGTTTTTACAGCAGCTTTTTCTTTGACCAATATAATCAAGCCATTTGTGTTTCTTTAATCATTAAATCGTGATCTCTTGTGTTTTCATTATCCTGTTGATCATAAAGGTTTTTTGGTGTGGCGTTTAAGATTTAGTGTTTTTGTATTTATTCGTTTAGGGTTGCTGGTTGGCTGTCATTCGCTGTTTTTGCTAGGACATCTCGTTTGTCATTGCACAAACCCTAGAATAGTATTTTTTTAGGGTTTCGTTTATCTTGGCTGCTGGTGTTGGTGCCTATTGTTATATCATACTGCTGCATAAATCTGTTGGATTCACTGCGTTGTCGATCTGGTTGTTTTTTGGTGTTGTTGGTTATAAGGTTTAGAGAGATGGAGAAAGGTTTCCTTAACAACCCTCGTGCTAAGCTGGAGACTGAGGTGCATGATATTGGGAAAAGGATTAAGAACATAGATGGGAAACTTATTGGCAAAGATGGAAAACCCCTTGTTGCGAGACGTGGAGAGCCTAAACCTGCTGGTTTGGGTACTAAGGTGATCGATGACAATGCTGTGAGGCCGGTGCCTCATAACCCTAAGGATAAGCCTTTAAAATCTATACTAAAGGGTTGCAGTGTGTCGTCGAGTCCTGGTAAGGGGATTGGTGTATCGTTTGCTGCTGAGATTGATCCGATTATTGTTATGGGGGATGTGCAGAGTGGTAATGATGTAGAAGTCAATGTTGAGCCAAGTACCGTTTGTTCGAGTAGTCTTTCCTATGCGGCTGCTACGGGGAAACGTAAGGTTGCGGTTTCATCTCGTGTGAATGATGCTATTGTTCCAGGAGCTGATATTGTACTACCTAATGATGCTGTTGATGAGAAAACAAACAGCTTGGATAATTCACTCTATGGTTATTTTGTTGGAAGACGACACACATTTCCCGTTGTTGACAGCTATGTCAAGAATGTATGGGCTCGGTTTGGTCTGAAAAGAACTATGTTTCATCATGGTTTCTTTTTCTTTCAATTCGAATCTAAGGCTGGTATGGAGCAAGTCCTTGCTTATGGTCCATGGCGTATTAGGCTTACACCTCTTATGCTTAATATTTGGAATCCAACTAAGAAACTTATACGAGAGGAAATTAAAGCGATACCGGTGTGGGTCAAATTGCACGATGTACATGTTGCTTATTCTGAGATCGGGCTGAGTTTGTCACCACTAAGGTAGGGAAACCTATTATGTTGGATACTCATACGGTGGATATGTGTGTGAATTCATGGGGACGGTCCTCGTAAGCGCGTGTGCTTATTGAGGTCAGCGCGGATAGGGCTCTTGTTGAGTCGTTTGTGGTGGCAAACCCAATTAAAGGTGAGGAGGGGCATTCATTGGAAACAATTACGGTTGAGTATGAATGGAAGCCACCAAGGTGCGATAAGTGTAAGATATTTGATCACTTTAATTCAGACTGTCCTAAGAAAGCTAAAGTTGCTAAACGAGATTCGTATCGTGGTGGTAACTTTGGGAGTGTCAATGGGAAGGAAAAACAGCAGTCTACATTGCTTAAGGCACGACAGGTTGAAGGTTTGAAGTTTTCTAAGCCTAAGACGTCTTGGGTCATGAAAACTTCTAAAGCATCTTCGTCAAAGGCTAAATGTTCTAACTCTACTCGAAAACAGGTCATTAGTGATAATATTAATTTGTTGGAGCTAAAAAACTCATTCGACAAAATTAAAGGACGAAGGTGCGATTCTAGACGTGGTTGAGCCGGCTGCTTCGGAACATACTAATCAGGAAGATTCGGCGAATGTAAGCACTAATATTCCTACTGAACATACAAAGGAATGTGGTAAAAAGGTGGTCTTAGAGGAGGCTTCTTTTAGTAAACCAATGTTATAATTTGGTTATAAGGATTTGGCTAATATTAGTGATTCTGACGAGGAGGAAGTTCTTGCCTCCAATGATGATTATCAAGCCTACATGTCGTATATTGGAGGAGATAACCCACTTGAAGAGGAGTTTGATGTGTATGATGATGATTATGCGGACCAGATTCGTGATTTATCGGGACAAATTAAAGAGTTCTATGATTTCCGACTCCATCATAGTGGTAGGAAGTAGAATAGATTTAGATGTCATAAGAAGGTGTGTTTTCTTATGTTGGGGTTTGGGTTCTAGCATTTGATGTGCTTGGTTGTTGCCTATGTAACGGGCTTGATAAAGGATTTCACCTATATCTTTTGTACTTCAACTTTTTGGCGTAATATATTTTACCGGGGATAGTCCCCTTTACCCCAAAAAAACAACACACGTTAAGCTTACCGTAGGCGCGTGTCCCACGATTAGACTCTGGTGTGAGAGTAATAATCGATTTAGGGTTAATAATCGACTGTAGGTTGAGAGTATAGAGAATGTGATACCTTTGTGGAGCCCTTGGGGGTTCCTTATATAGGCGGTGAAACCCTAATTGGATGTCATGCTTTGGCCCCAAGCAAAGGATAAGTGCCATAATTAGTTTGATTGTTATCTTCTAATTATGGTTAGTGTATATCCTCTACTTTAGGGTAAATCCCAATCCTAATAAGATTGTGATTCTGTCTAACCCTGTACCGGTCGTGCCGGGCCGTGGGCCGCACACATCTATGCGGTCACTGTTCATTTGAAGCCCATGGGCTTTAAATGACTTAATCCAACCAATTTGTGATGGGCCGGATGCGAGTAGTACCCGTAGGCCGGGTCCATGACCCGGTTGGGGACTATACATCATTAGTATTTATATATTTTTCTAGTAATATGATATTAAATAAATATTATTAATTGTGATCATGGTTTTAGATTTTTATATTCCTAAAATGATGAATGAGTATGCTCATGAGTTTACATGTGACTTAAAAGTCCCAAAATGATGTCTTATGTTATGTATGCTCATAAAATATAGCCATACATAAGGTTTGATGAAATGTGGTATGTCCGTATGCTCATAAAGATGCAGTCATACATGTTGTTACTGTGATCCCATGATTGAATATTCACAATCATAATGTATTGTTAAAAGTTCTTGTTGCTCAAATATCTCAACTGTTCTAGATATAATAAATGTTCAAAGCTCCAGTGATAAAAATGATGTACGCTCATGAATGATGCATATGATTGAGCAAAATTTTATCCAAAGGTGAATATATATATATATATATATATATATATATATATATATATATATATATATATATATATATATATATATATATATATATATATATATATATATATATATATATATATATATATATATATATATATATATATATATATATATATATATATATATATATATATATATATATATATATATATATATATATATATATATATATATATATATATATATATATATATATATATATATATATACGACGCTCATGAATGATGCATATGATTGAGCAAAATTTTATCTAAAGGTGAATATATACGAGCTTGTAAGGAGTGCACCCAATTGAAAAAAACCCTAAAAATGGCGGATATACCTTCTCTCCCTAGCCGCCACTTCTTTTAAACCCTAAAATTCGTTTTTAGCCTGCAATCATCTAATAATCAATTCTACGTTTCTGTTGTGACTACCTCGTGTGTCATAATATTAACTTTGATTGTTTTGTTGGTTGATTTTAGGTTTGTATCTCGTTTTATAAGGTTTTTTTGGATCGGCTGTTTTAGGGTTTCTTTTTATTCTGCTCGTTTCTTTGGTGTGAATACCGTTTTGTATTGATTGTTGATTGTGGGTTGTTCATAAACATGTAATCTGTTCGTGGGTGGTGTGTGAGATCCTATTTTATAGGTCTGATCCTGGTTGGTTATTATGCGGGTAGCATTAGGGTTTTTTAGGGTTTCATTATTGGTGGTTGATGGCTTGGTTTCAAACGCAAAATGACATGACTGCTCTTTCTGAAAGAATGCAGCGATTGAGGGATACTATGTTAGGTGCAATGATTTCAAAGGATGTTAGGACATCTAGGGCTGGGGCCTCGAATGGGCATCAGGATGAAGATGTTGCTGTTTTAAAACATACGACTAGTACTACACCAATTCAGCCTATTGTGGTAGATCATTCAGTCGTTCTGGATAAGGACCAAGGGGTTTCAACTGTGGTGAAGCCTACTCTTGGTACAGCTAGAGATATTGAAGAGACCTTGGGTGGTGTTGAGGTGCGGAATGAACAGGCTGATGTGTCTATGGCTGTTCATGAGTCGCCCACAACAGATTGTAACCCTAAAGCTAATTTTAGGTTTATTCAATCTGTTACATCAGGGTTGGACACAAATGTGGCTTTTAATATGCCGGCACGAGTCATTAATGAGGTAAATTCTCGTTTTGAGAATACTTTGTATGGTTATTTTCTTGGTAAACATCTTGCTTTTCCTGTGGTCGAATATTTTGTACGTCAGAATTGGGGTAAGTATGGAATTAGCAAGATTATGTTGAATGGGAAAGGGTTTTTCTTCTTTAAGTGTAAAACTAAGAAGGGTCTGGAAGCGGTACTTGAGAATGGACCATGGTTGATTCGTAAAATTCCTATTATTCTCAAGCAATGGAATCTAGATACAAGGTTACATAAGGAGGAATTATCTAGTATCCCGGTATGGGTAAAGATTCCTGATGTTCCTTTACAGGTTTTCTTAGAGGATGGTCTTAGTATCATTGCATCCCAAATTGGTAAGCCGATTATGATGGATTCTTTTACTAATGCTATGTGTATTCACTCTTGTGGTAGGAGCAGTTTTGCACGTTGTTTGATTGAAATTAATGCGGATATGGAGCTCAAGGAGAGTTTATCATTTGGTGTTCCTTTGGCTGATGGTTCTGGGTACACAACGAAGACGGTTACCATTGAATAGTGGAAGCCTCCTTGGTGTGCTCATTGTAAAATATTTGGTCATGATCAGGATATATGTCCCAAATTGATGAAGGTTTATATCCCGGGTACTATTGCTCTAGGCGTTCATAATGTTGGTGAACAAGTGAATGATGGTTTTAAAACCGTGACCCGTAACAAGAAACGAGGTAAGAAGAAGAATGGAGGGTTCCATGTTGGAACTAATACTTTGTATGTTCCTAAAGTGAATATTCCACCTAAAGTTGTTTCAAATAAGCCTTCTAAGATTGTTGATATTCCTTCGTCATCTACATCTGTTTCTAAAAATGTGAATGACCCTTGGAACACTAGGGGTATTGCAACATCAAATGCTTATGATATTCTAAACGAATCGGATGAGGAAGATGTTGAGAATATTTATGATGAGGCTGCTAACCTGTTCCATGATAAGAGGGACAAGGCTAAAGTTAAATCATAATTTTCTATGTTTGCTAGTTAAGTGAGTAGTTATTTTTCTAGCTTTGTAAGTGTGTATGGCATGTCATATACACTAGTTTAGGTATTTATCAAGCACTTGTGCTTGAGGTTAATGTGGTACTTCAGCCACATTCCATATGTACTTCAATGTTTTTTGGTGTAATATATCTTTTATCGGGGTTGAGTCCCTTTTACCCAATATATATATATATATATATATATATATATATATATATATATATATATATATATATATATATATATATATATATATATATATATATATATATATATATATATATATATATATATATATATATATATATATATATATATATATATATATATATATCATGAGGTGAAGTGTACAATGATGTCATAGTCAAAACATGAAGACTGCAGGTTTTACAGCACTATCCGTTATTTTAGCTTTGTCCTCAAAGCTTAAGATGATGTTACTGCTCAGGTGAACAAGTATGGGTACTTAGCTCTAAACGAGTCTTCGCGTTCCCAAGTGAACTCAGGACCTCTCCTGGAGTTCCAACGTATCTTAACCAACAAAATTTGGCTGCGCTTCAGTTTCTTGACTGCTCTCTCCATGACTCCTACAGGTTCTTCTATTAATTGGAGTTTGTCATCAAAATGAACCTCCCTCCAATGACATGGCTAATGGCTCATTCGCGTAGCACTTCTTTAGGTTCGAACCATGAAAGGTAGAGTGTACCCAGCTCAATTGCTGGGGTAAGTCTAGGCGATAAGCGACTTCACCAATTCTGGCAATCACTTTGAAGGGTCCTACATATCGTAGGTTTAGCTTCCCACGTTTTCCAAAGCGCACAACACCCTTCCAAGGTGATACTAATAAGTGTGTAAACACTTATCCTTTTGCCACTAAAATGAAGGAAAAACAAGACCTAATCATGTGTTTTATACCATAAAAGTCGGAATTACGCGTGGTTTTGTGTTTTTGTGTTAAAATAGGTACAAATGATCAAAAGAAGAGAAAACACGGGATTTCACGGTCAAATGTTGAAGAAAAGTCCATAAAGAGACGAAGACAAAGTCAAAAGACCATAAGTGTGCCCAAATTCACGAAAACCGGCTAAACCGACACGTTTTTAAGAAACAATCAAGGAAGCCAAAATCGAGCTCGAATTTAGGGGATTAAATCTTTTTGAAGTAATTGGGCCAAGTGGGTCCCACATTTGGGTTAATGGGCTCAAAGGCCCATCTAAAAGTTATATTTTACTTTTTACTTGGCCCAAATTAGGCCAAAAGCCCAAAAAGGTTTATAATGGAACGAATGGATATTTGGGCCTCAAGCCCATTTGCATTACAAAATGGAACGGATGGAATTGCGGTCATGTTTTCACAAAGTGGTCAAATGACCAGTCAACACACAAGATAAATAGATTGCTTGGTCAACCGACAACTTACCCCCTCACACGTATAATTATCCTCACCTCACTTTCATTTTCACTATCCCACAAAATAAATAAATCAAACTCTTACACCCTCGACTCAAAATAACACACGTGTAATCTTATTTTACCCCACTTCACATTTTGTTTTACTCCCCACCAACCTCACACATATCACCCACATCACACGTTTTAATAAATAAAACCCACTACCCCACTCATTCTTTATTTACAAGAAAATACACCATCACCACTTTTCTCTCCCATTTTTTTTACAGCCTCCACCATTCACCATCAAACCCTAATCTTACCATCATAAAAAATCACAAGTAATATTTGGGGGTTTTACCCTTAATGATTAATTCACACAAAGGGGAGATAAATCCCCAAGAAAATCGGGTTGCAACACTCATGGTGGTCCTGTTATGATTTCCAACGTGGCATTTTTCTCCTATTTTGATTGGTTAGAACACCACATCTCACCAATCCCACCAATAAAAAGCCTCCACATCACCCATAAAGAAGCATAAATCACTGCCACAAGGGCAATCCGTGGCAAGAATCAATCTCATCCGTTTGATCAAGTGAAGAGGAGAGAGAGAAAGAAGAATGAAGGATTCTATGGCCAAGATTAATTGCTTACAATTGAAGCTAAGAAGAAGTTTTCAGGGGTTTTGCCTATAAAAACCCCCTTTCATGTGTAGTTAAAGAGCACTTTTCTTTATTTTAATTTTTCAGTAATTTAGATTTAGGTTTAATTTTGTAATTTTTAATTTCAAGTAATGTAATCTTTTTAATATTAATGAAAAGTTAGTTTAAATTTATTTCTGTCTTATTTAATTTTCAGTCTAAATTCAATTTCAATCTTAAAATCGTTTGATCTGTTTTTGTTAAATATTACTACTGTTCGGAATTATTGAAAAAAAAACCATAAAGGAATGTGAAGTATTTTTCCCTACTGGAAAATAAAAAGGCTACTGTTCTTGTTCGGTTCACCTTTATTTGGGTTCAAAGATCTTTCGGGTTAAACTTTTATTTAGTTCGAGAGATTTGGGTCCGAGAAAAGGATTTGTTGATGATGTTCTCGGGTTAAATCGAAGGTGGTGTTTGATTGTGTTGATTCGGTTCACAAGGTGGCTCAGCGCCAACCTTCGGCTCAAAGGATTCGTCAATAGGTTCATTTTCTCTTTTTAATTTTATAAGTTTTTATTTTAGTTTATAATCTGCTTTTATATGCTTATGTTATTTGCTTTGGTTTAATCTGCTTATTCTACTTTTTGTTTAAATGTTATTCGGATCTGCTTATGTTTTCTGGGTAGTTTTTAGTACTGTTTAAATATTATATAGTTGATAGGATTTGCTTTATATGTTATATACTGTTTAAGTATTAAATAGTTGTTTGAATTAGTTGTTCCTCAATTACTGTTAGTTTTTAGGCTGTAGTTTGAATCTGCTTTTGTAATTTGCATAACTATTTAGTTTTTATCTAAATCTGCCTATTTTGGTTTAAGTTTATAGATTTCGTTTTGATTTGCTTAGTCTAAACCTTTTGTTTTAGCTTTTTAATCTCCTTAGTCAGTTTAACTGCTTAATCTGCTTAATCTGCTTAATCTGCTTTTTCACTCTTTAGCTTATTTGTTTTCAGCTTATTTTGAATAAGCTTATTTACTGCTTATTTTAGGTAGCTTATTCTGGTTATAATAACAGACTCTTATGTCTGTTTGTTCAAATTCCAAACATAAAAAAAATAAAATAAAAAATAGTAAATAAAAGCAAAATTTTTGTCTGGCCTGGGGATCGAACCCCAGACCTCCCGTATCACAGACCAGCGACTCAACCATTGTGCTAACACCCTTCTTTGTGTATTACTTTGCAACAAGAAATTAATATAGGCTCTTTAAAATTTGGCAGTTTTTAATTAAGTTAGTTCAAATTAATTTTAGGCCTAATTAAATTTAGATAAAAGTTTTAATTAAGTTTTGTTTTGAAAAATTCAAAAAAGACAAAAAATATATTCTCTTTATTTGCTTTTACAAATTTAAATTAGATTTTAAATTACTTTTATTTCAAATACTTTTATTTTATGATTTTAAATTTGGTTTTAAAATTAGATTTTATTTAAAAAGTTTGTTTTAGTTTTTAAAAAGTAGTTTATTAAATTTAAATTAGTTTTTAATATTAGTTTTTTAGTTTAAAATATCCTAAAAACAGATTTTACCAAAAACAAAAGTTAAGTCGTAACGATAATTGAAAATCAAATTCGACTCGAATCGAGGAACGATAATAGAAATAAAAAGGGTAAACAAAATCTCAGTTTCAAATGGCGCCGCTGCCGCTTCGCTCGTACGATTGACGATTTTTCGTGAAGACGTTTGGATTTTGGGATCCGTTCATTTTGAACGTTACGTTTCTTGCAACAACATCAATAATACAAAAAAAAATCAAAAACTTAAAAATACAAAAAAATTAAAAAATCACAAAAGCAATTTCTTTCCTAAGATTTGCACCAAAAAATTAAAAAAACTCAAAAGTAATACCTTTTCCTAAAAGTATTACACCAAAAATATTACGTATTAGTGTTATTTTTCTTAGTTCGATTTCTTTCGTTTTTATTGTGAATATATATTTTTCTAAAAAAATACAAAAAGATTTTTCATTTACTATAGTATATTACGTAGAACATTAATTTACTTACTTTTCAAATAAGCCTTAGTTGGGTTTTCATCACCTAACTATTGTATTCGCATCCATAACGAAATAAAAAGGCAAAATAGATAAATACTAGTAAGACGTTTGAACTCGATTTATACGAACTATAAGGTGGGTATAAGGCGACGCGCTATAAAAGGCCGTCTAAGGAAAACGGTTTTTAAGTGCTTTGTGCCACCTCGTTTCCCCGCTTGCTTGTGCGTATATTGAGAGGGACGACCGATTATT
Organism: Glebionis coronaria; assembly: GCA_025667525.1. Lineage (NCBI taxonomy): Eukaryota > Viridiplantae > Streptophyta > Magnoliopsida > Asterales > Asteraceae > Glebionis > Glebionis coronaria. Next base: position 419,002 of record JANFOE010000091.1, on the reverse strand, counting down.
GGTTTGCTAAGTGAGGTAGTAATTATGTATATATTTTTGTAAGCTTTTTCATATTGCTCATCGAGAGGGAAAATCCTTTTCCTCTCAAAGTCGACCGAGGTCACCTACCTCATTCCAAATTTTTAATTGTATGCGCACTCGCGCGCGTACATACATACCGAGTGGTGTACCAAACACTTCTAATTCTTCCAAAAAGAAGAAGAAGAAGAAGAAAATCAAAAAGACCGTCATTCAAGCTGATCCCGAGAATCGTGCTTTCGACAATACAATGGAAACGGATAACCGACCTATGCTCGAGATTTTGCAATCTCACGTTGAAGGAAACGATGACGCTATCATTGTCCCCGCAATTGGAGAAAATAATTTTGAACTCAAATCGGATTTAATTAAAATGGTTTTCGCTATCCCATTTTTGGGTCGTTCCCAAGATGACCCCAATGATCATATCAAACGTTTCATCCAATTAGCTAATACCGTCAAATACAATGGGGTGCCACAAGAGGCCGTTCGCCTACAACTTTTTCCTTTTTCCCTCGAGGGACAAGCCCGGATTTGGCTCGATAAGGAACCACCCCAAAGTATTACAACATGGATCGATTTAGAGACCAAGTTCATTAGTTACTTTTTCCCACCATCACGGACCCCTTCTTTAAGAAATGAGATCATCACCTTTGAAAAACAATATGGGGAAACTTTTAGTGAGTCTTGGGATCGATTTAAAGAACTTTTGAGAAAATGTCCACAACACGGTTTCACTAAAGTGCATCAAATTAATACGTTTTACAATCGTTTGACTCTAAATGACCAAGACTCACTTAATAGTGCCGCGGGGGGGGGGGGGGGGGGGGGGGGCAATATTCTTGTGAAAACCATAAACGAGGCTTGGGCCATTATTGAGAACAAGGCTAAAGTGCAAACCAAGAGTGTTAGGGCTACTAAGGCAAGTGCGAGTACTAGTAATAATGAGGTGAATAATCAAATTAAGGAGCTTACTTCAATTGTGAAACACCTTGCTCTAAAAACCGACGCCCTCACTACACATGTGCATGCCGTGAAAGATAATAGTGAAACGTATGAGACTTGTGGTGGACCACATTCATATTTCAATTGTGACAAGGTTTATAATCAACAACAATAAGTTTGTGCTTTTAATGCTAATGAAAGGGTTCCATTTAAACCAAATGTTGATGTTAACCATTTGTCTTACAAGAGTACTAATTATTTGGCTCCCCCGGGTTTTGTAGCACCTCAAAGACCACCCCTACCGTTTGAGGTCTTACCGTTTGAGGAGGGGCATCTTCCAGTAAAATATTTGGGGGTTCCCTTGGTTTCATCTCGTCTAATTATTAGAGATTGCCAGGATCTAGTGGATAGGGTGCAGACTAGTGTGCAGGATTGGAAGAATAAAGCTTTATCTGCTGCAGGTAGGCTGCAATTGGTCCAATCTGTTATCGGTTCTATGCATGTCTATTGGGCGTCGATGTTTGTGCTTCCTTCTCGTGTCTTGCTTTATATTGAGCAGATTATGCGTGGTTTCTTATGGTGCCATGGAGATATGAGGAAAGGTAAGGCGAAAGTGGCTTGGGAAGTGGTTTGTCTTCCTAAGGATGAAGGTGGTTTAGGTATTCGTCGTTTGGATATCTTTAATAAGGCTCTTATGGTCTCGCATATTTGGAAGCTCTTAATTCTCAAAGAATCTCTTTGGGTGAAATGGATACATGAATATAAGCTTAAAGGTAGGAATTTTTGGGAGATTCCTTGTCGTGGTAATATGACGTGGGGATGGCGTAAAATTCTTCAATTAAGGCCTATTATTAGGGAATTCATTTGGTATAAGATAGGTGATGGGTCCAAGATTTCGGTTTGGTCGGATATGTGGTGCCCGGAGAGTCCGTTAGCTAAAACTATTTCATCTAGGGATATTCATCGTGCGGGCTTTAATTTCGATACTAAAGTTAAGGATGTCATTCGTGATGGTCAGTGGTTATGGCCTGGTTTCATTAGAGGTAAATATCCTTTTCTTGATAATATTGGTATACCAGTTATTCGTGAGGGTGTTTTGGATAGTTTGCCATGGAGGAGTGAAGGAAATGCTCTTAAACCATTTTCGGTTTCTAATGTATGGTCTTCGATTCGTCCGCGGGATCTAAAGGTGCCTTGGTATGATCTTGTGTGGTTTTCTTGTTGTATTCCGCGGCATTCTTTTAATTTGTGGTTGGTGATTAAGCAAAAGCTCAAGACGCAGGATAAGGTTTATTTGTGGGATGTTTCGGGTGCTTTGGCTACTTCGTGTTCTTTATGTGATATGCAGCCGGATTCCCATGATCACTTGTTTTTTGAGTGTTCGTTCTCACAGCAGGTTTGGAATAAAGTTAGTATGGTTGCTGACTTTGGATGCTCCAGTCCGCAATTCAGTCAAATTATGGCGCACATTCTTCATTGGGCAAGGCGGAGGACTACTAGGAGTGTCGTCTCTAAGTTGATTTTGGCTGTAGCGGCGTATTTCATTTGGCAGGAAAGGAATTGGCGCTTGTTCAAATCGGTGAAGAGGACGGTGGACCAACTTTGTGAGTGCATTATTTCAACAGTTCGGTTAAAGATGCTTTCGTGCCGTTTTAAACAGTCTAGAGATGGGACTCGATTTACCCATCTCTTAAGTTTACCGGAGTCTTATCTTATTTGATGTTTGGTTTTAGGTTTGTTGGTGTATGTTCCATTAGGTGGTTTTTCCCTATTGGTGTTATTGGTTATGTAGTTTGTTAGATTCATATGGCATGTCATATGAATTAGTGGTTGTTCAAGCGTTTGCTTGAGGTTAATGTGACACTTCAGTCACATTCCATTGTACTTAACTGTTTTTTGGGATTAATATATTTTACCGGGGTGAAGTCCCTTTTACCCAAAAAAAAAAGACCACCCCTACCCGCCCAAAATACCCAATACCAAAATAGGAACCAAGGTCCTCAAATGGGTAATTTTCAAGGGAATGGAAATCAAGGGAATTTTAATGGTCCAAATCAAGGGTTTCAAAATAATAACCAAGGTTTTCATAATAACAACGGTTTTCAATCTCAACAATATCAAAACCAAGGTTTTCCTAATCAAGGGGTTAACAATCAAGGGTTTAATCAAATGAACATGCATAATCCTCAAATGGACTTGGTTCTATAAAAATTGACCAACCATGAGCGAATAATAAAAGAGATGCAAGAATCGACCGATAAGAAATTTTTGACTATGTTGCAAACCCTTAGACCCCAAGGAGCCTTACCTTCAAATACCGAGATTAACCCTCGTGCTAATGTGAGTGCTATCAATACTCGAAGTGGAGCCACTTTAGTGGGACCTTCCATCTCTTCGCCCATAAAGGAGAGACAAGGCCCGGAGGTCATAATGAGTAATCCTACTCCCCCTCCGGTAATTCCCCCCACTACCAATCCTAGTTCTAGTCCTCCATTGCCGAAAGAGCCTATTCCTACGGTTGTTCAAGAAGCGAGTCCTTCTCCTTCTCAACCTTCTAAGTCTAAGCCTAATATTCCTTATCCATCTAGGTTAGGCAAGGATAAAGTGCTCACCAAATATGACGTTCATGTCTCTAACTTTTTGAAAATGATTTCCAATGTGAATGTTAACATAAGCCTTATTGAAGCACTTGCTCAAATGCCAAAATTTGTGAAAATGTTTAAAGATTTGCTTAATAAAAAAATAAAAAATGGTTGAGCTCGTGAACACTCGTTTAAATGAGAATTGTTCCACGGTTCTTCTCAAAGTGCTTCCCGAAAAGCTAGGAGATCCCGGACGATTCGTGTTACCTTGCTCGTTTCCTCAAATCGATGATTGTATGGCTTTAGCGGATCTCGGCGCTAGCATCAATCTTATGCCACTTTCGGTTTGGAAACAATTGTCATTACCCGACCTTGTACCGACTCGTATGACTTTAGAGTTAGCTAATCGAACTCTCGCATACCCCGTTGGTATTTCCGAAGATGTTTTTGTTCGAGTTGGTACATTCACCTTTCCCGTAGACTTTGTCGTCGTCGACTATGAGATGGATCCTCGTATTCTGTTAATACTTGCCAGACCATTTTTAAGATCCGGAAGAGCCTTAGTTGACGTAGCCGAAGGGGAGTTAATTCTTAGGGTTCGGGATGAACAACAAGTTTTTAAAATGGGAAAAATCACAACTAAATCAAATGGAAAAGAGTCGGTCAATACGATTGATGTTCTTAATTATAATGATGACGAGATTTTTATTAATCCTTTTGGAATTGAAAAATCTAATCAAAATGATTTTGTGATAAACTCATCCCATCCCTTAGAGCCTCAAATTTTTGATACTCCTATTTATGACACCGATAGTGATGACACTTTTTCAAGAGATCACACTATCTTCGGCTTAGACGACTCGACTTTTGACCCACCCACTTTTGACCACCCATATATGATCAACCAATTTTTGATGACTACGATGATGAAACTTCTTTAAGTGATCTCAATAATTTTGATGACCCACCCCATGATCTTAATGCACCTAATATCTCTATGAGTGATTCTTCCATGGAGACTCCTTTTGACTTTTATACTCCAATTTTAGAAGTCATGACTTATGAGGAGGATCCTCCACTCTTACAGATCATACCTACTTTAGAGGTTATTCCATTTGAGGAAGATTTAGATATCTTTCTAAATACCTATTTTCCTCATGAGGAAGAGTTTTCCTATGACTCCGACGATACTTATGTTTTCACATCAAGTTTGGAAGAGGATGACTTTCCCACTATGGATTTTGATGATATTTTGAGCTTAAATGTCAACACCTCTTGCTATTTTCCCATTAAGGAACCGGTGTTTGATCCAGGAATAGAGACTTTTGTGCTTTCATTGCCATACCACCTTATCTTTCCTTGTAAGAGACTTTTGCCTAAGGATACCCCACTTTTCTATGACTTGCGTACCACCTTGGGGTTTATTTCCTTTTGTGATGGAAATTATGTGTTTCACCCGGGTGGATTTTCATGGGGTATGCCTTATATGACTTTATTTCACCCTTATCATGGAGAGATTTTCCTCCCTTGGAAATCTCGGTTTTTACATGATTTTCCCATTTGAATGAAGACATTCGAGAAATCGAGTCGAGCTAGAGACTCGTGTTAAAAATCAAGCATCGTATAAATAGGTTATATTTTTTACCCTTTTTCACCCATTTTCACCAATAAGTGTAGGGGGAGCCAAGTAGGTTGTTTGTGTTGTGATGTTGTGTGCAGGGACATGTGCTTAATGATCCACTTTTGGTAATTTTGACGAGACCCGTGTTCCCGTGTTTCCCGTGTACCCGGTTCCTTCGATATGTTTTTGCTATTGTGATTCAATCTTTTATATAAATAAGACGAATTAGTTGTCCTTTCCTTAGCTCGATTTTAAACAACGTACTCAATGTCCTAAGTGTAAGGGAGTTTATTCTCCCACATGCTTAAACATTGAGGACAATGTTTATATTAAGTGTAGGGGGATTTCTATCGAAATTTTAGTGGCCTTTTCCATGAATTTGACCCCAAAAGTTAAATATTTTTCAACGTTTTTCAAATTTTTGATCTATTTTGGCCTTGTAGTATTTTTTTTATTTTTTTTATTTTCTTTCTTTTGTCATCGCATCTTATTTTATAAAGTAAAAAATAAATAAATAAATAAAATGGTTTTAACAAGTTTAGATATCTTTGATATATTAGGCCCGTCGTGAATATTTTGACTCAACCCGAGTTTACTTATCCAAGTTTACTCTAGCTAGTATCCTTAACCATATGGACCTTAATTGGTTTATTAGGCTAAGCATCCACGAGTCTCATTTTTTGAGATTTTAAATTGTGGAGAACGAGAGATGATAGAGTTAATTATAAGTTTGGTATTTTTTCATTAACTTATGTGAGTTAATTATGAGCTTTTTCTCCCATCGCTTGTTAATAAATATATTTGCAATAAATAAGGTTGTACGATTTGAAAAGTTACTTAGCTTCTAGCACAAGATCGTTTAAAAGTTGCTCGGTATAAATTAGAGTTCATAGCCAAGGCATAACTTATTGAAGCGGGACGCGAAGATTGGCTTATCCAAAAAGGCCCTAACAAGGCATGAGGATTCACTTTTTGCTAAAGATCCAAAGATGATGTGAAAATCATTAATCCAAATCAATATGATGGATCAAGACACACGACGAGAAGCAATTACTCCCCTAAAGAAATGGAGAAGTCTATCCAAAAAGACCCTAACAAGGTATGAGGATAAATAGATCCAAGTCCGAAAAGGAGGCGAATCGTTGTATATCAAAATCCTAAATAAAGAAGAGGATAAATGAAGAAGTCGTGGTCAACGTTTGAAGCATCTTTCACTCCTAATGAAGATGTATACCAAAATGAAGAGAAGACCATAATTTTAAGTTCGTCTCTCAAGATTTGAAGTTTGAAGTACAAGCCAAATATCGGTCCGAGAAAGGTCTCAAATCGTGAAACGAGTTATGCCAAGATATGAACTTTATGAGGTTTCGAGAATCCGTTTTAAAAGATTTTGTCCTTTAGCTAACTATTGATTAAATCGTCCCACTTTATTTTCGGCCTTAATAAATTATCGAAACAAGCCAAAAATGCATCCTCGTGATCATTCAAGACAAAAATAAATACAAGAGATACACCGTAGGAATAAGGGGGTCTAAGTGATTAATTGAACCACATGAGTAAGTGTTAGTTGTGCTAACTTATAGTTTCAATGATCTCGTTTTTAAGCTTGGTATGGGGAACGTGAAACTTGAGGGTGATTAATATTCATGACACCAAAGCCCTAATCTAACTCTTAGATTTCTTTACGAGTTTCTCCCATCAAATAATTTCTAAGTTAATAAATTGTATTAATTTTTGTTTCCTTTAAAGTTTTTATGTTTTCGTCGTAGTAATAATAGTATATCTTAATAAAGGCCGAGATGGATTAATCACGAGAAAAATGTAACTTTATGCTTTAAAATAATGCATTGCATGGGGTCATTGCAATGGTCAAGTGTAGGGGATTTAATAAGTGTGTAAACACTTATCCTTTTGCCACTAAAATGAAGGAAAAACAAGACCTAATCATGTGTTTTATACCATAAAAGTCGGAATTACGCGTGGTTTTGTGTTTTTGTGTTAAAATAGGTACAAATGATCAAAAGAAGAGAAAACATGGGATTTCACGGTCAAATGTTGAAGAAAAGTCCATAAAGAGACGAAGATAAAGTCAAAAGACCATAAGTGTGCCCAAATTCACGAAAACCGGCTAAACCGACACGTTTTTGAAGAAACAATCAAGGAAGCCGAAATCGAGCTCGATTTTAGGGGATTAAATCTTTTTGAAGTAATTGGGCCAAGTGGGTCCCACATTTGGGTTAATGGGCTCAAAGGCCCATTTAAAAGTTATATTTTACTTTTAACTTGGCCCAAATTAGGCCAAAAGCCCAAAAAGGTTTATAATGAAACGAATGGATATTTGGGCCTCAAGCCCATTTGCATTACAAAATGGAACGGATGGAATTGAGGTCATGTTTTCACAAAATGGTCAAATGACCAGTCAACACACAAGATAAATAGATTGCTTGGTCAACCCACAACTTACCCCCTCACACGTATAATTATCCTCACCTCACTTTCATTTTCACTATCCCGCAAAATAAATAAATCAAACTCTCACACCCTCGCCTCAAAATAACACACGTGTAATCTTATTTTACCCTACTTCACATTTTGTTTTACTCCCCACCAACCTCACACGTATCACCCACATCACACGTTTTAATAAATAAAACCCACTACCCCACTCATTCGTTATTTACAAGAAAATACACCATCACCACTTTTCTCTCCCATTTTTTTTACAGCCTCCACCATTCACCATCAAACCCTAATCTTACCATCATAAAAAATCACAAGTAATATTTGGGGGTTTTACCCTTAATGATTAATTCACGCAAAGGGGAGATAAATCCCCAAGAAAATCAGGTTGCAACACTCATGGTGGTCCTGTTATGATTTCCAACGTGGCCTTTTTCTCCTATTTTGATTGGTTAGAACACCACATCTCACCAATCCCACCAATAAAAAGACTCCACATCACCCATAAAGAAGCACAAATCACTGCCACGAGGGCAATCCGTGGCAAGAATCAATCTCATCCGTTTGATCAAGTGAAGAGAAGAGAGAGAAAGAAGAATGAAGGATTCTATGGCCAAGATTAATTGCTTACAATTGAAGCTAAGAAGAAGTTTTCAGGGGTTTTGCCTATAAAACCCCCTTTCATGTGCAATTAAAGAGCACTTTTCTTTATTTTAATTTTTAAGTAATTTAGATTTAGGTTAAATTTTGTAATTTTTAATTTTCAAGTAATGTAATCTTAATGAAAAGTTAGTTTAAATATTAATGAAAAGTTAGTTTAAATTTATTTCTGTCTCATTTAATTTTCAGTCAAAATTCAATTTCAATCTTAAAATCGTTTGATCTGTTTTTGTTAAATATTACTACTGTTCGGAATTATTAAAAAAAAAAGATAAAGGAATGTGAAGTATTTTTCCCTACTGGAAAAATAAAAAGGCTACTATTCTTGTTCGGTTCCCCTTTATTTGGGTTCGAAGATCGTTCGAGTTAAACTTTTGTTTGGTTCGAGAGATTTGGGTCCGAGAAAAGGATTTGTTGATGATGTTCTCGGGTTAAATCGAAGGTGGTGTTTGATTGTGTTGATTCGGTTCACAAGGTGGCTTAGCGCCAACCTTCGGCTCAAAGGATTTGTCAATAGGTTCATTTTCTCTTTTTAATTTTATAAGTTTTTATTTTAGTTTATAATCTGCTTTTATATGCTTATGTTATTTGCTTTGGTTTAATCTGCTTATTCTACTTTTTGTTTAAATGTTATTCGGATCTACTTATGTTTTCTGGGTAGTTTTTAGTACTGTTTAAATATTATATAGTTGATAGGATTTGCTTTATATGTTATATACTGTTTAAGTATTAAATAGTTGTTTGAATTAGTTTTTCCTCAATTACTGTTAGTTTTTAGGCTGTAGTTTGAATATGCTTTTGTAATTTGTATAACTATTTAGTTTTTATCTAAATCTGCCTATTTTGGTTTAAGTTTATAGATTTCATTTTGATTTGCTTAGTCTAAACCTTTTGTTTTAGCTTTTTAATCTCCTTAGTCAGTTTAACTGCTTAATCTACTTAATCTGCTTTTTCACTCTTTAGCTTATTTGTTTTCAGCTTATTTTGAATAAGCTTATTTACTGCTTATTTTAGGTAGCTTATTCTGGTTATAATAACATACTCTTAAGTCTGTTTGTTCAAATTCCAAACATAAAAAAAATAAAATAAAAAATAGTAAATAAAAGCAAAATTTTTGTCTGGCCTGGGGATCGAACCCCAGACCTCCCGTATCACAGACCAGCGACTCAACCATTGTGCTAAAACCCTTCTTTGTGTATTACTTTGCAACAAGAAATTAATATAGGCTCTTTAAAATTTGGCAGTTTTTAATTAAGTTAGTTTAAATTAATTTTAGGCCTAATTAAATTTAGATAAAAGTTTTAATTAAGTTTTGTTTTGAAAAATTCAAAAAAGACAAAAAATATATTCTCTTTATTTGCTTTTACAAATTTAAATTAGATTTTAAATTACTTTTATTTCAAATAGTTTTATTTTATTATTTTAAATTTGGTTTTAAAATTAGATTTCATTTAAAAAGTTTGTTTTAGTTTTTAAAAAGTAGTTTATTAAATTTAAATTAGTTTTTAATATTAGTTTTTTAGTTTAAAATATCCTAAAAATAGATTTTACCAAAAACAAAAGTTAAGTCGTAACGATAATTGAAAATCAAATTCGAGTCGAATCGAGGAACGATAATAGAAATAAAAAGGGTAAACAAAATCTCAGTTTCAGATACCTTAAGCATAACACGGTCACCTACTTCAAATTCCATAGGTTTCCGTTTATGATCTACATAGCTCTTCTGTCGGTCTTGTGCAGCTTGAATTCTCTGTCTGATGAGAGTGATCTTCTCAGTATTTTCTTGGATTAGCTCGGGTCCGATGAGTTGAAATTCTCCTACCTCTGCCCAACACTGGTGATCTGCACTTGCGGCCATAGAGATCCTCAAATGATGCTGCTTTGATGCTGACATGGTAGCTATTGTTGTAGGAGAATTCAACTAACGGTATATGTTCGACCCATCCTTTTCCAAAGTCGATCACACATGCCCTCAGCATGTCTTCTAAGGTTTGGATTGTTCTTTAACTCTGACCGTAGGTCTGCGGGTGATAAGCGGCACTCATATCCAAATTTGTTCCTAAAGCTCTTTGAAAAGCTTTCCAAAATTTTGACGTAAACCTACCGTCTCGGTCACAAATAATTGAGATTGGTATACCGTGTCTAGTCACAACTTCCTTCAGGTACAGTTTCGCTAGCTTGTTCAAAGAGTCATTTTCTCTTATGGGTAGAAAATGAGCAGATTTTGTGAGTCGGTCGACGATTACCCAAATTGTATCATAAATGTGAGATGATGTCCATGGTGATGTTGTCCCATTTCCACTTGGGTATCTTAGGTTGGACTAGTAATCCTGACGGCCTCTGATGTTCAGTCTTCACTCTGGCACAAGTTAGACATTTCTTCACGTATGTGGCAATGTCTGCCTTCATGTTTGGCCACCAATACAACTTCTTCACATCCTAATACATCTTTTCAGATCCGGGATGTATGGAGTACTTAGACTTATGAGATTCGTGCATGATCACGCTTCTCAAGTCTCTGTAACATGGTAACCAACTTCTTCCATGTAAACATAATGTTCCGTCTGCTCTGGCTTCTAACTTCTCCTTTCTTAGATCTGTCCTAAGCATTCCTCCTATGTCTTCCTTTCCAATGTTTTCAGGCTTCTGTGCTTGGAGTTTAGCCTCTAATATCTGCTTGGGTAGATCCAAGCTAATGGTCATAACTAAGGCTCGAACTCTCATGGGAGGACCAGTTCCCTTGCGGCTTAGTGCATCTGCAACCACATTGGATTTACCTGGGTGGTATTTGATGTCACAATCGTAGTCACTGAGAAGCTCTATCCAACGACATTGTCTCATGTTCAGCTCCTTTTGGTCTAGAATGTGTTTCAAACTCTTGTGGTCGGTATGTATAGTACACTCTGTTCCGTATAGGTAGTGCCTCCATATTGTTAAGGCAAAAACTACGGATCCAAGTTCTAGATCATGAGTAGAGTAATTTTGTTCGTGCTTCTTCAGTTGTCTTGAAGAATAGGCAATTACTTTCTTTCTTTGCATCAGTACAATACCTAGGCCTTTGTGTGAGGCATCACAGTAGACAACGAAATCTTCGTTGCCTTCTAGCAATGCTAGAATAGGTGCACTACACAACTTCTGTTTGATGGTTTGGAAGGCTGATTCCTATTTTTATCCCCATTCAAACTTCACGCCTTCCTGAGTAAGCTTCATCATAGACTTAGCTATCTTAGAGAATCATTCTATAAATATCCGATAGTAACCGGCAAGACCTAAGAATTGGCGAATCTCTTTCGGTGACGTAGGTGATGCCCAATCCTTTACGGATTCGACTTTTGCGGGGTCTACTTGTATTCCCTTGCTATCAATCACATGACCAAGGAAATGCACATTAGGAATCAAAAAATCACATTCGGAAAATTTGGCGTACAGCTTCTCTTCCTTAAGCAATTTCAGTACCTGAGCAAGATGTTCTCCGTGCTCTTGCTCATTCTTAGAATAGATGAGTATGTCATCGATGAACACAATAACGAATTTATCCAGATACGGTCTACACACTCGATTCATGAGGTCCATGAATATGGCTGATGCGTTGGTCAATCCAAAGGGCATGACCTGAAATTGGTAGTGACCGTAACGGGTTCCGAAAGCTTTCTTTGGTATATCTTCCTCTCTGACCCTCAACTGATGGTATCCAGATCGTAGGTCGATCTTGGAGTACACACTCGATCCTTGTAGTTGATCAAATAGGTCATCGATTCGAGGAAGTGGGTAACGATTTTTCACAGTTAACTTGTTCCGTTCTCTGTAATCAATACTCATTCGGAAAGAACCGTCTTTCTTCTTGACAAATAGTACTGGAGCTCCCCAAGGTGAGGAACTTGGTCTAATGAAACCTTTGTCTGACAGTTCTTGGAGTTGTTCCGCGAGTTCTTTCATCTCGGTTGGTGCTAACCGGTATGGTGCTTTAGCTACAGGTGCAACTCCTGGTATCAAGTCAATCTGAAATTCTACTTGACGAGTAGGTGGTAAACCAGGTAAGTCATCAAAGAAAACTTCGGGATAATCGCGGACAATTGGTACGTCCTTGATTTGTTTCTTCTCTGGTCCATCTTCCTTATCTGCCTGAGAAATATGTGCTAAAAAGATAGGATATCCTTTCAGTATGTATTTCTGGACTTTGGTGCATGAGATGACACTCATTCTAGTGTCAGTCCTATCCAAATTTCCTTCTCCTCGTACAATCAAGTTTTCTTTCCCCCACGGTATACGGACTAGCTTTTCGTCACACACAATGGTTGCGTGATATTTTGCTAACCAGTCCATACCGATGATCACGTCAAAACTACCAAGATTTACTGGGATTAGGTTGATATCAAAGGGATGGTTCAAAAGGTTTAGGGTACAACCCCTTAAAATAGCAATGGTTTCGATGGTTTTCCCGTCGGCTAATTCATCTCTGTAACAGTTGTCTAACTGGGTAGGGATAATGTCGAGTAAATTGCTAGACTCGGTAGATATGAAACTCCTATCAGCTCCGGTATCAAACAAAATGGATGCATATCGATTGTTAAAAAAACATATCGGTAACCACATTAGAGTCGATGCTGGTGTCTCCTATCACGTAAACTCTGGCTGGTGCTCCTCCACTATTTCTGTTCTTGCTTGCTTTCTTCGGGTAATCGGGTCGGATATGTCCGGCTTCTCCACAACCATAGCAGCGAACCTCATTCCGTTTCCCATCATTTCCTCCTGTGGGAGGACGATTTCCCTGCTGTCTGTTGCCACGGAAGTTCTGGCTATTCCCATTGTTGGACCTGTAGGTGTTTCTAGAGTTGTTTCTATCGACAGAAACATAGGCATTGCTTTTTCTGGGCCTTCGACAATATGCGTCACTATAGTGGTGAAAATTGCACTTAGGACACTAGGCTTGTTTCCCACATATGGAGGTGATCCTGAGAAAGTAGCACTATAAATCTGCCCTGAGCTCTGCCTCTTTGGTTGGGTCTGGTGATGATTACAGAAGTTCTCACCGTCTTTCCTCTTGTGCTCGGACTATTTGATTGCATGATCACGGCCTCGTTTTTCCATTAGTTTAGTGGCGAACTCGATGGCACTCTCGATTGTAGTGGGTCGAGATGCTAGCGCATTGTCGTGATTAGACTCTGGAAGTCCACTAACGTACTTCTCGATCTTATCCTTCCCCTCAAGAAACATTCTGGTGCACATCAAGGTCAATTATTAAAACCTTTGGTTGTAGGCTCTTATGTCATAGTTGGTGCACTTGAGATTCCATAGTTCAATCCTAGCTTCTTGATTTCACCACGAGGACAATACTTCCCGGTCAGTCTTTCTTTTAGTGCACTCCAAGTCATCCCATATGCATTATCATGCCCAAGGGTAGCAATCTATGAATTCCACCAAGTAAGAGCGTGTTCCAATAGTGTATAGGTAGCAAATTTCACCTTGTTCTCATTCGTACAATCACTAATACGGAACACAGTCTCGGTTCTCACAAACCATTGCATGAGATCAACTACCCCTTCTTTTCCCTTGAAGTAGCTGGGATTGCATTTTTGGAAATCAAGGTAATTACACCCTCTGGCAACTCAGTCCCTAGCATTGGAGTTTTGGCTGTCGCCTTGGTTCCCATTGGGATGTGTTTCCCTGGCGGCTAAGGCGTCAGCGATGCCTTGACCGATAAGCACTCTAAGTTGTGCTTCCAAAATAGTTGTTGTGGGAGCAGCTCTGGTATTCTGTCGAGTAACTCTTTGTGCCATTTTTCTATAATACACAAGGATGAGATTTATTAGTTGATTGATATGATGGTTATATTAAACTGCATGGAAAATGTATGCATAGAATTCACAACAAATTGTATAACCTGTCAAGAGTTCGCAATAATGTAAGTACAAGAGATAATAGAGTAATGTCTTCGAGGAGCGTGGTAGCAAAGTTGATGGTTGCGGCGTCTATGTAATCAATTTGGCAAGAACAGAACTATCACATCTTTCGTAAGGAAAAGAGACTGGTAAGTCAAGTGGCTAATATTATCAAGTGTACTGTTCGGCTAAAACTTATGTCGTGTCGTTGGAAGCAATCTCCCAACGTGCTTCACTTGTTTCAAAGATGGAAGTTGGCCGATTCGTTACTCATAAGAAGATGATGAACTCTTTGGTGTGCTTGTGTACCTTTAGGTGGTTCTTTCCTATAGGTGTTGTTGTTTTCGTAGTTTTGATTATATGGCCTTTCATATAATCTCGTATTTCAAGAGATGTCTTGAGGTTAATACGGTATTTCAGTCGTATTCCAGTGTACTTAATGATTTGGGTGATTAATATATTTTTTCGGGGAACCTTGTTCCCTTTTACCCAAGTCGTTTCTGGCAAAATAACAATATCATACACGTACAACGTTTTTAGTACAACAAAAGATAACCTACCTACTATGGTTAGGTGCTAATGATAGGAATTCTTAACGAATTGATTTCCGGTTCAAAGTACGACTCAGTTGATTTTGGTGAAACACATATTTTTGGTTGTTTTTAAATAAAATGTGCAAAACTATTTAAGTAAAGGGCAATTAATTTAAATCTAATTCTAATTTAAAGTAAAAGCGCAAGTATTTAAAAGCGTGACGAGAAATTAAAAGGCACTAAAGTAAATGACGCAAACTTAAATCTATCTAAGGCAAACTTAAAACGCAACTAAAACATAAACTAAGGTAAGACTAAAATAAATCTAAGGCAATAAACTTAAAGTGCGACTAAGGAAAAAGGCAGGAAAAATAAAGCTTGAAATTAAAAAAATCTAAAAACAAAAACTAAGAAGAACCTGAAAACAGCTCATTCGGAATAATCCTTCGTTCGGAACAAACAACTCATCCGGAATGTCACCTTCGTTCGGAATGATTCTTCTTCGCTCGGAATATTACCAAAATCCTTGATCCGGAACAAATTCTCTATTCTGAATATGTCACTTATCCGGAATAAATCTTTCGTCCGGAACTTTTGATGATTCAAAACCCTTGGTTCGGAACTTCCCTGGTTCGGAAGTTCTTGATTCGGAACTTTTAAATGTTCCAGATGAAGCACTTGGCCTTGCTGGTTCAGAACTCCTTGATCCGGAAGTTTTCTGAATCGAAAATCCTTGATTCGGAAGTTTCCTGGTTCGGAACTTTCGTTCGGAAGTTTCTGGTTCGGAAGTTTCCTGGATCGAAACTTTCTAAGCCAACTTCTTGGTTCGGAAGTTTCTACTGATCCGAAACTTACCTGGGAAATATCAGAAACAGGAAAACAAACACCCCGAAGAACAGGGAACACAATATACACACGAATCTAATCAAACTTAAGCAAAATCAACCACAAAATCCAATCAAACTAATCACAAAGCATCTACTAAACATAAACAAACAATCCAAAACAACAAAACTAACAAAACTAACCAAAATAATCAAAACCCACTTTGATCAAAATAAGAACATGAACATGAACATAAACATAAACATACAAATCAAAGATTAAGAAAGGTAGATAGGAGAATAACAAGATAAAGTAAAGATTGACAAGAATTAAATGGAAACTTACTTGAAATTAAAGGAATTTAAGGTGCAAGACAAGGTAATTAAATTTGACAAGTAATTAAATGACAAGGTAATTAAAAGTGGAAGAACTAATTGTCACTATTAGCCAACAAAATGAAAATGATTAAGAACTAATCTATATATAGGGGAGGATTAAGGAATGCTTAGGAAGCTTCCTCCCCTCTTTCCTTTCTCCTTAATTGCATGCTTAGTCCTTTCTTCTTAATCTCTTTGTTAATTGCACCATTAGTCCTTAAGCAATTAAATCTTCTTTAATCTTGGACTTATATGACTTTTGGCTCGTGATTTCTTTGAACTCATCTTTTAATTCTTCAATAAAATAGATTTGAGTTCTTCGGATTTAAGTAAACTTCCGTCTTTTGACTTTTTCTTCGATAAATCTTCAGAATTGGTCTTGGACTTCCGTTCTTTTTGCACTCTTGACTTCTTGACTTCGTCTTTCGTCTTTTTCTTCGATAAAAGCCCGTGAATGCCCGTGTTTTCTCCACTTTTCATAATTTCGTCCTAAATCACAACAAAAACACAAACCACGCATAATTCCGACATAAAAGACATAAAATACATGTTTTGGCTCGGTAATTATTGTAATTAAGTGGTAAAGAGGATGGGTGTTTACACACCTATCAGGAATACAACTGAAAAAGGAAAAATAAGGGATACAGTATAAAAGTCCTAAATCATGCGAGTTGAGATGTAACTCAATGGTTGGCATGATATACAAAGATATCTATCATACACTAGTGTGACTGTCTGCTGGTGCGGCTGGTCCAGCTGGTGGTATAGGTGCCTGAGCATCGTACATCATGATCAGAGCGTCTCTGGTCTCTCTAGTAAGTCGGAGAGGGTCCAAAAGTTGAATCTGGCGAGAAGTGTTGGTACTCCTCAGATAGTCGGTCTCTACTATCGTCCCCTGATGACGAATCTCGGCTAAGTCGAAGAAGATCCTAAAGGTCTCCTCCTGGGTCAATACAGTAGTGTGGGTCTCGTACTTATGACCCGCAAGAGCTGACAAGCGATGGCGGAGAATAGAGTTCTCCTCAAGTAGCCACGGTAGGTTGTTCTGGACAGTCGTCTAAAAACCCTGCGCAGCCTGTGACTCAACAGCCACATACCAGTAGAGAGCGTTAAGTCTCTCCTGAAGTACCGCGCGTCCCTGATGGTCCGCACGTAGCAAAGAATAGATAAGAGCAGTATCCTGCGCCTGTCTAGTAATAAGCGCATCAAGCTGCACCTGAATAGTGTCAGGTGCTGCTTGTCTGGCTCCCGATCCCTCTCCTATCTCAAATGTGGAGAGTAGAGAGTGGTGGTAGAGGTGGTAAAGTAGGTACAACCTGATCTGGTTCCCTAGGTGGGGAAACAGGTATGCCTGCTATAGATGATGTGGTACATGCTTTACTTCCTTTTGCTCATCAGAAATCTACTCGAAGTTTTGTAGCGAAACTTGTGTTGGCTGCGACAACATATTTTATATGGCATGAGAGAAATAATCGCATCTTTAAGAATACTAAGAGGACGGCTGCCCAAGTTGTTAAGGTTATTGAAAACATTGTTCGACTTAAGCTCATGTCCTGCCGTTGGAGACATTCTTGGAACGTCTCAGCTTTGGTGCTGCAATGGAGGCTCTCGGCTCAGTTGATTAGCTAGTTTTCTTTATGGAGGGTTTATTTTGTTTATGTTCCTATAGATGGTTCTTTCCTATAGGTGTTTTAGCTTATTTTATGCATTGATTATATGGCATGTCATATAATCTTGTAGTTCAAGGTTTCCTTGAGGTTAACACGATACTTCTGCCTTGTTCCATTGTACTTAATGTTTTTGGGTGATTAATATATTTTACCGGGGAATAATTTTCCCTTTTACAAAAAAAAACAGGTACGACTGGTGGTGATGAAGTAGGAGAATCAGTCAACACAATAGCCCCCTTTGTCGGGTGGTCTCGGGACTCTGTGTCGGATTCAAGTCCGTGTAGTACGGATGTTGGTGATACGCGTGCAGCAGCAGGTGTCATGAGAGCGTCAAATGTAGTCATGATAGTCGGTGAAGTCATGATAATTTGAAAATAATAGCATTTCAAAGTGGAGTAAGTATTAGCTTACACAATTCAAAAAGTTTTCAAAAGATGCATATGTGATGCTTATGTATGCATGTAGTAGTGTAATCAAAATTACGTAGGTACTTAGATGATCATATAGCAAAATCTATATATTAATGCACAGTTAGCTCATACAATATGTATGCTCTATATGTGTACGCCTAACTATAAGGGTTCCCCAAAAATCAAATACAAAAATTTTGATTTTTAAATTCAGTTATAGTCCAATTATAAATTTTTAGTATTTAAAAATTTTAGTTTTAGATCTGGTTCTCTATAACAATGCGCTCTAATACCATTTATGTAACACCCCCAAATGGTCAAATTCAGCGGAAAGGTACGTTTGGGGTGTTACTTTTGAAGGTGGATCGATAGCACACAGTATATAGAGCAATGATCATCAAATGACATTAAAACATATTACATGAGTTTTTTTGGGTAAAAGGGACATTGTCCCTGGTAAATATATTAC
This sequence comes from Glebionis coronaria, assembly GCA_025667525.1. NCBI lineage: Eukaryota > Viridiplantae > Streptophyta > Magnoliopsida > Asterales > Asteraceae > Glebionis > Glebionis coronaria. Next base: position 400,553 of record JANFOE010000091.1, on the reverse strand, counting down.
ACCAAAAAGCGTTTAAGTACAAGGAATGTGGCTGAAGTACCACATTAACCGCAAGCTAAAAGCTTGTAACCAAGTGTGTATGACATGCCATAACCACACAACCATAACTTAAACTACACTGATCTAAGGAACTTTAAAGTAAGTAACATCAGCTCTTCTAGCTCTCCAGCAGCAACATAGAGGAAGCAGGCGACCCAAATAAGGTTGCCTCCTTAAAAAACCTTCCCAAGAAAAACCCGAAGGGAAATACCTTGGAGAAGGAAAAAAGAGTACAACCCTTACCTAGATCTCCCTCCAAGATTCAAATAAATATTGGGGATCTTCCATTTATAAAGTAAAGTACGCGAATAATGAGAAACCTTCCTGAATTTAAAAGTAACAAGCTTCAGCCGCACCATAGATAAAATAACATCAGCAATTTGAGGCACCGTAGAAGTTTGTTTGTTAAACAATCTAGCATTTCTCTCACGCCATAAGTAATAAGACGTAGCTCCAACAAGCAAGCGCGCGATGATACTAGTAACAGTCTTTCTTCGAGATAACGCAATAAGATGATTAGAGACATCACCAAGATGATGCGAAACACGCTCCATACCAGCCATATCATGAACACGAGACCAAACCTGTGTAGAAATAGGACACTCAAAAAATAAATGTGAATGTGAGTCACGAACCATACTACACATAGGGCAAACCAGGAGGTCTAAATCAACAGTCGGACCAACATCCCACTAACGAAGACGATCTTGCGTTTTCAGCTTCTTATTAACAAGTAACCACATGTGAAACGCAAACCTTGGGATACATTGAGGAAACCAAACAATATCATACCAATCAACCTCAGCAGCTCTAACACGAATAGAGTTCCAAACACCCGTAACCGAGAAATTCCCCAAATTCCCCAAATTATCACGCCATAACAAAACATCATAATTTGAATTAAGCATAGGGATAGGGACGTTAACCAGCTGTGGAAATTTAATTGACCAGTCATCAAGCCAACACCAGATACCATCAAGAATAAGATCACTAACATTAGAATATAAATTAAAACCAGCACGATGAATTTTTCTAGGGGTAATGAAATTCTGTAACGGGCATATATCATGCCATTTATCAAACCATGCAGACGTTGTAGCACCATTATTAACCTTACTCCAAACAAAGGCACGAATAGAGGGCCGAATCTGCAACAACTTCCGCCAACACCAACTCATATTCCCAAGACAAGGCACGTTCAAGAAATTCCTCCCTTTGAGCTTATAAGATTGGATCAGTTCCACCCAAAGAGAATTTTTAAACGTTAAAATACTCCAAACATGCGTAACCATAAGGGAAATATTAAACTCCTTAAGACTTCGAATACCAAGCCCACCCTCAGGTTGAGGTTTACAAACCACATCCTATGTAACCCTAGCCTTAACCATTGTCGTCCCACCATAGCACCATAGGAATCGTCTCATAAGTTTTTCTAAATCATATATAATCCTCTTAGGGGGAATAAAGACAGAAGCCCAGTAGATATGCATCGATGAAAGAACAGACCTAATAAGCTGAAGACGACCTACAATTGATTAAGATTTATTCTGCCAGTCCATAATACGAGCTTCAAATTTTTCAATAAGAACCTTGCAATCCCTATATCAAAGCCCAGATGAAATAATAGGAACACCAAGGTACTTCACAGGAAGGGTACCTTCTGCAAATGGTAAAGTACTCAAAATAGATGACTTAATAGCATTAGGAACATTAAAGAAAAAAGCAGTACTCTTCTGTATACTCGGAACAAGCCCAGAAACATGCTAAAAATCAACCAAACCCTGCATAATAACATTAAACGAGGATTGATTGCCTCGAGTAAACAGAAATAGATCATCAACAAAGCATAGGTTAATAATTTCATGTTTATCAGACAAGTGATGAAACTGAAACGAATCAGTCTCATCAACTTTCTTCTTAAGAATTAATGTGAGAACTTCCATAACCATTGTAAAGAGATAAAGAGATAAAGGACCTGCTTGTCTTAAACCACGCTTTCCTTGAAACCAGCCATGATGATCCCCATTAATAAAAACTATTAAAATGAGGCAGTAGAAACACATATCATAATCCAATGTACCATTTTTTCATGGAACCCAAAACCCACAAGAATAGATCGAAGAAAACCCCAATCAACTGTATCATACGCCTTTTAGATATCCACCTTAAATGCAGAACTTGGGTGACCATTATAACTATGATTATTACGCATCAACTCTTGAGTAAGCAAAATATTATCCGGGATACGACGACCCGAAACAAACGCAGATTGATTAATGCTAATAATATCATCCATATGCCCCTTAATACGATTAGCAATAATCTTGCTAATACATTTAAACAACACATTGCAACATGATATCGGTCTATAATCATTTATCTTTGCTGGAGTAGAGACTTTAGGGATAAGATCAATAACGGTATGATTAATTTCTTTAAGAATCTTACCTGTTGTAAAGAATTCCCGAACTGCATCAATCACATCTAATCCCACCACATCCCATGCTTTCTTAAAGAAAGCCGTAGTATACCCATCTGGACCGGGAGCTTTATCCTCTCCCATTAAAAACATAGCATCCTTAACCTCCAAATCCAAAATACTTCGAACCATAAATTCAGCTTTCTGATCATCAAATGTATTCGAAAATAACAAAGGATCAATGGGAGTGGTAACACCCTGGACACCAAGAAAATTTTCATAGTGTTTTACAAAAGCCCCTGCAACTTCATTACCTTCATGAATAACATTAGAATTATCAAGTATCATTTTAATACGGTTACGTGCATGTCTACTTTTTACAACTTTGTGGAAATAAGCTGAATTAGAATCACTAGCTTCAAGCCATTCAATATTTTCTTTTTGTTTTAGAAAACGCTCCTCATCTAGGGAATCTTCCTTAAACGCAAGCAAAAAATGAGCATGAATATTACGAAGCTCAGAATTATGCGGATCTTGATGAATAGCTATTTGGGAATCATCAAGATCTTTCCTAAGAGTAGTAACTCGTTTATGAATATTACCCTGAGCGATTAACAACTTACGAAAAGGTGACTTCAAGTTCTTAAGACGTTTAACCACACGATACATATGACAACCCTCCACATTAAGTAACCACCCACTAGCAACAATATCCTGAAAACCTTCCTTATACACCAAAAAATTCGAAAACTTAAAAGGCTTTGGGCGCGGTTTTCTAATGATAGGAATGCGAAGAACACAAGGCGCATGGTCGGATATTCGATAAGGCTGAAAGATAGGAAACGAACCTGGGAATAGGTCATAAAAATTGAGATTACTCACGATTCGATCAATCTTCTTTAGCGTTCCAACATCTCCTTTAGGTTTCTGAGTCCATGTAAAGTGCAAACCCGTAGCATTGACATCCTCAACTTCCATGGCATTCACGCAATCCATAAAATCACACATGTCAGCATTAGGTTGATAACCACCCATCGAATGATCCTCAAGATTAAGAGCCGAGTAAAAATCACCCAATAAGACCCATGTATGATTACGCATAAGACCTGAATGCCCCATAAGATTATCCCAAAGCTCACGCTTGTCAATATAATAATTATCTGCATAAACAAAAGAACAAAATAAAGTTTTATTATCCAATCTTGTCTTCACTTGGATATTCATGAATTGGTTAGTTTGAGCCATAAGCATAACAATGAGTTTATTTGTGCAAATTAAATAATTGTCTTGAAAACATTATTTGTAGAAAATCCCAGCCCGATGGTAAACATGATGCTTCCTATAATGCTGGAATCTAATGCAAGTACCTGCTTACTTTCCTGGGAAAACATAGAAAGTAAAATGTGGGGATCAACACTAGGTTGGTGAATTCATAGGTTTAATTATAAAGTAAAAGTATTGTTATGCAAAACACCACGGGGATAGCAGCGCATAAATCCACATACTATAGTAGTTCTTATTGCCTTGTAATAGATGCTAGACATGATCCTCAGGTGCCTATCTAGGTCATCCTGATGAGAGACCCTTAGTCCGACAATGAAATAAACATGTTGCTTGGCCTAAGCGTTTCGTAATAGCAAGTCACGCAGGCCGGGTGTTGTCAATACCCAGATAGATCTATCGATAACATTACGCGCTACACTATTTAACTATTACAGTCCACGGGAATAATGGGGCAAACAATAGGCAGTAATCTGTTGTTGTCTGTAAGCTGGATGCTTCTCAATAAGCACTTGATGTGGACACTTCATCCGTCATAATTAGAGAGGAGCATGCTCACTATTTGTTAGCTTTCAAAGAAGCTTCGTTATGTGAAGAGAGGTTTTTACGACAAAAATCAAAAATTGAGTGGCTAGCTGCTGGTGACTCAAATACTTCATACTTTCATAATTCGGTTAAAAGTAGAAATGCTAGAAACCGAATAGAAATGGTTCGTGATGCTAATGATGTTTTGTTTGAAAATCATGATGGGGAAACGGCTTTTGTGTCTCATTATGAGAATTTTTTGGGATGTGAAGGTTCTACTTTCCCGCTTAACACACAACATTTATTTGATCGTGTATTAAGTAGTGCAAAAGAAAATTTTATGATTCGTGAGGTTTCTGAAGAAGACATTAAACAGGCTATTTTTTCTATGGGTGATGACAAAGCTCCTGGACCTGATGGTTTCTATGCATCATTTTTTAAGAAGTCTTTGGATATTGTTAAGGTTGATTTTGTGAATGCTATTCGTGACTTCTTCAGAAATGGTAAGCTTCTAAAGGAGATCAATCATACTATTATTGCTCTTATACCGAAGGTAAACGTTCCCAACAAAATTAATGATTATCGTCCTATTTCTTATTGTAGTGTTATCTTTAAGTGTATTAGCAAGATTATTGCTAATCGTATTAAAGGAGATCTTGATTTTTTGGTGAGTATTAATCAATCTGCGTTTGTTCCAGGTCGGAGGATTTCTGATAATATTTTACTTACTCAAGAACTAATGCGTAATTACCACCAGAATCGGGGGCCTCCTGGATGTGCTTTTAAGGTTGATATTAAAAAAGCATATGATACCGTTGATTGGAATTTTCTTCGTAATATCCTGATTGCTTTTGGGTTTCATACTACTATGGTTAATTGGATCATGGTATGTGTGTCTACTACTGCGTACTCGGTGAGTGTTAATGGTAATCTATGTGGCTGGTTTCGTGGAAGGAGGGGTTTACGACAAGGAGATCCGTTATCTCCTTATTTATTTACTTTAGTTATGAAATTTCTATCATTGATTGTGAATCGTAATGTTCGTAATTCGGAGGATTTTCAGTTCCATCAACATTGTGAGCATCAACGAATTGTTAACATGTGCTTTGCTGATGATTTATTCCTTCTTTCTAAAGGTCACTTGCCGTCGATTCAGGTTATTATGGATGCCCTTAAGGAATTTAAGAATGTTTCGGGTCTTGTTCCAACTATTCCTAAGAGTATTGTCTTTTTCTACAATGTTCCGATGGCTTTAAAGGCAAGTATTTTAGATATGCTGCCTTTTAACGAAGGTACTCTTCCTGTTCGATATTTGGGTGTCCCTCTTATTTTTTCGAGACTTTTGACTCGTGATTGTCATGCTCTTGTGGAAAGACTAGAAGGTCGAATTAATAATTGGAAAAACAAGACGCTTTCTTTTGCATGGAGGCTTCAACTAATTCGTTCTGTCTTATCGTCTATGCATATATATTGGGCTTCGGTTTTCTTTCTCCCGGTTAGTATTATTCTTGATTTAGAACGGCTCATGAGAGGTTTTCTCTGGTGCCAAGGTGTAATGAAGAAGGGTCTGGCTAAAGTTGCATGGGATTCGGTTTGTTTGTCGCTTAATGAAGGAGGGTTGGGCATTCGCAAGATTGAGGAGTTTAATATTGCGCTTATGGTTTCGCATGTTTGGTGTATTTTAACTCGTAAGAATTCTCTGTGGTTGCAGTGGATTTACTCATATAAACTAAAGGATAGAAGCTTTTGGGACGTTCCATGTCTTGGTGATGTGAGTTGGGGATGGCGGAAACTTTTATACATTCGAACTCATATTCGTCAATTTTTTTTTGGGTAAAAGGGTAACTACCCCGGTAAATGGTATTAATCACAATAAAATTAAGTACAATGGAATGTGGTTGTGTAACACATTAACCTCAAGCAAAACTTGAACTATGAGCGTGTAGGACATGCCCTACAACGCAGAACTAAACAAAACACAAACAAATCAATCTAGACATAAAGCCTAAACGATGCATTCATCTTCCATCTTGCCAACAAGTCATTAACAGTCGTTGTATTCTTGAATTTGAACGTTAAGAGTTTCAAACGAACCGTAACCATTATGATGTCAACAATTTCTGTCCTGGAGCGCTTGACCTTTCTGAAAAGATGAGCATTCCGTTCATTCCACACATAGTATGTAGTAGCAGCAAAAATAAGTCTTCCAAAAACACTTAACGCCGTACGTTGCCTTGCAATAGGCTGTAGGTACTGAATAATATCATCTAACCTTGGTCCAATATTCTCCATACCTGCTAATGAATGAACACCAAACCAAATCTGCACGGCAAAGGAGCACTCAAAGAAAAGGTGTTCATGAGAATCCATTTGCGTTTCACACAACGGGCACATAAGTTGGTTGTTATCTGTATTGACCAAGTCCCAATGCCTCATGCGGTCTTGAGTCTTCAGACTACGCCTCATAACGAGCCACAGATGAAAAGCGTGCCTAGGTATACTGTGGGGAAACCAAACAATTCTATACCAAGGTACAATTGCGCCTCGATCACGCAAAACTTCCCAGGTTTGAGCAACCGAAAATCTGAGGAGATTACCTTAAGAGTCTCTCCATAACGTAACATCCGGCTTATCAGTAAGGGCTGGAACCGGAACCTGTTGTAGAATAGGAGCTTTCGCGAGCCAAGATTGAGGCCACACCCCTGTATCATGGATGATATGATCGGCCACGCTTTCTGATAATCCACAGCCCTCCCTAGTAATGTCACGTGGAGTTAGCATGCTACTAAGAGGACCATGAATATCCCACCTGTCATGCCACATATAAATACATTGGCCATTACCAATATTTTTCCAAACATATGGACGGATCTTCTCCCGTAGTTGTAAAATCTTGCGCCATCCCCAGCTCAAATCCGACCTGATAGGCACATCCCAAAATGATCGCCCACGGAGTTTGTACATGTGAATCAATTTCACCCATAACGACTCTTTATTACTTACAAGGTTCCAAATGTGAGTAGTCATTAAGGCTTCATTAAAAATAGCAAGATTCCTTAGACCAAGACCCCCTTCTTTTTTCGGGAGACAAATGTGATTCCAAGCAACTTTAGCCTTTCCCTTCGCTAAATCCCTATTACACCAAAAAAAATCCCGGATAGCTTGCTGGATATCATGAATAATCCCCATAGGGATAACAAGAACTGAAGCCCAATAAACATGCAAAGAGGAAATAACCGACTTATAAAGTTGAAGCCTGCCCGCAAAGGATAGCGACTTATTCTTCCAATCACCAATACGAGGAAAAAGCCTAGTAGAAATAAGAGGCATACCAAGGTATATCACCGGTAATGTACCTTCTGGAAATGGCATAATATCCAAAATAGCAAGCTTCACATGTAAAGGCACATTACAAAAAAATCCAGTACTCTTAGGTAAACTAGGGGTCAATCCTCAAACCAACTTAAACTCATTAAGGGAGTCCATGATAACTCTGGCTGAATTGGCTTCTCCTCTAGCAAAGATTAACAAGTCATCAGGAAAACATAAGTTAATAATACCTAGCTCCTCACAGTTCTTGTGAAACCGGAAGGAAGTAGAATCACGAACCCTACGTTTAAGAATCAATGTCAACACCTCCATAACCAAAGTAAACAAATAAGGCGATAATGGATCACTAATACTAGGGTTTTACACCACGTATCAAAATTCGTTGTCCCAAGTCTTTTCGAATTGATTACCGGTCTAAAGTGCGACTCAATTGTCTTTTGGTGAACAAGAGAATGGTTTGGTTGATTATCTCTTTTTAAACTAATAGCAAGTAATTTAAATGTCGTTGAGTAAAGTAGAAGTTTCAAGATTAATACTAAAATGACGAGTTAAAATTAAATGCTTGAAAACTTAAAGACAATATTAGAAAAATACTTGAACACTAAATAAAACTAACACTTAGAAACTTTGCAAAAAACAAGAAACTAAACCAACGTAAAATTGCCAAATCGGAATCTGATCAGAATGTGCAATAAATGTGGTTGATGGGAATATAGGAAACAAATCAAATCGGAATATGCTAAAGTTTCCCCAATCGGAATACCACACAATTACCACAATCGGAATACTCAATGATTCACCGTCGGAATATTAAACAGGACTAATCGGAATATGGGAAATAGCTCCAATCGGAATGTATGGAGGACACCAATCGGAATAGCATAAAAAGGAAATGGATCGGAATGTTTAACAGAAGTCCAAATCGGAATATTAGAAGAAACCCCAATCGGAATAACTAAAACCCTTTTCCGATTTGACAATCGGAAAGAGGGGGATGGTGGTGGTCGGAAAGCTGCGATCGGATAGGGGTTTAGACCCTTTACGATTTATGTGGGATTTGAGATTAAGCTAGTAATAAGCTATAATGAATAAGCTCACACCAAACTTAGAACGAATCAATAATGAAACGGATTAAATAAGCACTAATAACAACTTTTACTAACTTAAAATAATCAATCTTTTGAATCAAGCTATAAAAAGATGAACTTTTTAAGAAAACTTTTGATAAGTAAATAAGCTAAACATAAAAATAAGCCAATAAGCACAAAGATCTCAAAGCTTATTCGTATGAAAACTTACGTAGGCATAAAAAGATTAACTTTTTAAGCACGAAAACATTGATGAACAACACGGATCATAAGTAATTCGCACCAAAATCATTCTAAAAATCAAAGAAAAAGGTAGAATGAGATGAGAGATTAAAAGCTTAACTAGAACTTGATTAATGAAATTAACAATACAAAAGGTTTAATCTTGAATGATTAAAAGAAAAGATGAAAACTTAGTGAGAGAAAGTTTAGAACTTTCTCTCTCTAAAACTAGAAAGAAAAGTGAAAAATGAAAACAAAAACTAAAAACTAACCACCCTCCTAATATATATTAGGAGGGTATTTATAGGGAAAATGGAAGGAGTGCATGTGTTGCATCTTCTTTCTTTCTTTACGTCTTCTCGACTCGATTTAATTCTTTGTCTTTTCTCGACGTCGTCTCGGGATTTGAACTTGTCTTGTTAATTTTCTTCTTTAATTTAGACTTGAGTTCTTCGACTTCGTTAAACTTCCGTCTTAAGACTTTTTCTTCGATAAATCTTCAGAATAGGCTTTGGACTTCCGTTCTTTTTGCACTCTTGATCTTTTAACTTCGTCTTTTCCCGTTTTCTTCGATAAAAGCCCGTGAAAGCCCGTGTTTTCTTCCTTTTTCATATTTTGGTCCTAAAACACAATAAAAACACAAACCACACATAATTCCGACTTTTACGACATAAAATACACGTTTTGGTCTTGTTATTATTGGAAATAAGTGGTAAAAGGATAAGTGTTTTCACACTTATTAAATCCCCTACACTTGACCATTGCAATACCCTCATGCAATGCATTAAAATTAAAGCACGATTTACATTCTCCATCATAAATAACCCACCTTGGCCTTTATTAAATGCTAATCATAAAAAGATAGAAACAAGTAAAGAAATCAAACACTTACATTGGGTTTTGGCTGTCATGAACGTTCATCATCCTCAAGTTTCACGTTCCCCATACCAAGCTTAAAAACGAGATCATTGTTATTATAAGTTAGCAGACTAACACGAATTCATGTGGGCCAATTATTCACTTAGACTCCCTTATACCTAGGTGTATCTCTTATATTTTATTTTTGTCTTGAATGATCACGAGGATGCATTGTTTGACTTATTTCAATAGTTATTTAGGCCGAAAATAAAGTGAACGATTTAATCAATAGTTAGGTAAAGGACCAAATCTTTTAAAACTGCTTCTCGGGACCTCATAAAGTTCATATCTTGGCATAACTCGCTTCGCGATTTGAGACCTTTCTCGGACCGATATTTGGCAGCGACTTCATACTTTGAATCTTGAGAGAAGTTCTTGAAATTATGGTATTCTCTTCATAATAGGAATTTCTTCACTTGAACTTTTGAGAGATTCTTCATATTTGGACCACAACTTCTTCATTTTTCTCCAATCTTTATTTTGGACTTTGATATACAACGATCCGCCTCCTTTTTGGACTTGGATCTATTTATCCTCATACCTTGTTAGGGCCTTTTCGGATAGACTTCTCCATGACTTTTGGGGAGTATTTGCTTTTCGTCGTGTGTCTCGATCCTTCATATTGATTTTCGATAAATGATTCTTCACATCACTTTTGGATCTTTAGCAACAAAATGTAGCCCTCATGCCTTTTTAGGGCCTCTTCGGACTCGCCAATCTTTGCATCCCGCTTCAATAAGTTATGCCTTGGCTATGAACTCTAATCCGTACCGAGCAACTTTTAAACGATCTTGGGCTAGAAGCTAAGTAACCTTTTAAATCGTACAACCTTATTTATTGCAGATATATTTATTAACAAGCGAAGGGAGAATAGGCTCATAATTAACTCACATAAATTCACGAAAGAATACCAAACTTATAATTGGCTCTATCATCTCTCGTTCTCCACAGTTTAAAATCTCAAGGAATGAGACTCGTGGATGCTTAGCCTATTAAATCAAAGTTTTGGGTTTTCGAGTCGCCTATAGGATCTTGCAAATTCTTAGACTTTTTCAAGTTTTAGAAATCGCATTTTAAAGTTCCCTTGATAAACAACTCTCTATGATCAATTATAGGAACTTGCAAAAAGTTCTTGTTCTTAACCCGTGAGAGTTAAGACTTTCGCGTTTTATAGCTCCCTATATAAAAGCCTAGCAAAACTTGACTTAAACACGTTAAGGATACTAGCTAGAGCAAACTTGGATAAGTAAACTCGGGTTGAGTTAAAATGTTCACGACTAAGAAAAATTTAAAACCACTTTATTAAAAATTTATTCTAGCAATGGAAAGAAACTAAACATAATAAAGGAAAATACAACTATACAACAAGGCCAAAATAGATTAAAAATTTTGAAAAATGTCAAAAAATCAAATTTTCTGGTTAAAATGAGGGCAAATTCATGGAAAAGACCACTTACTTCGATAGAAGTCCCCCTACACTTGAGATAAACATTTTCATCAATGTTTAAGCATGTGGGAGTAAACTCCCCTACACTTAGGACATTGTGCACTTTGTTTAAATCTTGCTAAGGAAAGGACAACTAAAGTGAATTCAATGTGAACATATAAGATATGAAATATTGAACCACGAGAGTGTAGGATAGAACTGGGAAGATGGGAACACGGTATCATGGTTCGTCAAAAGTCATCAAGGTGCTCTTTGAAGCTTGAATCCTTGCACAAGATAAGAAACAAGACAACAAACACATACGGGGCTCCCCCTACACTTATTATGAAAGCAGTAAAGGATAGATCACGGGTTGCCTCCCGAGAAGCGCTTGTTTTTGTTCACCGAGTCACGAGCCTGACTCGACCCAAATTTAGTTCATGGGAAACGTGGTGAGGGATGGAATCATCTCATGAGATATGTCCTCACCAAAGTACAACTTCAAACGCTGGCCATTCACCTTGAAATTGGGCCCATTCGGCAGAGAAAGCTCAATGGTCCCATATGGAAAGACTTTGGCGACGGTGAATGGACCAGACCAGCGGCTCTTCAACTTGCCAGAGAAGATCTTCAACCGAGAGTTAAAAAGTAAGACTTGATCACCAACGTGGAACTCTCGGTTCTTAATCCTTGCATCGTGGATGATCTTGGTCTTCTCCTTGTAGATCAGCGAGTTCTCATAAGCTTCATACCTCAGTTCATTTAGCTCGTTGAGTTGAATCTTGTGATGATCACCGGCTTTGTTGATGTCGAAGTTAGCCCACTTCAAGGCCCAGTGCGCCTTATGTTCCAGCTCGATGGGGAGGTGGCATGCTTTCCCGTACACAAGACGATAAGGTGTACAACCGATCGGGGTCTTATAAGCAGTACGGAAAGCCCACAGAGCATCATCTAACTTATCGGCCCACGCGACGCGATGCTCTCCCACAGTACGCTCCAAAATTCGCTTCAATCCACGGTTGGAAATCTCGGCTTGCCCATTGGGTTGGGGATGATAGGCGGTGGAAAGACGGTGATTGACACCATACTTAGCCATGACTCTTGCAAATTGATCATTGCAAAAATGTGTCCCGCGGTCACTGATAATAGCACGAGGAACGCTGAATCGAGCAAACAGCTGCTTCAAAAAGTTCACAACCACCCTCGCATCGTTCGTAGGGAGAGCCTTAGCTTCAACCCATTTAGAAACGTAGTCAACGGCTACGAGGCTGTACTTGTTCCCTTTGGAGGATGGAAATGGCCCCATAAAGTCGATGCCCCATACGTCAAAGATTTCACATTCCTGTATGAAATTTTGAGGCATCTCATCTTTATGTGTGATCTTGCCTTGGCGTTGGCAAGCATCACAATGCTTAACCATTTCTTGAGCGTCACGATAAATGGTGGGCCAATAGAATCCAGAGTCAAACACTTTCTTAGCGGTGTAGTTGGGACCAAAGTGACCACCGGTGGGTCCTTTATGGCAAGCAGCAAGGATTTGCAAAGCTGCCGGTCCATCAACACATCGACGAATGATCAGATCAGCACATTGTTTGAATAGAAAAGGGTCATCCCAAAAGTAAGTATTAACATCATTCAAGAACTTCTTCTTTTGTTGGGATGTTAACCCTTTGATGAGAATACCACCCGCTAAGTAGTTTGCAATATCGGCAAACCACGGGGTATCATCAAGATTGAGATTTATAGACATTAAGGTCTCAAGGGGGAAAGAGTCATTGATCTCTTTGTTCAGATGATCCCCTTGATATGGATCCTCAAGTCTACTCAGATGATCCGCGGCTAGGTTTTCGGCACCCTTCTTGTCACGAATTTCAATGTTGAATTCTTGAAGGAGTAAAACCCAGCGAAGAAGTCTTGGCTTAGAGTTGTTCTTAGTCATCACGTACTTCAACGCGGAATGGTCCGTGTATACGATGGTGGTGGATAAAACAAGATAGGGGCGAAACTTTTCAAAAGCATAGACAACAGCTAAAAGCTCTTTTTCGGTTGTCGTATAATGCAATTGAGCCCCCGTCATTGTTTTGCTAGCATAATGGATTGGTTGGAAGTGTTTGTTCACTCTTTGGCCCAAAACCGCACCAATGGCAAAGTCGATAGCATCGCACATCAACTCAAAGGGTAGCTCCCAATTAGGGGTGACCAAGACCGGTGCCTTAGTTAGCTTATCCTTAAGAAGATTGAAGGCTTCGATACACTCTTTAGAAAAGATAAAAGGAGTATCTTTTTCCAAGAGGTGGGTCATCGGGCGAGCGATTTTAGAGAAATCCTGAATGAATCGACGATAGAAGCCCGCATGACCCAAAAAACTTCTCACACCCTTCACGGTTGAAGGTGGAGGTAATTTGGCTATGACATCAACTTTAGCACGGTCGACTTCAAGACCGGCTTTAGAGATTTTGTGTCCTAGCACAATGCCTTATTTTACCATAAAATGGCATTTTTCCCAATTCAGAACAAGGCGAGTGTCTTCGCACCGCTTAAGCATACGTTCCAAATTGGCAAGGCAAGAAGAGAAGGAATCCCCAAAGACCGAGAAGTCATCCATGAAGACTTCCATGGTTTGCTCAACCATGTCATGGAAGATAGCCAACATGCACCTTTGGAAAGTCCCGGGGGCATTGCATAAGCCAAAGGGCATCCTTTTGTAGGCAAATGTGCCATAGGGACAAGTGAATGTTGTCTTCTCTTGATCTTGTGGATCGATGGGTATTTGGAAATAACCCGAGAAACCATCAAGAAAGTAGTAATATTCATTACCCGCTAAACGTTTTAGCATTTGGTCCATAAAAGGAAGAGCGAAATGATCTTTTCTCGTGGCATCATTGAGTTTACGGTAGTCTATACAAACACTCCACCCAGTAACGAGACGGGTAGGAATCAACTCGTTGTTTTGATTGGGCACAACGGTGATTCCGCCTTTCTTAGGCACACAATGGACTGGACTAACCCATGGTGAATCCAAAATAGGGTAAATCATACCCGCATCAAGAAGTTTGATAACCTCTTTTTTAATGACTTCATGGAATTTAGGATTCACCCTTCGTTGGCTTTGAATTGTGGGCTTAAAGTCGTCCTCCATGAGAATTTTATGTGTGCAAAAGTGAGGATCAATTCCGCGAATATAGGAGATTTTCCAAGCGATAGCTCTTTTATGCTTCTTCAACACGGCGATAAGTCGGGATTTTTCTTCTTCTTTCAGGTCCTTTGCAATGATGACCGGTAACTTCTGGTTGTCTTCAAGGAAAACATACACAAGATGAGGAGGTAGGTCCTTAAGATCAAGAGTAGGAGGATCCTCAATAGATGGTGAAGCTAACGATGGATCATCATTAGTCACCTCTTTAGGAGAAGGAGGAGAGAACGGGTCTTCATTGAGAAGTCTCTCAATAGTACGAAGGTCTTCATCCCAATCAGTGGAAGAATCATCATACTTAATATCGAGAGGACCCAAGCTAGCTTCAAAATCATCCAAGTTACGTTCTCCAAAAGGAGTCAATGCCGGAGCAATTGAGGCAACGGTCTCAACATTGGGTAGAGAAGAGAGAGTACTTTTTCAAGCATCATGAAAATGTTCTTCACAAGCCTCATCGAGAACATCAATAGCATTAACACTCTCATATGAATAAGGTTGCTTAGAAATCTTACCCATGTTGAAGACAATTTTATCGTCACCAACTCTCATGATTATCTCACCCGCGGCTACATCAATGAGAGTGCGACCGGTCCTCAGGAATGGACGTCCAACGATTAATGGAACACGGGGGTCCATCTCGTAGTCAACGACGATAAAATCCTCCGGGAAGGTGAATTTGTCAACGCCAACAAAGACATCTTTGGCTATCCCCACTGGATAAGCAACCGTACGGTTAGCTAATTCCAAAGTCATTTTGGTGGGGACTAGCTCGTGGAGAGATAATTGCTTCCAAACACTTAAAGGCATTAAGTTTATACTGGCACCTAGATCGGCTAGGGCCATGCAATTCTCTACTCTCGGGAAGTTGCAAGGAATCAAGAAGCGACCCGGATCACCAAGTTTGGTGGGCAATTTCCTTAAGAGAACGGCGGAGCAAATCTCATTAAGTTGGGTCTGAGCAATGTCAAGAAGCTTCTCCTTGTCACTTAGAAGATCTTTAAACGTCTTAGTGTATTTAGGCATGTGAGCGAGAGCCTCGACAAAGGAGATGTTAAAATTCAATTGTTTAAACATTTTTAGAAAGTTTGAAACTTGAATATCATCCTTGCTCTTTTGCTTCTCTTTCCTCAACCTTGAAGGATAAGGTATATTGGATGAAGAAGAAGGCTTCAGGGGAGTAGGATCACTCACAACCATGGGTGGTGGGGAAATGGGGGTAGAAGGCAAAGGAGGTGAGGAAAGTTTCTCTTTTTCCTTGTTCACAATCACGGGTGGAGGTGTAGGAAGCTCGGGTTCCGTATAACCTTTTCCACTACGAGTGGTGATTGCTTTCATCTCCCCTCTTGGATTCGCAACGGTGTTACTCGGAAGAGTAATTGAAGAAGAGGGTTGATTACCTAGGATGAGCGAACCGATCATATCACGTATGTTAAGCGCTTGAGTGCTGAAAGAGTCTCTGATGTCTGCGCGAATTTCATTGCTTTGTTTTGCCATGTCATTCCTTAGCTCAGCTCGAATATCGCTCCCTTGTTTCGCCATGTCATTCTTCAAGTTGACAAATTGACTCTGAAGATTCGTCACCATCTCTCGATTAGTCTTCATGAACGTCTCGACGTCTTGATTCAATACCATTGATTGAGTGAGAGGTGGAGCTTGGTAAGCTTGAGAATTTCCTTGAGGTGGGTATGGGTTTCTTTGGGATTGATATTTATTGTTAGCACGAGGTTGGGATTGGTTTTTTCGGTTATAGCTTTGTTGTTGGTTTTGGTTTGTAGGAGGGAAACCGGGTGGAGCAAGATAGTTATTTGAACGATAACTTAGCAAGCTACGGTCTCCTTGAGGGCGAGCTTGATAGCCTCCCGTGGGATAAGTACCGTATGCTGCGTTAACGTTTTTAGAAAAATTTCCTTGGGTAGAAGGACAATCATTGTAAGAATGAGGACCACCACATGTGTCACAAGAAATAGCAACGGCTTTAGCTTGTTGAAAGTGGTTTGTGGCCATGGTCATGAAATTCTTGTTCATCTCAGCGAGTTGTCGAGAAATTTCAGTCATCTCGGGATTGGAAGTAGTAGAAGAAACATTGACTCTCGGGTTAGGTCTTGAGGATGCGGATGAATCCCAATTCTTGTGGTGAGTAGTCATGTTTTCAATCAACTCTCTACACTCCTCCGGTCTCCTTTTCAAAAAAGTACCACCGGCGGCGGCGTTGATCGTGTCACGATCACGAAAAGTGAGACCATTGTAGAAGGTATCAATGAGAGTGACGGGGAGCATGTTGTGATTTGGACAAAGGTCGATCAAATCATTGTATCGTTCCCAAGCATCAAAGAGCGATTCATCATTGTCTTGCATGAATCCACTAATTTGGTTACGAAGGCTTGTGACCATGGATGGTGGGAAGTAGCGCGACAAAAAGCGTTGAGTCATGTCATTCCAAGTATGAATAGAATTCTTTGGGAGAAGGTCAAACCATTTTTCGGCATGGTGAGAAAGCGAGTGGGGAAAGAGTTGAAGGCGAAGGTCATCCATAGAAACACCGGGGGACTTCATGCTTTGGGTGATGGTAATGAATTTGTCGAGGTGTTTGTTGGCATCATCATCCGGAATTCCGCGAAATGGGTTAGTTTCCACTTGTTGGATCATGTGATGCTTCAACGAAAACTCCTGAGCCGTGACGTGCATCGGCGCAATCGGGCCTCCGCGTCCGTTCATGGTGGGTTGACACAATTCATCCATTGTTCGTAAATCAGGTAGGGGGACATTGTTGTTGATGTTGTTGTTGTTAGTGTTATTCAGATTGGGTATAGGTGGGTTATTATTGTTGTTATTAACACTATCCATATCTAAATCCTCACGAGTCTCGGGCTCAGAATAGTTCGAAGATCTAGTACGCATACACTTGCAGAAGAAAAATATACACAGAGAGAATATCTATATAATCTTTTTGGTGCAAAACCTTTTGGAAAAGAATTGCTTTTTCTGATTTTTTTAATGTTTTTGTATTTTTGAAGAATTTTATATTTTTTATGGTTTTTGTAAATTGTTGAAGCAAGGAAAATAACGTTCAAAGAACGGATCTCAAAATTCAATGCGTCTCTCACTAGAAACTGTTAATCGTAACGAAAAGAGCCGGCAGTGGCGCCATTTAATACTAGGGTTTTTACACCACGTATCATAATTCGTAGTCCCAAGTCTTTTAGAATTGATTACCGGTCTAAAGTGCGACTCAATTGTCTTTTGGTGAACAAGAGAATGGTTTGGTTGATTATCTATTTTAAACTAATAACAAGTAATTTAAATGTCGTTGAGAAAAGTAGAAGTTTAAAGATTAATACTAAAATGACGAGTTAAAATTAAATGCTTGACAACTTAAAGACAATATTAGAAAAATACTTGAACACTAAATAAAACTAACACTTAGAAACTTTGCAAAAAACAAGAAACTAAACCAACGTAAAATTGCCAAATCAGAATCTGATCGGAATGTGAAATAAATGTGGTTGATCGAAATATAGGAAACAAATCAAATCGGAATATGCTAAAGTTTCCCCAATCGGAATACCACACAATTACCACAATCGGAATACTCAATGATTCACCGTCGGAATATTAAACAGGACTAATCGGAATATGGGAAATAGCTCCAATCGGAATGTATGGAGGACACCAATCGGAATAGCATAAAAAGGAAATGGATCGGAATGTTTAACAGAAGTCCAAATCGGAATATTAGAAGAAACCCCAATCGGAATAACTAAAACCCTTTTCATATTTGACAATCGGAAAGAGAGGGATGGTGGTGGTCGGAAAGCTGCGATCGGAAAGGGGTTTAGACCCTTTCCGATTTATGTGGGATTCGAGATTAAGCTAGTAATAAGCTATAATGAATAAGATCACACCAAACTTAGAATGAATCAATAATGAAACGGATTAAATAAGCACTAATAACAACTTTTACTAACTTAAATATTTAATCTTTTGAATCAAGCTATAAAAAGATGAACTTTTTAAGAAAACTTTTGATAAGTAAATAAGCTAAACATAAAAATAAGCCAATAAGCACAAAGATGTCAAAGCTTATTCGTATGGAAACTTACGTAGGCATAAAAAGATTAACTTTTTAAGCACGAAAACATTGATGAACAACACGGATCATAAGTAATTCGCACCAAAATCAATCTAAAAATCAAAGAAAGCTAGAATGAGATGAGAGATTAAAAGCTTAACTAGAACTTGATTAATGAAATTAACAATACAAAAGGTTTAATCTTGAAAGATTAAAAGAAAAGATGAAAACTTAGTGAGAGAAAGTTTAGAACTTTCTCTCTCTAAAACTAGAAAGAAAAGTGAAAAATGAAAACAAAAACTAAAAACTAACCACCCTCCTAATGTGTATTAGGAGGATATTTATAGGGAAAATGGAAGGAGTGCATGTGTTGCATCTTCTTTCTTTCATTACGTCTTCTCGACTCGATTTAATTCTTTGTCTTTTCTCGACGTCGTCTCGGGATTTGAACTTGTCTTGTTAATTTTCTTCTTTAATTTAGACTTGAGTTCTTCGACTTCATTAAACTTCCGTCTTTAGACTTTTTCTTCGATAAATCTTCAGAATAGGCTTTGAACTTCCGTTCTTTTTGCACTCTTGATCTTTTGACTTCGTCTTTTCCCGTTTTCTTCGATAAAAGCCCGTGAAAGCCCGTGTTTTCTTCCTTTTTCATATTTTGGTCCTAAAACACAATAAAAACACAATAAAAACACAAACCACGCATAATTCCGACTTTTACGACATAAAATACACGTTTTGGTCTTGTTATTATTGGAAATAAGTGGTAAAAGGATAAGTGTTTTCACACTTATTAATCACCCTGTCTCAGGCCACGTTTACCTTTAAAGAACTCATGAACATCATCATTAATGGAGATCGAATATGAAACAAAAGTAATACAGGCCATAATCCATTTCACTATAGTAGGATGGAACCCAAACTAACATAATATGCATTTAAGAAAACGCCAGTCAACGGTATCATAAGCTTTTTGAATATGAATCTTAAACGCACACCTCGGGGACCCCTTATTTCTATGATAATTATGCATCAGTTCTTGGGTAAGAAGGATGTTGTCTGTAATACGCCTCCCCGGAATAAAAGCAGACTGGTTATCCCCCACAACTTCTTTAATACCCTCTATAATACGGACTGTAACAATCTTGCTAATGCACTTGTATATTACATTACAACAAGAGATAGGTCTATAATCAGTAACTTTTGTTGGAGTTGCGACCCTTGGGATAAGCGTAAGAATAGTATGATTAATCTCTTTCAGGATGTGACCATTCACAAAAAAATTCCCTAACAGCCTAACACACATCACCACCAACAATGTCCCAACCATGTTTAAAGAAAGCAGAAGTATACCCATCAGGCCCCGGGGCCTTATCCTCACCAATTGCAAACATGGCATCTTTAATTTCATTATCCAAAATAGGGCGAACCATAAAGCTATTCGTAGCAGATTGAACCTTGCATAAGAAAAGGTCATTCCACTCCAAAGGCATACAATGTGTAGCAACACCTAAAAAGTTCTA
Organism: Glebionis coronaria; assembly: GCA_025667525.1. NCBI lineage: Eukaryota > Viridiplantae > Streptophyta > Magnoliopsida > Asterales > Asteraceae > Glebionis > Glebionis coronaria. The sequence continues at coordinate 380,523 of JANFOE010000091.1, read as the reverse complement.
AAAATGAGTAACAAAAACGCGTGGTACCTGTGTGCCCGTCACCTCTACATTGGCAGAATCACGAATACATTCAATACGAACTCTATGGTTCCTGCTTTTGACCGATTTATGGAAATAAGCTGAGTTGGAGTCACCAAGTTCCAACCAGTCCACCTTTGCTTTTTGTTTCAATAACCATTCCTCATCCAATTTTGCTTCATTAAGCGCTTGAACATAGACTGACTCCTCATCCCTTAGAACGATGTCATTCGGACTAGTGTCAAGGGCTTTTTGAACTTCATCTAGTTCAGTACGCAGACGGGACACACGCTCGTGAATATTACCATTAGCATACAAGAGTTTGCGTAAAGGAGTCTACAACACCTTAAGATTCTGCACAAGCCGATACATAAAGTGCCCAGTTCTATTCCCATCCTATTGTTGAGCAAGCACCTCCTTAAATTGAGCCTTATAAGCCAAAAAATTGAAAAACTTAAAAGGTTTAGGCTTGGACCTTCCATTATTGGTGGTTGATGGCTGGGTTTCAAACGCAAACTGACATGACTGGTCTTTCTGAAAGAATGCATCTATTGAGGGATACTATGGCAGGTGCAACGATTTTAAAGGATGTTAGGACATCTAGGGCTGGGGCCTCGAATAGGCATCAGGATGAAGATGTTGTTGTTTTAAAACATACGACTGGTACTACAGCATTTCAGCCTATTGTGGCAGATCATTCAGTCGTTCTGGATAAGGACCAAGGGGTTTCAACTGTGGTGAAGCCTACTCTTGGTACAGCTGGAGATATTGAAGAGACCTTGGGTAGTGTTGAGGTGTGGAATGAAGAGGCTGATGTGTCTATGGCTGTTCATGAGTCGCCCACAACAGATTGTAACCCTAAAGCTAATTTTAGGTTTATTCAATCTGTTACATCGGGGTTGGACACAAATGTGGCTTTTAATATGCCGGCACGAGTCGTTAATGAGGTAAATTCTTGTTTTGAGAACACTTTGTATGGTTATTTTCTTGGTAAACGTCTTGCTTTTCCTGTGGTCGAATATTTTGTACGTCAGAATTGGGGTAAGTATGGAATTAGCGAGATTATGTTGAATGGGAAAGGGTTTTTCTTCTTTAAGTTTAAAACTAAGAAGGGTTTGGAAGTGGTACTTGAGAATGGACCATGGTTGATTCGTAAAATTCCTATTATTCTCAAGCAATGGAATCTAGATACAAGGTTACATAAGGAGCAGTTATCTAGTATCCCGGTATGGGTAAAGATTCATGATGTTCCTTTTCAGGTTTTCTCAGAGGATGGTCTTAGTATCATTGCATCCCAAATTGGTAAGTCGATTATGCTAGATTCTTTTACTAATGCTATGTGTATTGACTCTTGGGGTAGGAGCAGTTTTGCACGTTGTTTGATTGAAATTAATGCGGATATGGAGCTCAAGGAGAGTTTATCATTTGGTGTTCCTTTGGCTGATGGTTCTGGGTACACAACGGAGACGGTTACCATTGCATATGAGTGGAAGCCTCCTCGGTGTGCTCATTATAAAATATTTGATCATGATCAGGATATATGTCCCAAATTGATGAAGGTTAGTATCCCGAGTACTATTGCTCTAGGCGTGCATAATGTTGGTGAACAAGTGAATGATGGTTTTAAAACCGTGACCCGTAACAAGAAATGATGTAAGAAGAAGAATGGAGGGTTCCATGTTGGAACTAATACTTTGTATGTTCCTAAAGTGAATATTCCACCTAAAGTTGTTTCAAAGAAGCCTTCTAAGATTGTTGATATTCCTTCGTCATCTACATCTGTTTCTAAAAATGTGAATGACCCTTGGAATACTAGGGGTATTGCAACATCAAATGCTTATGATATTCTAAAAGAATCGGATGAGGAAGATGTTGAGAATATTTATGATGAGGCTGCTAACCTGTTCCATGATAAGAGGGACAAGGCTAAAGTTAAATCATAATTTTCTATGTTTGCTAGTTAAGCGAGTAGTTATTTTTCTAGTTTTGTAAGTGTGTATGGCATGTCATATACACTAGTTTAGGTGTTTATCAAGCACTTGTGCTTGAGATTATTGTGGTACTTCAGCCACATTCCATATGTACTTCAATGTTTTTTGGTGTAATATATCTTTTACCAGGGTTGAGTCCCTTTTACCCAAAAAAATGGTACTTTGGTCACCTATCCACAACAGCTAACAGTAGCTACATATTCAGCTTCTTTTGAAGAACTAGCTACTATTTTTTGTTTCTTACATTGACTGAGAAGTCTTCGACCCAGAAACTGACAACCACCAGTAGTTGATTTTCTATCGTTATTAGCCCCTGCATAGTAACTATCACTGTAGGCTTCAAGTACAAAAAGGGATTACCTTGGATCCCTGATAGGTGTGAAAACACCCATCCTTTTACCACTTATAACTGGCTAAAACGAGACCAAAACGCGTGTTTAATATCATTTGTTTGGAATTATGCGGTGGTTTTTGTGTTTATTGTGTTTTCAGAGCCAACCGGATGGATAATGGAGAAAACATGGGATTGCACGGGTTTTATGGAAGAAAAAGACTCAAGACGAAGTCTATTGTCCAAGAGATGCAAAAGATTTGAAGTCACTGGGCCTATTTGAAGATTTATCAAAGAAAAGGACAAAAGATGGAAGATTTACATATGTCGAAGAAACTCAAGTCTATTAAACGAAGAAATTAAAAGACGAGTTGAATTTAATCGACGACAAATCCCGAATCAGAATCGAAAACGTCAACTTTTCTGAAAAGACGAGAAGACAAGAAGAACGGGAGAAAGCCCACTCACCAACCAAAGACAAGGACTATATAAAGACCACCCTTCACACTTTTTGACAAGTTTTTTCATTCCCAGTTATTTCCTTTTCTTTCGTAGGAAGCCAACACCATTAAGGTGTTGGTGATTTTTCTTTTCTTGTTGAATCTTTGAATTTGTAAGTGTTTAATCTTTCCTTTTGTTTACTTTACATTAATCTATCAATTTAATCCTTCCATTTCATCTTGTTCTTTGATTCAAAGTTTTAAAGTTCTTATTTGGTTGATTTTGATCTTCAAAAGTTGTTGGGTTTTGTGTTTTTATTGATGGGATTTGATGTTTATGGTTAGTAGATGATTAGTGATTAGTTTTGTTTAAGTTTTGGTTAAGAACTTGGTTGATTGTTGGTAAAATCGTGTTCCTCTGTTTTTTTCTGTTACCTACTGTTCTTTGTTTCCCAGGTTCCGAACCAGATTTTTAGTTCCGATCCAGATTAATTTTAAAAAGTTCTGAACCAAGTTTCTTGCCAAAAAGTTCCGAACCAAATTTCTTGCCAAAAAGTTCCGAACCAAATCTTTATGCTAAAGTTCCGATCCAGATTTTATAAAAAAGTTCCGAACCGGATATTTCTTAAAAAGTTCTGATCCAGATTCTTTTAAAAAAAAAAAAAAGTTCCGAACAAAAATCTTCCGAACCAAAACAAAAATCTTCCAAACAAATATAATAATCTTCCGAACCAAAACAAAATCTTCCGAACAAGTTAAAATCTTCCGAACAAAGTACAAAAACTTCCGAACCAATTTGAATTAAAAAAAAGTTCCGAACAGAATCATATAAAGACCACCAGCTAGCTTGCTAGCTTAGCCTTTTTTTCCCGCCAATTAAGCAGGTTGCCTGGCTGCTTCCAGCAGCTAGCCTGCTAGCTTGTTTATTTAATAGTATTGTTCCGTAATTTTTTAGTTTTATCTGAAAGTTGTTCCGAATTTGTTTTTGAAAGTTACGTATTTTTAGTTGAATTTTTCGTCGATTTTTAGTATTAATATTTTTTTCCAAAAGTTTAAGTTTTATCTTTTATTTAGTACCCGCTTTAGGTTTTGTCTCGTTTAGCTTTAAAGTACCATTTTAGCTTTATTCTCTCCTTTTTCATTTAGTAAACTTTATTTTCGAGTCGATAGTTAATTTCGTCTTTTAGTTTTATTTTTATTAATTGTTTCGCTCTAAATCTACGTTTTATTATTTTTATTGTTTTGTTTCTATTAGTTAATTGCTTTTAGTTTAAGTTTTTATCATTTTACGCTTTTAATCCTTTTAGTGAAAAAGAAAACCAATCCCTTTTTAGCAACCAAGAACAATTATTCCACTTTGAGCCGTGATCAATTCGAGAAGATACCGAGAACTTATCTGAACCCCATGCTAAATCTCTACATTAAAATGGCGCCGCTGCCGGCTCTTCTCTTTAAGATTAACTGTTTTTTGTGAGAACTTGGATTTTGGGATCCGTTCATCGTGAACGTTACTTTTTCATAAAAAATTTCAAAAACCCTAAAAGATATAAAATTTTCAAAAATCCTAAAAAGTAAAAACATAAAAAGACAAAAATATTTCTTGTTTGCTTTGTTAGTTCTTTTGCAGGTGCATGCGTACACGATCAACGTCTTATCAAGAACCCGAGCCTCTCGAAGACTTAGACATGGCTGGTGTACACAACAACAACAATAACCCACCTCAAAACAATAACAACAATAACAATCCACCTCTCAACAACAATAATAACAACAACAATGAACCTCTGCCGGACAATCGCCCTATGATTGAACTGTTACAAGCACATGTGGAGGGCAACAATGATCCAATTGTCATACCCGCGATTGCAGCCAACAACTTTGAGCTCAAATCCGGCTTTATCCAGATGGTCTCTACTCAACCATTCTTGGGGCGTACCATTGATGATCCTCATAACCACATCAAACGGTTCTTGCAACTCACGAATACGGTCAAATTCAATGGTGTTCCACAAGAGGTAATCTGTTTACATCTTTTTCCCTTTTTCTTTAGAGGGACAAGCCCGACATTGGCTTGCAAAGGAACCGCCACAAAGTATACTGACGTGGACGGATTTGGAGACCAAGTTCATAAACTACTTTTTCCCACCCTCTCGTACTACCGCTTTGCGGAATGAAATCATTAATTTTGAACAAAAGTACGATGAGTCTTTTAGTGAATCTTGGGACCGTTTTAAAGATCTTTTAAGAAAGTGCCCACAACATGGTTTTACCAAAGTGCACCAAATTAATACCTTTTATAATGGTTTAAGCATGAATGACCAAGATTCACTAAACAGTGCCTCGGGGGGTAATATTTTGGTTAAGACTTCTAATGCCGCTTGGGATATTATTGAAAATAAGTCTCATGTGCAAACCAATGCCGCTAGTGCTAGTACTAGTGACAACGACAAGCGACTTGGCAAAATTACTACGCTTCTTGAATCGCTTGTTACCCACACCGCTAACAATACCAACAACATCAACGCTAAAAACGCTCAAGTCAATGCTGTCAGCCAACCATGTGAAATATGCGGGAGCCCTCACTCTTACACCACTTGTACCACCACCCAAGACTACCCTTCTAAGAATGTGAATGCAGCATACGGTACCTATCCTCCGGCCGCTTATCAAGCTCGTCCTCAAGGAGACCGCAACTTGCTTAGCTATCGCTCAAACAACTTTCTCTCACCGCCCGGTTTTCCTCCTAACAACCCAAACCAACAACAAAACCTCAGTCGCCCTCCTCAACAACAACCTCGTGCACCATACCAACCACCTCATAAACAACCATATCCACCTCAAAGAAACAACCAAGTTTACCAACAACCTGCTTATCAACCACCCGCCTACCATGCTCCTCCTCCCCACCAACCCACCGCATTACACCAAGATGTTGAAACCTACATGAGGACCAATGATGTGATCGTGGAAAATCTCCAGCGGGAAGTGCTCAACTTGAAAGTAGACATGGTGAAACAAGGAAACGATCTGAGAGCTGATATGAGAAACACTTTGGCAAGTCAAACGAATGACTTAAAGAACATGATGGCTAGTTTCTTCCAAAGTAATCAACCCTCTTCTTCGGGTACTCTTTCGAGTAACACTGTTGCGAATCCAAGAGGGGAGATGAAAGCAATCACCACTCGTAGTGGCAAAGGTACCAAGGAACCCGAGCTTCCTATACCTCCACCGGTGATTGTGATTAAGGAAAACGAGTCACCTGCTCCTCTTCCTCATCCTTCAACTTCCCAAATTCCTCCACCTCTTACTTCTACCCCTCCTCCACCCAAGGATGTGAGTGATCCTACTATTCCAAAGCCTTCCTCTTCTTCCGATATACCTTATCCTTCAAGGTTGAGGAAAGAGAAGCTCAAAAGCAAGGATGATATTCAAGTTTCAATCTTTCTTAAAATGTTTAAACAATTGAATTTCAACATCTCCTTCACTGAGGTTCTCGCTCACATGCCTAAATACGCGAAAATGTTCAAAGATCTTCTTAGCGACAAGGAGAAGCTTCTTGATATTGCTAACACCCAACTTAATGAGAATTGCTCTGCAGTGCTCTTAAGGAAATTGCCAACTAAACTTGGTGATCCGGGTCGTTTCTTAATCCCTTGCAACTTCCCGGGAGTAGAGAATTGCATGGCCCTAGCCGATCTAGGTGCCAGTATTAACTTAATGCCTTTAAGTGTTTGGAAGCAATTATCTCTCCCTGAGCTAGTCCCCACCAAAATGACTTTGGAATTAGCTAACCGTACGGTTGCTTATCCAGTGGGGATAGCCGAAGACGTTCTTGTAGGAGTCGACAAATTCACTTTTCCTGCCGATTTCGTTGTCGTTAACTACGACATGGACCCTCGTGTGCCGTTGATCGTTGGTCGTCCATTCCTGAGGACCGGTCGCACTCTCATCGATGTTGAGGCGGGTGAGCTTATCATGAGAGTGGGTGACGATAAAATCGTTTTCAACATGGGAAAGCTTTCTAAACAGCCTTATTCATACGAGAGTGTTAATTGTATCGACGTTCTTGACGAGGCTTGTGAAGAACACTTCAAAGATGCTTGTAAAAGTATTCCTACCTCTCTTCCCAATGTTGAGACCGTTTCCTCTATTGACTCATCACTATCTCTATTTGGAGAAAGTTATTTCCTTTGGAAAGATTAGGAAGCCACCATGGGAGATGTGAACTTAGAACATGACGAAAACTCCTGAGCCATGACGTGCATCGGCGCAATCGGGCCTCCGCGTCCATTCATGGTGGGTTGACACAATTCATCCAATGTTCGTAAATCAGGTAGGGGACATTCTTGTTGTTGTTGTTGTTATTGTTATTCAAATTGGGTAGAGGTGGGTTATTATTGTTGTTATTAACACTATCCATATGTAAATCTTCACGAGTCTCGGGCTCAGAATAGTTCGAAGATCTAGTACGCATACACCTGCAGAAGAAAAATATACACAGAGAGAATATCTATATAATCTTTTTGGTGCAAAACCTTTTGGAAAAGAATTGCTTTTTCTGATTTTTTAATGTTTTTGTATTTTTGAAGAATTTTATATTTTTTATGGTTTTTGTAAATTGTTGAAGCAAGGAAAATAACGTTTAAAGAACGGATCCCAAAATTCAATGCGTCTCTCACTAGAAACCGTTAATCGTAATGAAAAGAGCCGGCAGTGGCGCCATTTAATACTAGAGTTTTTACACCACGTATCAAAATTCGTAGTCCTAAGTCTTTTAGAATTGATTACCGGTCTAAAGTGCGACTCAATTGTCTTTTGGTGAACAAGAGAATGGTTTGGTTGATTATCTATTTTAAACTAATAACAAGTAATTTAAATGTCGTTGAGAAAAGTAGAAGTTTAAAGATTAATACTAAAATGACGAGTTAAAATTAAATGCTTGACAACTTAAAGACAATATTAGAAAAATACTTGAACACTAAATAAAACTAACACTTAGAAACTTTGCAAAAAACAAGAAACTAAACCAACGTAAAATTGCCAAATCGGAATCTGATCGGAATGTGCAACAAATGTGGTTGATCGGAATATAGGAAACAAATCAAATCGGAATATGCTAAAGTTTCCCCAATCGGAATACCACACAATTACCACAATCGGAATACTCAATGATTCACCGTCGAAATATTAAACAGGACTAATCGGAATATGGGAAATAGCTCCAATCGGAATGTATGGAGGACACCAATCGGAATAGCATAAAAAGGAAATGGATCGGAATGTTTAACAGAAGTCCAAATCGGAATATTAGAAGAAACCCCAATCGGAATAACTAAAACCCTTTTCATATTTGACAATCGGAAAGAGGGGATGGTGGTGGTCGGAAAGCTGCGATCGGAAAGGGGTTTAGACCCTTTCCGATTTATGTGGGATCCGAGATTAAGCTAGTAATAAGCTATAATGAATAAGCTCACACCAAACTTAGAATGAATCAATAATGAAACGGATTAAATAAGCACTAATAACAACTTTTACTAACTTAAAATAATTAATCTTTTGAATCAAGCTATAAAAAGATGAACTTTTTAAGAAAACTTTTGATAAGTAAATAAGCTAAACATAAAAATAAGCCAATAAGCACAAAGATCTCAAAGCTTATTCTTATGAAAACTTACGTAGGCATAAAAAGATTAACTTTTTAAGCACGAAAACATTGATGAACAACACGGATCATAAGTAATTCGCACCAAAATCAATCTAAAAATCAAAGAAAGCTAGAATGAGATGAGAGATTAAAAGCTTAACTAGAACTTGATTAATGAAATTAACAATACAAAAGGTTTAATCTTGAAAGATTAAAAGAAAAGATGAAAACTTAGTGAGAGAAAGTTTAGAACTTTCTCTCTCTAAAACTAGAAAGAAAAGTGAAAAATGAAAACAAAAACTAAAAACTAACCACCCTCCTAATGTGTATTAGGAGGGTATTTATAGGGAAAATGGAAGGAGTGCATGTGTTGCATCTTCTTTCTTTCATTACGTCTTCTCGACTCGATTTAATTCTTTGTCTTTTCTCGACGTCGTCTCGGGATTTGAACTTGTCTTGTTAATATTCTTCTTTAATTTAGACTTGAGTTCTTCGACTTCATTAAACTTCCGTCTTTAGACTTTTTCTTCGATAAATCTTCAGAATAGGCTTTGAACTTCCGTTCTTTTTGCACTCTTGATCTTTTGACTTCGTCTTTTCCCGTTTTCTTCGATAAAAGCCCGTGAAAGCCCGTGTTTTCTTCCTTTTTCATATTTTGGTCCTAAAACACAATAAAAACACAAACCACGCATAATTCTGACTTTTACGACATAAAATACACGTTTTGGTCTTGTTATTATTGGAAATAAGTGGTAAAAGGATAAGTGTTTTCACACTTATTAATCACCCTGTCTCAGGCCACGTTTACCTTTAAAGAACTCATGAACATCATCATTAATGGAGATCGAATACGAAACAAAAGTAATACAGGCCATAATCCATTTCACTATAGTAGGATGGAACCCAAACTGACATAATATGCATTTAAGAAAACTCCAGTCAACGGTATCATAAGCTTTTTTAATATGAATCTTAAACGCACACCTCGGGGACCCCTTATTTCTATGATAATTATGCATCAGTTCTTGGGTAAGAAGGATGTTGTCTGTAATACGCCTCCCCAGAATAAAAGCAAACTGGTTATCCCCCACAACTTCTTTAATACCCTCTATAATACGGACTGTAACAATCTTGCTAATGCACTTGTATAATACATTACAACAAGAGATAGGTCGATAATCAATAACTTTTGTTGGAGTTGCGACCCTTGGGATAAGCGTAAGAATAGTATGATTAATCTCTTTCAGGAAGTGACCATTCACAAAAAAAATCCCTAACAGCCTAACACACATCACCACCAACAATGTCCCAACCATGTTTAAAGAAAGCAGAAGTATACCCATCAGGCCCCGGGGCCTTATCCTCACCAATTGCAAACATGGCATCTTTAATTTCATTATCCAAAACAGGGCGAACCATAAAGCTATTCGTAGCAGACTGAACCTTGCATAAGAAAAGGTCATTCCACTCCAAAGGCATACAATGTGTAGCAACACCTAAAAAGTTCTAAAAATGAGTAACAAAAACGCGTGGTACCTGTGTGCCCGTCACCTCTACATTGGCAGAATCACGAATACATTCAATACGAACTCTATGGTTCCTGCTTTTGACCGATTTATGGAAATAAGCTGAGTTGGAGTCACCAAGTTCCAACCAGTCCACCTTCGCTTTTTGTTTCAATAACCATTCCTCATCCAATTTTGCTTCATTAAACGCTTGAACATAGACTGACTCCTCATCCCTTAGAACGCTGTCATTCGGACTAGTGTCAAGGGCTTTTTGAACTTCATCTAGTTCAGTACGCAGACGGGACACACGCTCGTGAATATTACCATTAGCATACAAGAGTTTGCGTAAAGGAGTCTACAACACCTTAAGATTCTGCACAAGCCGATACATAAAGTGCCCAGTTCTATTCCCATCCTATTGCGGAGCAAGCACCTCCTTAAATTGAGCCTTATAAGCCAAAAAATTGAAAAACTTAAAAGGTTTAGGCTTGGACCTTCCATTATTGGTGGTTGATGGCTGGGTTTCAAACGCAAACTGACATGACTGGTCTTTCTGAAAGAATGCATCGATTGAGGGATACTATGGCAGGTGCAACGATTTTAAAGGATGTTAGGACATCTAGGACTGGGGCCTCGAATGGGCATGAGGATGAAGATGTTGCTGTTTTAAAACATACGACTGGTACTACACCATTTCAGCCTATTGTGGCAGATCATTCAGTCGTTCTGGATAAGGACCAAGGGGTTTCAACTGTGGTGAAGCCTACTCTTGGTACAGCTGGAGATATTGAAGAGACCTTGGGTAGTGTTGAGGTGTGGAATGAACAGGCTGATGTGTCTATGGCTGTTCATGAGTCGCCCACAACAGATTGTAACCCTAAAGCTAATTTTAGGTTTATTCAATCTGTTACATCGGGGTTGGACACAAATGTGGCTTTTAATATGCCGGCACGAGTCGTTAATGAGGTAAATTCTTGTTTTGAGAACACTTTGTATGGTTATTTTCTTGGTAAACATCTTGCTTTTCCTGTGGTCGAATATTTTGTACGTCAGAATTGGGGTAAGTATGGAATTAGCAAGATTATGTTGAATGGGAAAGGGTTTTTCTTCTTTAAGTTTAAAACTAAGAAGGGTTTGGAAGTGGTACTTGAGAATGGACCATGGTTGATTCGTAAAATTCCTATTATTCTCAAGCAATGGGATCTAGATACAAGGTTACATAAGGAGCAGTTATCTAGTATCCAGGTATGGGTAAAGATTCATGATGTTCCTTTACAGGTTTTCTCAGAGGATGGTCTTAGTATCATTGCATCCTAAATTGGTAAGTCGATTATGCTAGATTCTTTTACTAATGCTATGTGTATTGACTCTTGGGGTAGGAGCAGTTTTGCACGTTGTTTGATTGAAATTAATGCGGATATGGAGCTCAAGGAGAGTTTATCATTTGGTGTTCCTTTGGCTGATGGTTCTGGGTACACAACGGAGACGGTTACCATTGCATATGAGTGGAAGCCTCCTCGGTGTGCTCATTATAAAATATTTGATCATGATCAGGATATATGTCCCAAATTGATGAAGGTTAGTATCCCGAGTACTATTGCTCTAGGCGTGCATAATGTTGGTGAACAAGTGAATGATGGTTTTAAAACCGTGACCCGTAACAAGAAATGATGTAAGAAGAAGAATGGAGGGTTCCATGTTGGAACTAATACTTTGTATGTTCCTAAAGTGAATATTCCACCTAAAGTTGTTTCAAAGAAGCCTTCTAAGATTGTTGATATTCCTTCGTCATCTACATCTGTTTCTAAAATGTGAATGACCCTTGGAATACTAGGGGTATTGCAACATCAAATGCTTATGATATTCTAAAAGAATCGGATGAGGAAGATGTTGAGAATATTTATGATGAGGCTGCTAACCTGTTCCATGATAAGAGGGACAAGGCTAAAGTTAAATCATAATTTTCTATGTTTGCTAGTTAAGCGAGTAGTTATTTTTCTAGTTTTGTAAGTGTGTATGGCATGTCATATACACTAGTTTAGGTGTTTATCAAGCACTTGTGCTTGAGATTATTGTGGTACTTCAGCCACATTCCATATGTACTTCAATGTTTTTTGGTGTAATATATCTTTTACCGGGGTTGAGTCCCTTTTACCCAAAAAAATGGTACTTTGGTCACCTATCCACAACAGCTAACAGTAGCTACATATTCAGCTTCTTTTGAAGAACTAGCTACTATTGTTTGTTTCTTACATTGACTGAGAAGTCTTCGACCCAGAAACTGACAACCACCAGTAGTTGATTTTCTATCGTTATTAGCCCCTGCATAGTAACTATCACTGTAGGCTTCAAGTACAAAAAGGGATTACCTTGGATCCCTGATAGGTGTGAAAACACCCATCCTTTTACCACTTATAACTGGCTAAAACGAGACCAAAACGCGTGTTTAATATCATTTGTTTGGAATTATGTGTGGTTTTTGTGTTTATTGTGTTTTCAGAGCCAACCGGATGGATAATGGAGAAAACATGGGATTGCACGAGTTTTATGGAAGAAAAAGACTCAAGACGAAGTCTATTGTCCAAGAGATGCAAAAGATTTGAAGTCACTAGGCCTATTTGAAGATTTATCGAAGAAAAGGACAAAAGATGGAAGATTTACATATGTCGAAGAAACTCAAGTCTATTAAACGAAGAAATTAAAAGACGAGTTGAATTTAATCGACGACAAATCCCGAATCAGAATCGAAAACGTCAACTTTTCTGAAAAGACGAGAAGACAAGAAGAACAGGAGAAAGCCCACTCACCAACCAAAGACAAGGACTATATAAAGACCACCCTTCACACTTTTTGACAAGTTTTTTCATTCCCAGTTATTTCCTTTTCATTCGTAGGAAGCCAACACCATTAAGGTGTTGGTGATTTTTCTTTTCTTGTTGAATCTTTGAATTTGTAAGTGTTTAATCTTTCCTTTTGTTTACTTTACATTAATCTATCAATTTAATCCTTCCATTTCATCTTGTTCTTTGATTCAATGTTTTAAAGTTCTTATTTGGTTGATTTTGATCTTCAAAAGTTGTTGGGTTTTGTGTTTTTATTGATGGGATTTGATGTTTATGGTTAGTAGATGATTAGTGATTAGTTTTGTTTAAGTTTTGGTTAAGAACTTGGTTGATTGTTGGTAAAATCGTGTTCCTCTGTTTTTTTTTCTGTTACCTACTGTTCTTTGTTTCCCAGGTTCCGAACCAGATTTTTAGTTCCGATCCAGATTAATTTAAAAAAGTTCCGAACCAAGTTTCTTGCCAAAAAGTTCCGAACCAAATTTCTTGCCAAAAAGTTCTGAACCAAATCTTTATGCTAAAGTTCCGATCCAGATTTTATAAAAAAGTTCCGAACCGGATATTTCTTAAAAAGTTCCGATCCAGATTCTTTTTTAAAAAAAAAAAAAAAAAGTTCCGAACAAAAATCTTCCGAACCAAAACAAAAATCTTCCAAACAAATATAATAATCTTCCGAACCAAAACAAAATCTTCCGAACAAGTTAAAATCTTCCGAACAAAGTACAAAAACTTCCGAACCAATTTGAATTAAAAAAAAAAGTTCCGAACAGAATCATATAAAGACCACCAGCTAGCTTGCTAGCTTAGCCTTTTTTTCCCGCCAATTAAGCAGGTTGCCTGGCTGCTTCCAGCAGCTAGCCTGCTAGCTTGTTTATTTAATAGTATTGTTCCGTAATTGTTTAGTTTTATCTGAAAGTTGTTCCGAATTTATTTTTGAAATTTACGTATTTTTAGTTGAATTTTTCGTCGATTTTTAGTATTAATATTTTTTTCCAAAAGTTTAAGTTTTATCTTTTATTTAGTACCCGCTTTAGGTTTTCTCGTTTAGCTTTAAAGTACCATTTTAGCTTTATTCTCTCCTTTTTCATTTAGTAAACTTTATTTTCGAGTCGATAGTTAATTTCGTCTTTTAGTTTTATTTTTATTAATTGTTTCGTTCTAAATCTACGTTTTATTATTTTTATTGTTTTGTTTCTATTAGTTAATTGCTTTTAGTTTAAGTTTTTATCATTTTACGCTTTTAATCCTTTTAGTAAAAAAGAAAACCAATCCCTTTTTAGCAACCAAGAACAATTATTCCACTTTGAGCCGTGATCAATTCGAGAAGATACCGAGAACTTATCTGAACCCCATGCTAAATCTCTACATTAAAATGGCGCCGCTGCCGGCTCTTCTCTTTAAGATTAACTGTTTTTTGTGAGAACTTGGATTTTGGGATCCGTCCACCGTGAACGTTACTTTTTTATAAAAAATTTCAAAAACCCTAAAAGATATAAAATTTTCAAAAATCCTAAAAAGTAAAAACCTAAAAAGACAAAAATATTTCTTGTTTGCTTTGTTAGTTCTTTTGCAGGTGCATGCGTACACGATCAACGTCTTATCAAGAGCCCGAGCCTCTCGAAGACTTAGACATGGCTGGTGTACACAACAACAACAATAACCCACCTCAAAACAATAACAACAATAACAATCCACCTCTCAACAACAATAATAACAACAACAATGAACCTCTGTCGGACAATATCCCTATGATTGAACTGTTACAAGCACATGTGGAGGGTAACAATGATCCAATTGTCATACCCGCGATTGCAGCCAACAACTTTGAGCTCAAATCCGGCTTTATCCAGATGGTCTCTACTCAACCATTCTTGGGGCGTACCATTGATGATCCTCATGACCACATCAAACGGTTCTTGCAACTCACGAATACGGTCAAATTCAATGGTGTTCCACAAGAGGTAATCCGTTTACAACTTTTTCCCTTTTTCTTTAGAGGGACAAGCCCGGCATTGGCTTGCAAAGGAACCGCCACAAAGTATACTGACGTGGACGGATTTGGAGACCAAGTTCATAAACTACTTTTTCCCACCCTCTCGTACTACCGCTTTGCGGAATGAAATCATTAATTTTGAATAAAAGTACGATGAGTCTTTTAGTGAATCTTGGGACCGTTTTAAAGATCTTTTAAGAAAGTGCCCACAACATGGTTTTACCAAAGTGCACCAAATTAATACCTTTTATAATGGTTTAAGCATGAATGACCAAGATTCACTAAACAGTGCCTCGGGGGGTAATATTTTGGTTAAGACTTCTAATGCCGCTTGGGATATTATTGAAAATAAGTCTCGTGTGCAAACCAATGCCGCTAGTGCTAGTACTAGTGACAATGACAAGCGACTTGGCAAAATTACTACGCTTCTTGAATCGCTTGTTACCCACACCGCTAACAATACCAACAACATCAACGCTAAAAACGCTCAAGTCAATGCTGTCAGCCAACCATGTGAAATATGCGGGGGCCCTCACTCTTACACCACTTGTACCACCACCCAAGACTACCCTTCTGAGAATGTGAATGCAGCATACGGTACCTATCCTCCGGCCGCTTATCAAGCTCGTCCTCAAGGAGACCGCAACTTGCTTAGCTATCGCTCAAACAACTTTCTCTCACCGCCCGGTTTTCCTCCTAACAACCCAAACCAACAACAAAACCTCAGTCGCCCTCCTCAACAACAACCTCGTGCACCATACCAACCACCTCATAAACAACCATATCCACCTCAAAGAAACAACCAAGTTTACCAACAACCTGCTTATCAACCACCCGCCTACCATGCTCCTCCTCCCAACCAACCCACCGCATTACACCAAGATGTTGAAACCTACATGAGGACCAATGATGTGATCGTGGAAAATCTCCAGCGGGAAGTGCTCAACTTGAAAGCAGACATGGTGAAACAAGGAAACGATCTGAGAGCTGATATGAGAAACACTTTGGCAAGTCAAATGAATGACTTAAAGAACATGATGGCTAGTTTCTTCCAAAGTGATCAACCCTCTTCTTCGGGTACTCTTTCGAGTAACACCGTTGCGAATCCAAGAGGGGAGATGAAAGCAATCACCACTCGTAGTGGCAAAGGTACCAAGGAACCCGAGCTTCCTATACCTCCACCGGTGATTGTGACTAAGGAAAACGAGTCACCTGCTCCTCTTCCCCATCCTTCTACTTCTCCAATTCCTCCACCTCTTACTTCTACCCCTCCTCCACCCAAGGATGTGAGTGATCCTACTATTTCAAAGCCTTCCTCTTCTTCCGATATACCTTATCCTTCAAGGTTGAGGAAAGAGAAGCTCAAAAGCAAGGATGATATTCAAGTTTTGGACTTTCTTAAAATGTTTAAACAATTGAATTTTAACATCTCCTTCGCTGAGGCTCTTGCTCACATGCCTAAATACGCGAAAATGTTCAAAGATCTTCTTAGCGACAAGGAGAAGCTTCTTGATATTGCTAACACCCAACTTAATGAGAATTGCTCTGCAGTGCTCTTAAGGAAATTGCCAACTAAACTTGGTGATCCGGGTCGTTTCTTAATCCCTTGCAACTTCCCGGGAGTAGAGAATTGCATGGCCCTAGCCGATCTAGGTGCCAGTATTAAATTAATGCCTTTAAGTGTTTGGAAGCAATTATCTCTCCCTGAGCTAGTCCCAACCAAAATGACTTTGGAATTAGATAACCGTACGGTTGCTTATCCAGTGGGGATAGCCGAAGACGTTCTTGTAGGAGTCGACAAATTCACTTTTCCTGCCGATTTCGTTGTCGTTAACTACGACATGGACCCTCGTGTGCCGTTGATCGTTGGTCGTCCATTCCTGAGGACCGGTCGCACTCTCATCGATGTTGAGGCGGGTGAGCTTATCATGAGAGTGGATGACGATAAAATCGTTTTCAACATGGGAAAGCTTTCTAAACAGCCTTATTCATACGAGAGTGTTACTTGTATCGACGTTCTTGATGAGGCTTATGAAGAACACTTCAAAGATGCTTGTAAAAGTATTCCTACCTCTCTTCCCAATGTTGAGACCGTTTCCTCTATTGACTCATCACTATCTCTATTTGGAGAAAGTGATTTCCTTTGGAAAGATTTGGAAGCCACCATGGGAGATGTGAACTTAGAACATGACGATTCTCCCACCGATTGGGATGAAGATCTTCGCCTCATTGAGAACCTTCTTAAAGAAGACAATATTTCTCCACCATCTCCCAAGGATATTGCTATCGATGAACCGACTTTGAATACGCCTCCCATCGAAAATCCTCCGGATTTAGAACTTAAGGAGTTGCCGCCCCATCTCTAGTACGTGTTCCTTGAAGATAAGAAGAAGTCGCCCGTCATCATTGCTAAGGACTTGAAAGAAGAAGAGAAATCTCGCCTCATCGCCGTGCTTAAAGATCATAAGAAGACAATTGCTTGGAAAATTACCGATATCCGCGGAATTGATCCAAACTTTTGTATTCACAAGATTCTCATGGAAGATGACTTTAAACCCGCAATCCAGAGCCAAAGAAGGGTTAATCCTCGCATTCACTACGTCATCAAACAAGAGGTTATCAAACTTCTTGATGCCGGCTTGATTTACCCTATTTCGGATTCGCCTTGGGTAAGTCCCGTCCATTGTGTGCCCAAGAAGGGCGGAATAACCGTTGTTCCCAATGAACACAACGAGTTGATTCCCACTCGTCTCGTTACTGGTTGGAGAGTTTTTATCGACTATCGCAAGCTCAATGATGCCACGAGAAAATATCACTTTCCTCTTCCTTTCATGGATCAAATGCTCGAGCGTCTAGCTGGTAATGACTATTACTGCTTCTTGGACGGTTTCTCCGGGTATTATCAAATTCCCATCGATCCCAAAGACCAGGAAAAGACCACATTCACTTGTCCCTATGGAACATTTTCTTACAAACGCATGCCTTTCGGTTTATGCAATGCTCCTGGGACGTTCCAAAGGTGTATGATGGCTATCTTCCATGACATGGTTGAAGAAACTATGGAAGTATTCATGGATGATTTCTCGGTTTATGACGATTCATTCTCTGCTTGCCTTGCCAATTTAAAACGTATGCTTAAGCGTTGTGAAGACACTCGCCTTGTTCTTAATTGGGAAAAATGCCATTTCATGGTAAAAGAGGGCATCGTGCTAGGACACAAAATCTCCAAAGCCGGTCTTGAAGTGGACCGTGCTAAAGTCGATGTTATTTCTAAGTTGCCTCCACCTTCAACCATGAAGGGTGTGAGAAGTTTCCTCGGTCATGCGGGCTTCTACCGTCGTTTCATCAAAGATTTTTCTAAAATCGCTCGCCTGATGACCCACCTCTTGGAAAACGATACTCCTTTTATCTTTTCCAACGAGTGTATTGAAGCCTTCAACTTGCTAAAGGATAAGCTTACTAAGGCACCGGTCTTGGTTACCCCTAATTGGGAGCTGCCTTTCGAGTTGATGTACGATGCTAGCGACTTTGCTATTGGAGCGGTTTTGGGCCAAAGAGTGAACAAACACTTCCAACTGATCCATTACGCTAGCAAGACAATGACGGGGGCTCAATTGCATTACACGACAACCGAAAAAGAGCTTTTAGCTGTTGTCTATGCTTTTGAAACATTTCGCCCCTATCTTATCCTTTCCACCACAATCGTTTATACCGATCATTCCGTGTTGAAGTACTTGTTAACTAAACAAGATTCCAAACCAAGACTTCTTCGCTGGGTTTTGCTACTTCAAGAATTTAAAATCGAAATTCGCGATAAGAAAGGAGCTGAAAACCTAGCCGCGGATCATCTCAGTAGACTTGAGGATCCTTACCAAGGGGATCATCCGAACAAAGAGATCAATGATTCTTTTCCCCTGGAGACCTTAATGTCTATCAACTCGAATTCTGATGAAACCCCGTGGTTTGCGGACATTGCAAACTACTTGGCGGGTGGAATTCTCGTTGACGGGTTAACATCCTAACAAAAGAAGAAGTTCTTCAAAGACATTAAGACTTACTTTTGGGATGACCCGTATCTATTCAAACAATGCGCTGATTTGATTATTAGTCGATGTGTTGATGGACCAGCAACTTTAGAAATCCTTGAAGCCTGCCACAAAGGACCCACCGGTGGTCACTTTGGTCCCAGCTACACCGCTAAAAAAGTGTTTGACTCGGGATTTTATTGGCCCACCATCTATCGTGACGCTCACGAGATGGTTAAACGTTGTGATGCTTGCCAAAAACAAGGCAAGATCACACATAAAGACGAGATGCCTCAGAATTTCATTCAAGAATGTGAAATCTTTGATGTTTGGGGTATCGACTTTATGGGGACATTGCCTTCCTCTAAAGAAAACAAATACATCCTTGTAGCCGTTGACTACGTTTCTAAATGGGTTGAAGGCAAAGCTTTACCCACTAATGACGCAAGGGTGGTTTGTAACTTTTTGAAGTCGCTATTCGCTAGATTCGGTGTGCCTCGCGCCATTATTAGTGATCGCAGGACTCATTTTTGCAATGACCAATTCGCAAGAGTCATGGAAAAGTATGGTGTAAATCATCGTCTTTCCACCGCATACCACCCACAAACTAATGGCCAGGCTGAAATATCTAAACGAGGATTAAAGCGAATTCTTGAAAGAACCGTGGGAGAGCATCGTGCCTCATGGGCCGATAAACTCGATGATGCTTTTTGGGCTTTCCGTACCGCATACAAGACTCCGATTGGTTGTACACCATATCGTCTCGTGTACCGGAAAGCATGCCACCTTCCCATTGAGTTGGAGCACAAGGCTTACTGGGCCTTGAAGTGGGCTAATTTCGATATCAACAAAGCCAGTGACCTACGCAAGATCCAACTCAATGAGCTGAATGAACTCCAAGATTAAAAACCGAGAGTTTCAAGTTGGAGACAAAGTTTTACACTTTAACTCTCGGTTGAAAATCTTTTCGGGCAAGCTGAAATCTCGTTGGTCCGGCCCATTCACCATTGCCCAAATTTTTCCATATGGTACTCTCGAGCTCGCTCAACCTAATGGACCTAATTTTAAGGTGAATGGCCAACGAGTGAAGTTGTACTTTGGTGAGGACATCTCTCATGAGATGATTCCATCCCTCACCACGTTCCCCATGCACTAATTTTGGGTCGAGTCAGGCTCGTGACTCGGTTATCAAAAACAAGCGCTCCTCGGGAGGCAGCCCGAGTATCAATCCTTTTCCGTTTTAACCTCCTAAGTGTAGGGGGGCCTCTATAGGTTGCTTGTGTTTGTGTGGTGATGTGATTACAGGGATAAGTGCACTCTTGGAATCTCTGAAGAACCATGCTCCCGTGTTATCCGAAATCCGGTTCTATCTCTCAACTATCGTGATTCAATTTTCTTCATACTCACATTTGAAAATGATCACGTTAGTCGTCTCTTCCTTAGCTTGATTTAACCAACGTGCACAGTGTCATAAGTGTAGGGGAGACTTTTCTCACATGCTTAAACATTGAGGACAATGTCTATCTTAAGTGTAGGGGGGACTTCTATCGAAGTTTTAAGTGGACTTTTCCATGAAAATGCCTTCATTTAACCGGAAAATCATATTTTTCAACATTTTTCAAATTTTTTATTAACTTTGGCCATTTAGTCGTAATTTTTAAATTTTTATCGTTGCTTTTATATGTATATATCCCGGAATAAAGTCAAAAATATTAATAAAGTGGTGTAGCTAGTTTAGAAGTCTTTGACATATTAGGCCCGTTGCGATTATTTTGACTCAATCCGAATAGACTTATCCAAGTTTATTCTAACTAGTATCCTTAACCATGTAGACCTTAATTGGTTTATTAGGCTAAGCATCCACGAGTCTCATTACTTGAGATTTTAAATTGTTGAGAACGAGAAATGATAGAGTCAATTATAAGTCGGTATTCTTGCACAAGCTCACTTGGTGTAATTATTTGCCTATTCTCCCATCCCTTGCTAATAATTTATCTGCAATAAGTAAGGTCGTACGATTTGAAAAGTTACTTAGCTTCTAGCCCAAGATCGTTTAAAAGTTGTTCGGTAATGATAAGAGTTCATAGCCAAGGCATAACTTATGAAGCGGGGCGCGAAGATTGGCGAGTCCTAAAAGGCCCTAACAATGCATGAGGATTCAATCTTATTGCTAAAGATCCAAGGTGATGTGAAAAGCATTATTCCCAAAGTCAATATGAAGGATCAAGACTCACGACGAAAAGCAATCAACTCTCGTAAAGATCATGGAGAAGTCTATCCGAAAAGACCCTAACAAGGTATGAGGATAAATAGATCCAAGTCCGAAAAGGAGGCGGATCGTTGTATCTCAAAATCCCAATTAGCGATTGAAGAAATAATCATGAAGTCGTGGTCAACAAAGTTGGAGTACCCCTCAAAAGTCTCCAAGTGAAGAAACTCTATTAACGATGAGAAGACCATTATCTCAAGCACGTCTCTCAAGATATGAAGTATGAAGTACATGCCAAATTTCGGCCCGAGAAAGGTCTCAAATCGTGAACCGAGTTATGCCAAGATATGAACTTTTTGATATCCCGAGAAGCAGTTTTAAGAGATTTTGTCCTTTAGCTAACTATTGATCAAATCGTCCTACTTTGCTTTTAGCCTAAATATTCTATCGCATTAAGTCCAAAAATGCATCTTCGTGATCATTCTAAGACAAAAATAAAATATAAGAGATACACCTAGGAATAAGGGAGTTTAAGCATATAATTAAGCCATGTGTGTAAGTGTTTGATTTGCTAACTTATAATAACAATGATCTCGTTTTTAAGCTTAGTTTGGGGAACGTGAAACTTGAGGGTGATAAATCTTCGCGGCACCAAAGCCCTAATGTAAGTCCTTGATCTCTTTGCAAGTTATTTCCATATAGCTATTTTCAAGTGAAAATGGTTTTCTATCCTTTTTGTTTACTTTAAAGTTTTAATTTCTCTTAATACTTTAATTTTAGTTTAGAAGTATGTTAATAAGGCCAAGGTTGATTAATTATGAGAAAAGTGTAAAATTGCTTTATCACTAAGCATTGCATGAGGGCATGGCAATTGTTAAGTGTAGGGGATTTGATAGGTGTGAAAACACCTATCCTTTTACCACTTATAACTGGCTAAAACGAGACCAAAACGCGTGTTTAATATCATTTGTTTGGAATTATGTGTGGTTTTTGTGTTTATTGTGTTTTCAGAGCCAAACGGATGGATAATGGAGAAAACATGGGATTGCACGGGTTCTATGGAAGAAAAAGACTCAAGACGAAGTCTATTGTCCAAGAGATGCAAAAGATTTGAAGTCACTGGGCCTATTTGAAGATTTATCGAAGAAAAGGACCAAAGATGGAAGATTTACATATGTCGAAGAAACTCAAGTCTATTAAACGAAGAAATTAAAAGACGAGTTGAATTTAATCGACGACAAATACCGAATCAGAATAAAAAACGTCAACTTTTCTGAAAAGACGAGAAGACAAGAAGAACGGGAGAAAGCCCACTCACCAACCAAAGACAAGGACTATATAAAGACCACCCCTTCACACTTTTGGACAAGTTTTTTCATTCCCAGTTATTTCCTTTTCTTTCGTAGGAAGCCAACACCATTAAGGTGTTGGTGATTTTTCTTTTCTTGTTGAATCTTTGAATTTGTAAGTGTTAATCTTTCCTTTTGTTTACTTTACATTAATCTATCAATTTAATCCTTCCATTTCATCTTGTTCATCTTGTTCTTTGATTCAAAGTTTTAAAGTTCTTATTTGGTTGATTTTGATCTTCAAAAGTTGTTGGGTTTTGTGTTTTTATTGATGGGTTTGATGTTTATGGTTAGTAGATGATTAGTGATTAGTTTTGTTTAAGTTTTGGTTAAAAACTTGGTTGATTGTTGGTAAAATCGTGTTCCTCTGTTTTTTTCTGTTACCTACTGTTCTTTGTTTCCCAGGTTCCGAACCAGATTTTTAGTTCCGATCCAGATTAATTTAAAAAAGTTCCGAACCAAGTTTCTTGCCAAAAAGTTCCGAACCAAATTTCTTGCCAAAAGGTTCCGAACCAAATCTTTACGCTAAAGTTCCGATCCAGATTTTATAAGAAAGTTCCGAACTGGATATTTCTTAAAAAGTTCCGATCCAGATTCTTTTAAAAAAAAAAAAGGTTCCGAAAGAAAATCTTCCGAACCAAAACAAAAATCTTCCGAACAAATATAATAATCTTCCGAACCAAAACAAAATCTTCCGAACAAGTTAAAATCTTCCGAACAAAGTACAAAAACTTCCGAACCAATTTGAATTAAAAAAAAAGTTCCGAACAGAATCATATAAATACCACCAGCTAGCTTGCTAGCTTCGCCTTTTTTTCCCGCCAATTAAGCAGGCTGCCTGGCTGCTTCCAGCAGCTAGCCTGCTAGCTTGTTTATTTAATAGTATTGTTCCGTAATTGTTTAGTTTTATCTGAAAGTTGTTCCGAATTTATTTTTGAAAGTTACGTATTTTTAGTAGAATTTTTCGTCGATTTTTAGTATTAATATTTTTTTCCAAAAGTTTAAGTTTTATCTTTTATTTAGTACCCGTTTTAGGTTTTTCCTCGTTTAGCTTTAGAGTACCATTTTAGTTTTATTCTCTCCTTTTTCATTTAGTAAACTTTATTTTCGAGTCGATACTTAATTTCGTCTTTTAGTTTTATTTTTATTAATTGTTTCGTTCTAAATCTACGTTTTATTATTTTTATTGTTTTGTTTCTATTAGTTAATTTCTTTTAGTTTAAGTTTTTATCATTTTACGCTTTTAATCCTTTTAGTAAAAAAGAAAACCAATCCCTTTTTAGCAACCCAGAACAATTATTCCACTTTGAGCCGTGATCAATTCGAGAAGATACCGAGAACTTATCTGAACCCCATGCTAAATCTCTACATTAATCCCATAAGCCTAGCTTGGGTTGGGTTTTAAGATACTAAAAAATCTTCTTGACAACATTCAATTTGGAGGTGGTAGGTGCTACTTGGTGTCTAGAGTAAGCACTCACTACAAACATAATATCAGGTCTTGACGTAGTCAAATACATAAGTGAGCCTATCATGGATCTGTATAAGTGAACATTGACATGAGGATCCGGCTCATTCTTAAGTTTGACCTTGGTAACTTCATAAGGTGTTGCTGCTGGTCTAAAAGGTTCCATATCAAACTTTTGAATAATATCATGAACATACTTGTCTTGATAAATAAAGATTCCATCTTGTTGCTGCTTGACTTGAAGTCCAAGAAAAAAGGTAAGTTCTCCCATAGCACTCATCTGAAACTCACCCTTCATCAACTGTTCAAACTTATTACACCATTCCTTCTTGGTAGAACCGAAGATGATGTCATCTACATATACCTGGAATAGAATGATGTCTTTGGAGTTCTTCTTAAGAAATAGTATTTTGTCAATTGTACCTATTCTATAGCCATGCTTCAACAAGAAAGTAGATAGACTCTCATACCAGGCTCTAGGAGCTTGGTGAAGACCATATAGAGCCTTGACCACCTTATAGACCTTCTTTGGATGAAAAGGGTCCACAAAGCCTTTAGGTTGAGTGACATATACTTCTTCTTCAATATTTCCATACAGAAACGCACTCTTGATATCCATTTGAAACACTGTAAAGCCTAAGACGCAAAAGCCAAAATAATTGTATTGCCTCAATTATGGCAACATGAACAAAAACTTCATCATAATCAAGTCCTTCAAGCTGAGTGTGACCCTGTGCTACTAGCCTTGCCTTATTCCTTACCACAATGGCCAGAGCATCTTTCTTGTTTTTTAGAATCCATTTGGTGCCTATGGTTGATTTCCCATCCGACAAATCAACCAATATCCATAAATTTTGAAACAAGAATTGTTGCATTTACTCCTGCATAGCTTCTACCCAACTTTGATCTTCAAGTGCTTGAGAGACAAACCTAGGTCCAACCTAAGAAAGAAAACAAGCAAACAAACAGTGAAGAAAATCTGTATGATTATTCCGCTTCTGATCTTCTTCTTTTTGGTAAAGGGTTTCCCCGGTAAATATATTAACCAAAAAAACGTTGAAGTACAAAGGAATGTGGCTGAGATACCACATTAACCGCATGCTACAGGCAGCATGTTAACACGTGGTTATGTCATGACATAAACACTAACTAATCTAGAACTACAATACAAGTAAACTAGAGAGAAACCAAGATGCAAACATGAAGTCACGCATTCTCTTCAGCTTCCAAAAACACCACGATAGGAGCAAAGGAAATCCAAATGAGCCTGCCTCCTTTAAAAACCTTGCCAAATAAAACCCAGTGGGAAAAACCTTGGACAAGGAAAAAATAGTACAACCCTCACCCGACATTCCCATCATGAAATACTCTAAAGATCGGCACCCTCCATTTTTCAAACAACAAACTCGACCTGGTAGACAACTTCTTAAAACGAAATGAAATCAACTTCAATCGAATAGTATCACAAAAAATCTGAACAAGCTGATCAACCGCCATCTGCTTTTTCTTGAAAAGTCTTGAATTACGTTCCATCCATATAAAGTACGCAGTAGCAGCCAACACAAGACGTGAAAGGATGTTAGGGCAAGACCATCCGTTAGAAATTGGAATAACATAAGCTAAAATATCATCAATTCGAGGGGGGACGCTATCTAGATCACAGAGGACCCGAACCTTAGACCAAACCTGCATAGAATAAGAATATTCAAAGAAAATATGGTCATGAGAATCCGGAACCAATTTACACAGAGGACATCGAAGAAGGCTTAAATCAACCAAAGGGCCAACATCCCATTGCCTAAGCCGATCTTGAGTCTTCAATTTTCTTCTAACCACTAACCACAAGTGAATAGAGTGACGAGGAAAACAATGAGCGAACCAAACAACATGGTACCAATTAACCATCAAAGCCCTATAACATATGGAATCCCATGCTAATGAAACTGAAAAAGGATGTAAAACCCCATTTATATCTTGCCACATCAAATCATCATCCTTGTCATCATTAATAACAGGGACATGGATAGAGACAATGTTCGGAAAGCTAGCATTCCAATCCTCAAGCCAATGCTAAATACCATCAATGATAAGATCCCTAACCTTATTAGAAAGAGAGAGCCACGATCTTGTGATTCTACGAGTCATAAGAGCGTCCCGTAATGGACACAAATCTGCCCAATTATCAAACCACATAGAAGCAACCTTACCATTATTAATCTTGTACCAAATAAGTTGACGAATATGTGGTCTAATCTGGAGAAGTTTTCTCTACTTCTGATCTTCAATGTAGCTCACAATAGCATGATGACCAGAAGTAACTTTCTTAAGCATGCTTCGAGTCTTTACAGTAGAACCAGGATCCCTAATTATTTGAGAGGTAGGGTGCACTGTGTGAATCCGCTGAATAAGAGTAGGAGCTACTTCCACTTCTGGTTCCATGTTATAAAGGTCATCAACGAAGTCATCATCATAAGATGCAGAATTGAAGATGCCTAACATGGGTTGCTTATGAATGTCATCCAACTTAGTAGTAGACTTCTTATTGTAGTTTCCTTGGTTAGAAGGACCAAAGAACCTAGTTGTGGATGTAGGATCACTAAGTTGGCTTCCAGCCCAGAACCCTAATTTTCATCAATGGCGGAAGAAAAAAACTCTTCTTTGTGATTCGATTTTTTATTTTCCTTTAATCTAAATACCTTATAACGACGTTGGTTTCTCGTTTAATCGTTGATTAATCTTGAGTTAACATAGTCCTTATTTGGTTGCAAGTTTTTTAGGGTTTATTTAATCGGTCTTTTTTTTTATTTTTTTGTGTGCGATTGTGTGAAGGCTTTAGGTATTCTTAGGTCGCTTCGTGTGTCTCTGGTCGTTATCATATACATTCGGTGTGTGTGTGTCACTTGTTACCTGCACGATTTTATTGTCTCGTTTTTCATTGTAATCACAAATTAGGGTTTCTTTACTTTTTTTTAGGGTTTCTTCATTATTGTTGTTTAGGGTTTCTTAGTGCAATTATGGAATCTAATGATTACTCTATGATGGATGTGGATGCAAAGGCTACTTTACTCAATAATATGCAGCCTTGTACGATGGATGTGATTGTAAAGGTTTTTGGGATACCAGTACACACGGTGACGGAAGTTCGTGATTTCATGTACAATTTAAAGTTGAAAAAATTTGCTATATGGTCGTTGGTTTCCAGTGAACGATCAAAGGAGATCTTTAATTTGTTGTGTGGGTATGAAGCTGATTTGATGGCGAAGGTGGGTGGTTCGAATGTGGATCAAAGTAGGGTTCCTACAAACCCTAATGATGACCTCTATAGTCGTGTTACTATGCGTCAACCAACTAAGGGGTCTTCATACCCTTCGTTTGGATCCACATGATGAGTTTGTTGGAATGTCCTTGCCTTTGGTCTCTAAGTTACTGGATGGGGATACTAGTTTGTTGGAATGTCCTTGCCTTTGGTCTCTAAGTTACTGGATGGGGATACTAGTTTTTCGGAGGCTGATGGAAACCCTACCATGGGTCTGAATGCTCGTGAGGGTGCATCGTTTTCTATAGACGATTTGGTGTCCAAGGAGGCCGTGGAGGAGTGTGTTTGGTCAAAACCTATAGGTAATTCGGTTGTTGGTGTTCCTAAAGCGAGTACTAATATTAATGATTTGAATGTCACTTATGCTGGTGCAGCTGGTCCGACTGCTAGTGCTAGCAATACCACACAAACCTATTTACAACCAATGATTTCGGAGAATGCTTGTGAAGGTGTTAATATCTCGATCCCTTGAAATGTGGTTGAGAAGGTGAGCGGTAAACTTGAGAATATATTGTATGGATATTTCATTGGTAAAAGAATGACGTTTCTTGTTATTGAACTTTGTGCGAAAACTAATTGGGCTAAGTTTGTATTAAAACGCATAATGATGAATGCCAACACGTTCTTCTTTTTTAAGTTTGATACTAATACAGGGTTAGAATCTGTTTTAGAAGGAGGACCATGGATGGTGCGTAACTCGCCTATTATTCTTAAGAAGCTTACTATGAAAACGAGCCTGCAAAAGGAGGAGTTAACTCGTATCCCTGTATGGATTAAACTCCATGATGTTCCGATACAAGTTTTTGAAGAAGAGGGAATTAGCTTGATAGCTACATATCTAGGTACTCCTATCATGATGGATTCTTATACTAGTGGTATGTGTAAAGATTCTTTGTACAAATCCGTCAATTCAGGTCGTTATTTTAATCTCGACTAATAAGTATTATATGTTTATTTTAATGAGAATTTTAAATTATCGGCTAACCGAGAAGGTTATAGTTTGAAACTTAACGTAAGAATGTCGTTTAGATGAAAACCGACAAGAAAAACATTAAGTATCGATATTATATTCTCAAATTATCATATAAATGATTTTAATGTATTTATTTTTATTTCTCGTGTTTTACGTTTTAACGAATGACGAGAACTACTAATGATTGCGATACAGACGGATGCCCAAAAATTTATGTTTTAATATCGATTGTCTCGATATTTTATATTTTCGACGTTTTCGATTTAATTACGTTTTAAGTCGTGTCGAAGTGATATTATTATTTTTAAGAAGCGTTTTAACTTTTAAAAAGTATTTTTACGAAACCCGAGTCCTGTAAATGTTTTAAATTTACAATTTATATTTTCTACCCTTACAACTATTAAATTGCATTTTGGACCAAAACTATGCAAAATTGGTAAAATCTACCCTAACCTTGGACTATATAAATATTTTCCACTACTATCTTTTCATTTAAAAATCATTTTTATACAAAACTCACCCACCTCACCTCTCTTTCTCTCTTTGGCCGTCCACCATCAACACCAAACCACCCTCAAAAATCTTGATTCTACTTTGAATCAATTAAAACTAAAACAAAACCCACTTTGCAAATTCAACAAGGATCATTTTGGTATAAATTTCTCCCACATGCATTAACTTTTTCAAAATTTTATTTTTCTTGATGAACTAGTAGTGTTTGATCTATTTTTATGATGGTATGTAGGTGTTATTATTATTATATACAAGTATTGTTGGTTGCATGTGCATTATTTTTGAGTGGGTAATTTTTGGATGATTATACAAGTGAATTAGGAAGGAAAGGGTTGGATTAGAATGATTGTAGGTTGATATTAGATGTATAAAAGTGGTGAAAATGGGTCCAAATATTAATTTGACATGATTTCTAAAAATGTATTTTGGGACAGCAGCTTATAACAGATTGTTTCGTGGGTTTAAGTTCTGAGATAAGCTTAGATTATGTGAGATTGTTGTAGTAATCTTCAAGACGCTCGTTTTTCCGCTTGAATGAGCTTCTAACTCATTACGAGCGAAAAGTTATGCTAGTTTTAGTATTCGTGTACCGGGAGACGAGTATCGACACAATCCGAAAATTGTTGTCGATATTTGGATCGAATCTCGGGGACTATAGAATAAGTTTTAAAAATGTTCAAGTACTGATGTAAGTTGCTAAACCTAAGGTCATGAGTCTATTTTCAAACTCGAGTGTCGGTTTTGTAAACGAAATTGTTTAGATATGTCAAAATGGTTTTACAAGTAAAAGGCGTAAAACTGTCCGGTTTTTATAACACGAAGGTGTGTCGGGCAGAAGGTCTTAGAAGTAATATTTTTGAATAAAACTTGAACTGAGTCTTCTTCATATTATGTGTGAGTTTGTGACCAAGTTTCGCCGAAATCGGACAAGTCTAGATAGGGTAGATTGGTATGTACATTTGGAGTGTACATGCTGATTGGTATTTTGGACATGTAGTTCAATAATTATGTGGCGTGAGTTGAGTATTCGCCATTGGACATGGTGATTTACTCAAGTGTTAAGTCATTATATAAATGACTTAGCTACTGGTCCAAGGGAAGTAAAACGATAATTTGACTTGCGTTGACTTGGCGTCTTAGGACGGGTCAATATCGAGAGTGCAATTGTTTAAAAGAATAGGGTTGAATAAAAGGGTATAGTAATAACATTTGTATTGTATATTTTTCGGGATTGTCATGGTTTTGTAATTTTGAGTCATGTACTATTTATGTATGATTTATACTTGAGTTGATTATTAACGAACGCGCCTTATTTGGTAGGTTGCGGTTTTTGTGTTTAAACGGGTATCGCTAATCGCCGACGATCGTCTCATTACTACTATTGGCTAAGGTGAGTCTATAGCCTCGCTTTGAACATGTTTAATTGTTTTATAAAACCCGCGAGGGGGATAACATGCTTGTTTATTTAAAAATAAAGGGTACAACGAGAAGTTGTGAAAACCTTACTTATTAGAAAAGTATAGGTGCAACGAGAAGTTGTGGAAACCCTACTTATTGGAAAAGTATTTATTGAAATTGAAAGATACAACTATAAGTTGTGGTAAACTCATAATTGTTTTAAAAATGAACACAAGGAACTTAATTATATGTTTAGATGGAAGTTATTACATAAGTTTGTTTAGCCTTAAAAGACCCATGAATCGTGAATTGTTAATCGAGATAACGCTAATGCTATGGATAGATCTATCGGGGTGACGCCCAGTCCGGTCGCGACTAGCTCTTGCGTGGTGTTGTGATGCACTAGTAATGAAACATCGGATGCATTGTATAGGAGAAATATACGCACTTGGCTAGGTGTGTTGGGCTGAAATAATATATGTTAACGTTCAATGTCACGAGACTTATGTAATGACACGATAATTATGTCCGTACAACATAATTGTCTTTGAGAAATTTTTAACCATGGAAGGTTATTTTGAATACTTGGGTTCTCTTTATTTAAATTAAACTCTATAGATTCACTCGGCAAATTTTGCTGACTTTTTAACATGTTTTATCTCAGGTCCATATAGAAGGCACTCGATGAAGGCGGTTTCGTGAAGCTTGCTTATTTGAAATGTTTTGGCCCGCTTTTGCAAATGAAATCCATTCAAAGAATATTTTATCTTTTATTGTGTTTGTAAACTTTAAAGTATTTGGGACCGTGTGAAAAGTTTTATTGTTAAATGAATATGAATGGATGTTTTTATTAAAACGACTTGTTTTGAGCCGTTTTCTATGATTATGAGATTGAACCATGATAGTAACACCCAATGACCCTTCCGCTGTTATGAACGAAATTGGGGGTGTTATAGATTGGCATCAGAGCTCAAGTTATAGAGAACGAAAAGATTTTCCAAAAATAAATTTTTGAAATCTTTTAACTATAACTGTTGCAAGCGAAACCTCCGAGTTGCCAATGGACGAGAATGATAGTATTTATGTATATATATATGAGATTATACATATGTTGTAATCTTTATCTATTATTTGAACTTGTGAATTACAAGGTATGTTTTCATTTATTTAGTTATAAATGATAATTTTATATTTATACGAGATATTTATACGACGTCGATTGTCACGAAGCCACCCTAGTCATTTTAATGCTAGCGCTGAAGCTATTCCTGAAATGAATCATGTTATTCTCGAGATTAACTAAGTTGTGGATATATATGATCCCAACGAAACGGTTAATATTCTTGCTGATATTCTTTTGGTTACGAGGATTTTGATTTCCTTGATTCTTATTCTTGATTTATCGATCCTTTCATTTCGTTTAGCAAATTTAATTTTCATTTTCATTAATCTTCAACATTATGTTGTTTTGTTAAAAACAAGCTTGTCTAAGATGGTACTATTGATTGTTAGAAATTGAGATTTATTTGTATGGTATTCACATGCCAACTAGGATTCCATATCATATCACTGATCATTTTATGTTAAATCAGTTTCTCATTTGCTTCGATCTTGATCTTTTGCGTTGAGCTGGCGATGCTTGAATAAAGTGATTTATAATCGTTGAAATAAATTGGCCATTTATTTGAACAAGGAAATTATGAATTGTTGAACTACAAATTTCTGAATCTTATTCGGAAGGACTTGATCAATCCATGGAATAATGATTCATAAAGGTGTGGGCTTAAGCATATAGCATCTGCGTGATTAAACTCTTATTGACTCATAATTCGTTTGCTCGATTCATTCTTTGATTTTGTTCCTTTAATTCCTTGATCGTGAAATGGTTGTATTGGGGCTGTTCGAAAAGCACCAATTGAGGAGGATATCAAGCGTCTCTGAAAGACATTGAAGAAATCTTCTTCTTGTGGGACCGAGGAGCTTTCTTAGCCATGTGAAATACCTAGTAACTCTTAGTAGATTAGTTTATCAATTGTAGTATCTTCTCATTAATCCATAACTAAACTGTGACAACAGTTAGTAGGACTAGTCTTTTAAGTTGTATGGCATTAGACGATGATTATCTATAATGTTTGACAATACGACTTGTACTAGTTTGTGATCAATGGAATGACTATCTTTTGATTCCTAATTCTATATCGTTCTATTATTATCTTTCTTTGCTTTTCTCTTGTAAACTCATGTGGTATAACGCAATCATTGAATGAATACTAATTATGATTTGATTTGCGTTACACACGAATCATGCAGCCAATGAAAGCTATGACTAAAGCACGAATGCGCCAAGTTATTAATGAATAAGTTACTGTCTCTTAGTTGAATTCATGGCCAACATGAATGATGGACCTGGAACTGGAGCTGAAGCTAAAACTGGTGGAACTGGAACCGGTGGAGCTGAAGCTGGAGCCGATGATGTTCGTGGTACGGATGGAAAAAATGTGCACGGAGTTAGAGGCTATAACTACACTTCGTTCATTAAGTGCAAACCGTAGACTCTTCAGGGGACTAAGAATGATGGAGGATTGTGTGAGTTGTTGAAAAGATGGCGTCAGTCTTTCAAATCAGTGACCCTAATCAGGAGGATAAGGTGTAGTTTGAAATCGCTACTCTCTAAGGTCGTGCATTAATTTGGTGGAATGGCAGACTTGCTTCCATAGGTATCGCTACTTATGGGACACCATGGACTAAGGTGAGGAAACGGTTAACTGAGGAGCTTGTCCTTGAAGCATTTTCATAGTATGGAGCAAGTGTTGTATAATCTGAAACTGAAGGGAACTAACCTTGGTAGATATATCAAGTGTTTCCACAAGTTGACTCCTTTATGTCCAAGAATTGTGGAACCCGAACCGTCAAGGTCAAGCAGTATATTTACGGCTGACCAGTAATATATGCGGTGATGTGACTTCTTCTAAGCCAATTGATTTTGTGAAGCTGTCTGTGTGGCTTATTAGCTCATGGGACACATAATTCAAGGCAAGGCTGATGAGGTTACTGAAGGGAAAAATAGTTCCAAATTGAAAATTCTTTTCGCGCATTAGAGCTCGTAAGTATATCGAAAAAGGTTGTGAATTATTTGTAGTTTAAGTGTCGTAGAAGGAATCGTAAGAAAGTCAGTAGAAAATGCTCTAGTCATTTGTGACTATTCCGAAGTGTTTCTGGAAGAATTTCCAAGGCTTCCGCCTCTAATGCAAATAGAAATCCTAAATGATCTAATCTCTTGTGCTGCAACTGTGGCACATGAGCCATATTCATTAGCACCCTCTGAGTTGAAGTAATTATTTTTGCTGTATTAAGAACTATCTGATAGAGGTTTTAGTCGATCGAGCTTGTCAGTTTGTAGAACTCCTATTCTATTCGCTAAGAAGAAAGATGATTCGTTTCGTATAAGCTAACGATCAAGAATCGTTACCCATTTCCATAAATTGATGATCTATTTGATCAACTTCAAAACTCTCGTTGTTTCTCCAAGATTCTGGTGTTTTCTCCTAGATTGATCTTTGTTTTGCTTATCATAAAGTTCGCATACGCGAGGAAGATATTCCTATTACGGCGTTTAGAACTTATGATGATCATTATGAGTTTAGGGTTATGCCTTATGGTTTGACCAGTGCACCTGTTGTATTCATTGACTTAATGAACCATAGGTGTAAGCCTTGTCTTGATAAATTCGTAATCATTTTCATTGATGATATTCTAATCTGCTCGAAGAGCGAGGAAGGACATGCCGAACACTTAAGGATTATCTTGAACTTGTTAAAGAACAAAAATTTACTCGAAACTCTCAAACTGTGATCTTTGGCTTAGTTCTGTACAAATTCTCTGACATGGGATGGATAAAAGTGGCATACATGTTGATTCTGCGAAAATCAAAGCCATCGAAGATTTGAATGTTCCATCTATTCCAACTGAAGTACGACAAATTCTAGGTTTGGCTGGTTATTATTGAAGGTTTATTAAAGGATTCTCTTTTATATCAAAACCATTAAATAAGATAACTAAATAGAATGAACCGTATGTGTGCGGCATTGATGAAGAGAAAGCTTTTCAAACCATGAATAGAAAACTCTGTGACACGCCAATCTTATCGTTACCTGAAAGAAGTGAAGATTTTATTATTGATTGTGATACATCTCCTTTATGATTTGAGGTTGTTTTGATTTGTATATTCTTGTAGAAAACCTAGGATGAATGAGGAAACTGCACAACCTATGACATGTAATTGGGTGCGGTGATTTTACTCTTCGTCTATTGAGACATTAATTGTATGGCACTAAGGTACGGTATCCACCGATAGTAAGAGCCTACAATGTATTCTGGAATAAAAGAGGTAAATAAGCCTTTTAAGTGATTACGATTGTGTTATTCGTTATCATTCGTGAAGTTGGAGCAAATTACAATGGATTCATTGTTAAGCTCCCGAAAACTCAGTCTGAATATGACTCGATTTCTGTCAATGTTGATTGATTGACTCTGCTCATTTTATTTCGATAAATAAATCGATCGTGCTAGTTAAGAATCGTTTGTTAACTGCTCGTAGTAGACATAGAAGTTATGACGATGTGAAGCGAAAACCTTTGGAAATCGAGGTAGGTGGAAAAGTTATGCCAAAGCTATCACCCTGAAAAGGTGTTGTGTATTTTGCAAAACGTGGGAAGTTAAGTCCCCGTTAGTTTGGACCATTCGAGATGATATCGATGGTAGGTCCGACGACATGAAAACTTAAATTACCTCGAGAGCTACAAGGAATTCACAATACTTTTCATATGTCGAACCTAAAGAAATTCCTTCCTGACGAAGATCTTATTATCTCTCTTGATGAAGTATGAATCGACGGTAAGTTGCATTTCATCAAGTACTTGTTGATATTATCGATAAGGAAGTTAGGCAACCGAAGCGAAGTCGAATTCCTATTGTCATGTGTGATGGAACTCTAGATGAGGACCAAAATACGTTTAACTCTTTGATTTCAACGAGCGATCGAGGAAGAACGCGAGTTGATCTTCGGGACGAAGATCCCAATTTGGTGGGGATAATGTGACAATCAGTCAATTTCAGGTCGTTCTTTTAATCTCGACTAATAAGTATTATATGTTTATTTTAATGAGAATTTTAAATTATCGGCTAACCGAGAAGGTTATAGTTTGAAACATGACGTAAGAATGTCGTTTAGATGAAAACCGACAAGAAAATCATTAAGTATCGATACTATATTCTCAAAGTATCATATAAATGATTTTAATGTATTTATTTTTATTTCTCGTGTTTTACGTTTTAACGAATGACGAGAACTACTAATGATCGCGATACCGACGGATTCCCCAAAATTTATGTTTTATTATCGATTGTCTCGATATTTTATATTTTCGACATTTTCGATTTAATTACGTTTTAAGTCGTGTCGAAGTGATATTATTATTTTTAAGAAGCGTTTTAACTTTTAAAAAGTATTATTACGAAACCCGAGTCCTGTAAATGTTTTAAATTTATAATTTACATTTTCTACCGTTACAAAAACTATGCAAAATTGGCAAAATCTACCCTAACCTTAGACTATATAAATATTTTCCACTACTATCTTTTCATTTAAAAATCATTTTTATACAAAACTCACCCACCCCACCTCTCTTTCTCTCTTTGGCCGTCCACCATCAACACCAAACCACCCTCAAAAATCTTGATTCTACTTTGAATCAATTAAAACTAAAACAAAACCCACTTTGCAAATTCAACAAGGATCATTTTGGTATAAATTTCTCCCACATGCATTAACTTTTTCAAAATTTTATTTTTCTTGATGAACTAGTAGTGTTTGATCCATTTTTATGATGGTATGTAGGTGTTATTATTATTATATACAAGTATTGTTGGTTGCATGTGCATTATTTTTGAGTGGGTAATTTTTGGATGATTATACAAGTGAATTAGGAATGAAAGGGTTGGATTAGAATGATTGTAGGTTGATATTAGATGTATAAAAGTGGTGAAAATGGGTCAAAATATTGATTTGACATGATTTCTAAAAATGTATTTTAGGACAGCAGCTTATAACAGATTGTTTCGTGGGTTTAAGTTATAAGATAGGCTTAGATTATGTGATATTTTTGTAGTAATCTTCAAGACGCTCGTTTTGCCGCTTGAATGAGCTTCTAACTCGTTACGAGCGAAAAGTTATGCTAGTTTTAGTATTCGTGTACCGGGAGACGAGTATCGGCACAATCCGAAAATTGTTGTCGATATTTGGATCGAATCTCGGAGACTATAGAATGAGTTTTAAAAATTTTCAAGTACTGATGTAAGTTGCTAAACCTCAGGTCATGAGTCTATTTTCAAACCCGAGTGTCGGTTTTGTAAACGAAATTGTTTAGATATGTCAAAATGGTTTTACAAGTAAAAGGCGTCCGGTTTTTATAACACGAAGGTGTGTCAGGCATAAGGCCTTAGAAGTAATATTTTTGAATGAAACTTGAACTGAGTCTTCTTCATATTATGTGTGAGTTTGTGACCAAGGTTTGTCGAAATCGGACAAGTCTAGATAGGGTAGATTGGTGTGTACATTTGGAGTGTACATGCTGATTGGTATTTTGGACATGTAGTTCAATAATTATGTGGCGTGAGTTGAGTATTCGCCATTGGACATGGTGATTTACTCAAGTGTTAGGTCATTATATAAATGAATTAGCTACTGGTCCAAGGGAAGTAAAACGATAATTTGACTTGCGTTGACTTGGCGTCTTAGGACCGGTCAATATCGAGAGTGCAATTGTTTAAAAGAATAGGGTTGAATAAAAGGGTATAGTAATAACACTTGTATTGTATATTTTTCGGGATTGTCATGGTTTTGTAATTTTGAGTCATGTACTATTTAAGTATGATTTATACTTGAGTCGATTATTAACGAACGCGCCTTATTTGGTAGGTTGCGGTTTTCGTGTTTAAAATGGCATCACTAATCGCCGGCGATCGTCTCATTACCACTATTGGCTAAGGTGAGTCTATAGCCTCGCTTTGAACATGTTTACTTGTTTTATAAAACCCGCGAGGGGGATAACATGCTTGTTTATTTAAAAATAAAGGGTACAACGAGAAGTTGTGAAAACCTTAATTATTAGAAAAGTATAGGTGCAACGAGAAGTTGTGGAAACCCTACTTATTGGAAACGTATTTATTGAAATTGAAAGATACAACTATAAGTTGTGGTAAACTCATGATTGTTTTAAAAATGAACACAAGGAACTTAATTGTATGTTTAGATGGAAGTTATTACATAAGTTTGTTTAGCCTTAAAAGACCCATGAATCGTGAATTGTTAATCGAGATAACGCTTATGCTATGGATAGATCTATCGGGGTGACGCCCAGTCCGGTCGCGACTAGCTCTTGTGTGGTGTTGTGATGCACTTGTAATGAAACATCGGATGCATTGTATAAGGGAAATATTGATTGTGGTAAATTACACCTCTTAGGAAAAAGGCGTAAAAGCGGTAAGTATCGAGTGATGATTTAGGAAAATCAACACTAATGACCCTTAATGGTGTGAAAGTTCGTTTCCCAAGGAGGTATATGTGTGTGAAAAATTTGTTAAATGTTTGTGATTAATGATTGGTTTAGAAGGGGATGAGAAAAGAAAATGACGAAGACGTAAAAATAAAAATTAACAAAAAATCACTATTAGAAAGTTAAAACGTAGAATCATAAAAGTCACAAAAATAAAAATAAATTCTGAAAATTACCCAAAGTTCACCAAAAATCAAAAATAATAAACTAAGAGTTTACCAATGATCAAAACTTTTTCAAACCTTTTAAATAATTAAATATTCAATTTTTAAATGCTAATTAAAGCCCTAAAAATCAAATAAATTATCAAAAAGCCCAAATAAAGATTTTTCAATTGGTAAAA
Source organism: Glebionis coronaria (assembly GCA_025667525.1). Classification (NCBI taxonomy): domain Eukaryota; kingdom Viridiplantae; phylum Streptophyta; class Magnoliopsida; order Asterales; family Asteraceae; genus Glebionis; species Glebionis coronaria. The sequence goes on along the minus strand of JANFOE010000091.1, from coordinate 342,551 downwards.
CCCTAAAATGACCTAAAAAGATTAAAAACTATTTTTTAGAAATTTTAAAACTAATTAAAGCTATTTAAAATGATTTAAAAACTATTAAAACTTAAAATAATTATAAAAATTAATCTAAAAGTGATAAAATTATTCTAAAAGTTGCTAAATTCCTATTTTAATGTAATTAACCTAAGAAAAATGTAAAAAGTTGGAAAATGTGAAATTTCAAAAATAATATTAAAATAATATTAAAAATCCAAAAATTATAAAAAATTCTAAAAACTTGCAAACTAGTTTATTTTACCTAAATAATCAGAAAATCAAAGTGAAATTACCAAAATACCCCTAATGGGCCCTCAAATGGGCCAAATCCAAATTCAGTCAACACAAATGGGCTTTTGGGCCCAAAAAGTCAAACTTGGCCCAATTGACTTGGAAAAGCCCTATCTGACTTAAAATTCAATTCTAAGAACAAAACTCTAAAGGCCAAAAAGCTGAAAGTGAGCTTATCACAGCTTATTGAACACAAAGCTTATCCTTATTGGGCTTTTTAGCCCATTAAGCCATAAGCTAATGCCATAAGCTCTAATTTGACACACAACCCTCTTTTAGGATGCTTAAGAGATCTGTCAAAAGAAATTTCCAAAAAGCACACTCAATAAGCCAGAAAATAGAAAAGCAAAAATCCACAAAAGAATAAAATAGTCGTTTTTTGAGAAATAATGCACCTCAGGACTCTAGTTTGTTGCAAAAGCTCACAATTAGCTTAACTAAGAATAATAAATCAAGAAAATCACAAAAAGCCAAGTAGAATAAGCTGTAAGAACAGATAAGCTGGCTGAAAAAGCCAAATAAGCTAGTTTTCTAGCAAAAGCTTAACCAAAAGACTTGTAACCTTTCAGATTTGATATTAAGCTGAAAAAAATGATTTTTAATACAAAAGATAAGTTGTTGCATGTACCAATAAGCAAAACAGATTCAATAAGCTTAGAAACCAAGTTTGACCAAAAGTCAAACGTTGATAAGTTGAAATCAAACGCTGACAGGAACAAAGTTGGCGTTGACAGACTTAATGAAGTGTAAGGACTTGTTTTTCACCCTGCTGGTCAAGGTTTGAGTGCAAACCTTGTGAATCAAGGCATACCAGTTGGGTAAACTTGATGTGTTTTGGCACAAGAGAGCCAATAAGCCAGTGGGCTTATAAGCTATGAACAAAGCAATCCAAGTAGCCAAATATTCTCACAAGCAGCAAACAAATAAGATCCAAGAAACAATACAACAATCCTAATGCTAGAAATTACAATGCAACACCAAATGAGGTGGTCACTTTGTTGATGTAAATGACCACTTCAGCAGACTTTGATAAGCTATAAAAACACAATAAGCCACCAAATTCAACAAGCAGATAACCAATAGATAGCTTATCACCCAAACTATTCCCAAACCAAATTTCAGACCTTAGATCCAACAAACAAAGAAGTTGTTGAATCTGATGTGTTTGACCAAATTCAAAACCAATTTTATCAGGTTTTTGCAAAACTTAGAATCCCTTTTCCAAACTTTCAGAAAGTAAACCAATGACTAAAACTTGTATATTAGATCTTGTTTAGACCTTCCAAACCCTAAGAACCAAGGGCACAAGGCCACAAGGCCTTGATGGCCAGTAATCCCAAACAACCCTTAATCAAGCACTTAACAAAGGAACTTGTGATTTTAACTAATAACCTACTGATTTTAATGATCAAAAACACTTAAACAATAGCAACTAACACAATCAAACTCAAAAATCACCAGCACAAACACCAATACTCAAAATCAAAGCACCAAATCAAAATCAGTCATAAACATGAAATTTTGAGTGGAATCTTAACAAGGGATTATACCTGCCTTCCACAACATCCTAGGAAGGCCAGCTATGCTCCTTGGACCTTGTTCAACAACTAGAACAAGACCAAGGTACTTCAACAAGAAAGATGATGAATGCCTTGGTTGATGTTTCAAAGCAGAAACTCAAGGACTTGATGTCTTCAACACAAGCAGCAAACAACTCAACCAAGGGCTCTAATCCCTTCACAAGCTTGGTGTCAACAAGCTTGCAAGAGCTTATAGCTAATGGTTAAGGGTTAGTACACAAAAATAAGCAAAATCAGAACCTTCTTTCAAGATTTTTCAAACTTGAAAAACCTTACCAAACATAAACGTCCTTGATCCAAAAGGTTCAAGCACACTTATAACAATCAATGGAACTCAGAATCACCCTTTAAACAACACCAACTTTCAAAAACATAAAAAGGAATTACAATTTTCTCAAAATACCAACTTTTATAAATTTTAAAAAGGAATTACAATGTTTAAAGAGTAAAACTGGAACAAAGGGACTCTCACATGTTGAGGTCTCCTTCTATAGGCAAATGCCTGGCTAAACACTATTCACAAACCCTAGAACTGAATTCCCTATTATGCCCTTGAGTCTTCTAGACGTTTTCTGATTTTGAGCTGTCCAAATTGATCAAGGCTGTTCATTTTAGCTTTGTTATGAAGCAATGAATCATAGCTGTTGATTTTGCCACATAGGATGACTTGGAGAGGAGGGTGTGATGTGATAGGTGGACGGGTGAATGGGTGGGACCCCTTTGGTGAGTGGAGATGAGGGTTTTTGGTGTGGGATAGGTTTCTGGGCATGTGAATCAAGCATGTGCCTGGGTAATTTGTTTTTACCCTTTGTTTTAAGTGAAGTGGTAACTGGGTTCTTGGGGTGAATAGTAAACATTTAGATCCGGTTTTGGTAGAGTGGGAGTGTGTTTGGCGCAATTTTGTGTTTAAATGTTTCATATGCACACTTTCAGTCCTTCTTTTTCCTTTCTTTTGTCACTTGCAAGTAAAGTTCTATCAGCGCCCATTTCCTTTGTATCAACGTTTCACAACTTGTCATTTTTGGCACAAACTTTCCAAAAAGTGTTTCAAGGGTTAATTTTGGCATTTTTGCATATTTGAAGGGCTGATCTTGGACATTTTTGATCTTCAAAGGTCTTCAATGTATCTTTGGCTTGATGAGGGACCATAATTGACAATTTGAAATTGTTGAGGGACTAATCTTGCCATTTCTTCAAAGTTGAGGGACCTTTTGTGTAATTTTGACAAACTTAAGGGACCAAACTTGTAATTATTAATATACAAGGGTTTTAAGTGTCATTTCTTCAATAATTGAGGATCAATCTTGTTTGTCTTCAAGTCTTCAAGGGTATTTGTTGAGAATTCCATGATTAGGGCCCGGTTCTTTGTACGGCTTCGTTTCTCGTGTCCGTTTTTACTTGTAACTTGTGATCTTTTGTCTTTTTCACGATATCCATACCTAAAATACACAAGTAAACAAACACAAGCATATATTGGTATTTTTATGACATTTTATGCATTAAAAGCCCGAAAAGAACGATGAGATCATGTATAAATGCCATCTCATCACTCCCCCATACTAAGCCATTGCCGTGCCTCACGCAATGCTAGAATAAAGTATCTAAGCATCACCAAAGTTCAATTTTATTAACCTTTATTGAAGAGTAAAAGACTTGCAACATACTACGAAGATGTGTAAAGACATAATGTATGATTTTCATCACAAAAAGTGACTTTTAGGGTCAAAGAATAGAAACAAGTAAATGTCCCTTAGAGTAAACTTTGTCATCCTTGATTGTCATACATTCCATGCTAAGTGCAAAAACGAGATCATTGTTGGTACAAGTCACAATGCTAACACTTCTCATACGTCCAAATTGTGTAATACTTTTTCTCCCCGCAATCCTAGTTATTATAAAAGGAAATGGGTTACTAGCATTTTTTATCTATTTGTCATGGATCACAAGTGATTCATATTGACTTATTTGAGTAGTTATTAGTCCGAAAGCAAAGTAGCACGATTTGATCAATAGTTAGCCGAAGGACAAAATCTTTTAAAACGGCTTCTCGTGTATCTCCTTAAGTTCATATCTTGGCATAACTTGTTTCACGATTTGAGACCTTTCTCGGACCGATATTTGGCATATACTTCATACTTCAAATCTTGGGAACACGTTCTTGAAATTATGGTCTTCTCTTCATATATTTGGAATTTCTTCACTTGACGTTTTTGAGAGATTCTTCATATTGGACCACGACTTCATCATTTTTCTTCAATCTTTACTTTGGATTTTGATATACAACGATCCGCCTCCTTTTCGGACTTGGATATATTTATCCTCATACCTTGTTAGGGTCTTTTTGGATAGACTTTCTCCATGATCTTTAGGGGAGTAATTGCTTTTCGTCGTGTGTCTCGATCCTTCATATTGATTTAGGAATAATGATACTTCACATCATCTTTGGATCTTTAGCAAAAATAGAGCTCCTCATGCCTTGTTAGGGCCTTTTTAGATAATCGCCAATCTTCGCGTCCCGCTTCAATAAGTTATGCCTTGGCTATGAACTCTATTCAACCCGAGCAACTTTTAAACGATCTTGCGCTAGAGGCTAAGTAACCTTTCAAATCGTACGACCTTACTTATTGCAATTATGATTTATTCCTAATGCATTGATCTTATGGGAAGAAAAAGCCACAATTAAAAACATATGAGTTTTTGAAAGAACATTTTCATGTTCTACGTCTAGCATGATCACTTGTCTAACTCTATCATTTCTCGTTCTTCACTATATAAAGACCTCTAATTAAAGAGACTCGTGAATACTTAGCCATGCAAGTCAAAATTAAGCCAAATTTGGATTAGCTTTCATTAAGACTATATCAAATCAAAGTTTTCGGTTTTCAAGCCACCTATAGGATCTTGCACTTTCTTAGACTTTTTCAAGTTTAGAGAATGCGTTTTATAGTTCCCTTGATAAGTGACTTTCTAGAATCAATTATAGGAACTTGCGAAAATTTCTTGTTCTTAACCCAAATGAATTAAGACTTTCGCGTTTTAGAGCTCCCTATATAAAAGTCTAGCAAAACTTGAATTGAGCGGGTTAAGGAATGTAAATGGCTCCAAATGCCCATCAAGTCAAAAATTGACTCTTATTCTACCCAACGGAAAATATACATTCGTGTCTTAAAAACACTTATGAAAACTAAGAAAAATTTTAAAATTTGGCCATTTTTAGCCTTATTAGTAAAACAAAACATTGAAAATTGGAAAACGTGAGGGCGTAGCAAAGCAAGTACCTATTCACCCCCCCCATACTAAAAGTAAACATTGTCCTCAATGTTTCGAGTCTAAAGGTGGAGCACCCCCATACTAGAGACGAAGAGTCGAATGCTTAGGATCTAGCATGGAAAGGGTTATCAACAATATATCTAAAGCCGTTTATTAAGTATGCTAAAAGATAATTGTTAGAACAATAAAGGATATGTCATGGAATCGTGAAAAACTTCTTCAAACGAACGATGGAGGCTCACGTAAACGAACACGAGAGTCTTCAATCGTAGATGATGATGATGAGCTAGATAACACAATCACAAACAACCACGAGACAACGAGTTGAAAGGGTACAAGTCCCCTTATTAGTGAATAGTGAGCATAAAAGATAAGCATGGGATTTCCCCCACGAGGCACCTCGTTTTTGATTACCGAGTCATGAGCTCGACTCGATCCCCTCAAAATGTGAACATTTAGGGAAAATCATGGTATGGTCAATGGGGCTTACATGATAAACAAGGCCCAAAAAGCAACCGGTATATAAAGGACTAAGTCCTTTAATGATGCAAAATACCGGGGTCGAAGATGGCGTTCTCGTTTTCATTGGAAAAACAAATTAACGTCACTTCAATATGTGCCATAAACTCAAAGAGTTTGAAGAAAATAGATGAGAAGTAGAAGGGTGGGACAATGGGTATGACAAACGTTTGAGCTACTCGAGGTAGACTCGCACCAAGCAAATAGAAAGATTTTCCATTTATTGCATCGGTGGAAGACCGAGATTTCCCTTTACATGAAATTCCAGGATCGAATATCTCGTCCTCGGTGGACAAGGATGAGGGAACATAAGGGGCTTCCCTCATACTAGAACCACACAAAGCATCGTCAAAAGGAGTAGACGAGCTTGTAGCACTCAAAACACGTGGTGATGACGGAGTTAGATTTGTAGAAAAATCAATTAAATCACATTTAAAATCTTTTCCTTTTTTATCTTTTAAACTCTCTTTATGAAAACCCTTTTTGATTATGTCGAAAATATTCGGTGTTTCTAAGACGATGTTAGTTACACTAAAAATTCTCACATTTTGAAATCGTTTTGGTTTTGATGGTGGCAAGTTCTCAAAACGTTTATCGACGAAGAAAACCTCCCCATCGGGGTCTACATATTCATCATCCGAAAGATCTTCCGTAAAAACCGGCAACTTATCAACACTTTTCAAGAATGAATGTTCGAGATGAGGCGAAGGATTTTTCGATTCAAGTATTGACGGTTTCTTCTTTGTAGGCTTTACACTCATAACCTCCACCGGCGGAGGAAATGGTAAATTGTTTTTGGCGACATTTCCTAAAACTCTTGGTGAAAATTCTTTGCAAACGACATTGGTTGAATAACCATGGTTTAAAGTAGCAATAGAATAGACATGAGAAAGATTGGAGTTTTGTGTTGCATTGATGACAAGTTCTTCCTCATTGAAACGAAGGGTAATTTTTCGAGCATGAACATCGATAAGTGCTCTTGATGTATCCAAAAATGAACGACCCAAAATGAGAGGAACTTTTCGATCGATAGGAATGTCTACAACGATAAAGTCAACGGGATAGTAAAACTTTCCGACTTTAACGAAAACGTCCTCGGCTACTCCACATGCTAAAATCGTAGAATGATCGGCCATCTCGATGGACATGTTCGAAGGAGTAAGAGCCAGAAGCGAAAGCGATTTGAAGATCTCAAGAGGCATTAAATTAATACTAGCACCAAGATCGGCCAAGGCGTAGCATTCCTCCATATCTTGAATAGCACACGGAATCAAAAATTTACCGGGATCACCGACTTTTTGTGGTATGCGGCTAAGAAAAACCGATGAACAACTAGACGATTGTTGTAACTTTTCTTTGTTGTTTAGCATACTTTTGAAGTTTGCGGCGAATCGAGGCATCATGATTAAAGCATCGGCAAAACTTATGCTAAAATGCAAATCTCGAAACATTTTCATAAATAGCTCAAATTGATAATTGTTCCGTTCTTGTGCCTTCTCTTTGTTTCGTCTCGAAGGGTAAGGTAAAAGGTGGTGTGGGTTGGTCATTAGGCAACGACCTTGGAAACTCGGGTTCCACAATTGGTATTGGTTCAACCGTAGGTGTGGTATGAGCGGTACTTCGTGGGATTGTAATGTGCTCCTTTTCGACCATCACCTCGGGTTCTTTCTCGATTTCCTTCTCCGAAGAAGTACTTGGACGAGAGATTGGTTCCTTGAAAGTTTTACCACTTCGTGTAGTAATAACCTTCATTTCTCCCCTCGGGTTGTTAATGGTATCACTAGGAAGACCACCCGAGGAAGAGGGTTTACACATGATAGCTTCAAACATCTTAGCCATTCGGTCCTCAAATTTTGATTGCCTAGCATCCGCTTTTAATAACTCTTGCTTAATCTCATGTTGTCCTAATTCCATCTTTTGTTGATTTTGTTGAAGACGTTGGACATTTCCTTCCATTTTGTTTGCATGAGTTTTAAGTTCATTAGCAAGTTCATTTTTTAGCTCGTTTTTCAACTCGGATCTTAAGCTAATCATCTCACGTTGCATATTATCAAATTTAGCATCATTTGCTTTAGTATAATCCAAAAATTCTCCTTGCAAACTTTTAGTGTGAGCATTTTGAAAACCTTGTGTAGTGTTTTGAAAATCACGGTTTTGATTTTGATTAGAATTTGTCCATTCCCATTTTGATAATTCCCCTTGTTGTAGTTACGTGTGTTGCCTTGGTAATTACCTTGGTTGTTGTTTCGATAATTGTTAACATTTTGATTTGTGGAGCTTGATTTTGGCAGGAACCTTGACCGTTTTGGTTGTAAGTTCCCGTTGCTACATAAGCACTCGAAGTGTTACCATCCGCGGTAATGCACTCGGAAAGATCATGAGCTCCCCCACAAGACAAACAACTTTTAGCAACCGCTTTAACCGAAGCGGAATAGGAAGCTTCTTGAGCCTTCCAATGGGACATAAGATTAGCAAATCTATCAAAAAACCGATTTTCCTCATTAGCTTCATCATGTAAGGCGTTAATGCTACGAGACGATTGTGACGAAGATGACGAATCCATATTGGCAACACTCGGTGTGTTACGAGGGTTATAAACCTTAGATCTATTTTCAATGATTTGTAAAGCCTCATTTGTCGTCTTGCATAAAAAATTACCACCCGCGGCGGCATTCAAATAATCTCGTTCATGATCATTAAGCCCATTATAAAAAGTATCCACTTGATGCAATTCCGTAAAATCATGGTGTGGACATTCATGTAACATTTCTTTAAAGCGTTCCCATGCCATTGAAAAACTTTCATTATTTCTTTGCACAAATCGTGAAATCTCATTTTTCAAGTGTGTTGTTTTAGATGGTGGAAAAAACTTGTTCACAAACTTAGAAACGAGATTGGCCCATGTCAAAATCGAATTTGGCGGTTCTTTCTCGAGCCAAATTTTTGCGGGTCCATCCAACGAGTATGGAAACAACATCATCTTAATGGCGTCATGTGGAACATACTTAAACTTGCTAGTGGCGGTGAGACGGTTGAAATTCCTAATATGGTAATGCGGGTTGTCTTTCTCATGACCTCTAAACTTATTTGCTTGCAACATCGACATTAAACCCGTCTTAAATTCGAAATTCTCCGCAAGAATGGCGGGAATCACAATAGCCTCTCCAAAACCCTCGGTGGGTGCTTGTAGCAACTCCATCATAGTACGATTATCCATGATGACTTCTTGTTCTACAATAGGTTCAACAATTGGAGGTTCTTCAACAATCAACGTCTCTTGATTGGCTTGCTTTTGAAGTCGTTTACGAGCTCGTTTTGCTTGATTACGAGTGATCATAAACTTCACGAAGACTGGGAGGTGAGCAAAGAAGATTCTTTTTGGGTGTTTTGTGAATTTTCAATTTTTTTGTGTTTTTGATGATATTTAATTTTTTTTTGATTTTGTGTATCTTCGTAGACAACAATCTACAAAATCTCTCCTCGAATCAAACTCTTGATTAAAGAAGCCTCAACGGAATGAAAACGATCACGTGGAGTGAACGTCTTCTAATGACTATAGAACTTTGGTGAAAACCAAATTGTTCAAGAGGGTTTAATCACAAAGAAACCAAGCAAATATATTATACGTAATAATACTTTGGGCGGCAAAACCCTCGATTAGCCTTCAATCTCAAAATACTCACAAGCAAGCGGGGAAACGAGGCGGCGCGAAGCACTTAAGAGCCTTTTTCCTTAGGGTATATTTTATAATACCCGCCTTATACCCACCTTATAGTTCGTATCTTTCAAAATCGAGCTTCACGAAAGTATTTATCTATTTTTGCCTTTTTCTTTTTGTTTGAGATTCGAATACAATAACTGAGTGATGAAATCCCAATTAAGGTTGTTTTTTTTTTTTTTTTTGGTAAAGGGTTTAAACCCGGTAAATATATTAACCAAAATAGCATTTAAGTACAAATGGAATGTGGCTGAGATACCACATTAACCTCAAGCAAAAAACTTGATAAACTAGTGTGTATGACATGCCATAACCACACAACACCTATCAACCAAAACAAAAACAAAAACAACAAGGTTGTGGCTGAAATCCCAATTAAGGTTGTGTTTTCACACTTTTGGAGATGTTGTAAATTTATTGTGATACTTAATACAATATAATAATAATATTTGTACAAGAAAAACCAAGAAAACCGATAATACATATTAGTAGAGTTCTACTAATACAAATACCATTTTGGTTAATATTAAAAACAACAATGCAAATTAATCACGACACACCTCCCCGGCAGCGGCGCCAAAGTGATTGTGGTAAATTACACCTCTTAGGAAAAAGGCGTAAAAGCGGTAAGTATCGAGTGATGATTTAGGAAAATCAACACTAATGACCCTTAATGGTGTGAAAGTTCGTTTCCCAAGGAGGTATATGTGTGTGAAAAATTTGTTAAATGTTTGTGATTAATGATTGGTTTAGAAGGGGATGAGAAAAGAAAATGACGAAGACGTAAAAATAAAAATTAACAAAAAATCACTATTAGAAAGTTAAAACATAGAACCTTAAAAGCCACAAAAATAAAAATAAATTCTAAAAATTACCAAAAATTCACCAAAAATCAAAAATAATAAACTAAGAGTTTACCAATGATCAAAACTTTTTCAAACCTTTTAAATAATTAAATATTCAATTTTTAAATGCTAATTAAAGCCCTAAAAATCAAATAAATTATCAAAAAGCCCAAATAAAGATTTTTCAATTGGTAAAACCCTAAAATGACCTAAAAAGATTAAAAACTATTTTTTAGAAATTTTAAAACTAATTAAAGCTATTTAAAATGATTTAAAAACTATTAAAACTTAAAATAATTATAAAAATTAATCTAAAAGTGATAAAATTATTCTAAAAGTTGCTAAATTCCTATTTTAATGTTATTAACATAAGAAAAATGTAAAAAGTTGGAAAATGTGAAATTTCAAAAATAATATTAAAATAATATTAAAAATCCAAAAATTATAAAAAAATTCTAAAAACTTGCAAACTAGTTTATTTTAACCTAAATAATCAGAAAATCAAAGTGAAATTACCAAAATACCCCTAATGGGCCCTCAAATGGGCCAAATCCAAATTCAGTCAACACAAATGGGCTTTTGGCCCAAAAAGTCAAACTTGGCCCAATTGACTTGGAAAAGCCCTATCTGACTTAAAATTCAATTCTAAGAACAAAACTCTAAAGGCCCAAAAGCTGAATGTGAGCTTATCATAGCTTATTGAACACAAAGCTTATCCTTATTGGGCTTTTCAGCCCATTAAGCCATAAGCTAATGCCATAAGCTCTAATTTGACACACAACCCTCTTTTAGGATGCTTAAGAGATCTGTCAAAAGAAATTTCCAAAAAGCACACTCAATAAGCCAGAAAATAGAAAAGCAAAAATCCACAAAACGACAAAATAGTCGTTTTGAGAAATAATGCACCTCAGGACTCTAGTTTGTTGCAAAAGCTCACAAATAGCTTAACTAAGAATAATCAATCAAGAAAATCACAAAAAGCTAAGTAGAATAAGCTGTAAGAACAGATAAGCTGGCTGAAAAAGCCAAATTAGCTAGTTTTCTAGCAAAAGCTTAACCAAAAGACTTGTAACCTTTCAGATTTGATATTAAGCTGAAAAAAATGATTTTTAATACAAAAGATAAGTTGTTGCATGTACCAATAAGCAAAACAGATTCAATAAGCTTAGAAACCAAGTTTGACCAAAAGTCAAACGTTGATAAGTTGAAATCAAACGCTGACAGGAACAAAGTAGGCGTTGACAGACTTAATGAAGTGTAAGGACTTGTTTTTCACCCTGCTGGTCAAGGTTTGAGTGCAAACCTTGTGAATCAAGGCTTACCAGTTGGGTAAACTTGATGTGTTTTGGCACAAGAGAGCCAATAAGCCAGTGGGCTTATAAGCTATGAACAAAGCAATCCAAGTAGCCAAATATTCTCACAAGCAGCAAACAAATTAGATCCAAGCAACAATACAACAATCCTAATGCTAGAAATTACAATGCAACACCAAATGAGGTGGTCACTTTGCTGATGCAAATGACCACTTCAGCAGACTTTCATAAGCTATAAAAAACACAATAAGCCACCAAATTCAACAAGCAGATAACCAATAGATAGCTTATCACCCAAACTATTCCCAAACCAAATTTCAGACCTTAGATCCAACAAACAAAGAAGTTGTTGAATCTGATGTGTTTGACCAAATTCAAAACCAATTTTATCAGGTTTTTGCAAAACTTAGAATCCCTTTTCCAAACTTTCAGAAAGTAAACCAATGACTAAAACTTGTATATTAGAGCTTGTTTAGACATTCCAAACCCTAAGAACCAAGGGCACAAGGCCGCAAGGCCTTGATAGCCAGTAATCCCAAACAACCCTTAATCAAGCACTTAACAAAGGAACTTGTGATTTTAACTAATAACCTACTGATTTTAATGATCAAAAACACTTAAACAATAACAACTAACACAATCAAACTCAAAAATCACCAGCACAAACACCAATACTCAAAATCAAAGCACCAAATCAAAATCAGTCATAAACATGAAATTTTGAGTGGAATCTTAACAAGGGATTATACCTGCCTTCCACAACATCCTAGGAAGGCCAGCTATGCTCCTTGGACCTTGTTCAACAACTAGAACAAGACCAAGGTACTTCAACAAGAAAGATGATGAATGCCTTGGTTGATGTTTCAAAGCAGAAACTCAAGGACTTGATGTCTTCAACACAAGCAGCAAACAACTCAACCAAGGGCTCTAATCCCTTCGCAAGCTTGGTGTCAACAAGCTTGCAAGAGCTTATAGCTAATGGTTAAGGGTTAGTACACAAAAATAAGCAAAATCAGAACCTTCTTTCAAGCTTTTTCAAACTTGAAAAACCTTACCAAACATAAACGTCCTTGATCCAAAAGGTTCAAGCACACTTATAACAATCAATGGAACTCAGAATCACCCTTTAAACAACACCAACTTTCAAAAACATAAAAAGGAATTACAATTTTCTCAAAATACCAACTTTTATAAATTTTAAAAAGGAATTACAATGTTTAAAGAGTAAAACTGGAACAAAGGGACTCTCACATGTTGAGGTCTCCTTTTATAGGCAAATGCCTGGCTAAACACTATTCACAAACCCTAGAACTGAATTCCCTATTATGCCCTTGAGTCTTCTAGACGTTTTCTGATTTTGAGCTGTCCAAATTGATCAAGGCTGTTTATTTTAGCTTTGTTATGAAGCAATGAATCATAGCTGTTGATTTTGCCACATAGGATGACTTGGAGAGGAGGGTGTGATGTGGTAGGTGGACGGGTGAATGGGTGGGACCCCTTTGGTGAGTGGAGATGAGGGTTTTTGGTGTGGGATAGGTTTCTAGGCATGTGAATCAAGCATGTGCCTGGGTAATTTGTTTTTATCCTTTGTTTTAAGTGAAGTGGTAACTGGGTTCTTGGGGTGAATAGTAAACATTTTGATCCGGTTTTGGTAGAGTGGGAGTGTGTTTGGCGCAATTTTGTGTTTAAATGTTTCATATGCACACTTTCAGTCCTTCTTTTTCCTTTCTTTTGTCACTTGCAAGTAAACTTCTATCAGCGCCCATTTCCTTTGTATCAACGTTTCACAACTTGTCATTTTTGGCACAAACTTTCCAAAAAGTGTTTCAAGGGTTAATTTTGGCATTTTTGCATATTTGAAGGGCTGATCTTGGACATTTTTGATCTTCAAAGGTCTTCAATGTATCTTTGGCTTGATGAGGGACCATAATTGACAATTTGAAATTGTTGAGGGACTAATCTTGCCATTTCTTCAAAGTTGAGGGACCTTTTGTGTAATTATGACAAACTTAAGGGACCAAACTTGTAATTATTAATATACAAGGGTTTTAAGTGTCATTTCTTCAATAATTGAGGATCAATCTTGTTTGTCTTCAAGTCTTCAAGGGTATTTGTTGAGAATTCCATGATTAGGGCCCGGTTCTTTGTACGGCTTCATTTCTCGTGTCCGTTTTTCCTTGTAACTTGTGATCTTTTATCTTTTTCACGATATCCATACCTAAAATACACAAGTAAACAAACACAAGCATACATATGGTATTTTTATGACATTTTATGCATTAAAAGCCCGAAAAGAACGATGAGATCATGTATAAATGCCATCTCATCAAATATACGCACTTGGCTAGGTATGTTGGGATGAAATAATATATGTTAATGTTCAATGTCACGAGACTTATGTAATGACACGATAATTATGTCCGTACAACATAACTGTCTTTGATAAATTTTTAACCATGGAAGGTTATTTTGAATACTTGGGTTCTCTTTATTTAAATTAAACTCTATAGATTCACTCGGCAAATTTTGCTGACTTTTTAACATGTTTTATCTCAGGTCCATATAGAAGGCACTCGATGAAGGCGGTTTCGTGAAGCTTGCTTATTTGAAATGTTTTGGCCCGCTTTTGCAAATAGTATCCATTCAAAGAATATTTTATCCTTTATTGTGTTTGTAAAATTTAAAGTATTTGGGACCGTGTGAAAAGTTTTATTGTTAAATGAAAATGAATGGATGTTTTTATTAAAACGACTTGTTTTGAGCCGTTTTCTATGATTATGAGATTGAACCATGATAGTAACACCCAATGACCCTTCCGCTGTTATGACCGAAATTGGGGGTGTTACATTCTTGGGGTCGTAGTAGTTTTGCAAGAGTTTTAATTGAGGTTAATTCAAGTGAGGAGCTTAAGGAATCTATTACTATTGGCATACCTGAAATTGATGGTCATGGGTTCATTAAAGAGACCATTAGTGTTGAATATGAATGGAAACCACCCCGGTGCCCTACTTGTTGTATTTTTGGACATACGGCTGATGATTGTCCAAAATGTGTGGTTTCTACTCCGGTTGTTGAAAAGGCTGATGATGGATTCAAGAAAGAGGTTGGTAGAAAATTAAACAATATAAGCAAAGGTAATATTCCTTTGCCAAAGGGTGTGCCTACTATTAAGGGGTTCCAAGTTGGCCAAAATTTTGCATTCAAACCTAAGAATTCTGACGGTGGCAATAATGATGCTAACCGTAGTGTTAATTTATCTAACCTAGGTCATCTTCTTAAGTCGCTAAACTTAGTATTCGAAATGCTGATAAAGATGTTAATAAAGGTAAGGCTGCTAGTGAAATGCATGGTCAGGCTATTAAAGATACAGTCCTAAGTAAACTTCAAGAAGTTTCTACATATAATTCATTTGGTGTTTCGATGGATGAAGAAGATGATGATGTTGAAAATATCTATGATGAATATGTTAATCTTAATAATTCTAAAGGGGCAAGCACTCCTGATACTACGGTTTCTAATGTTTAGTATGGCTTCTTTGAATATTAGGGGTTTGAATCACGCCCCTAAACAAAAGGAGGTTCGTCAAGTTGTTAATGAAAATAACATAAGTGTTTGTGTTATTTTGGAATCTCATGTTGATGCTTCGGCAGTTTATGAATTTGTAAGAAAGTTTGTCGTAGGTGGAAATGGATGTCGAATGGAAGTATCTGTCCTAAAGGTTCCCGTATTATATTAGGATGGAATGATTATGTAGTTGATGTTATGATTATGGCTAAAACGAACCAAGTCATGCATATCCAAGTGAAGACGAGATTGGATAATAAAACTTTATTTTGTTCTTTTGTTTATGCAGCTAACTATTATATTGACAGGCGTGAGCTTTTGGATAATCTTGTGGGACATTCAGGTCTTATGCCAAATCATCTGTGGGTCTTATTGGGTGATTTTAACTCGGCTCTTAATCTTGAGGATCATTCGATGGGTGGTTATTAACCTAATGCTGCCATGCGTGATTTTAAGGATTGCGTGAATGCCATGGAAGTTGAGGATGTCAATGCTACGGGTTTGCACTTTACATGGACTCAGAAACCTAAAGGGAATGTTGGAACACTGAAGAAGATTTATCAAATCATGAGTAATCTCAAGTTTTGTGACCTATTCCCAGGTTCATTTGCTATCTTTCAGCCTTATCGAATATCTGACCATACGCTTTGTGTTCTTCGCATTCCTGTCATTAGAAAACCGCGCCCAAAGCCTTTTAAGTTTTCGAATTTTTTGGTGTATAAGGAAGGTTATCTGGATATTGTTGCTAGTGGGTGGTTACTTAATGTGGAGGGATGTCATATGTATCATGTGGTTAAACGTCTTAAGAACTTGAAGTCACCTCTTCGTAAGTTGTTAATCGCTCAGGGTAATATTCATAAATGAGTTACTACTCTTAGAAAAGATCTTGATGATTCCCAAATAGCTATTGATCGAGATCCGCATAATTCGGAGCTTCATGATATTCATGCTCATTTTTTGCTTGCGTTTAAGGAAGCTTCCCTAGATTAGGAGCGTTTTCTAAAACAAAAAGTAAAGATTGAATGGCTTGAAGCTGGTGATTCTAATTCAGCTTATTTCCACAAAGTTGTAAAAAGTAGATATGTACGTAACCGTATTGAAATGATACTTGATAATTCTAATGTTATTCATGAAGGTAATGAAGTTGTAGGGGCTTTTGTAAAACACTATGAAAATTTTCTTGGTGTCCAGGGTATTACGACTCCCATTGATCCTTTGTTATTTTCGAATACATTTGATGATCAGAAAGCTGAACATATGGTTCGAAGTATTTTGGATTTGGAGTTTAAGGATGCTATGTTTTCAATGGGAGAGGATAAATCTCCCGATCCGGATAGGTATACTACGACTTTGTTTAAGAAAGCATGGGATGTGGTGGGATTAGATGTGATTGCTGCAGTTCGGGAATTCTTTACAACAGGTAAGATTCTTAAAGAAATTAATCATACCATTATCGCTCTTGTCCCTAAAGTCTCTACTCCAGCAAAGATAAATGATTATAGACCGATATCATGTTGCAATGTGTTGTTTAAATGTATTAGCAAGATTATTGCTAATCGTATTAAGGGGCATCTAGATGATATCATTAACATTAATCAATATGCGTTTGTTCCGAGTCGTCGTATCTCGGATAATATTTTGCTTACTCAGGAGTTGATGCGTAATTACCATAGTAATAATGGTCCCCCAAGGTGTGCATTTAAGGTGGATATCCAAAAGGCGTATGATACAGTTGATTGGGGTTTTCTTCGATCTATTCTTGTGGGCTTTGGGCTCCATGAAAAAATGGTGCATTGGATTATGACGTGTGTTTCTACTGCTTCATTTACTGTTTGTATCAATGGGGATCTTCATGGCTGGTTTCAAGGAAAGTGTGGAAATGTAAATCTATACTTATGGTTTTAGAGAATGAAAGAGATAGAAAGATGGTGGATTTCACACTTCTAGAGAGAGAAAGTTAAGATGAACTATGTGTAAATTATGAAACCACACCACCCTCTCCATCAAAGGAGAGGGTTTATATACCCAAGCCCATGAGATGGGCTTGGGTTTACATTAGGCCGCCGGCCCATACATTTCATGGGCTCGGTTTTGGGCTTTGTTTAATGAATGTAAATAACTAAACTACGAGCTTTAACATAGACTATCGTTGGAGTGACCGATCCTTCTTAATACGTAAAACGTATTTCCAACAATCTCCCCTAAGGGAGGTCACTCCAAACAAGGGCGTTACCCGAGTTACAATAATGAAATAAACCTAGCATAATATGCTTGTCTTGAGCTCGTAGTCTTCGTCTTTCTTTTCTTTTTCTTTTTCTGATGAACATGCTGATGTGATCATTGATATCAATCTTGAGCATTAATCTCTTGCCTTGATCTCGTGCATCCATCGCTTGTGATCTTCGCCTCTTCGTGACACCATGTCCCACATACTTATACCTTTTGTAATTCTTGAAAGCTTCAGAGTTCAATGCAGCGGAAGACTTAACTTTTAGGCTTTCTTGAATTAGATGAGGTATTAAGTGTATAAAGCATAAGCATGCGGGGACGACTTCTTCTTGGATTCCGCAACGCCACCGTCTTCAAATGCCGCAACATAAGTAGACACGAACGAAATGGCTTTGAACATTTCATTCTAAATCGGTAGCATTTTACCTCCGGTCGGTGAAGACCGTTGGACGATATTAGATATCGTACCCGTGACGGATAGTTTCAATTAAGTAACTTCCTGACAGGATTTCGCGGGTAAACCCGTTCTCTTTATTCGACCGTCCAAAGCTGACTGCGAACATAAAGAGTGAATCATTTGGATAATAATATCCGCATGATTTGAAGCCGTCAATTCATGTTCCTGGAACAAGTGAAATTCAATTAAGAACCGCACCATCGTTGCTTTCCAGTTGTTACGAGCTTGATTCGTATAGAATCTTGCAAGTTACCTACCAAGTGCTGTTTGAGGTTAACACTAGAAGGATTTCCACTCATCACTGTGAACACTAAGGTATCACTCTGAGTGTTCTGGCAAGATCACTAAGATTTTGCGTAGAGGCCTGGAACGTGTTTAAATTCAGTTAAGAATTAAACAACTGTTGCTTTCCAGTTATCACAAGTTTGATTCATAAAGAATCGCACAAGTCACCTACCATGAGCTTTTTGATATTCGCTCAAGAAGGATTTCCATCTTCATTGTAAATACTTTCGCATTACTCAGATGTTCAGGCAAGATCATGAAGATTTTGCGTAGGACTCTTAAAATCTTTCTTACTTTTCACAGTGTGTGAAGAAGCAAGGAAATATGAAAGTGTTTCCTAATGAGATATTTGATGATCTCAAATGGCTCTAGACTCGATCGTGCATTTTGAATTTTAGTGATCGGAGGCTGGAGAGGAGTGCCACCATTTCAATACCAATTTATTCGGAGTGAATAAATCAATAGATAACGTGTTGTCTCCGTGTGATTAAAACAAATACCTTTTGAGAGATATCTGAGTTAGCTGGGATGGGTTGTGCATTGCATCACTGGGTCCATGATGTCTTATCTTCAATATCAAGCATCATTAAAAATGATCTCAATAGCATATGTATTGACCCGGTTTCTGCCTAAAGTTGTAAGGAGGGCTTCTTTCTTTACACCCTTTATCATTACAATTCTTTTTCATTCTTCAACCCCTTCAATGCTTACCAATACGTCATAAATAGCACCTTGTTGTGATTGTTCCAGTGCTAACTTAAGTACTTGGTCGGCATTCAGCTACGTTCACAATCTTTCTCCAACTTTCTTAAGGACTACTATTTCTAGCTATGGAATGTCCTTGGGAAGATTCCTCCGGTTCTGGAAGAATCATAGGACTTAACCTATCCTACCATCCTTATGTTACCACAATCTTCATCGTCTTGAAATAAATGGGTTTTGGGTAAGTATAAATCACCATGAAATCCATTTTGCTCCCCCTTAACATATGCCACGATACTCGAAAACATTTCGCACATGTCGGGATGAGCCAGCACATTAAGTTAAACCATTTGTGATAATATCCCATATTAAATCACATTTTCTCCCCCATATTAAAAATATTAACCCAATCGATGTTTTTAATATCAATTGATTTAATGAAGTTTTAACAAAGGTTTTAGGAAGAAAAATGCAAGTCTATTTTATCTTCATGATATCAAACGTATGAGATATGATATCGATTTGTAACATCATCACATATTCACTATATTAGAAAAGAATTGACAAGGTTGGACCTGATTGATGAGAACATCATATGATAAGATCAAATGGTTCTTGTCAGCATATGTTGGTCGCCTCGTCACGTCTGAAGTCATCTCTTGACACCACATGTACGATTGATATTTGATAGGTGTGTAAACACCCATCCTTTTACCACTTAAAACTGGCTAAAACAAGACCAAAACACGTATTTAATATCATTTGTTTGGAATTATGCGTGGTTTTTGTGTTTATTGTGTTTTCAAAGTCAACTGGATGATTATTGAAGAAAACATGGGATTGCACGGGGTTTATCAAGGAAAAAGACTAAAGTCGAAGTCTATTGTCCAAGAGATGCAAAAGATTTGAAGTCAATGGGCCTATTTGAAGATTTATCGAAGAAAAGGACCAAAGACGGAAGATTTACATATGTCGAAGAAACTCAAGTCTATTAAACGAAGAAATTAAAAGACGAGTTGAATTCAATCGTCGACAAATCCCGAATCAGAATCAAAAACGTCAACTTTTCTGAAAAGACGAGAAGACAAGAAGAAAGGGATAAAGCCCACTCACCAACCAACCACTAGGACTATAAAAGGATTTTTCCTTCACATTTTAGGGAGTTAGCTTTTATTTTTCTTTTCCCAGCTTCTTTAGTTCGTAGCTTCACCAACACCATTAGGGTGTTTGGTGATTTTTCATTTTTCCTTCAATCTTGTAAGTTTTTGATCATTACTATTGTTAACTTTTACATTAATCTTTCAATTCCAATCTTTCTATCCATCTTGTTCTTCATCATCTTTTTCTTACAAGTTCTTAAGTTTTTATTTGGTTCAAGTTTGATCTTAAAAAGTTGTTGATTTAGTGTTTTTATTGTTGGGATTTGTTACTTATGATATTTAAATGATTATTGATTAGTTTGGTAAACCCTTTTCGCTTATTTGGTCTGATTTGATCTATAAACGTTTTTTCCCAGTCAGTTACTGTTCTTCATTCCCAGGAACTTTCCGAATAGGCAGTTTGTCTCGTCCCTTATTCGGAATATTGGTTATTCCGAATTGAATTTTTTCTTATTTCCTTACTCGGAATGTTCCAACATTCCGAATAGCTTGTTTATTTCATCCTTATTCGGAATATCTTACATATTCCGAATAGACCCAATATTCCGAATTGCCATTTCATTGTTTCCCTTATTCGGAATGTTTGGACATTCCGAATTGAGCACTTATTCCGTTTAGGCCATTATTCCGAGTTAGGCATTTATTCCGCATAGGTCACTTATTCAGTATAGCAATTTATTCCGAATAGGGTTTTTCCAGTACTGTTTGATTTAATTTGTTATTCAAGTTTTACTTTTTAATTGTTTTAAGTTTAAGTCTTTATTTACTTCATTCATTTCCCTTTTTAATAGAATAGAAAACCAAACTCCTTTTTGCCACCAAGAACAAATCATTCCACTTTTAACTGAGATCAATTCGAGAGGATTCCGAGAATTAAATTGAACTCACACAAAAACCGTGTATCAAATGGCGCCGCTGCCGGCTCTTCTCGTTAAGATCAAAAGTTTTTTGTGAGAACTTGGATTTTGGGATCCGTTCCCCGTGAACGTTACTTTTTCATAAAAATTTTCAAAAAATCCTAAAAAATATAAAATTTTCAAAAATACAAAATTTTTTTAAAAAAACATAAAAACCAAAAATATTTTTGCTTTGTTTTTCTTTGTTCGTTCTTTTGCAGGTGTATGCGCACTCGATCCACGTCTTATCAAGAGCCCGAGCCTCTCGATAACTTAGGCATGGCCGGTGTACAACACAACAACAACATACCACCTCCAAACAACAATAATAACAACAACAACCCACCTTTCAACAACATGAACAATAACAACAACAATGAGCCCCTTCCGGATAATCGCCCGATGATTGTATTGCTGCAAGCTCATGTAGATGGCAACACGGACCCAATTGTCATACCTCCAATTGCCGCCAACAACTTTGAGCTAAAATCAGGCTTTATCCAGATGGTCTCCGCTCAACCATTCTTGGGACGTACCATTGATGACCCTCACGACCACATCAAGAGATTCTTGCAACTCACCAACACGGTCAAGTTCAATGGGGTTCCACAAGAGGTTATCAGGTTACAACTTTTTCCCTTTTCTTTAGAGGGACAAGCCCGGCATTGGCTTGCTAAGGAACCGCCACAGAGTATTCTCTCGTGGACGGATTTGGAAACCAAGTTCATCAATTACTTTTTCCCACCCTCTCGTACTACCGCTTTGCGGAATGAACTCATAAATTTTGAACAAAAGTACGATGAGTCGTTCAGTGAATCTTGGGATCGCTTTAATGATCTTTTAAGAAAATGCCCACAACATGGTTTTACCAAAGTACATCAAATTAATACTTTTTAAAATGGTTTAAGCATGAGTGACCAAGATTCACTAAATAGTGCCTCGGGGGTAATCTTTTGGCTAAGACTTCCAATGCTGCTTGGGATATCATTGAGAATAAATCTCGTGTGCAAACCAAGAGTGTTAGGATTAATGTCGCTAGTGCTAGCACTAGTGACAGCGACAAGCGACTGGACAAAATTACTACGCTTCTTGAATCGCTTGTCACCCACACCGTCAGCAACAACAACAGTAACAACGCTAAAAACGCTCAAGTCAACGTTGTCAGCCAACCTTGTGAGATATGCGGTGGTCCTCACTCTTACACCACTTGTACCGCCACCCAAGATTACCCTGCAGAGAATGTGAATGCGGCATATGGCACCTATCCTCAACCTGCTTATCAAGCTAGACCTCAAGGTGACCGTAACTTGCTGAGCTACCGTTCTAACAATTATCTTTCCCCACCTGGTTTTCCACCAACCAACTCAAACCAACAACAAAACCTCAATCGCTCTCCTCAACAACAACAACAACCTCGTACACCATACATTCCACCTCACAAGCAGCAACAACCACCTCACCGAAACAACCAAGTTTACCAACAACCTGCTTATCAACCACCCGCATACAATGCTCCTCCCAACCAACCCACCGCTCTTCACCAAGAAGTGGAAACTTATATGAGGACTAACGATGTGATAGTGGGAAATCTTCAGAGAGAAGTCCTCAACCTGAAAGCAGACTTGGTCAAGCAAGGAAACGATTTGAGAGCCGACATGAGAAATACGTTGGATAGCCAAACAAATGACTTGAAAAACATGATGGCTAGTTTCTTCCAAGGTAGTCAACCCTCTTCTTCGGGTACTCTTCCGAGTAACACCGTTGCGAATCCAAGAGGGGAGATGAAAGCAATCACCACTCGCAGTGGCAAAGGTACCAAGGAACCCGAGCTTCCTATACCTCCACCGGTGATTGTGACTAAGGAGAACGAGTCACCTGCTCCTATTCCCCATCCTTCTCCTTCCCCAATTTCTCCACCTCTTCCTTCTACCCCTCCACCACCCAAGGATGTGAGTGATCCTATTCTTCCAAAGCCTTCCTCTTCTTCCATTATACCTTATCCTTCTAGGTTGAGGAAAGAGAAGCAAAAGAGCAAGGATGAAATTCAGGTTTCGAACTTCCTCAAAATGTTCAAACAACTGAATTTCAATATCTCCTTCGCTGAGGCTCTCGCTCACATGCCTAAATATGCAAAAATGTTTAAAGATCTTCTGAGCGACAAGGAAAAGCTCCTCGATATTGCCAACACCCAACTTAATGAGAATTGCTCTGCAGTGCTCTTAAGGAAATTACCAACCAAGCTTGGTGATCCGGGTCATTTCTTAATTCCTTGCAATTTCCCGGGAGTAGAGAATTGCATGGCCCTAGCCGATCTAGGTGCCAGTATTAATCTCATGCCTCTAAGTGTTTGGAAGCAATTATCTCTCCCAGAGCTAGTCCCCACCAAAATGACTTTGGAATTAGCTAACCGTACGGTTGCTTATCCAGTGGGGATAGCCGAAGACGTCATTGTAGGAGTCGACAAATTCACCTTTCCTGCTGATTTTGTTGTCGTCGACTACGAGATGGACCCTCGTGTGCCACTAATTGTTGGTCGTCCATTCTTGAGGACCGGTAGCACTCTCATTGATGTTGAAGCCGGTGAGCTTATCATGAGAGTGGGTGATGATAAAGTAGTCTTCAACATGGGGAAGTTGTCTAAACAGCCTTATTCATATGAGAGTGTTAATTGTATTGACGTTCTTGATGAGGCTTGTGAAGAACACTTTAATGATGCTTGCAAAAGTATTCCCACCTCTCTTCCCAATGTTGAGACCGTGTCCTCCATTGATTCATCGTTGTCTCTATTTGGAGATAGTGATTTATTTTGGAACAATCTTGAAGATACCATGGGAGATGTGAATTTAGCCACTAATGATTCTCCCACCGATGGGGACGAAGACATGCATTTCTTTGAAAGCCTTCTCAACGAAGACAATCCTTCTCCTCCATCTCCCACGGTCATTGCTATCGATACTCCGACTTCGAATACGCCTCCCGTCGAAAATCCTCCATATTTAGAACTTAAGGAGTTGCCGCCCCATCTTGAGTATGTATTCCTTGAAGAAGAGAAGAAGTCGCCAGTCATTATTGCGAAGGATTTGAAAGATGAAGAGAAAACTCGACTTATTGCCGTGCTGAAAGATCATAAGAAGGCTATTGCTTGGAAGATTTCGGATATTCGTGGAATCGATCCTCACTTCTGCACACACAAAATTCTCATGGAGGACGACTTTAAGCCCACAATTCAAAGCCAACGAAGGGTGAATCCAAAAATACATGAAGTCATCAAAACAGAGGTTATCAAACTTCTTGATGCGGGTATGATTTACCCTATTTCGGATTCACCATGGGTTAGTCCAATCCATTGTGTGCCCAAGAAGGGCGGAATAACCGTTGTTCCCAATGAACACAACGAGTTGATTTCCACTTGTCTTGTTACTGGGTGGAGAGTTTGTATAGACTACCGCAAACTCAATGATGCCACGAGAAAGGATCATTTCCCTCTACCTTTTATGGACCAAATGCTTGAACGTTTAGCGGGTAATGAATATTATTGCTTTCTTGATGGTTTCTCGGGTTACTTCCAAATACCCATCGATCCCCAAGATCAAGAGAAGACTACATTCACTTGTCCCTATGGCACATTTGCTTACAAAAGAATGCCTTTTGGCTTATGCAATGCGCTCGGGACTTTCGAAAGGTGCATGTTAGCTATCTTCCATGACATGGTTGAACAAACCATGGAAGTCTTCATGGATGATTTCTCGGTCTTCGGGGATTCTTTCTCTTCTTGCCTTGCCAATTTGGAACGTATGCTTAAGCGGTGCGAAGACACTCGCCTTGTTCTGAATTGGGAAAAATGCCATTTTATGGTAAAAGAAGGCATCGTGCTGGGACATAAGATTTCCAAAGCCGGTCTTGAAGTAGACCGTGCTAAAGTCGATGTTATCGCCAAGTTGCCTCCACCTTCAACCGTGAAGGGTGTGAGAAGTTTTCTGGGTCATGCGGGCTTCTACCGTCGATTCATAAAAGATTTTTCTCAAATCGCTCGCCCGATGACCCACCTCTTGGAAAAAGATACTCCTTTTATCTTTTCCAAAGAGTGTCTTGAAGCCTTCAACTCGCTTAAGGATATGCTTACTAAGGCACCCGTCTTAGTTACCCCTAACTGGGAGCTTCCCTTTGAGTTGATGTGCGATGCTAGTGATTTTGCTATTGGAGCGGTTTTAGGACAAAGAGTGAACAAACACTTCCAACCGATCCATTACGCTAGCAAGACAATGACTGGGGCACAATTGCATTATACGATAACCGAAAAAGAGCTTTTAGCTGTTGTCTATGCTTTTGAAAAATTCCGCCCCTATCTTGTCCTTTCCACCACAATCGTTTACACCGATCATTCCGCGTTGAAGTACTTGTTGACAAAGCAAGATTCCAAACCAAGACTTCTTCGCTGGGTTTTGCTGCTCCAGGAATTTAAAATCGAAATTCGCGATAAAAAAGGAGCTGAAAACCTAGCCGCAGATCATCTCAGCAGACTTGAGGATCCTTACCAAGGGGATCATCCAAACAAAGAAATCAATGATTCTTTTCCCTTGGAGACCTTAATGTCTATAAATTCGAAATCTAATGAAACCCCGTGGTTTGCGGACTTTGCAAACTACTTGGCGGGTGGAATTCTCAAGGAAGGGTTGACGTCTCAACAAAAGAAAAAGTTCTTCACCGACATTAAGACTTACTTTTGGGACGACCCTTACCTATTCAAACAATGTGCCGACCTGATTATCCGCCGATGTGTTGATGGACCGGCAGCTTCGGAAATCCTTGATGCTTGCCACAAAGGACCCACCGGTGGTCACTTTGGTCCCAACTACACCGCCAAAAAAGTGTTTGATTCGGGATTTTATTGGCCCCGCATATATCGTGACGCTCACAATATGGTTAAACAATGTGATGTGTGCCAGAAACAAGGCACGATCACACATAAAGATGAGATGCCTCAAAATTTCATTCAAGAGTGTGAAATCTTTGATGTTTGGGGTATCGACTTTATGGGGCCATTCCCTTCCTCTAAAGGAAACAAATACATCCTTGTAGCCGTTGACTACGTTTCAAAGTGGGTCGAAGCCAAAGATTTACCTACTAATGACGCAAGGGTGGTTTGTAACTTTTTGAAAGCTCTTTTCGCTAGATTCGGTGTGCCTCGTGCCATTATTAGTGATCGTGGGACTCATTTCTGCAATGACCAATTTGCTAGAGTCATGGCTAATTACGGTGTAAATCATCGTCTTTCCACAGCCTACCACCCACAAACTAATGGCCAGGCTGAAATATCCAACCAGGACTAAAGCGAATTCTGGAAAGAACCGTGGGAGAGCATCGTGCCGCATGGGCTGATAAACTTGATGATGCTTTTTGGGCTTTCCGTACTGCTTACAAGACCCCGATCGGCTGTACGCCTTATCGTCTTGTGTACGGGAAAGCGTGCCACCTCCCCATTGAGTTGGAGCAGAATGCTTATTGGGCCTTGAAGTGGGCTAATTTTGATATTAACAAAGCCGGTGACCTACGCAAGATCCAACTCAATGAGCTCAATGAACTCCGTAATGAGGCTTATGAAAATTCTTTGATCTATAAGGAAAGAACTAAGCTCATTCACGACTCTAAGATTAAGAACCGAGAGTTCCATGTTGGAGACAAAGTCTTACTTTTTAACTCTCGGTTGAAAATCTTTTCGGGCAAGCTGAAATCTCGTTGGTCCGGCCCATTCACCATTGCCCAAATTTTTCCATATGGTACTCTCGAGCTTGCTCAACCTAATGGACCTAATTTTAAGGTGAATGGCCAACGAGTGAAGTTGTACTTTGGTGAGGACACCTCTCAGGAGGTGATTCCATCCCTCACCACGTTCCCCATGAACTAATTTTGGGTCGAGTCAGGCTCGTGACTCGGTTATCAAAAACAAGCGCTCCTCGGGAGGCAGCCCGAGTATCTATCCTTTTATGTTTTAACCTCCTAAGTGTAGGGGAGCCTCAATAGGTCTTTCTCTTTGTGTGGTGATGTGATTACAGGGATAAGTGCACTCTTGGAAACTTTGAAGAACCGTGCTCCCGTGTTATCCGAAATCCGGTTCTATCTCTCAACTATCGTGATTCAATTTTCTTCATACTCACATTTGAAATTGATCACTTTAGTCGTCTCTTCCTTAACTTGAGTTAACCAACGTGCACAATGTCATAAGTATAGGGGAGACTTTTCCCACATGCTTAAACATTGAGGACAATGTTTATCTTAAGTGTAGGGGGACTTCTGTCGAAGTTTTAAGTGGACTTTTCCATGAAAATGCCTTCATTTAACCGGAAAATCATATTTTTCAACATTTTTCAAATTATTTATTAACTTTGGCCATTTAGTCGTAATGTTTAAATTTTTATCGTTGCTTTCATATGTATATATCCCGCAATAAAGTCAAAAACATTAATAAAGTGGTGTAGCTAGTTTAGAAGTCTTTGACATATTAGGCCCGTTGCGTTTATTTTGACTCAACCCGAATAGACTTATCCAAGTTTATTCTAGCTAGTATCCTTAACCATGTAGACCTTAATTGGTTTATTAGGCTAAGTATCCACGAGTCTCATTACTTGAGATTTTAAATTGTGGAGAACGAGAAATGATAGAGTCAATTATAAGTCGGTATTCTTTCACAAGCTCACTTGGTGTAATTATTTGCCTATTCTCCCATCACTTGCTAATAATTTATCTGCAATAAGTAAGGTCGTACGATTTGAAAGGTTACTTAGCTTCTAGCCCAAGATCGTTTAAAAGTTGCTCGGTAATGATAAGAGTTCATAGCCAAGGCATAACTTATGAAGCGGGGCGCGAAGATTGGCGAGTCCGAAAAGGCCCTAACAAGGCATGAGGATTCAATTTTATTGCTGAAGATCCAAAGTGATGTGTAAAGCATTATTCCCAAAATCAATATGAAGGATCAAAGACTCACGACGAAAAGCAATCAACTCCCAATTAGAGATTGAAGAAATAATCATGAAGTCGTGGTCAACAAAGTTGGAGTACCCCTCAAAAGTCTCCAAGTGAAGAAACTCTATTACGATGAGAAGACCATTATCTCATGAACGTCTCTCAAGATATGAAGTATGAAGTACATGCCAAATATCGGCCCGAGAAAGGTCTCAAATCGTGAACCGAGTTATGCCAAGATATGAACTTTTTGATATCCCGAGAAGCAGTTTTAAGAGATTTTGTCCTTTAGCTAACTATTGATCAAATCGTCCTACTTTGCTTTCAGCCTAAATAAACTATCGAAATTAGTCCAAAAATGCATCTTCATGATCATTCTAAGACAAAAATAAAATATAAGAGATACACCTAGGAAAAGGGAGTTTAAGCATATAATTAAGCCATGTGTGTAAGTGTTTGATTTACTAACTTATAATAACAATGATCTCGTTTTTAAGCTCAGTTTGGGGAACGTGAAACTTGAGGGTGATAAATCATCGCAGCACCAAAGCCCTAATGTAAGTCCTTGATTTCTTTGCAAGTTATTTCCATCCTTTTGTTTATTTTAAAGTTTTAATTTCTCTTAGTATTTTAATTTTTTATTTAGTATTATTTGAATAAGGCCAAGGTTGATTGATTATGAGAAAAATGTGAATTTGCTTTATCACTAAGCATTGCATGAGGGCATGGCAATGGTTAAGTGTAGGGGATTTGATAGGTGTGTAAACACCCATCCTTTACCACTTAAAACTGGCTAAAACAAGACCAAAACACGTATTTAATATCATTTGTTTGGAATTATGCGTGGTTTTTGTGTTTATTGTGTTTTCAGAGTCAACCGGATGATTATTGAAGAAAACATGGGATTGGACGGGGTTTATCAAGCAAAAAGACTAAAGTCGAAATCTATTGTCTAAGAGATGCAAAAGATTTGAAGTCAATGGGCCTATTTGAAGATTTATCGAAGAAAAGGACCAAAGACGGAAGATTTACATATGTCGAAGAAACTCAAGTCTATTAAACGAGGAAATTAAAAGACGAGTTGAATTCAATCGTCGACAAATCCCGAATCAGAATCAAAAACGTCAACTTTTCTGAAAAGACGAGAAGACAAGAAGAAAGGGATAAAGCCCACTCACCAACCAACCACTAGGAATATAAAAGGATTTTTCCTTCACATTTTAGGGAGTTAGATTTTATTTTTCTTTTCCCATCTTCTTTAGTTCGTAGCTTCACCAACACCATTAGGGTGTTTGGTGATTTTTCATTTTTCCTTCAATCTTGTAAGTGTTTGATCATTACTATTGTTAACTTTTACATTAATCTTTCAATTCCAATCTTTCTATCCATCTTGTTCTTCATCATCTTTTTCTTGCAAGTTCTTAAGTTTTTATTTGGTTCAAGTTTGATCTTAAAAAGTTGTTGATTTAGTGTTTTTATTGTTGGGATTTGTTACTTATGATATTTAAATGATTATTGATTAGTTTGGTAAACCCTTTTCGCTTATTTGGTCTGATTTGATCTATAAACGTTTTTTCCCAGTCAGTTACTGTTCTTCATTCCCAGGAACTTTCCGAATAGGCAGTTTGTCTCGTCCCTTATTCGGAATATTGGTTATTCCGAATTGCATTTTTTCTTATTTCCTTACTCGGAATGTTCCAACATTCCGAATAGCTTGTTTATTTCATCCTTATTCGGAATATCTTACATATTCCGAATAGACCCAATATTCCGAATTTCCATTTCATTGTTTCCCTTATTCGGAATGTTTGGACATTCCGAATTGAGCACTTATTCCGTTTAGGCCATTATTCCGAGTTGGGCATTTATTCCGCATAGGTCACTTATTCAGTATAGCAATTTATTCCGAATAGGGTTTTTCCAGTACTGTTTGATTTAATTTGTTATTCAAGTTTTACTTTTTAATTGTTTTAAGTTTAAGTCTTTATTTACTTCATTCATTTCCCTTTTTAATAGAATAGAAAACCAAACTCCTTTTTGCCACCAAGAACAAATCATTCCACTTTTAACTGAGATCAATTCGAGAGGATTCCGAGAATTAAATTGAACTCACACAAAAACCGTGTATCAATATTGTTGTCTTGACACCAACTTGTGAACTTGGCACGTTCGGCATCGAAGATTCTGAATGCTTGACAATTGCTCCCCCTCAATTGTTGACCCGTGTTCTATTGAAAGAGCTGTAGTCATCGGTTGAGTAGTCGCATCGTCGAGTATGTAGATACCAATTGTAGATTGCTATGGTTGTAGAGATGATAGCTTCATAAAAACAAGACTTCTCTTGTTTTAACAAATAAATGCACTGAAACGTACATAGATTTGTGTTAGACCAAGTTATAAAGTAAACTTGATCCCTTACAAGGTTTTAAAGTAAACTTTGCCCGAGAAAATTAATTCCCGTTGTTAGCCAAAGCTTTCATAAGAAATACCTGACTTTAATGTGAAAATCGGGTTGCAGTCTGAAATAACTACAAGCCATTTAGGCATGTTTTATGAAATATTTACAACTTTTGTACGAACTCTATTTATGGCGTCGTGTCGATATTAATCAACATTTCTAAGGCCGTAAATATTATCGTACCAAAAGACATGCCTTTAAAAAAAAAAGTAAAAATATTTTTGGATTTTTCTTAATTTTTCAATTTTTATGGTTTTATATGGTTTTATATTTTTGTATTTTGCTTTTGTGGATAAAAATATAAACAATATATACAGATGATCACCAAGGATACGGAGAATAGTTTACCATCACTATTCTTTCGCCTCATCTGCCAATTCCTTTAGAGTCTCAGGCGAGAAGGTTATCATTCCTAGCTTGTCGGCCAAAAATTCAATTCGAGCTCGATCTAAAGCCTTCGTGAAAATATCCGCCAATTGATACTCAGATCGGAAAAATTAAAGCTCGATTACTCCATTTTCCACTTTCTCCTTGATGAAGTGGTAGCGAATGTCAATATGCTTCGACCGGGAGAATTGAACATTGTTGCAGCATAAGGCAATTGCACTTTTGTTGTCGCAGTACATCGGAATCTTGTTGAAACCTAGACCATAGTCGGTTAATTGCGATCTCATCCA
Source organism: Glebionis coronaria (assembly GCA_025667525.1). Taxonomy (NCBI): domain Eukaryota; kingdom Viridiplantae; phylum Streptophyta; class Magnoliopsida; order Asterales; family Asteraceae; genus Glebionis; species Glebionis coronaria. Next base: position 311,603 of record JANFOE010000091.1, on the reverse strand, counting down.
AAGAATTTGAGCACAGCAACCGGACATAGCTATGTATTCTGCTTCCGTACTTGAAATTGCAGCGCTTTTCTGCCTTTTCGATGCCCAACTGATTAGTCTATCTCCTAGTAGTTGCAAAGTTCCACTCGTGCTACGCCTTGTATCTTGACAACCCGCGTGATCCGCATCTGCATATGCCATTAGTGCAATAGAAGAGTCCTTCGAATACCAAAGTCCCCGATTAATGGTTCCTTTAAGATATCGAAAGGTCCTTTTAACAGTAGCTAAGGGTAACTCAGTAGGCCTAGTTAGATACCTGGCACACATACATATAGCAAACTGAAGATCAGGTCGACTGGCTGTGATATACAGAAGAGTACCGATCATTCCACGATAAAGTGTCGGATCAACGGCAACTCCATGTGGATCTGCATCAAGCTTAGTTCGTTCCACCATTGGAGTATCCACGGGGTCGCAAGATTCCATCTTATACTTCTTAAGCGATTCAAGGGCATACTTGGATTGATTGATAAAGATGCCTCTGGGACTCTGAGATATCTGAAGACCTAAGAAGAATGGTACCTTGCCAATCATTGAAATCTTAAACTTGGAAGACATGAGTTTCCCAAATTCGTCGGATAAAGTTTGGGTCGAGGCTGCAAATATAATATCATCAACATATATTTGTACCATAATCATATCTTTACCTCATTTCTGAATGAACAGCGTGGGATCCACCTTGCCTTTTGCGGAGCCTTGCGTAATGAGGAATTGTGACAAAAGATCGTACCATGCGCGAGGAGCTTGCTTCAACCCATAGAGAGCCTTCTTAAGCTTATACACATGATTAGGATAATTCGGATTCACAAAATCATCCGGCTGTTGAACATAGACCTCTTCCTTGAGCTCACCATTAAGAAATGTCGTCTTCACATCCATCTGATAGACGATCATATTCATATGGGCTGCATAAGCGAGGAATAGTCGAATAGCTTCCAAACAGGCAACAGGTCTAGGGAAAAAACCCTAATTTTTCTCTCTCTATTATGGTGATTTCCGGCCACCTTATTTTTTAAATTCCGGCCACCTTGATCACTTTCTGTTTCGGATTTAAATTTGTTTTTAATCTCTATGATTATTCCTATCTGATTATAATGCTCTTTGTGTTCTAATCGGATCTAGGTTTTCATTTAAGATCTAAATCAAAACTGTTTTTGAACTAGGGTTTTCATAGGCGGCGGCTATTTAGGATTCGGGTTGGTTTCTCCTTTTATAAATCGATCTCCTCCTTTGTTTCTGGATTCATATTACGTTTTTATTTAGGTTTGATTTAGGGTTCGTGTTTTTTTGAGTTATAGGTGGCGGTTTAAATTCCTGATCTAGGGTTTCATCCCTTTGATGGTTTTAATCCTGTTCCATTATTTAATTCATTAAGACTGATCCTGTTGATTAGCCTTTATAGAATGTTTTATTGTTTCTGCTACAAAGTTATTGATTTTGATTTTGTAAGGTTTTGATTCGGATTTTACGTAGTAGGAATTAGGGTTTTTTGTTTCTATTATTTTATGATTACTGGACACATGGATTGACGTGATTGGTTGCTGGTTTGAAGCTCTAATTGATTTTAGGGTTTCTTGGTGTCGATTGGTTTTATTGTTTTGTTTTTGATGCGCACAGGAGAGATGGAAAATACTGGTGATAAGGGTAATATGGCGGAGGCTACTTCTGCACAGCCGATTGACTGGGAGGCACTGCGTGCACGCATGGCTCGGCTTAAACAGTCGAGTGAAACGGGGGAGTTTATCGCTGACCCTAATAACAGATCGGGCCTGTTTGGTGATGTTTCGCAGACAGATCATGTGCAACGAGATACTGACTCGTCTGTTTTGCATGGGAGCAGAAGTGAGGTTAATGCAATATCTAGGCAAGCTGATGTAAGTACTCGTGTCGCTGATTCTGCTGGTTTGGTTCAGTTACAGGATGGTAGTGTTCAGAATTCGTTGGGTGTGAATGATACAGGTTTGAAGGATGCGGCTGTTGCTGCATGGGGCCCTATTGGTCCTAAAATTAATAGTGTATCACAGCCTGGTTCGCTTGATGATTCTGTTGGTGGTGTATCTATTAAACAGAATGGTATACCTTCTTTTGCATCTTTCTTACAACCTGTACAAAAAGTTAAATCTATTCAAGTTAAGGAATTACATTGTGATGAGCAAGTAGTTGGGGCTGCTGTGGCTCTTCCCTTTGATGTTGTTGAAGAAGTTCGATCTAAATTAACGTATACGTTGTTTGGATATTTCATTGGAAAGCGTCTTGCGTTCCCCGTGGTTGAGAAGTATGTCAAGAATGCTTGGGCTAAATATGGTTTAAAGCGTGTAAAGTTGCATGATGAGTTTTTTCTGTTTCAATTTAAAACTCAAAGTGGTATGGAAGGTGTATTGGAAAATGGACCGTGGCTTATTCGACAGGTTCCCTTGATTCTTAATGTTTGGTCTTCTAACACTGATTTGCAAAAAATGGAGATCAAGAAGGCACCGGTATGGGTTAAACTACATAGGGTACCTATTGTTGCTTACTCGGAAATTGGTCTTAGTTTGATTACTTCTCAGATTGGGAGGCCGATCATGTTAGATTCTTTTACTAGCAATATGTGCATTGATCCATGGGGTAGGAGCACTTTTGCTCGCGCCCTTATTGAGGTTTCAGCGGAAGAATGTCTAAAAAAATCTTTAGTTGTTGCTATACCGGTAGAAAAAGATAAAGGGCATACTTTGGTGACTATTGATATTGAGTATGAGTGGACGCCTCCAAGATGTTCTAATTGCCTTATTTTTGATCATGTGGATTCTAAATGCCCTAAGATTCCTAAACAGGTGGTGGTTGAGAAGGTGCGCAACATGGAGGAAGCTACAACAACTGTGGACGGTTTTGAGGTTGTTAGGAGTAAGAAGAGTAAAAAGAACAAGAAGCAACACGTAGTTGCTGGTATTAAGCTTACTAAGCCTTCATTAAACATTCAGTATCGTCAAGTTGAGAAAGGGGAAAGTTCTAAGGCTTATCAGTCGAAGAAGTCTTCCCAAGGTAACCTCGTGTCACAGAGTGATCCCAAGAAGGATGGCCCACTTCTTAAGAGAGGTTTTTTGAATAATAAAGTGCTCGGATTAGATAGTAAACCGGGTACAAGTAACCAGAATTCGTTTGGTGCTTTAAGTGGTTTAGGAGATGGTGATACTGACTGGGAGGATGGTGGTGGTCGTACAAATGAAGTGATTAATGCTGATAGCGAGACTGACGAAGATATTGAGATTGATGATCGACATGGCTCTCGTCAGCCGGATGTTCGCACTTCTCATTTACCATGATTATTGCTTATTTTTATTGTTTATGCACCTTTAGGTGGTTTTTTCCTATTGGTGTAATATGCTTTGTAATTGGTTGTTAGTGATCATATGGCATGTCATATGATTTAGTGGTTGTTCAAGCTGTATGCTTGAGGTTAATGTAGCATTGCCGCTACATTCCATTGTACTTCAACGCTTTTGGGAATATATTTTACCGGGGATGAGACCCTTTTACCCAAAAAAAAAAAAAAAAAAACAGGCAACAGGTGCAAAGGATTCCATAAGTCGATGCCCAATAATTGCTTGTATCCACGAGCTACTAGTCTAGCTTTGTTCTTCAATATTCCGCCTAACTCATCGAGTTTCACCTTGTAAACCCATTTCAAAGTGAGTAACTGCACTTGATCCGGGCATGGGTCAAGTTCCCAAACGTCAAGACGTATGAATTCATTAAGTTCTTCTTGCATAGCTTCTATCCAACATGATTGAGTAAAAGCTTGTTGCCATGTCTTAGGTTCAACTTCAGTGAGAAAAGCATCAAAGTGACAAAACATTGCACTTTCTTGTAACTGACTTCGTGTGGATACCGGACGATTAGGGTCACCAATAATAGAATCTATAGGATGATCCTTTGTCCACTTGTTGTCATGTTCATGAATCCGTGGATTGGAGTAAACTGTAGTAGGAGCTTCCTCTGAGGTGGACGACCCGGCTTGATTAGGGTCGGGAATTGGTACACCAAAGAATGGAAGTTCACGCATTTGAGCGAATTCCAAATCGTGATCATCATCATCCTCTTCATCATCAATAGGTATGACGTGGGTAGTTGTTACATGTGTTGGTTGAGAATTACTCGTTGAAGGTATATCTTGACCAATAGTAGGTACAGATGTATCTGATTGTGCAACGGTTGCTGGAGCGACAACTTCGGTTACCGGAGCTATTACCTCAGGTTCTGGAGCAACAATACTTGGAGGAGTAAAGAATTCATCAAAGAACGGTTGAAACAACGTATCCCATTCCTTCCTAGTAGGTGGTGTAAATGATGATGAAGTAGGGTTGTTTGGGACAAGACCAGAACTAATATTACTGGGTCCCATTTCATGAAGTGCGGGTTCAGAGCTGCTTTGCTCAGAAGCCATTGCTGTCAGCTCATCAAAATCAACATTCATAGTTTCGAGGATCTTGCGAGAGTTACGGTTGTAGATTCGGTATGCCTTCTTTGCGGGTGCGTAACCAATGAAAATACCAATATCAGCCTTTGGTTGAAGTTTTCCCAAATTGTCACCATCATTATTTGGATAGCAAAGAGAACCAAATACATGAAGATATGATAAATCTGGTACTTTTCCATGGAGAAGCTCATAAGGTGTTTTACCATGGCGTTTACGAATTAGTGACCGGTTTTGGGTGTACACTGCTGTAGATACTGCTTCTGCCCATAAAAACAATGGAGCCTTTGCGTAAATTAACATCGTTCGAGCAGCTTCCATAAGTGTGCGATTTCGCCTTTCAACGACACTGTTTTGTTGTGGAGTGCGTGCAACGGATGTTTCATGAGATATGCCAACTTCTTCATAATAATCACGCAAGATTTGATTCAAAAATTCGGTTCCATTATCTGTACGAATGCGTCGGACAGTAGTGTTGAGACGCACTTGAATCATCTTGAGAAATCCGATGATGAATTTAGGTGCCTCATTTTTTGCTTTAAGAAATTTCACCCATGTAAACCGAGTGTAATCATCGACAATGACGAGGATGTACTTTTTGCCACTAAGACTTTCAACACACATTGGCCCACAAAGATCCATATGCAAAAGATAAAGTTTCTCTTGGTTGGTGTCTTCAGTCTTGGGTTTGTATGACTTCTTAGTGCTTTTCCCCATTGTACACGCGGAACACAAATGATCCTTGTGAAATGATAGTTTAGGAAGACCACGAACAAGTTCGTTTTTCGCCAAATGATTAATAGCGTCAAAGTTAAGATGAGATAACCGTCGATGCCATAACCATGACTTAGTCTTCGATGCTTTGGAGAGAAGACATACGGGAGAAGCGGCCATCATGTCTTGTAGAGACAAAGTATACAAATTATTCCCTCGAGTACCTTTCAATAAATCAACCCCTTCCAAATTACGAATGAAGCAGGTATGCTCTCGAAAAGCAACTTCTAGGTTTGCATCACAAAATTATCCCACATAAAATAAGTTGTGACCGAGACCTTCCACGTAATACACTCTTGAAATTATAACATTCCCAATATGATATTCACCATAACCCATTATCTTTGCAATATGATCATTTCCAAATCTAACCGTACCAAGAAACTTGCTGACGAAATTTCTGAGCTGAGAGCGATCTCCGGTCATATGCTTGGAGCAACCAGAGTCCAAATACCAGAGAACAATTTGGACCACCTGTTTTCAACAACAACAGTAGACAATGCATTGGAAACTATTGGTTCCGGAGTGTTAGCAGATACATATACAGAATTATCAGAATTGCTAACATTTTTGAGACCCTTAGATTTCCTGCGTTTTCTAATGATAGTTTTAGCACTAACAGGTTTTACTGTTCCAACTTTCTTAGGTTTTGGATTATTCACGGGCACTACAGTGGGAGTAGACCTATTTAATGGGCACTTGGTTCCTACAGTAGTGTTAGTGTTCCTAGTTAAAGGACACGCTTGTGTTTTGGTAGCCTTGGTACACCTAGTTAAAGGGCACACTTTCTTCACTTCAGTGGGAGTGATCCTAGTTAAAGGGCACATATTTCCTACTATAGTGAAAGTCCTACCAGTGGGGCGCCACATCCAACCAACTTGGGTTAACACTTTCCCAGTCGGTTTCCATTCTAATCCGTTTTTCCGGGAATGCATCTCATTCACATGGTCAATAAGGCAAGAACCATGACGACTAGAAAACATACATTCATTACAATTCCAACATTTCAAATTAGAATTCACACTAGGCTTAGAACGCTGCACAACCGCAGAGCCTTTAGGTTTAGCTACATGATTCTTTTTATTCAAAACAGAAATAACATTCCTAGGATGTGCTTCTACTTTCTTCTTCACTTGACTACTAGATGGGGGCAAGATCCTATCATTCTTCTTGTTTCTTTTAAGCTTAGATATTTGAGCCTTAGTAGTGGTGCTTACTCCTGTAGAAGGCAACACGAGAATATTAGAAGCTGTTTTTGATTCCGCCTTATCTTTAGTGACCAAAGTTTGAGATGGTTTAGTCCTAGGGCCCTTGTTAAGTGGTGTGACGGCAATAAGGGTTCTTTTGATTGCACTAGAGGACGATGCTGAGATAGTGGCTGCGTTATCCACAACATTCTTACCTTTTAGGGTACGAAGTGTTTCCTTTAACTCAGTGATAGGTGTGTAAACACCCATCTTTTCTACCACTTAATTACAATAATAACCGGACCAAAACGTGTATTTTATGTCTTTTATGTCGGAATTATGCGTGGTTTGTGTTTTTGTTGTATTTTAGGATGAAATTATGAAAAGTGGAGAAAACACGGGAATTCACGGGCATTCACGGCTCTTATTGAAGAAAAAGATGAAAGGCGGAGTCGAGAAGTCAAGAGTGGAAAAAGAACGGAAGTCCAAGACCAATTCTGAAGATTTATCGAAGAAAAAGTCAAAAGACGGAAGTTTATCAAAAGCCGAGAAACTCAAGTCTATTTTATTGAAGAAACTAAAGACGAGTTCAAAAGATATCCCGAGCCACAAGTCCTTAAAGTCCGAATTTAAAAGAAAGATTAGAAGAAAAGGACTAATGACGCAATTAATGAAGATTAAATGAAGGAGGGGCTTAATCTTGTAATTAACAAGAAATGAAGGAGGGGAGGAAGCTTCCTTAATCCTCCCCTATAAATAGATTAGGATTGTTATCATTTACTCTTGTTGGCTAATTTGACAAATTAGCTCTTCCATTTTTAATTACATTGCACCTTTTATTATTTGTCCAATTTAATTACCTTGTCTTGCACTTTATTACCATTTAATTCAAGTAAGTTTTCCTTTTTAATTCTTGTCAAGCTTTATCTTTATCTTGTTAATCTGATTCTTCCTTTCTTAATCTTTGTGTTGATTTATTTATGTTTGTGTTCTTGATTTTGGTTGATTTAATTAAGTGGGTTTTGATTAATTTGATTTAGTTTTGTGAGTTTTATTGATTTGGATTGATTGTTTATGCTTAATAGTTGTTCATTTGTTTGTTTGGTTTGATTTTGTGTTTGATTTGGTTAAGTTTTATTTAGATCCGTGTGTTTTAGCTTTTCCTTGTTCTTCGGTAATCTTACTGTTCTTGCCCAGATTCGCCCCCAGCAACTTTCCGAATAGGTGTGGATTAGTTTGCTCTATACGGAATGTTTCATATTCCGAACAGGAGATTTTATTCCGCGTAAGGGTTTTGTAAAGAATTCTTATTCGGAATATTTAATTATTCCGCATAGGGATTTTGAAGAAATTGCTTATTCGGAATATCTTGTATTCCGAATAGGGGAGGATTTTCCGCATAGGGCAACTTTTCCGGATAGGAGGGATTTTTCCGAATAGGCCCATCTTTCCGAGTAGGACTTTATTCCGAATAGGGACAGCTATTCCGAATAGGGGATTATTCCGCATAGGGTCTATTATTCCGAGTAGATAATTATTCCGAATAGGGCTATTTTTCCGAATAGGTGACAGTTATTCCGAATAGCATTTATTCCGAATAGGGATTTATTCCGGATAGGGAAATCTTAGTTTTTAGTTTTCTGCCTTTTAAGTTTAAGCTTTATTTTTCCCGCCTTTTCCTTACTCGCACTTTAAGTGTATTTGCCTAGTCTAAGTTTTAGTTTTAGTTGCGTTTTAAGTTTGCCTTAGTTAGATTTAAGTTTGCGTTATTTACTTTATTGCCCTTTAGTTTTAGTCGCGCTTTTAAATACTTGCACTTTATTTTTATTAGACTTAGATTTATTTTAATTACACCTTTATCTTGAATTGTTTTGCACCTTTAATTTTTAAACACTACAACGACACATCTTTGTTCCACCAAAGTTCAACTGAGTCACACATTAAACAATAAGTTTTTCAATTCGAAGAGACATACTTTAACGAACTTAATTTTTAACCTGAGTAAAATCGAGTTATCAAATGGCGCCGCTGTCGGCTCTTTTCGTAAAGATCAACAGTTTTTTGTGAGAGGCACGTTGCTTTTTGGGACCCGTTCACTTGTGAACGTTATTTTTCTTGCATAAAAAAATTCATAAAAACCATAAAAATTAAAAATTTCAAAAATCCAAAAAGATTTTATCTTTATTGTGTATATACATTGTCTTTGTGTTTGGTTTTTTTTTTTTTTTGCATTTTCAGGTGTATGCGTACTAGATCTTCTAATTATCAAGAGCCCGAGCCTCAAGAAGATTCAGATATGGCAGGTGTTAACAACAATAATCAACTACCGCACCTCAATAATAATAATAACAACAACAATGCTCTTCCACAGCCCGATCTTCGGACCATGGAGGAACTTTGTCAACCAACAATGTTTGGACGAGGAGGACCGATTGCGCCAATGCAAATCAACGCTCCTGAGTTTTCATTGAAGCACCACATGATTCAGCAAGTACAAACAAACCCATTTAGAGGATTGCCTGATGATGATGCCAACAAACACCTCGACAAGTTCATTACAATCACCCAAAGCATGAAGTTGCCTGGTGCCACAATGGATGTTCTCCGCCTACAACTCTTCCCGCATACTTTATCACATCATGCCGAGAAATGGTTTGATCGTCTCCCGAAGAATTCTATTCACACTTGGGATGACATGACTCAACGCTTTTTATCGCGCTACTTTCCACCATCCATGGTCACAAGCCTTCGCAATCAGATCAGCGGTTTCATGCAAGATCCCGATGAATCTCTTTTTGATGCATGGGAGAGATATAATGTCTTGATCGACCGTTGTCCAAACCACAACATGCTTCCGGTCACCTTGATCGATACTTTCTACAACGGATTAACTTTTCGAGATCGTGATACGATCAATGCAGCCGCCGGTGGCACATTCATGAAAAGGAGACCCGAGGAGTGTAGAGAGTTAATAGAGAACATGACTACTCATCATAAGAACTGGGATTCCTCTGCTTCTTCTAGAAACAACACGAGAGTCAATGTTTCTTCTACCTCAGCAAACCCTGAGATGACCGAACTCACCCGCATGATGGCTGAAATGAGCAAAAGTATTACGCTTCTCGCTTCAAATCAACAACAACAACAAGTTAAAGCGGTTGCTAATCCTTGTGAAACATGTGGCGGTCCTCACTCCTACACCGATTGTCCTTCTACACAAGGAAATCCGGAAAATGTGTATGCAGCTTACGGTAATTATTCACCGGAAAATTACCAAGCTAGACAACAAGGGGATAGAAATATGCTGAGCTACCGTTCCAACAACTACCTTTCACCTGGTTTTTCTCCTCAAAACCAAAATCCCGCCAACAACTACAATAGAAGCAACCAAATCCCACCTCGTGCTTCCAACCCTTATCAACCACCCACCCAACAACACCCACCCATTAATCCCGATGTTGACACCATCATGAGAACTCAAGGTGAGCAAATCAAGAATCTACAGAGCCAAATAATTAATTTGAAAGGAGATATCTTGAAGCAAGGTAATGACATCAGAACCGAGGTTCGTGATAATCTTCAATCCTCCTTCATCACTCAAACAACTGAATTAAAGAATCTGCTGGCTAGTTTCTTGCCCGAAGCTCAACCTTCTTCTTCTTTGGGTTCTCTACCTTCAAACACCGTCACTAATCCGCGAGCTAATGTGAGTGCTATAACTACGCGTAGTGGAAATACCATTGTCAATCCACCTGATTCACCACCATCATCTACACCTCCTCCACCACCATATATCCCTACTCCTCTTACACTTAGTGATAGTACACCATTACCGTCTCCGCCTCGTCATGACGATGTAACTCGGAAGGACCCTTCAACATCACAACCTTCACCGACTACACCTTCACCCAACCCTTATCAACCCAGAATCCCATACCCTTCTCGCATAGGCAAGACCAACGAGCTAACCAAGAATGACTGTAATGTAATGAAATATGTGGATATGTTATCTAAAATGACCATCAACATTAGCCTTGTTGAAGCACTTTGCCACATGCTGAAATTTGTCAAAGCATTCAAGGAATTGCTTAGCAAGAAGGAGAAGCTCATTGAACTCTCCAACACACGCTTAAATGAAAACTGCTCTACAGTTCTTCTTAGAGAACTTCCGGCAAAGCTTGGAGATCCCGGTCGTTTTGTGTTGCCTTGCGTGTTCAACAAAACTGAAGAATTTACTGCCCTTGCTGATCTCGGGGCTAGTATTAATTTAATGCCACTAAGTGTTTGGAAAACACTATCATTGCCCGACCTCATTCCAACAAAGATGACTCTCGAACTTGCTAATCGCACTCTCGCTTACCCCGTTGGTATAGCCGAAGATGTGTTTCTTAAAGTTGGCACATTTACTTTTCCGGTTGACTTTGTCGTAGTTGATTATGAAATGGACCCTCGTATTCCTTTAATACTTGGTCGGCCATTCTTGAGAACCGGACGTGCTTTAATAGATGTGGCCGAAGGTGAGTTAATCTTACGAGTCGGGGATGATTCTAAAGTTTTTAAAATGGGAAGCTTACAGGCAAATCCTTTGGAGGCCGAGAATCAGTGAATATGATAAATGTGCTCGATGACTTTACCGTCTATGAGAATCCTCTATTCGAGTCTTCCACTGATAATCCACTCTTTGAAGATAATGTGGATGATTCTCTCCCTACTTTGGACGCTTCTCCCATTTATGATTCTCAACCGGTCTTTGATGCTTATGATGATGATGATTCTAGCTCAGATTCGGATGATTTTGCTTGTACCTCTGAGTATCCCGAGCTGCCCACTTTCGATGATTTTGATGAGGCTGATACTCTTTCGAGCGATTCTTCACATGTTGAAGATCCTCTGCCATCACCCGATCCTAATTTGGACGATTACTCATTCGAGGAAGATTTCTCTGAATTTCTCAACACATACTTCCCTCATGAGAGTGATGCACCTCCTTTGGACTTTGAAGATTATCGTCTTGATCCTACTTTGGATTTGAAGAGCATTTTGTCCAAGGAGAAGAAACCGGTCAACACCGAAATCCGTTGCACTTATGATTTGACACCTCTTTGTCCCACTTCTGAGGACGAGGTTGTGCTTCTTTGCGGATCTTCTTCACACTCGGCTGAGCCAGAGTGCTATTTTCCCCTGAAGGAAAAGGTGTTCGATCCCGGTATTGAAATCTTTAAGCCATCTCAGTATCCACCTGATGAAATAAAGGGAAACATCTTTGGAACCATTGAAGACATGCTTGCACCACTTCATCCTTGCTCCGACTGTGCTCCATCACTGCTTAAGGGAACCCTGCCATTTCTCTTTTGGCTTGCCTTGTTCGCCTTAAGCTCTTGCTTAGTGATGGATGAAAACTATGTCTTCGATCCTGGTGGATTTGTTTCATGCTACTTCTGTTGATGATCAAGGTCGAGTCAGGCTAACGACTCGGTTAACAAAAACCAAGCGCTTCTTGGGAGGCAACCCATGCATCTATCTTTCCGCTTTCTTTACCATAAGTGTAGGGGGGACCCCTTGGATTGCTATTTCCTCTCCTCACTTCTTAATCAGGGATTCGAGCTTCACTGATCCACTCGTGATGATTCTTGACGACCCGTGATTCTGTGTTCTACTTCTTCCCGGTTCTATCCTAAACTCTTTTCGATTCACTATTTTATATTTTCTCAATATTAAAATAGGAATCTCTTTAGTTGTCTTTTCCTTAGCGAGATTTAAACAACGTGCACAATGTCCTAAGTGTAGGGGAGTTTACTCCCACATGCTTAAACATTGAGGACAATGTTTATCTTAAGTGTAGGGGGGACTTCTATCGAAGTTAAGTGTTCTTTTCCTTGTATTTGTCCTCATTTTAACCGGAAACTCAATTTTTCGACATTTTTCAAAATTTTTGATCTATTTTGGCCTATTAGTTGTTATCTTTGTATAGTTATTTTCTTCCTTTGCTAGAATAAATGTTTAATAAGTGGTTTTAATTTTCAAACGTTGTGAATCTTTTGACTCAATCCGAGTTTACTCTAGCTAGTATCCTTAACGTGTTTAAGTCAAGTTTTGCTAGGCTTTTATATAGGGAGCTTTAAAACGCGAAAGTCTTAACCCTCACGGGTTAAGAACAAGAACTTTTCGCAAGTTCCTATAATTGATCCTAGAGAGTCATTTATCAAGGGAACTTTAAGATGCGATTTCTAAACTTGAAAAAGTCTAAGAATTTGCAAAGATCCTATAGACGACTCGAAAACCCAAAACTTTGATTTAATAGGCTAAGTATCCACGAGTCTCATTACTTGAGATTTTAAACTGTGGAGAACGAGAGATGATAGAGCCAATTATAAGTTCGGTATTCTTTCGTGAATTTATGTGAGTTAATTATAAGCCTATTCTCCCATCGCTTGCTAATAAATTTATCTGCTAATAAATAAGGTTGTACGATTTGAAAAGTTACTTAGCTTCTAGCCCCAGATCGTTTAAAAGTTGCTCGGTAATGACGAGAGTTCATAGCCAAGGCATAACTTATGAAGCGGGGCGCGAAGATTGGCGAGTCCGAAAAGGCCCTAACAAGGCATGAGGGCTATGTTTTGTTGCTAAAGATCCAAAAGTGATGTGAAGAATCATTTATCGAAAATCAATATGAAGGATCGAGACACACGACGAAAAGCAAAAACTCCCAAAAAGTCATGGAGAAGTGTATCCGAAAAGACCCTAACAAGGTATGAGGATAAATAGATCCAAGTCAATAAAGGAGGCGGATCGTTGTATATCAAAATCCAAAATAAAGATTGGAGAAAAATGAAGAAGTCGTGGTCCATATATGAAGAATCTCTCAAAAATTCCAAGTGAAGAAATTCCAATTATGAAGAGAAGACCATTATTTCATGAACGTCTCTCAAGATTTGAAGTATGAAGTCGCTGCCAAATATCGGCCCGAGAAAGGTCTCAAATCGCGAACCAAGTTATGCCAAGATATGAACTTTTTGATATCCCGAGAAGCAGTTTTAAAAGATTTGGTCCTTTAAGCTAACTATTGATTAAATCGTGTACTTTATTTTCAGACTAAATAATTATCGAAATAAGTCAAACAATGCATCTTCGTGATCATTCAAGACAAATAATAAAATATAAGAGATACCCATAGGAATAAGGGAGTCTAAGTGAATAATTGGCCCACATGAGTTCGTGATAGTTTACTAACTTATAATAACAATGATCTCGTTTTTAAGCTTGGTTTGGAGAAAGTGAAAGGTTGAGGATGATGATTATTCATGACATTTTCAAAAACCCAAGGTATGCTTTTAATTTATAATTTTCTATCTCTTTAATAGAGGCCAATGTGGATTGATTATGATGAAAAGTGTAAACATGCTTTGTAACTAATGCATTGCATGAGGACATTGCAATGGTCAAGTGTAGGGGATTTGATAGGTGTGTAAACACCCATCTTTTCTACCACTTAATTACAATAATAACCGGACCAAAACGTGTATTTTATGTCTTTTATGTCGGAATTATGCGTGGTTTGTGTTTTTGTTGTATTTTAGGATGAAATTATGAAAAGTGGAGAAAACACGGGAATTCACGGGCATTCACGGCTCTTATTGAAGAAAAAGATGAAAGGCGGAGTCGAGAAGTCAAGAGTGGAAAAAGAACGGAAGTCCAAGACCAATTCTGAAGATTTATCGAAGAAAAAGTCAAAAGACGGAAGTTTATCAAAAGCCGAGAAACTCAAGTCTATTTTATTGAAGAAACTAAAGACGAGTTCAAAAGATATCCCGAGCCACAAGTCCTTAAAGTCCGAATTTAAAAGAAAGATTAGAAGAAAAGGACTAATGACGCAATTAATGAAGATTAAATGAAGGAGGGGCTTAATCTTGCAATTAACAAGAAATGAAGGAGGGGAGGAAGCTTCCTTAATCCTCCCCTATAAATAGATTAGGATTGTTATCATTTACTCTTGTTGGCTAATTTGACAAATTAGCTCTTCCATTTTTAATTACCTTGCACCTTTTATTATTTGTCCAATTTAATTACCTTGTCTTGCACTTTATTACCATTTAATTCAAGTAAGTTTTCCTTTTAATTCTTGTCAAGCTTTATCTTTATCTTGTTAATCTCATTCTTCCTTTCTTAATCTTTGTGTTGATTTATTTATGTTTGTGTTCTTGATTTTGGTTGATTTAATTAAGTGGGTTTTGATTAATTTGATTTAGTTTTGTGAGTTTTATTGATTTGGATTGATTGTTTATGCTTAATAGTTGTTCATTTGTTTGTTTGGTTTGATTTTGTGTTTGATTTGGTTAAGTTTTATTTAGATCCGTGTGTTTTAGCTTTTCCTTGTTCTTCGGTAATCTTACTGTGCTTGCCCAGATTCGCCCCCAGCAACTTTCCGAATAGGTGTGGATTAGTTTGCTCTATACGGAATGTTTCATATTCCGAACATGAGATTTTATTCCGCGTAAGGGTTTTGTAAAGAATTCTTATTCGGAATATTTAATTATTCCGCATAGGGATTTTGAAGAAATTGCTTATTCGGAATATCTTGTATTCCGAATAGGGGAGGATTTTCCGCATAGGGCAACTTTTCCGGATAGGAGGGATTTTTCCGAATAGGCCCATCTTTCCGAGTAGGACTTTATTCCGAATAGGGACAGCTATTCCGAATAGGGGATTATTCCGCATAGGGTCTATTATTCCGAGTAGATAATTATTCCGAATAGGGCTATTTTTCCGAATAGGTGACAGTTATTCCGAATAGCATTTATTCCGAATAAGGATTTATTCCGGATAGGGAAATCTTAGTTTTTAGTTTTCTGCCTTTTAAGTTTAAGCTTTATTTTTCCCGCCTTTTCCTTACTCGCACTTTAAGTGTATTTGCCTAGTCTAAGTTTTAGTTTTAGTTGCGTTTTAAGTTTGCCTTAGTTAGATTTAAGTTTGCGTTATTTACTTTATTGCCCTTTAGTTTTAGTCGCGCTTTTAAATACTTGCACTTTATTTTTATTAGACTTAGATTTATTTTAATTACACCTTTATCTTGAATTGTTTTGCACCTCTAATTTTTAAACACTACAACGACACATCTTTGTTCCACCAAAGTTCAACTGAGTCACACATTAAACAATAAGTTTTTCAATTCGAAGAGACATACTTTAACGAACTTAATTTTTAACCTGAGTAAAATCGAGTTATCACTCAGCCAAGACCAGATTCTTATCACAAATTTGTTCCCTCAAATCAGATATTTCCACCGACTTTCGATTCAATTGTTCAATCAATGATTGAGTCTGTGCAGTGGTATCAACACATGCGGGCTTTACTGAATCGAATAGTCGTGTATTTTTCTGCTTTAAGTTATCAACTTTGGACAAAATCTTGGAAACTCGATTATCTAGATCAAGTTTAAAATTCTCAGCGGCCTCAAGTACGGTCACACAGTTAAGCTCCTTAGATTTCTCTATTTCTATCGGCAAAGAGTTAGCAACTTTGTCACTTGGCTGATGCTGTTTTGATTGTAAATTCAATCGAAAATTCTTTTCAAAGTTTGCATCATCGATATTAACACCTTCGAATGACGTTTCAAAGGTTTCTTGAATAAATTGTTGCTTGCATTCAAGCGAAATACAATGTGTTCGAATCTCATCAAAACGTTTTGAAAGCGATGAATATGAATCTTGAAGCTTTAAAAATTCAGCGTCAGATTCGTGACAAGTACTATCTACCACAGTATCAACAGATTCAACATTATGCACAATAGAATCATTATCAACACTTGTATTCACACAGACAGAAACTATATCATGAGACATCACTTGATTCAGAAGCAGATCATTATGGCGTGAAACCCGTTCTATTTCAAGTAAACTGTTTTCATAAGCATCTTCCATTTCATTGAAAACACGTCTAACTTCTTCTATTTCCAAAAACAAATCTTGATCAATATTACGAAGACAAGCTTTAACATTGTTTACAAACGGAACAATTTCATCTCGAAACGCAGCTCTAGTGTGCTCAAAGTTCCATTCACCTTCCGTTATGGCCGTGGCCGTCGTACGTTCCAAAATGACCTTGTCAAAATCGGCTAAGTGTTGGTGAACCGTATTTAAGTTAACGGACGCCTTACTTACCGGTGGAATTAACTTCGTTAAATCCTTTTTGACGAGTGTAGGAGACGTACTAGGAAGGTTTTCATTTGACAAACTTTGGGGCACAAGAACTGTTAATTCTGCTAATTCCTTTTGTAAGCGAATGCGTGTTTTTTTCGAAATTGATCTTTGTTATGTTGATCATAATCAATTGTATGGAATTTTGAAAGCATTTTAGAATGAGTTTCATCCTCAAGTGATTTTGTCTCCTCAGTACTACGAACATAAGGTGCTTCTTTTGATTTGCCAATTATAGTCATATCATAAACACCGGAAATATATTCCTGAGCTTGTTTTGCATAACCGGGATTAGGTGGTAAATCTTGAAGACGCTTAAGTTCGAGTTCTTTAAATGATTTAGTTAAAAGATGAACCTTTTCTGTGGAAGCATATTGTTTTAAAAGCTGTTGTTCTTTGAATTTAAGAAGTTTGGTAGCATTAATTTCTGATTCAACCTTTTTAGATTCGAGAATTTCGAAATCCATTTTAAGTTTCTGAAAATCATTGACAACCGACTCTTTTTCTTTTAATTCATTAGAAAGATTAGCTTTTAGTGATTCTATTTCTTTCAAGTGTTCAATCTTTTCAAAACGAAATTGGTCAAATTCAGAACATGTTATTTTCTCTTCTTGAGGGACCATTTCAAAAGTTTTGACCTTTTCTTTATGCAACGTAAGCTCAGCAGTTAGGGTGGAATTCGTATCTACGGATTGTCGGAGTGCCATGTGCATTTGATCAATAATATGTTTAGGCACCATTACCAAATCATGTTGAGCATAAGATTCCATACCCGTCGTAGCATTTGGTTGAGGTTCACTCAAATGTGTAGAATTGGGTACCACATCATTTGAGTTTGTTGGAAATACGTTTTTACGTATTTATGAAGGATCGGTCGCTCCAACGATATATTATTGTATTAGGCTCGTGATCTAGTTTGTAGTAAATATAGTCCATATAGCCCACATGTAGGGTGGGCTATATATACCCCTCCTAGCATGTTAGGAGGGGTGGTTCTTCCCATTTCATAACTTTTCATTTATCTAATTTCACTTTCTCTTTCTACTTTTCTTTTCTCTCCTTTCTCTCTCTACACATCATCTCCTTCTTCCCCATTTCCACCATCTAATCAATAGATCCATCCATCAATGACCAAATCCTTAGAAAACGTAGACCTTCAATTGGTATCAGAGCCATGGTTAAATCTTAGGATTTGTATCTTTTTATCTATTGATTTTCTTGTTATAATTTGTTATTTTTTTGTTTTTTCTTTTGAATCCTTTCGTTTCATTTTTTCTTTGTTCCAAATCTGTCCAAACAGTTTTCATCAAATTGTTAAATTAATCCGTTTCAAACTTTAAATCATCAACTTATATTTTAAATCATCCGTTTCATTTTTTAGATCAGTTTTTATTCAGTCTTTCTTTTTTCATTTTTTAATAATTTTTTTTTCAATCAGTCACTTTTATCATTTTTTTTATTAGTTTTTTTCTTCGTCATTTTCATATCAGTCCAATCCAATTTGTCCAAAAATTGTCCAAAACAGTCCAAACCTGTCCAAAACTATCAGTTTTCTCGATTATTACGAATAAGCTTTCCGCGTAGGCTGTTATTCCGTGTAGGCTATTCTTTTCCGAATAGACAAATTTTTCCGAATAGACAAATTTTTCCGAATAGACAAAGTTTTCCGAATAGACAAAGTTTTCCGAATAGACAAATTTTTCGAATAGACAAATTTTTCCGAATAGACAAATTTTTCCGAATAGACCATTTTTCCGAATAGAAATCTTTCCGAATAGCCAACATTCCGAATAGACTTTCCGAATAGACCTTTTTCCGAATAGACTTTCCGCATAGACACGGTTTATTCCCCGTAGGCTGTTTTTCCGCGTAGGACTTATTCCGTATAGACCGACTCCTCACTCACAATTCAAACATAACGGGAAACACCTCTCACATCCTAAACCTAGACTCTCTCGGTCACCCTCACCCTCGCCCTCGAAATCTCCCTCGACTATCACACCCACCACAACCCAACTCTCGTCCCTCTGACCACTCACCCTCACCTTATTCCCTCTCACAACTAGACTCGATCACTCACACCCTCTCCCGTCTTAGATCACGTCACTGACTCAACTCCAAATCAACCCACTCGAACCCCTCACCCCAACAACTCTCAACCTCACCTCTTCTCTCTCTCGACTCGACACCCTCCCTCGAATCACAAACCCACTCTCAACTTAGACTCACACTCACCCACTTTCACACTCGACCTACAAACACAAACCCACCTCGAATCAAAACCTCAATAGACTCGACCCCCCATCGTTTCTAGACTTGACCTCAACAGAAAACAACTCCATCTCAGTTTGCAAATCGATTTACGATCTATAATACTTTCATAAGATCTTAAAAAAAATCGAAAATCAATTAAAAGATCTCAGCTTGCTTAAACTTTTTTCAAAATCTTTTCTAAGATTTATAAGTTTAAACATACCCATCATTGACCAAGCAGTACACTCTCACCCTCACCTCTCGACCCTCACTCGTCACGACTCCAAACAAAACAAACACCCTCGTCACACTCACACACCCTCAACACACTTAACACTCTCGACCCTCGGCACCAAACCGAATCCAACACCAAACCCAAACTGACTCGATCTCACACTTACAATCAACACTCAAGACTCGACTCTCCACTCGACACGACATCCTCGCTAGACAGAGAGACTCGACAGTAGAAAGATTTGACAAGATTAACCAACATGCAGAAAATACCTACCTGAGATCTTTGTTCAAAGATCTTGAAGCCTTCTTCAAATCAAGGAGTAATTTAGTGATAAAGGGGCAAACTAAGAAAGTGTGTGTGGTGTATTGATAACTATCGTTTCCACGAATCTTGAAACTAAGATAGTGATTAGTTTTGAAGAGTGTGTTGTTTCTCTGTGTGTTTGTGAGAAAGAGAAACAGAGAAAGTGAGATTCGATTGAGAGAGAGAGTAGGTTGTTGTGTTTACTCGGTTTGAGATTAGAGAAACTGATAGTTTTTCTTGTGAGGAGAGAGAGAGAAAACAGGAACGAAGGGGAAAGTGTGGAGGCTGTGAGATTTGTGGGGCGGATTATTTGTGATTTAGTCAAACAAGAAGGAGAAGTTATATTGTGTAGACGGAGATAACAAGAAACTTGTTATAGAAAGACACGCAGACACGTGTGTGGTTATCTTGTCTAGGCCACGTGTGTGGATAATTTCAAGTTTATTTTCATTTTTTATTTTGAAAACTCTTATTTTTTGATATTCATTCTATTTTGATAATCATTTCTTTGATTTTTATTTTTATTTTCATTTTTATTTTTATTTTATTTTTATTTTATTTTTATTTCAAATTTTTTATTTTGAAAAACTTTATGATATTAAGTGATAATCGTGACGTGACAAAGTGACAACGTGACAAAGTGACGTGTTAAGGTGACAAGATTTATTTGTTGACGGGTTTATTTTTTGAGTCAGACGAGGGAGTATTGGATTCCGATTTGTTTTATCAAACGGTTGAGTCGACAAAAATTTCTTGAGCTGACAATAGAGGTATATCATCTATCGAGAATTATTAGAGTCATTTACGGATTTTTTGTTGGTTTGTCAAAACCCGAGAACTCAATTTTTCGTCGAATTATATCGTTCATCGATTTTCAATGGATGTCTTGATTTCGACATCGAACAAGGGTGAATTGCATCAAGTGCAAGCCAACGCTAGAGAAAGTGGTATAACTTCATTTCAAATGCTTCAGTCTCATCTTGTCACTCTTTCGAGGATTCAAGGAGGGAGCGAATTTGTGACAATCTTTGGACAAGATCGTCATATATTCATCGACTCAATTTTCACCACTTTGACCAAACTCGCCGAGCAACTCAACCATAACAACTTTAATCACTCTGCATCGGCACTTGCATACAAGGCTCTTGTGACACACCTCACGCCTTTCCTCCAATTCAATGTCATCAAGCCTGAAAGTTCAGTGATTTGCCAATCCTTTCTTCGAGATACACATACCGAGCTTCGAGTTTTCCGTGATACGATTTTGAAACTCATGTCATCGGTCTCGTCTTCGATTTATCAAAGATCACAACTTCAGAAAGCGTATGATAAAGGAGTGCAAGAATCAATGACGCAGATGCAAGAGGAGAATGGTCATACGGTTGACAACTTGGAGCCTCACGATGACAAGATCACGGAATCAGGAGGACAACATGATACCAGTGGCACGTCAGGGAATGTTCACGTGATCTCTCTTGATGACTCCTTACCCGTTTATGACGAAGAGCCTGCAAACTTGGTACTATGTAATGTTGTTTATGATGTCTATGCTGATGATATGCCGCATATTGAGCATTCTGAACCTAATCATGACAAACATGGGATGGAAAAGAGTGATAGCAATACCACTTCTGATTCATCCGATGTAAGTCATAATGGGGGAGAGATTGTGCAGAATGCTATAGTATATCATGATAATTGTATTATAACTGCTTCATTGACTGCTTCTGATTCCAAGATTAGAGAGCTCGAAACGATTGTAGCTCAACAATCAAAAGATCTTGAGGATGCCAAACTTGAATTTTCTAAGAAAACGGATAAATTTGAAACATATTTTTAAAAACTTGAAAAGTTAAACGTTGTTCTTGAAAGAAAATTGGATCAAAAAGTTTTAGATTCGAAAGCTGAAAAGGATAATTTTTTGAAACAAATTCAGTTACTAGAGTCTAAATTGGCATCCCAAGATATAGTGCTTAAAGAGAATGAGACGTTAAAGGCTCAAGTACAAGAAAAGGTCTTTGCTATAGCTGCGTTGAAAAAC
The DNA here is from genome assembly GCA_025667525.1 of Glebionis coronaria. Classification (NCBI taxonomy): domain Eukaryota; kingdom Viridiplantae; phylum Streptophyta; class Magnoliopsida; order Asterales; family Asteraceae; genus Glebionis; species Glebionis coronaria. Next base: position 290,122 of record JANFOE010000091.1, on the reverse strand, counting down.
GAGTTAAGGAAAACTAAAGGATCTAGTGTGGACACTAAGCTTGAAAAACCATCAATCTTGGGGAAACCGCCTACAAATCAGTTCGTCAGACAACCGATTGTCAGACAACCTACTGCATTTAGATCCGAGCGACCACAATCCTCGAGACCGCGGTTTGCCTCCCAAGTTGATTTGGGTCATATTTCTAGAACAGTCACTCCACCAACTAGGCCTAATGTGACTAAATCAGTTTTAGCAAGACCTCATCACATGATTGCCCCTAGTTTCTCTAAGAATAGCTCGATGAACACGTCTAGAACTAGTTCAACTGATGTGCGCCATGATTTTGGTCAAAGGGAAGCTAATCAAAAGACACATGTAAGAGATAGCAATGTCCAACCTAGTCAGATGCCTTCTAGATTACCCAACACTGCTAACCGTAGCACGTCACATCCTAGGAGCATCAATCAATCATCTAGGAATTCTAGATCATACTCGGACATTAAATATGCTACTTGTAAAACATGTAGAAAATGTGTCTTTACGGCAAATCATGATTCTTGTATCAAGAAACTACTTAATGAGGTGAACTCCCGTGCTAGACTTAAATCCCAGTGGGTCGCTAAAATCAAACCCATTGGTAAAATGTGGCGCCCCACTGGTAGAACTTTCACTCTTGTAGGAAACGAGTGTCCTTTAACTAGGATAGTCTCTGATTCTACGAAGACTACTGGGGAGGAAATTGCAAAGGATGATACATCACTTAAACCTAAACTTAAGATTTTCTATAAAAGGAAACGTTTGCCAGCTAAGATAAGTGAATCATCTACTCAGGTCGCCTCTGACACAAGTAAAGCCAACTGTGAACCCCCATGCGCTTCAAAAATAGATATCTCTAACCCATGCAAAAGTATACAACCTCCTAATGAGAATGCAGGTACCAAAGTTGATGTTCCAAAAGAACGAAGCGGTCCAATCATTGTATACCGTTCAACTAAGGACACTCTCAGAGTTTGGTTGCTGAAGAAGCAGATATCAGAGAAACTAGTATCTCAGGGGATTCATGGTTAAAGCTTACTCAAGGACTTATAGTCACATCACAGACTATAACTCGCTCTTCAAAGAAAGGAAAGTTTATCGCCGATGGTAAACTTATCCTAACAACGAGAAATTAATTTTTCTCGGGCATGAGCTTATATCAAAAACATTCCAAGTTTTTAAGCTCATGCACAAAGGCTTATCATTAAATATCAGATGATGACCCGAACTTCAAAGAAAGGAAAGTTTATCGCCGATGATAAACTTATCCTAACAACGAGAAATTAAGTTTTCTCGGGCATGAGCTAATATTAAAAACATTCGAAGTTTTTAAGCTCATGCACTATGACTTACAGTTAAATGTCAGACTGTAACTCGAACTTCAAATAAAGGAAAGTTTATCATTAATGATAACTTATCCTCTCAACGAGAAATTCACCTTTCTCGGTCATGAGCTTGTATTAAAACATTCGAAGTTTTAAGCTCGTAAAGGAAAGTGTATCTTTTAAATAAGAGAACTTTTCCTCATAACGAGAAATTAACCTTTCTCGGTCATGAGCTTTACGTTAAAACAGTCAAAGTTTTCAAGCTCATGAAAACGACTTCTAAGTAAATGTCAGCTTAGAACTCGTCCTTCAGATAAAAGGAAAGTTTATCGCCGATGGTAACTTATCCTTAACAACGGGAAGTTTACAACTTCTCGGACTTGAGCTCGTTTTGTAAGATATTCAACATCTTAAGCTCAAGTAATTGTTTTTCAAAACATTTTGAACACAGAATTTTGAAGTAATTGTTTTTCAAAACGTTTTGATAAAAAGAGCATGTCTTCTGGAATCGATAATATTTACGAACCTAGAAATGTCATTCAATAATGACACGGGGTTGTAAATAAAGTTCGAGCAGAAGTTTAAAAGATTTAAAACATGCTCCATATGGTTTGCTATTATTTCAGATAGCAACCCGCTTTTCATAATCAAGTCAAGCATTTCACCGGAAAGCTTTGACTCAACAACGGGAATTAATTTTCTCGGGGACGTGACGAGGTGACCAACATTCATGAACAAGAACCATGTGCTTCTTTCATATGATGTTCTCCATTATTCAGGTCCAACCTCGTAAATTGCTAATCTTGTGAATACATTATCATATTTGATCCTTGCACGTGATAAATACCTTACACTTGTGTTTAAAAGGTATTTAATTTACGTTTCAAGTACACCCTCATTAATTTGAGGGGGAGCTTGTTAAAATCATGAAGATAACTAGATTTGCATTTTTCTTCCCAAATTTTCTTAAAATGCTATTAAATCAATTGATATTAAAAACATCGATTGCGTTAATATTTTTAATATAGGGGAGAAAATGTGATTTAATTTGGGAAATAATTAATCACAAATGGTTTGACTTAACGTGTTAGCTCATCCCGACATGTGCGAAATGTTTTCGAATATCGTGGCATATGTTAAGGGGGAGCAAAATGGATTTGCACTTCAAAATGGATTTCATGGTGACATACACTTACCCAAAACATCTCTATTCACGACGGTGAAGATTGTGGTGACATAAGGATGGTAGGATAGGTTAAAGTCCAATGATTTCTCTAGAACCGGAGGAATCTTCCCAAGGACATTCCATAGCTAGAAATAGTAGTCCTTAGGAAAGATGGAGAAAGATTGTGAACGTAGCTGAATGCCGACCAAATACTTAAGTTAGCACTGGAAAAATCACAACAAGGTGCTAGTTATGAAGTATTGGTAAGCATTGAAGGGGTTGAAGAATGAAAAAGAATTGTAAAGATAAAGGGTGTAAAGAAAGTAGCCCTCCTTACAACTTAGGCAGAAACCGGGTCAATTCATATGCTATTGAGATCATTTTTTAATGATTCTTGATTTTGAAGATAGACATCATGGACCCAGTGATGCAAGGCACAACCCATCCCAGCTAACTCAGATATCTCTTAAAAGATATTTGTTTTAATCACACGGAGACAACACATTATCTATTGATTTATTCACTCCGAATAAATTGGTATTGAAAAGGTGGCACTCCTCTCCAGCCTCCGATCACTAAAATCCAAAATGCACGATCGAGTCTAGAGCCATTTGAGATCATCAAATATCTCATTAGGACACACTTTCATATTTACTTGCTTCTTCACACGCTGTGAAAAGAAAGAAAGTTCTTAAGAGTCCTACGCAAAATCTTCATGATCTTGCCTGAACATCCGAGTAATACGAAAGTATTTACAATGAAGATGGAAATCCTTCTTGAGCGAATATCAAAAAGCTCATGGTAGGTGACTTGTGCGATTCTTTATGAATCAAACTTGTGATAACTGGAAAGCAACAGTGGTTTAATTCTTAAATGAATTTAAACACGTTCCAGGCCTCTACGCATTATCATATGATCTTGCCAGAACACTCAGAGTGACTCTTTATTGATCACAGTGACGAGTGGAAATCCTTCTAGTGTTAACATCAAACAGCACTTGGTAGGTAACTTGCAAGATTCTTTATGAATCAAGCTAGTGACAACTGGAAAGCAACGATGGTGCGGTTCTTAATTGAACTTCACTTGTTCCAGGAACATGAATTGACGGCTTCAAATCATGCGGATAATATTATTCAAATGTTTCACTCTTTACGTTCGCAGTCAGCTTTGGACGGTCGAGTAAAGAGAACGGGTTTACCCGCGAAATCTTGTCAAGGAGGTTCTTTATTGAAACTACCTGCCACAAGTACGATATTTAATATCGTCCAACGGTCTTCACCGACCGGAGGTAAAATGCTACCGAATTAGAATGAAATGTTCAAGGCCATTTCATCCGTGTATATGGTTTGTTGCTAACTGTCTTATGCAGCGTAACAAGAAGGTGGCATTACGGTGTATAATCCAGAAGAAGTCGTCACCACATGCTTGTACTACATACACTTAGTACTTCAACAAATTCAAGAAAGTCTGAAGGTCAAGTCTTCCGATGTATCAAACTCTGAAGCTTTCAAGAATTTAAAGGTATAAGTATGTGGAACATGAAGTCACGAAGAGGCAAATTTCACAAGTGATGAATGCACAAGGTCAAGCAAGGAAACATGCTAAAGACTAAAGTCAAAGATCACATCAAGCATATTCACAAGAACAAGATCGAAGACTCAAGCATAGATGCTAGGTTTAAGATTTTGTAAAATGGTGTGACCTCCCTTAGGGGGAGATTGTTGGAAATATGTTTTCCCAAAGAAAGTCTCGGTCATATCATTATTAGCATAGATCACGAGCTATAGAATATTTAGAACTTTGTAACTTGGAGCGACCTCCCTTAGGGGGAGATTGTTGGAAATACGTTTTTACGTATTTATGAAGGATCGGTCGCTCCAACGATATATTATTGTATTAGGCTCGTGATCCAGTTTGTAGTAAATATAGTCCATATAGCCCACATGTAGGGTGGGCTATATATACCCCTCCTAGCATGTTAGGAGGGGTGGTTCTTCCCATTTCATAACTTTTCATTTATCTAATTTCACTTTCTCTCTCTACTTTTCTTTTCTATCCTTTCTCTCTCTACACATCATCTCCTTCTTCCCCATTTCCACCATCTAATCAATAGATCCATCCATCAATTACCAAATCCTTAGAAAACGTAGACCTTCAGAGTTACTAGTTCCCGAATGCTGTTCAAGGTTGTCATTTTCATGCCCAACTTGATGTTGGTTATCATCAATATTATTAGATGTGGTTGGTACCTCACTGATGACATCAGAACCGTAGTGAGAGAGATTAGCAACGAGAGCAGCTTGGGCAGAGAGAATGTCATCACAATCCGAATCGTATGCATCAAGATCGTCCGCTTGATAAGCTGCATTAGAAGTAGAAACGACTGCAATGCCTTCAGTATCTGCTGCCCCTGGGTCTGCAAGAAATACTAACTCCTCTGAATCCAAAATCTTCCCCTTAGACTGAGCATCAACCAAATACATCTTCTCACGAAACCATACATCATCCCTTCTCCTTTTCGGTTGAGTGCATTCCCTAGCCATATGACCTTGTCCTCGGAAATTGTAGCAAGTCACAACCTTCTTAGGACCAATAGAACTCCCATTTCCACTAGCTTGAGAATTCACAGCTTGAATGTTCCCAGTCCTTGTAGGAGGTCCATATGAATTTTGCCTTCCCTGAATAGGTTGCACCGTCACTTGACCATCTTGAACAGTGGCTTGTTGTCGAGGATTTGATGAGGTGCGGAGCTGATTGTTTGTTGGTGGAAATCCTCTAGTTGCAACAAGTTTTGACAAGTAGGCTGTGAGATGGTTTAGAACATCAGCTGGCGTATCATTTGGAGTAAAGACCGGTGCTTGGATTGGTGGAAGTTCATTAGAGTAGAAAGCTTGTGCTGGTTGTGCTTCTATTGGAAAATATCCTTGCTGAGGAGTATAGCCCAATGGAGAAGTGTTGGCTTGTGATGGTGATGTTTGATATGGTGGTTGCTATTGAAAAGATTGTTGATGAACACTTTGTTGATATTCTTGCTGTGGTATCATTGGTGGTTGATAAGATGGTTGCTGTGGTTGCTGATAGATGTGTGGTGGTGGTTGCTGCAAGTATGATGGTTGTTGATAAGTATAAGTCATGTTTTGTTGAGAAGCATACATTGCAAGTGGATCATGAACTTGAGGTGTAGACAACCGAGCCTCGATCACATGGCATTCGTGTTGTTGAAGAAAAGCTTGAAGTTGATCCACATTGGTGTTATGCAAGTCCTTAGCCAATTTAACATCCGTCACGTATTGTTTCCATTCTGGAGGAAGAGTGTTCAAATACTTGGTGTTCAATTGAAAGGTAGGGATTGCCATGCCATAGATATTAAGCTCATTCAACAATAGGGTAAATCTCAGATAGTAATCATTGAGAGTCTCCCCTGGCACATAGGCAAACTTATCAAAAGTATCATAAAACTTACACTCTCGTTCTTGTTTAGTTAACGAGGTGCCTTGCATTAGAACACGAATTCTATCCCATAACTCTTTGGCAACTTTATGTTTGCTGACGAGTTTGTAGACATCTGGAGGAAGGGCTTGGAGAATGATGTTTGTAGCATACTTATCACATTTATCTTGAATCTTCATATCTCCAGTCAACTCACCCGTTGTGCGAGGACGAGTAGTCGTACCTTCCGTCACTGTACCATAATCTAATGGTCCATTGAGCACCGATGCCCAAATTATATGTCCATTCTCCTTGTTCAACATATAAAGTTCCATTCGGGAAGCCCATTCCTCATACATAGTCTTCACCAACATTGGTGGACGATTATCCGTACCCGAGAGGATGGACTTATCCGTAAGAGATGTGTACTCCATTTCAATAAGTTAAGATTTACAAAGTTGATCGAACAATGAAATAAGGTTAAGTGTTTTTGTGTTGAAGTCGAGAAACAATGTTAAAATCCCCTAAAATATGTTCTCGATAAACCAAAAATTCCAAGTCAAAATTACACACGAAATTTTTTATGGAATAATTTTTGGATTGTCGGAATGTCTAGATCGGAATGCCAGATCGGAATGTCACACTATCTTAATGTCCAGATCGCAATGACCTATCGTAAAGATTCATATCGCAATGACCTATCGGAATGATTCAGATCGCAATGACCAGATCGCAAAGCCTATCGGAATACTCAGATCGCAAAGCCTATCGGAATACTCAGATCGCAATACCCAGATCGCAAAGTAGCTGACAAAATTTAAGCAGAGTAACGACTTAACAAAACTTCCTTATACCCGTCGGAATCCCAGATCGCAAAGTACGATCAGAATGCCCAGATCGGAATAAGTAAAGAAATCCACGTATCGCAATGTAGAACCAAAACCCTTTCCAATGGTTATGGTTATTGCGATGGAAGCTCACTTTTAACTTGTCCTTTCCGATGGATGTTACTGCTTGAATTTCGGAATGAAGAACACTCAACTTTTTTGCAATTTTGATCCAAGAAAGATGATGTTTTAAAGAAAACCAAGATACCAAGAATCCTTTAAACACGAATCCCTATGTCACACTACTTAAGACTACGATCAAACACCAAAAAAAATTTGAAGTTTCGGCAAAAACAAACCAACACACTACGAAATGTTTAGAAAACAAAACGCAACACAAAAACAAACCTATATTTCATCCCAAGCTCTTGATACCATTTGTGGAAATGTAAATCTATACTTATGGTTTTAGAGAGAGAAAGAGATAGAAAGATGGTGGATTTCACACTTCTAGAGAGAGAAAGTTAAGATGAACTATGTGTCAATTATGAAACCACACCACCCTCTCCATCAAAGGAGAGGGTTTATATACCCAAGCCCATGAGATGGGCTTGGGTTTACATTAGGCCGCCGGCCCATACATTTCATGGGCTCGGTTTTGGGCTTTGTTTAATGAATGTAAATAACTAAACTACGAGCTTTAACATAGACTATCGTTGGAGTGACCGATCCTTCTTAATACGTAAAACGTATTTCCAACAGAAAGTGTGGTTTAAGACAAGGCGATCCTTTATCTCCTTATCTCTTTACAATGGTTATGGAAGTTCTCACATTAATTCTTAAGAAGAAAGTTGTTGAGACTGATTCGTTTCAGTTTCATCACTTGTGTGATAAACAGGAAATTATTAACCTATGCTTTGCTGATGATCTATTTCTGTTTACTAGAGGCAATCAATCCTCGGTTAATGTTTTTATGCAGGGTTTGGTTGATTTTCAGCATGTTTCTGGGCTTGTTCCGAGTATACAAAAGAGTACTGCTTTTTTCTGTAATGTTCCTAATGCTATCAAGTCATCTATTTTGAGTACTTTACCATTTGCAGAAGGTACCCTTCCTATCAAGTACCTTGGTGTACCTCTTATTTCATCTGGGCTTCGATATAGGAATTACATGGTTCTTATTGAAAAACTTGAAGCTCGTATTATGGACTGGCGGAATAAATCTTTATCAATTGCAAGTCGTCTTCAGCTTATTAGGTCTGTTCTTTCATCTATGCATATCTACTGGGCTTCTGTCTTTATCCTCCCTAAGAGGATTATATATGATTTAGAAAAACTTATGCTACGATTCCTATGGTGCTATGGTGGGACGACAAGGGTTAAAGCTAGGGTTGGTTGGGATGTGGTTTGTAAACCTCAACCTGAGGGTGGGCTTGGTATTCGAAGTCTTGAGGAGTTTAATATTTCCCTTATGGTTACACATGTTTGGAGTATTTTAACGTCTAAAAATTATCTTTGGGTGCAATGGATCCAATCTTTTAAGCTCAAAGGGATGAGTTTCTGGGACGTGCCATGTCTTGGGAATATGAGTTGGTGTTGGCGGAAGTTGTTTCAGATTCGGCCGTCTATTCGTGCCTTTGTTTGGAGTAAGGTTAATAATGGTGCTACAGTGTCTGCCTGGTTTGATAAATGGCATGATATATGCCCGTTACAGAATTTCATTACCCTTAGAGAAATTCATCGCGCTGGTTTTAATTTATATTATAAGGTTAGTGATCTTATTCTTGATGGTATCTGATGTTGGCCTGATGACTTGTCAATCAAATTTCTGCAGCTGGTTAATGTCCCTATCCCTATGCTTAATTCAAATAATGATGTTTTGTTATGGCGTGATAATTTGGGGAATATGAGGAATTTCTCGGTTAAGGGTGTTTGGAACTCTATTCGTGTTAGAGCTGCTGAGGTGGATTGTATGATATTGTTTGGTTTCCTTAGTGTATCCCAAGGTTTGCGTTTCACATGTGGTTAGTTGTTAATCAGAAGCTAAAAACGCAAGATCGTCTTCGTCAGTGGGATGTTGGTCCGACTATTGATTTAGACCTCCTGGTTTGCCCTATGTGTAGTATGGTTCGTGACTCACATTCACATTTATTTTTTGAGTTTCCTATTTCTACCTAGGTTTGGTCTCGTGTTCGAGATATGGCTGGTATGGAGGGTGTGTCACATCATCTTGGTGATGTCTTTAATCATCTTATTGTGTTATCTCGAAGAAAGACTGTTACTAGTATTATCGCGCGCTTGCTTGTTGGAGCTACGTCTAATTACTTATGGCGTGAGAGAAATGCTAGATTGTTTAACAAACAGACTTCTATGGTGCCTCAAATTGCTGATGTTATTTTATCTATGGTGCGGCTGAAGCTTGTTACGTTTAAATTCAGTAAGGTTTCTCATTATTCGCGTACTATACTTGATAAATGGAAGATTCCAAATATTTGTTTGAATCATGGAGGGAGCTCTAGGTAAGGGTTGTACTCTTTTTTCCTTCTCCAAGGTTTTTCCCTTTGGGTTTTTGTTGGGCAGGTTTTTTAAGGAGGCAACCTTATTTGGGTCGCCTGCTTCCTCTATGTTGCTGCTAGAGAGCTAGAAGAGCTGATGTTACTTACTTTAAAGTTCCTTAGATCAGTGTAGTTTTAGTTTTGGTTGTGTGGTTATGGCATGTTATACACACTTGGTTACAAGCTTTTAGCTTGCGGTTAATGTGGTACTTCAGCCACATTCCTTGTACTTAAATGCTTTTTGGTGTAATATATTTACCAGCGACATTGTCTCTTTTACCCAAAACAAAAGTTGGCTTCCAGCAAGAGAATGACTTTCACTAGAAGGAATGTGAGCATCACCAGAAAGAACTTGGACAGCAGGAGTATCCAGGGGAAACTCAAACCCTCCCTTGCCAACTACAGTAGTAGAATCTTGTTGTTGTTGGAGCAATATCTCAAGATCTTCTTGTGACTAGTTATTGCCTGTGAAGGTGCACCAACAGTGGTAGCATTAGTGTCCGGAGCAGCGGATGAAGAATACGAGGGGATAACAATCATATCATCATCCTCCTCTGAGTCCGAGAAGCTTGAAGAAGCACCTGCATTAGAAGGGACAAACTCTTGTGGACCTGGATGTTGGTTAGTTTTGAAGCGAAAATATCTTAATGAATCACTGAGATAATCTGTAACACCCCCAAATTTATACAACTCAATACAGCGGAAGACTCGTTGGTGTTACGGGATAGCACATTACTCACATCATAGACAACGCATAAAAATCGCGTCGTTTAATAATAAATCATTTCCATTCATAAATATCAAATTTACATAGGTCCCAAGTCATTATATTTAATACAGGTTTTACAAAGCATTTGAATGGAAATAAGTATTTAGGTGCGGGCCATGAATTCTTGTTGTCTTCCCGAGAATTACCTTCAAGTACCTGAGATAAAACATGTTAAAAGAAAAGGTCAGCGATAACGCCGAGTGAATTCATAGAGTTTAATAAAATCCATCAATATAATTTCAGTATAAAATTATTACTGAAAATCATTTTGTACAAATCATTTTAATAGGCCATAAAATAGCCAAAGTCATTTTATACAAATCTTCATCAAAATCATAATATAGGCGTTTGCCTTAAAAATCATTATACGAGCCAATGTCGTAAAAACATCATACAATACGTTTTACAACGTTGTATAGATTAAATAAAAACCATTATATGAATATGGTTATGAAAACCAAAACACGAACATAATATCAATAGTATGACCCTGTATTGCTAGTCAGGCAATACATCGTAATTCGGTGCGTCTATTAGTATTTTGGTAATTAGATTATTATAAGCCGCATGACATTGTTACCTTACTAAACCAACAACGGGTAGCTAACCCGATACCAATTTTGCCCATCTAAGTTAGCGTGTCGTCACAAAGGTCACGCTATGGAAATCTTCTCATACATAAATTCGCTTACCAATCAATGTGGCACGACGGGGATCAACCGTCAAGGCGCGAACTGGGGTGATCGTCCCCAAATAGTACTATTATATGCACAAGCGTCTACCAAATCCCGGTAGTTCACAATTCATGCTAATGGGACTTTTAGTGACATAACCTAACTTTAATAATCCATTTTATTTCATCTATCGGGTCCTTTAATCATTTATCGGGTCATACAATCAGGTCATTCAATCATTCGGGTCCAAATCAATAAACAAACAATCGGGACAAATGGTGTCCTATTTTATAAAAACTAACATGTTATCTCCCTCGCGGGTTTATAAAATATTTCATAAAAACATTTAAAAGAGTGCGAGGCTATGAACTCACGTTGATGTGGGAAGGCGGGTTATCGGCAATTCGGACGTACGGTACGTGCTTGAATCACGGAAACCTAGACAAATAATACTCGTCTTAGACTCATGTCCAATGACTTTATAAAAATAACAATTATGTATACATATGATGATTTTATATATATATGATGATCAAGTGGGTTTACATATTCTCGTTTACTCATTTTAGTGTTTACGTATTGGTAACTTCTTACTAGTTTACTAGTTTTACCTATTTACGTGTCTTAGGTCCAATAATCTTATCATAAGTTCTTTAACTTGTTTTAATCCATTTTATACTTATATTATCAGTATCTATACTTTCCATGTTGGGCCCAAATGGGTTAAGCCCAATAAGTTCTTTTTATAAGTGTTTATCTTATTTAGTCTAATTATTAGTCCAATATGCTTAGTTAGCCCGTTAATGTCTGTATGTCCTATAGTTCGGGTTTTATCGGTTTTTACTTGTTCTATATGTTTATATATCAGTATATGAGTTTTATAAAGTTCATATTAGACGGGTCCAACCGTCTAAGTTTTACTTAGCAAAAACGTTAATTTTTATGGTAATAGCCGAAAAAGTCGTAAAATCAAGTCTATAGTTTTTATATCTTATAAATATTATTCCACTACCATTTTTATTATTTATCCATTTATTTAACCTTTAACATATTTATATAAATAAAATCCTTGAGTTAGTGGGTTTTAGTTTTACATTTTATACAATATAATTTTGAGTGCTTACATAATAGTATTATACTTTAATTTCCAAAATCTGATTTTTATTTTCCTCTTCACCAAAACTGCCATATCTAGAGTTCTATATCGAGATAGAAGCTCAAATTTTTATCACATAAACTACATGATATGTGCTACATTTAACTCTTTTATAGCTAATGTTGAATCGTCTTCTAAGTATTTTCTAAAAATCGTCCAAAACAGTGAACTCAGATTTGTATCTTAAACTTGTTTTGATCATATCTCACTCATTACAATGATTCCATTGCATGGACAACTCTCACATGTGTACAAGACCCATAGCTTACTGTAAATCAATTCTACTTCATCATTTTATCAGTTCATGACCTGTTTCTTTACTGTTTTATACAGCCAACATTTTTAAACAAGATTTTACCCTTGTTTCTTATAGTTTTTCACATTTTCAAGTATGTTTATCAACACCAAATCCCCACATAACATTTTTATCATCATATAATCATCATATACATATACAATAGGAAATAAAATACCTGTTTACATAATCAAAATAACAAGAAGATGAGGAGGACAATCTTTATACCACAAAGTTGATGAAAAGATGGGATTGATGATGAACAAGACTTGGTTTTGGGTAACCAATCTTATGAAGATATCAAAACCACTTCTAGGGTCACCAAATATTTGTAGACTCCTTGAGAAATCAGCCTTGATCTTCATGAAATCTCCTCCTTGGATGTTAAAATCACCACCAATCAATAGAGCTTCAAAAGGGCTTCATCATATGTATGAATAACATATGATTCTATGGTTAAATTTGATCAAATTAGGGTGTTTAGTGGTGGTGGTACACGAAATTATAGTGAGAGAGAGAGGGAGGAGAGAATAAGAGTGGTATTGCATGTGAGGGAAAATGTGTGAATGGTTTTGGCTAGATAGTTTTTGTTATGTGGTAGCTTAAAGGTTAAGCTTGATACAAGTGTACAAGCTTCCTTGTGAAGCTTTGACAACACATGGGTATGTGGCATGCTTGGGCCATCCCATATTAGTGGGGTGGGATAAACTTGTTTTGTCCCATCCCGCTAATTTACGGGTATTCCTCGATTCTAGTTTCCTTGATTTGCGTGCCCTTGGGTCGTTTTACGAAAAATGTTTTTATAAATTATGAATCACCGTCACAAAACGAATCTAATAAAAATTGTCTCATCAAAAAATGAGTTCGAAAACGTAAATACGAAATCCTAAGGTTTCCGGTTTGGTCGTAAAGGACGTTAAATTAAAATCGTAAGTCCTAATCTCTTCTCGTAAATTTGTGAGTTTATGAACTAACACAAACTTAAAACTCCAAAATAATATTCACTGATAAATTTATTTTCTGAAATGTCGGACTGTCACCAAAGATGGTGTATGTAAACGTAAGCACGTAACGTTGAATCCTCCGGTTTAGACGTAGTCGATGCTACTTCAAGACGTAAATTCAAATTACTTCCCAAAAATAAGTGAGTTCATAATATAACATTAAAATAATATTTTTAAATAATATTTGAGAATAAAATATCAACCATAAATTGACGGATTGTCACAGCATTTACCCCTAAACAGGATCTTTGTCCTCAAAGATCATCTTACCTTACTACTCGCTTCTTATAGAGTTAAAGCCATGTGGGTATTTCCTCCACATTCGGTCTTTTCTCACAAGTGCAATTCATTACAATATGCGAGTTTCATCAAACATAACTACGAGAATAAGATCAGGCTTAATGTCGACTTACTTTCTCTATCCATGATGTTCATGGGTTTTTGATGAATGCAACTTTTCGCCGATCTAAACTTTATCAAGAAGAATTCAGATTTTCACCTGATAGATATTTATCAAGTTCGATTTACGAAACATAATTTACGCAGTCCTTGAAGTCCTAGGGTAGATCCAGCTTATATGCCTTTCAAACCAATCTCTTTACATCATCTCAATAGTCCCATACAACGGGGACTTATATCCCATGATCTTTCAGATCATCAATTCATTTTTACATGGTTAAAATTTTTGGCATAACTTCGCTACCCGTCTGGCACTTCAAGATCTACATTTCATATTCACATAACTTCCTGCCCACTATCGGCAGTCAATAATTAGATCCTAATCTCAACAATCAATTCAGGTCTCGCGGGTCGAGTATTTTGTAAGGTTAGGTTCGCCATCATAGAAAACCTTAAACCTAAAAGACATGTCCAACTCACAATGGGTGTATGTCGGGTGTCTTCATCTCAACTCCTGCTTACAGATGCTCTAATTTTTAAATCTTAACAAGATTCGATCTCGATCCTAATACGATAGTTATCAATGATAATCTCTCTAAAGGAAAACGATTATGCGGTTTATTACCAAAGGTCAATCATTCAAACATAGAACATCGCTTATAGTATTTTGTATCGTTACTTTACCTCGTCCCTTCGATTGGGATGGTACACAGTACTCTCATCAAGATTCGTTCTCAATGACTTCTGAGCAAATCTCTAGAAATTCGATGCGAAGCGAGGATCTTGATATAGATGATCGATACAGGCACACCATGTTTACACAACTCATTTAAATACAAAAGAGTCGATTTCTTCATCAAGAATTTTATCATTAACAGGAATGTTATTAGCATATTTGGTCATTCTGTCGACGAAGACCCAAATCGAATCAAATTCAGATGATGACCTTTGTAATAACTAGACGTTTACTAATGTATGAGGTGGTGTCTGCCTTCATAATTTGCCATTAGTTCAACTTCTTCTGATAATGATACATTAAATCAGAAATGACAGGAATAGAATACTTATACTTATAAGACTCCAACATAACTATATCTCAAAATCTCCATATTTATACAACCACAAGTGGCCTTTAAAACATTTAACGCTATTGGCTTCTCTATTCTAATGGTTCATATTTGCCGCGAATCCCTTTTTATTATCTATATCATCCTTTTTATAAGCATCGGCTATATTTTAAATTGTTCGGCAATTTATTTTGCACCTTCATTATTAAGGAACATGTCCTAATTGGTTCTTTATCTTTTCTATATTATGTGTCAGTATCTACATTCACTTTCTCCTGATGATGTAATTATCATGTCCACAATTCACTCAGATATTCTTTCTATATTATGCGTCAGTAATTACGTTCACCTTTCTTCATATTTTCTAAGTTTCAGTTTCGTCTTATCTATCATTTTTATCAGTTTTTCTCAATCCGACGTTTTAAGCGTCGATAAGTATTATAAGTAATTAAAGGTTAGATTTTTAAATTTTTATGAAACGTAAACGTAAAATTTTAAATTTCCTAGTTCGACCAATTATATAAAATGTTCAAAATAAATTTGTATTTAATTAACAAGATTTTTGTTGATTTATCGAAAATAATTAAAATAATTAATAAGGTCCGTAAATGTTCGAAAAATCATTGTTTATACTTTGGTCAAAATTCTCTTAGTTGAAAAGCAAAAATTGTCGTTTCAAATTTCAAGTTATGGTTTAAATGGGTTTCCTCAATCCTTCTTAGGTTGTCTGGAGGTATAGACAAACATTTACCCCTAAACAGAAGTTTAGTTAAATGGTTTGTGTATAAGGGAATAATCCCTTAAAATCTTTTGTTAAAACATTTGTCAAAATATATTTGCACTTTCTTTTTAGTATAACTCAAAGTCTTAAATGACTTCTAAATATTAAAGATTCAATTTATATTCCATTATCTATTAATCACACGGTTAAATCATATAAAAGATTAAGTCTTAAGTCTTATGTTAAATATTCAAGGTACAAGTTTTAATTGTTCGGCCAATTCAGGGCAATCTATAATTAATTATTAACTTCATTCTTATTCTTATAAACAAACAAATAGTCCTTAATGATCACGAGCATGAATTTATCAAACCACAGCCTACACACATGATTCACCAAATTTATGAATGCTACATGTGTGTTAGTCAATCTAAACGACATCACGTGAAACTCATAATGTTCATTATAAGTACCGGATGTAGTGGTTGGAATACATAATCTTTTTCGCAGATGCGAAGTTGATGATAACCATGCCGTGGATCAAAAACATACACTAGAACCTTGTAAATGATCGAACAAATCTTCCATTTCGAGTTATGGATATCGTTTTCGATTGTCAATTTACTCCGTTCACAGTAATCTATAAATATATGGAATGATAACACCATAGCTCTTCATGATGACGAGCTTGGTAGAATAAAATCTTTCTCCGACAACTCTCTCAGTTGTATGGTAATTCCTTTAATTCAGATGGTGCTGACGTACAGTGCACAAGCCATAGGTGCAGCACCGGGAATATAATCAATACCAATTTCAACTTGCCTTAATGGCGAAAGTCTAGGTAATTCACCAACAAATACCTCCTAAAGTTTTAGATAACAAAAATATCTTTTAATAAGTTCATATTAAGTTCTTTCTAGATTATAATATCTATAACTAGTTCACAACCATTCACGGTATGATTTTAAGTCTAAATACATGATATGGTCATCCATCAAGAGTTATTTAGATCACTTTTGATAATCAACATCTTATCATTTAGGGGAATTCTACTCGAGTTCCCATCAATTAAGACAATGTCGTCATGTCATAATCAATCAATCCATTCTACTGGCATTACCAACTTTTCAGTTTCATTGCCATCGATAAGATGTGAACTTCTCAAAAGACTAATAATAACTCAAAATCCTTCACAAGTTCAGGGATATCAGGAGACACGACTACTATTAATAGAGTAAGGTCAACGCATAATCTACGCGAGAGAATTTCAAATCAGATACAGACGAAAACATTTAACGAATATGAATATATCCCATGTTTTCATAATTTGAGTACGCATTCGAAAGCTCTTCGGATCGTTACCCAGGTCATTCAAATGAAATAAACTCAAAAGAAATGATAGGAACGTCGATACATCCAGTCGGGTATCAACACTCGCTAATCAGATACTTTTCCTAAGAATCTCACTACGGGAGAATTTGGACAAGAAAGAATTGTCAATTGTCAAATAAGACAATTTCCACAGATGAGTAAATTCGACTCAGAAGAATAGATGCTACAGGCACATATGTAGGTGTCCCTAACACTATGTCCCTATTTTTCCACTTCTTGCAGATCTCATAAAATTTAATCTTTCACAATCTTCAACGAAAATGTAGTGTTTATTCATTAGTTTTATGGTGACTACTAATCAGTCTTGCATGGTCCATTCCAAATTGTATGTAGGCGCGCAACTATATACAATTTCAAGATTAACGATGCAATACTCAGTTCGTCAAAATTTTATCATCATGTTTATAATAAAAACATTTTCATGCTTAATTTTTAAATAAGAATAAAAAATAACTTTACAAATATTTTCTTTGTTATGAAAACAATTAAGTTTTCCAAGGTGTTTTATAAACAATTTCATTTTGATAACAATCACTTATAAATCTCACTTTGAATAATCCTTATAGTGATGAAAATTCAATTTTTCTCAAGGGATATTGTTTTAACTTTATAAAAACAATGAGTGATCTGCAAAAAAAGTGATGAAAACTTGTTCACCAAGAACTAACTACAATATGATAGGAAATGAGCTTAGCCAATCAATCATGAGGTTCATGACCTCGATGGCACTCAAAAGAGAATAATTCACAACGTAACTCAAATCAAGATGAGTACTTGTTCAATGGTTGCATCACTAATACGAACATTAGGATGAAGCAAGAAAAGATAGATAATATCGATACATGTAGAATTTAGCAATCAATGGTAGTCTTTTTCATCAATCACAAACAAGTCAAAATTGTACCGTAACACATTACGTGTCACTATGTCATACAATTCTCAGAACTCATCCTACCAACTGATGTCACAGTTAAGTTAGAGATTATTTTTAAAAGATACCACAATGAATACTAATCTACAAGAGTCATTAGGAGTTCCATATGTCCCGGAAGATCCATTGGTCCCAATTCAGAAGAATTTTTCTTCAATTTATTTATTGGACACTGGGCATCCTCGTCATTGGACAATGGCCTAGGAACAACCCTTAACACGATCTAACAATCATTTAAAACCTTATAATTCAATCATAGGACTTAACGACTTATATTAAAAATCTCATATTCCATATGGGTTAAATTTTACTTTATTCAAGTTTCAACCAATTTCATACTCAATTCGATATCCTACCTCATATTCCAATACTTTCAATCTTATTCTTCGGCCTTGAAAGGGCAATAAAAGCTCGATATGAACAATACTTAATTTCCGATTCTATAACTTCTACATCAATAGTTATCAAATGAGTCACTAGCATGAGATGACTCACACATTCAATCAGATTTCTCGGAAAGGTACTAGTGGCATGAGGCTTTTGGGTAATGGTTCCAATGATAGCCTCAAGTGCAACATTCACCCTTTCGATTTCAAATTTAAGAATTGGGTGACAACGAATCAGATGACATCTTTCCAGGTGATAACGTTTTGTCAAACTCCACTCTATAAGGAAAGATCGTCATGACATCAATATCTGATTTAATCTCGCCAATTATTTTTCAATTTTACAATCAACTAATATCTACATTTCTACGAGTATCAACCATTTGTTGGGATCGTAAATATCCACAACTTGGTTTAGATCTAGGATAGCTAGAATTCCTACGAGAATAGCTTCGATTAATTTACTAGGGGATTTAGGGTTACTTGTGACAATCTACGTCGTATAAATACCTCGTATAAAAATCAAAATAATCATCAAACAATCATGTAATAAAATTACATCATATATATATATATATATATAATCCAAGTTATATATATATTAAAATAACACTTCTCAGTCTGGCCTTGTCGGTAACTCGGAAATTCTTCGGCACCGTTATAGTCAAAAGATTTTTAGACATTTTGAGAAAAATGTTTATAGTTAAAAGATTTTGAAATGTTTTATTCAAAACCTTGGTTTTAAAAATCGTTCGTTCTCTATAACGAGAGCTCTGATGCCAAACTGTAACACCCCCAAATTTATACAACTCAATACAGCGGAAGACTCGTTGGTGTTACGGGATAGCACATTACTCACATCATAGACAACGCATAAAAATCGCGTCGTTTAATAATAAATCATTTCCATTCATAAATATCAAATTTACATAGGTCCCAAGTAATTATATTTAATACAGGTTTTACAAAGCATTTGAATGGAAATAAGTATTTAGGTGCGGGCCATGAATTCTTGTTGTCTTCCCGAGAATTACCTTCAAGTACCTGAGATAAAACATGTTAAAAGAAAAGGTCAGCGATAACGCCGAGTGAATTCATAGAGTTTAATAAAATCCATCAATATAATTTCAGTATAAAATTATTACTGAAAATCATTTTGTACAATTCATTTTAATAGGCCATAAAATAGCCAAAGTCATTTTATACAAATCTTCATCAAAATCATAATATAGGCGTTTGCCTTAAAAATCATTATACGAGCCAATGTCGTAAAAACATCATACAATACGTTTTACAACGTTGTATAGATTAAATAAAAACCGTTATATGAATATGGTTATGAAAACCAAAACACGAACATAATATCAACAGTATGACCCTGTATTGCTAGTCAGGCAATACATCGTAATTCGGTGCGTCTATTAGTATTTCGGTAATTGGATTATTATAAGCCGCATGACATTGTTACCTTACTAAACCAACAACGGGTAGCTAACCCGATACCAATTTTGCCCATCTATGTTAGCGTGTCGTCACAAAGGTCACGCTATGGAAATCTTCTCATACATAAATTCGCTTACCAATCAATGTGGCACGACGGGGATCAACCGTCAAGGCGCGAACTGGGGTGATCGTCCCCAAATAGTACTATTATATGCACAAGCGTCTACCAAATCCCGGTAGTTCACAATTCATGCTAATGGGACTTTTAGTGACATAACCTAACTTTAATAATCCATTTAATTTCATATATCGGGTCCTTTAATCATTTATCGGGTCATACAATCGGGTCATTCAATCATTCGGGTCCAAATCAATAAACAAACAATCGGGACAAATGGTGTCCTATTTTATAAAAACTAACATGTTATCTCCCTCGCGGGTTTATAAAATATTTCATAAAAACATTTAAAAGAGTGCGAGGCTATGAACTCACGTTGATGTGGGAAGGCGGGTTATCGGCAATTCGGACGTACGGTACGTGCTTCAATCACGGAAACCTAGACAAATAATACTCGTCTTAGACTCATGTCCAATGACTTTATAAAAATAACAATTATGTATACATATGATGATTTTATATATATATGATGATCAAGTGGGTTTACATATTCTCGTTTACTCATTTTAGTGTTTACGTATTGGTAACTTCTTACTAGTTTACTAGTTTTACCTATTTACGTGTCTTAGGTCCAATAATCTTATCATAAGTTCTTTAACTTGTTTTAATCCATTTTATACTTATATTATCAGTATCTATACTTTCCATGTTGGGCCCAAATGGGTTAAGCCCAATAAGTTCTTTTTATAAGTGTTTATCTTATTTAGTCTAATTATTAGTCCAATATGCTTAGTTAGCCCGTTAATGTCCGTATGTCCTATAGTTCGGGTTTTATCGGTTTTTACTTGTTCTATATGTTTATATATCAGTATATGAGTTTTATAAAGTTCACATTAGACGGGTCCAACCGTCTAAGTTTTACTTAGCAAAAACGTTAATTTTTATGGTAATAGCCGAAAAAGTCGTAAAATCAAGTCTATAGTTTTTATATCTTATAAATATTATTCCACTACCATTTTTATAATTTATCCATTTATTTAACCTTTAACATATTTATATAAATAAAATCCTTGAGTTAGTGGGTCTTAGTTTTATATTTTATATAATATAATTTTGAGTGCTTATATAATAGTATTATACTTTAATTTCCAAAATCTGATTTTTATTTTCCTCTTCACCAAAACTGCCATATCTTGAGTTCTATATGGAGATAGAAGCTCAAATTTTTATCACATAAACTACATGATATGTGCTACATTTAACAATTTTATAGCTACTGTTGAATCATCTTCTAAGTATTTTCTAAAAATCGTCCAAAACAGTGAACTCAGATTTGTATCTTAAACTTGTTTTGATCATATCTCACTCATTACAATGATTCCATTGCATGGCCAACTCTCACATGTGTACAAGACCCATAGCTTACTGTAAATCAGTTCTACTTCATCATTTTATCAGTTCATGACCTGTTTCTTTACTGTTTTATACAGCCAACATTTTTAAACAAGATTTTACCCTTGTTTCATATAGTTTTTCACCTTTACAAGTATGTTTATCAACACCAAATCCCCACATAACATTGTTATCATCATATAATCATCATATACATATACAATAGGAAATAAAATACATGTTTACATAATCAAAATAACAAGAAGATGAGGAGGACAATATTTATACCACCAAGTTGATGAAAAGATGGGATTGATGATGAACAAGACTTGGTTTTGGGTAACCAATCTTATGAAGATATCAACACCACTTCTAGGATCAGCAAATATTTGTATACTCCTTGAGAAATTAGCCCTTGATCTTCATGAAATCTCCTCCTTGGATGTTAAAATCACCACCAATCAATAGAGCTTCAAAAGGGCTTCATCATATGTATGAATAACATATGATTCTATGGTTAAATTTGATCAAATTAGGGTGCTTAGTGGTGGTGGTACACGAAATTATAGTGAGAGAGAGAGGGAGGAGAGAATAAGAGTGGTATTGCATGTGAGGGAAAATGTGTGAATGGTTTTGGCTAGATAGTTTTTGTTATGTGGTAGCTTAAAGGTTAAGCTTGATACAAGTGTACAAGCTTCCTTGTGAAGCTTTGACAACACATGGGTATGTGGCATGCTTGGGCCATCCCATATTAGTGGGGTGGGATAAACTTGTTTTGTCCCATCCCGCTAATTTACGGGTATTCCTCGATTCTAGTTTCCTCGATTTGCGTGCCCTTGGGTCGTTTTACGAAAAATGTTTTTATAAATTATGAATCACCGTCACAAAACGAATCTAATAAAAATTGTCTCATCAAAAAATGAGTTCGAAAACGTAAATACGAAATCCTAAGGTTTCCGGTTTGGTCGTAAAGGACGTTAAATTAAAATCGTAAGTCCTAATCTCTTCTCGTAAATTTGTGAGTTTATGAACTAACACAAACTTAAAACTCCAAAATAATATTCACGGATAAATTTATTTTCTGAAATGTCGGACTGTCACCAAAGATGGTGTATGTAAACGTAAGCACGTAACGTTGAATCCTCCGGTTTAGACGTAGTCGATGCTACTTCAAGACGTAAATTCAAATTACTTCCCAAAAATAAGTGAGTTCATAATATAACATTAAAATAATATTTTTAAATAATATTTGAGAATAAAATATCAACCATAAATTGACGGATTGTCACATAATCGAGATCAGAATACCAATCAGGACCTTTCCCTTGAGGTTTGACTTCTGTTTAAAATACCTTAAGTTGATTGTTTCAATGACATGCTTGGTAGTAAGACTATAGACCCTATAGGCTCTAGAGTGAGCTAAATATCCCACAATGAAGCCTTCATCAGCCTTGCCATCAAATTTCCCAAAATAGTCACTAGTGTTGAGAATGGTAACAGGACAGCCAAAAGGTTTCAAATGAGTATTGTTAGGTATTTTTGCTGTAAGTAGCTCATAAGGAGTCTTTTGATGAGGGTTTGTAATGGAGACCCTATTCAACACATAGCAAGTAGTGTTGACCGCTTCTGTCCAAAACATAGTTGGAAGCTTTGAATCGGCACGCATGGTTCTTGCTGCTTCTATAAGAGTCCTGTTCTTCCTTTCAACAACACCATTATGTTGAGGAGTTCGGGCAGCACTATAGTCTCTTTTAATACCCTTGTAATTGAAAAGTGCTATGAGTTCTGCATTCTCGAACTTAGTGCCATTGTTAGAACGAATACCTTTTACTTTCTTTGACAACTGATTCTCAATAAATGTAATCAAGTCTTTGAGAATGGGGTAGGTCTCATTATTAGTAGCAAGAAAGAAGACCCATGAGAACCTGCTATACCCATCATTCACCACTAGGAAATGTTGTTTATGAGCAATGCTCCTAATGGAGGTAGGACCTAAGAGATCCATGTGAAGTAGTTGCAAAGGTTTAGTGATAAGACTGAGAGCAGTAATAGCCTTGAAGGACGCTTTGTGTTGTTTGCCTTTGCTGCAAGCAAGACAATTTATGTCATTCTTGAAGGGTTTTTTTGGGTAAAAGGGATAATGTCCCCGATAGATATTTTACACCAAAAAGCGTTTAAGTACAAGGAATGTGGCTGAAGTACCACATTAACCGCAAGCTAAAAGCTTGTAACCAAGTGTGTATGACATGCCATAACCACACAAACAAAATTAAAACTACACTGATCTAAAGAACTTTAAAGTAAGTAACATCAGCTCTTCTAGCTCTCCAGCAACAACATAGAGGAAGCAAGCGAACCAAATAAGGTTTCCTCCTTAAAAAACCTTCCCAAGAAAAACCCAAAGGGAAAAACCTTGGAGAAGGAAAAAAGAGTGCAACCCTTACCTGGAGCTCCCTCCATGATTCAAACAAATATTGGGGTCTTCTATTTATCAAGTAAATTACACGAACCGGGAGAAACCTTTCTGAATTTAAACGTAAGCTTCAACCGCACCATAGATAGAATAACATCAACAATTTGAGGTACCGTAGAAATCTGTTTGTTAAACAATCTAGCATTTCTCTCACGCCATAAGTAGTAAGATGTAGCTCCAACAAGCAAGCGCGCGATGATACTAGTAACAGTCTTTCTTCGAGATAAAGCAATAGGATGATTGGAAACATCACCAAGATGATGCGAAACACCCTTCATATCTGCCATATCACGAACACGAGACCAAACCTGTGTAGAAATAGGACACTTAAAAAATAAATTTGAATGTGAGTCACGAACCATACTACACATAGGGCAAACAAGGAGGTCTAAATCAACATTCAGACCAACATCCCACTGACGAAGACGATCTTGCGTTTTCAGCTTTTGATTAACAAGTAACCACATGTGAAACGCAAACCTCGGGATACATTGAGGAAACCAAACAATATCATACCAATCCACCTCAGCAGCTCTAACCCGAATAGAATTCCAAACACCTGTAACCGAGAAATTCCCCATATTCCCCAAACTATCACGCAATAACAAAATATCATTATATGAATTAAGCAGAGGGATAGGGACGTTAAACAGCTACGGAAATTTGATTGACCAGTCATCAGGCCAACACCAATTACCATCAAGTATAAGATCACTAACCTTAGAGTACAAATTAAAAGTAGCGCGATTAATTTCTCTAGGAGTAATGAAATTCTGCAACGGGCATATATCATGCCATTTATCAAACCATGCAGACATTGTAGCACCATTATTAACCTCACTCCATACAAAATCACGAATAGAGGGACGAATTTGCAACAATTTCCGCCAACACCAACTCATATTCCCAATGCATGGCACGCCCCAGAAATTCCTCCCTTTGAGCTTATAAGATTGGATCCATTTCACCCAAAGAGAATTCTTAGACGTTAAAATACTCCAAACATGCGTAACCATAAAGGAAATATTAAACTCCTCAAGACTTCGAATACCAAACCCACCCTCAAGTTGAGGTTTACAAACCACATCCCAAGCAACCCTAGCCTTAACCCTTGTCGTCCCACCATAACACCATAGGAATCATTGCATAAGTTTTTCTAAGTCATATTATAATCCGGATTGGGAGGATAAAAACAGAAGCCCAATAGATATGCATAGATGAAAGAACAGACCTAACAAGCTGAAGACGACTTGAAATTGAGAGAGATTTATTCCGCCAGACCGTAATTCGAGCTTCAAATTTTTCAATAAGAACCTTGCAATCCCTATATCGAAGCCTAGATGAAATAAGAGGAACACCAAGGTACTTCACAGGAAGGGTACCTTCGCAAATGGTAAAGTACTCAAAATAGAGGACTTAATAGCATTAGGAACATTACAGAAAAAAGTAGTACTCTTTTGTATACTCGGAACAAGCCCATAAACATGCTGAAAATCAACAAAACCCTGCATAATAACATCAACCGAGGATTGATTGCCTCTAGTAAACAGAAATAGATCATCAGCAATGCATAAGTTAATAATTTCCTTTTTGTCACACAAGTGGTGAAACTGAAACGAATCTGTAACACCCCATTTTGGAACTGGAAATATCACAGTAATTATGGCGTGTCATCAAAGCATACAAGGTAAAATGTCTAAACATTTCTTGACCATAAAAAGGAAAATACCGGAATCAAACATCGGTAGTCCAAAAGTAAAGCTCATCACACACAAACATAGTATAGTAAAGGAAAAAGGACTAAACAATGTCCAAAGCATAAATATCAAAAGAAAGGAAATGCATAATGTAAAGAAGGCTAGACAGCTTCCAGTCCATATGCACGTACTCTTAGTGTCTACGAGCGTCCATGAGTACCTGCCGTTTTGGGAACATAAAAAAGGAAGACGGCTGAGCAATACGCTCAGTGCACAGATGTACAATAAAGCATGAATAGGATAAGCATATATCATAATAACAGCGGAAGAAACTAAGCCCCGAGTAACCTGGTTAAGTCTTAATAAAACTGGTTTATAGTTTGAAAGTCTTATGTTTATCTTATAAAAACTGTTTGTCATATTTTACCGTTAGCCAATATAGGTCATGAAAATCCACCGTGCATGAATAATTGGAGGGGTGACCTCATCATGAAAATTAGAGGGGCTGCCTCTAATTTAATATATTGGTTTATGTGTAGGAGGGATCAGCTCCTTGTGAAGGATGCAAGGCACACACCACATTCACCATGTAATCCTGAATAAAAACATGTAACTAGGATGCACCCATACGCCCCACATGATAAATATAATATAAATGGCCAAAAGCTGAAAGGGACGCCACGAGCAATCACTCCGCCGTGGTGAAGTCATAACATCAGTGCCTCTAATGTTATGGTTATGGTACCTCCATAACTAGGTGAAACTGGTCATGCATGTATATGGCTATAGGTAATCATATTTAAACATAAGCAATCAAACTCATACTTATACTACGGGAAAACAGTTGGCTGCATACCGGTAAATCCTAATAAGGAAAGAATGTCCATACTGAAAGGACGGGAATCCGTACCTTATGTCCAGTGAACGAGAAAGACGAACTGCGAGAATCCTACTTCCGAATCACTAGTGCTACATAAATACGTACATGAAATAAGTATCTGCTTACTAAATACATAACTGGTTTTATGTCATGTCTTAGCTTATTTTATATGTTCTTACTATGTTTTACTGTTTAAAGCCTTAAACTGTGTTAAATCTCATATTCTGTTCATTCTGATTAAGTATTTCTAATATTTCTCGTGTTATTATACTTACTGTGTAATAATAAGTAACTTTCCAAAGTAGCAGGTGTCCTAAAATAGAAAGTTTCCAAAAATAGAAAGTTTCCAAAAATAGAAAGTTTCCAAAAATAGAAAGTTACCATAAATAGAAAGTTTCCAAAAATAGAAAGTTTCCAAAAATAGAAAGTTTCCAAAAATAGATTTACTGCTTAAAATAGATAAGTTTCTAAAAATAGAAAGTTTCCATAAATAGATTAGCTGCCTTAATTAAATAAGTTCCATAAATAGATTAGCTGCCTTAAATAAATAAGTTTTTAAAAATAGCTGGTTTCCATAAATAGATTAGCTGCCTTATTTAATTAAGTTTCTAAAAATAGAAAGTTTCCATAATTAGAAATAAGCTGGTTAAATAAGCTAAGTAAATAAGCCTAAGTGTTTTTCATGATTATTTTCTAAGTCATATGATATATTGTGTAGTTTAATAATTATTTCATGTAATTTAATTAAACTATAGGTTATAATATTTAATTAAAGTATAACATGTTTTAATTAAATATATTAAATACTTAGGTTAAAATATGTATTATTAAATATTAATAATATAACCTAAGTCATGTTAATTAATTAATTATATCCATGGTTTTTAAAATAATTAATTATTTATAAGTCTTAATAATATAAATACTTAGGTTAAAATAATTTCATGATTATTTATAATTAAATAACCTAAGTCATGTTATTAAATTAATTACATCTTTATTAATTTAATTTTAACATAAGTTCGTAACATAAAAAAAACTAACATAAACCATGAACCGGATCTAGGTTTAAAAACATGAACCGGACGTGAATCGACACTGTACCCCGAACCAACTCGGGGTACCCCTTGCTGCCGTGGGACCCACACACACCAACCAAGCCCATATGGTCTTGGTGGTGGTCGGCTAAGAAAACCGAAACCCCCTTGGGGTTGGTTGCAGCCTGCGGGCAAAACAAAACACCCCTTAAATCGACCCTTTGATTTAATTAATCATCAAAACATGTTAGATCTATGATTAATTAATATGTTTTTATAAAAACATCACATGTTCATAATTAATAAAAAGATTAAATTAAAAGAAAAGGTTTTAAAAGGTTTTACCGTATTCGTGGATCAAGAGAACGAAGAACAAACAAGAACAAACAACAAATCTTCAAGATCCAAGATCAAAGAATCACCTTGTATGGTGATGTATAGGTGGCGGCACAAAGAGGAGGAGAAAGAGGGTTTTTTAGGTTTTTCTTAAAAATCTTCTGTAACTTAATTGTGAGTAGTGAAAATTAATTAACCCCCTTTTAGTAAAAATTGATAATGGGCTTGGCCCATTACCCTTGTTTGGCCGCGGGTAGGGACCCCCCATGGGGTTCCCGTACCTCTTTTTGTGTCTCGTTATTTAGTTACTCGTTTGTGTTTATTTATGTTCGTGTTTTAAATGTTCTCGATACGTAAATACCATAATCTAATATATTTAATTACGCTCGTAATAAATATATATACGTAATTAATAATAGCTCGTGTTTTAATTACGTTCGTGATTTCGTGATCGCATGTTCGTGATTAATTATTGCTAAATAATTATTACGTGATCATGCATATAAATACTTATCGTGTTCTAACACGTACGTAATACGTAAACTCCTAACACGTGATCGTAATCATGCTATATTAGGAAATTTTTTAACTAGTACGTACGATCCTAAGGGTACTATGCATGGCAAAAGCATGCGGGTTTTACAACTCTTCCTCCCTAAAAAGAATAATCCGTCCCCGAATTATAGGTAAAGTAAACTAGAAAAGAAGAACAGACCCGAATTCAAAATATGAAATGAGGGTAAAAAGCCCGGATAGACTCCTCCGTTTCCCAAGTGGCTTCCCGCTCGGTATGATCCCTCCATAGAATTTTGACGAATGGAATCGTCTTCTTTCTCATGACTCGTTCTTGTCTGTCAAGAACTCGTTCGGGTTCTTCTATAAAAGTGAGATCTTCACGTATCTGTTCCAGTGGATACTGAACCATGTGAAGGGGATGATATTGGTACCCTCTGAGTAAGGACACATGAAACACATTGTGCACATGCGAAAGCTGCGGAGGTAACGCCAATCGGTAAGATACTTCACCGACTCGTTCAATGATATCAAACGGTCCGATGAAACGAGGACTGAGCTTCCCTTTAATCCTGAAGCGTCTAACACCACGTGCCGGCGAAACCTTAAGGAAGACGTGATCTCCTACGTTAAATTGTAAATCCCTACGATGCTTATCGACGTAACTCTTCTGACGTGACCGTGCTTCCTGAATTTTCTGCCTAGCTACTGCGATCTTCTTATTTGTCATCTCAATGATTTCCGTTCCTTCGAGTGTTCGCTCGCCAACCTGATCCCAGCAGATTGGGGCGCGACACTTTCTGCCATACAACATCTCAAATGGGGCACATTTGATGCTTGCGTGCCAGCTGTTGTTGTATGCAAACTCCACCAAACAGATGTATTCGTCCCAATCACCCGTCCATTCCAGCGCACATGACCTCAACATATCCTCCAATGTCTGAATGGTTCGCTCCGACTGTCCGTCCGTTTGAGGATGAAAAGCCGTGCTAAGCTTAAGTTGTGCACCCCAAGCTTTCTGTAGACTTTTCCAAAAGCGCGAAGTGAATCGAGGATCTCTGTCTGAGACGATGCTGGATGGTGCACCGTGGAGTCTCATGATCTCTCGTCTATACGTATCTGCGAGTTTACTTACCGGATCTTCCTTGCGGATCGGTAAGAAATGAGCTGATTTGGTAAGTCGATCAACGATAACCCAAATTGAATCGTGCTTCCTTTTGGTAGGCGGAAGACCGGTAACAAAATCCATGGTGATTTTATCCCACTTCCACTCTAGAATGTCTAACGGTTGAAGGAGACCGCCAGATCGCTGATGCTCGATCTTAACCTGCTGGCAGGTAAGACATTTGGAGACGTAAGTGGCCACATCCTGTTTCATACCACTCCACCAAAAGTACTGTTTGATGTCATGGTACATTTTAGTTGAACCAGGATGTATCGAGAATGGGGAGCTATGAGCTTCAGCTAACAAAGCTTCCCGAAGTTCTTGGTCATCAGGAACACAAAGTCTAGTGCCCTCCCATACGATACCATCTGCATCTACTCTGAATTCTGTCTGCTTCTCCAAATTCTGTACTATCGCCCAGATTTCTCCGTCATCCTTGTAACTCGGGTTCTACTCTAAGATTTGCCCAGTAACCGTGCTGTCCGCGTACCATGATCTCGATTTCTAGTCGCTCCAAGTCTCTAATGATTTCCTCTTCGATTCTAATGTCGTTGATCATTCTGGACTTCCTGCTAAGAGCATCTGCTACTACGTTTGCCTTTCCGGGATGATGCTGTAGATTAATGTCATAATCCTTCAACAGCTCTAACCATCTCCTCTGCCTCATGTTCAATTCACGCTGAGTGAGGATATACTTCAAGCTCTTGTGGTCCGTGAAAATGTCACATGATTCTCCATATAAGTGGTGTCTCCATATCTTCCATGCAAACACGACTGCAGCAAGTTCCAGATCGTGCGTGGGATAATTTTCTTCATAAGGCTTAAGCTGCCGTGAAGCGTACGCGATCACTTTCCCATGTTTCATGAGAACACAGCCAAGTCCCTTCCCCGATGCATCGCTGTAGATTTGAAATCCACCCGTACCAGATGGTAGAGTAAGAATAGGTGCAGATACTAGCTTCTGCTTCAGGTCTTCAAAGCTCTTCTCTCAATCTTCAGTCCAGACGAATTTCTCCCCTTTCCGCATCAGTTTGGTCAATGGTAATGCTAGGCGGGAAAAGTTCTCCACGAACCTACGGTAATAGCCAGCTAAGCCTAAGAAACTGCGGACTTCCGTCGCCGATGTCGGCCTCGACCACTTAGTAATGGCCTCAACCTTCGCTGGATCCATAGTGATTCCTTCTGCTGATAAAATGTGACCTAAGAATGCCACCTTGTCTAACCAGAACTCACACTTGGAGAATTTAGCATACAGCTGCTTCTGGCGAAGAATCTGTAATACTGTACAAAGATGGTCTTCGTGTTCCTCCTTGGACTTTGAGAAAATCAGGATATCATCGATGAAAACAATGACGAACTTGTCCAGAAATTCATGGAAGATTCTGTTCATCAGATCCATAAATACTGCTGGAGCATTTGTCAGGCCAAACGGCATAACTACAAACTCGTAGTGGCCATAACGGGTACGAAAGGCAGTCTTAGCAATATCCTGCTCCTTGACCCATAGCTGGTGATAGCCTGACCTAAGATCGATCTTGGAGAAGTGTTTGGCCCCTTGGAGTTGGTTAAACAGATCGTCAATGCGTGGCAGTGGATACCTATTCCGAATGGTAATCTTGTTGAGCTCGCGATAGTCTATGCAAAGACGCTTACTGCCGTCCTTCTTCTTAACAAATAAGACCGGTGCGCCCCATGGAGATGCGCTCGGTCGAATGAAACCTCGTTCAAGAAGTTCTTGTAGTTGATCCTTTAGCTCCTTCAGCTCTATAGGAGCCATGCGATAAGGAACCTTGGAGATTGGTTCAGCTCCTGGAACCAGTTCGATACTGAATTCTACTTCTCGTGCAGGTGGTATGCCCAGAAGTTCTGCTGGAAACACATCTTTGAATTCCGACACTATTGGTTGATCCTGAATCGATGGAGATTCAACATCCATGTCGTGAACCGTAGCTAGATAACCCTCGCAGCCATGTGATAGTAGTGCACGCGCTTGCAGGGTGGATATGACTTGTACAGAACGTCCGGGTATGAACCCATTATGAATGTACTATGGTGCATTGACATCACCGAAGATAACTCGATATGAATGGCAGTCTATGGTAGCATGATACTTGGATATCCAATCCATGCCCAAAATCATGTCGAAGTCATTCATTTCTAGCGGAAGTGCGTCGACAGGTCAAACCTTATCATCAAATTCTAGGGGAAGACTCTTGTATACATGGGTGATTAATACAGAGTCCCTCAAAGGCGTGGAAATAGTAAGCCTATTTTCTAGTGGCAAGGGAGGCATCCTAATGTTCTTAGCATAAGCAGTAGAAATAACCGAGTGAGTAGCACCCGTATCGAAAAGAACACATGCAGCGCTACCATACATATACAAGATTCCAGTGATGGTACCTGTAGACTTGTTGGCCTGGTCCCGAGATGTCGTGTAGACACGCCCGGCAGTAGGAGGCGGCTTGGTATCATCATGTCCCGATGTACCCTCCATCTCGCCCTTACGACAATCCTTCATAATATGGCCAGGAAGACCACACTTGAAGCACGCATCAGTATTACGGCGACATGGTCCTGGGTGCCTACGGTGGCAAGTAGAGCAAAGAGGATGAGTGTATCCTCCAGCAGGTGCTCTGGCTGGCTGAGGACCTGATAAAACATTTCACATAAGACATGATAGTTGGGTATAAGGACAAGGCGGATAATCGTAGGATTGAATACCAGTGATAGCTGGACGGCTTGGCTGCGAACCTCTCTGGTTCTGGTCCCTACCGTTTCCATGGTTCCTAGTAAAAGTTTGTTAAAGTGTCAGAATATGAGTTATAACATAAAACATAAGGAATTTCGTAAGTATTAGGACCTGCTGTTGTTGGATTGCCTGGCGTTGTTACTGTAATTGTTGTTACCGCCACGCCTATCCGTAATAGAACGGTCATTAGTCTGACCGTTTCCCTTGGGCTGATGAGGCTGCTGCTGAGTAGACGGCTGAGACCGGTCCCCAGTTTTCTTCCTGGAAGATACAGTTAATGAGATGAATAATTGACATATGGACAGTATACGGATTGGTCACCGCTTGAATACGAAGGTTTACCTCTAGTCGGGTCTTTCAGCTTCCCCGAACTCATCCCTCTCCTGCAGCATTTCCAGTTTCCGTGCTGCATCAGCCACTCGTGCTACAGTATTGAACGTAGCACACACCAGATTGTTTGCGACCGATGTGCGAAGAGCCCATCTGAAGTGATGTGCCTGCTCTTTAGGAGTACCTGCTGCCGCACCAAGGAAACCAACCAAGCGAAGAAAGCGCTGCATAAACTCGTTGCTATTCTCCCCAGCTCTCTGACGGATCCCATGGTACTCTCTCTTGAGCTTGTCCTGCTCAGCCTTGGGAAAGAACTGCTCCATCACCCTGTCCTTGAATTGAGCCCAATTCAAACCAGCAACCCACCCATCACCACCTTCAGATTGCATCAAAGCTAACCACCAGTTGAGTACATCGCCTTCGAACCGATAGCATGCCAACCTCGCCTTGTATGCTGGGTCACAGCCCATAGCGTTGAAAATCTTCTTGATGTGAGCCAACCAGCTTTCAGCATCGCTGGGGCTATTTGTCTTCTCAAAAGCTCGAGGGCGGAGCTTGTTGAATCTCTCCAGCCATACTGCTAATGTCACTGGAGGAGGAGGAGGAGGTGGCTGATTGTGCTGCTGATTGTTGGCAGCTTGAACTTCAGCCCGGATGTCATTCCTCAGTTGAGGAAGCAAGGCTTGCGTGACAGCCTGAATTGTAGCATTGAGCTGCTCCTGTTCGCGTGTGAGAACCATCTGACAGTATAACATAAAACATATGATTAAACAGTTCAAAACATAAAATATAAATACATACATGAAAAAATTTTATACTAAAATTTCACGAGAAAAATTTTATGCAAGAAAATTTTGTGTATGAATGCATGATGCAGTTTTATGAAAACTTTTGTATGCTCGAGAGTGAACGCGTCTGGTCAGTTCACCCAAAACAAAGACATTTCGAGGGGACGCCTATGGGTCGGTCCCAAATCTAAAAGTTTCGATAAAACACATGCGACTAAATAGGGCCAGTCCTGTACCAACCATTACTTAGTCAAAAACCCTGTAACAATGACATGTATATGTATGCTTAAAAATGATGAATGCATGAAAACAAATGTCAGTTCTAGGAAGACCGTAGTGACTACCCACTAATCACAGGTCATATTTGAGAGCCTACAGGTCGAAGCCTTGGCTCTGATACCATAATTGTAACACCCCATTTTGGAAATGGAAATATCACAGTAATTATGGCGTGTCATCAAAGCATACAAGGTAAAATGTCTAAACATTTCTTGACCATAAAAAGGAAAATACCGGAATCAAATATCGGTAGTGCACAAGTAAAGCTCATAACACACAAACATAGTATAGTAAAGGAAAAAGGACTAAACAATGTCCAAAGCATAAGTATCAAAAGAAAGGAAATGCATAATGTAAAGAAGGCTAGACAGCTTCCAGTCCATATGCACGTACTCTTAGTGTCTACGAGCGTCCCTGAGTACCTGCCGTTTTGGGAACAAAGAAAAGGAAAACGGCTGAGCAATACGCTCAGTGCACGGATGTAAAATAAAGCATGAATAGGATAAGCATATATCATAATAACAGTGGAAGAAACTAAGCCCCGAGTAACCTGGTTAAGTCTTAATAAATCTGGTTTATAGTTTGAAAGTCTTATGTTTATCTTATAAAAACTGTTTGTCATATTTTACCGTTAGCCAATATAGGTCATGAAAATCCACCGTGCATGAATAATTGGAGGGGTGGCCTCATCATGCAAATTAGAGGGGCTGCCTCTAATTTAATATACTGGTTTATGGGTAGGATGGATCAGCTCCTAGTGAAGGATGCAAGGCACACACCACATTCACCATGTAATCCTGAATAAAAACATGTAACTAGGATGCACCCATACGCCCCACATGATAAATATAATATAAATGGCCAAAAGCTGAAGGGACACCACGAGCAATCACTCCGCCGTGGTGAAGTCATAACATCAGTGCCTCTAATGTTATGGTTATGGTACCTCCATAACTATGTGAAACTGGTCATGCATGTATATGGCTATAGGTAATCATATTTAAACATAAGCAATCAAACTCATACTTATACTACGGGAAAACAGTTGGCTGCATACGGGGAAATCCAAATAAGGAAAGAATGTCCATACTGAAAGGACGGGAATTCGTACCTTATGTCCAGTGAACGAGAAAGACGAACTGCGAGAATCCTACTTCCGAATCACTAGTGCCACATAAATACGTACATGAAATAAGTATCTTCTTACTAAATACATAACTGGTTTTATGTCATGTCTTAGCTTATTTTATATGTTCTTACTATGTTTTACTGTTTAAAGCCTTAAACTGTGATAAATCTCATATTCTGTTCATTCTGATTAAGTATTTCTGATATTTCTTGTGTTATTATACTTACTGTGTAATAATAAGTAACTTTCCAAAAATAGCAGGTTTCCTAAAATAGAAAGTTTCCAAAAATAGAAAGTTACCAAAAATAGAAAGTTTCTAAAAATAGAAAGTTTCCAAAAATAGAAAGTTTCCAAAAATAGAAAGTTTCCAAAAATAGATTTACTGCTTAAAATAGATAAGTTTCTAAAAATAGAAAGTTTCCATAAATAGATTAGCTTCCTTAATTAAATAAGTTTCCATAAATAGATTAGTTGCCTTAAATAAATAAGTTTCTAAAAATAGCTGGTTTCCATAAATAGATTAGCTGCCTTATTTAATTAAGTTTCTAAAAATAGAAAGTTTCCATAATTAGAAATAAGCTGGTTAAATAAGCTAAGTAAATAAGCCTAAGTGTTTTTCATGATTATTTTCTAAGTCATATGATATATTGTATAGTTTAATAATTATTTCATGTAATTTAATTAAAATATAGGTTATAATATTTAATTAATGTATAACATGTTTTAATTAAATATATTAAATACTTAGGTTAAAATATGTATTATTAAATATTAATAATATAACCTAAGTCATGTTAATTAATTAATTATATCCATGATTTTTAAAATAATTAATTATTTATAAGTCTTAATTATATAAATAATTAGGTTAAAATAATTTCATGATTATTTATAATTAAATAACCTAAGTCATGTTATTAAATTAATTACATCTTTATTAATTTAATTTTAACATAAGTTCATAACATAAAAAAAACTAACATAAACCATGAACCGGATCTAGGCTTAAAAACATGAACCGGACATGAATCGACACCGTACCCCGAACCAACTCCGGGTACCCCTTGCTGCCGTGGGACCCACACACACCAACCAAGACCATATGGTCTTGGTGGTGGTCGGCTAAGCAAACCGAAACCCCCTTGGGGTCGGTTGCAGCCTGCGGCCAAAACAAAACACCCCTTAAATCGACCCTTTGATTTAAGTAATCATCAAAACATGTTAGATCTATGATTAATTAATATGTTTTTATAAAAACATCACATGTTCATAATTAATAAAAAGATTAAATTAAAAGAAAAGGTTTTAAAAGGTTTTACCGTATTCGTGGATCAAGAGAACGAAGAACAAACACGAACAAACAACAAATCTTCAAGATCCAAGATCAAAGAATCACCTTGTATGGTGATGTATAGGTGGCGGCACAAAGAGGAGGAGAAAGAGGGTTTTTTAGGTTTTTCTTAAAAATCTTCTGTAACTTAATTGTGAGTAGTGAAAATTTTATTAACCCCCTTTTAGTAAAAATTGGTAATGGACTTAGCCCATTACCCTTGTTTAGCCACGGGTAGGGACCCCCCATGGGGTTCCCGTACCTCTTTTCGTGTCTCGTTATTTAGTTACTCGTTTGTGTTTATTTATGTTCGTGTTTTAAATGTTCTCGTTACGTAAATACCATAATCTAATATATTTAATTACGCTCGTAATAAATATATATACGTAATTAATAATAGCTCGTGTTTTAATTACGTTCGTGATTTCGTGATCGCATGTTCGTGATTAATTATTGCTAAATAATTATTACGTGATCATGCATATAAATACTTATCGTGTTCTAACACGTACATAATACGTAAACTCCTAACACGTGATCGTAATCATGCTATATTAGGAAAGTTTTTAACTAGTACGTACGATCCTAAGGGTACTATGCATGGTAAAAGCATGTGGGTTTTACAGAATCAGTCTCAGCAACTCTCTTCTTAAGAATTAATGTGAGAACTTCAATAACCATTGTAAAGAGATAAGGAGATAATCGGTCTCCTTGTTTTAACCCACGCTTTCCTTGAAACCAGCCATGAAGATCTCCATTAATACACACAAAAATGAGGCAGTAGATACACACAACATAATCCAATGCACCATTTTTCATGGAATCCAAAACCCACAAGAATAGATCAAAGAAAACCCCAGTCAACAGTATCATATGGTTTTTGGATATCCACCTTAAACGCACACCTTGAGGGACCATTATTTCTATGATAGTTACGTATCAACTCTTGAGTATGCAAAATATTATCCGAGATACGACGACCCGGAACAAACGCAGATTGATTAATGCTAATAATATCATCCAGATGCCCCTTATTACGATTAGCAATAATCTTGCTAATACATTTAAATGACACATTACAACAAGATATCGGTCTATAATCATTTATCTTTGCTGAAGTAGAGACTTTAGGGACAAGAGCAATAATGGTATGATTAATTTCTTTAAGAATCTTACCTGTTGAAAAGAATTCCCGAACAATAGCAATCACATCTAATCCCACTACATCCCATGCTTTCTTAAAGAAAGCAGTAGTATACCCATCCGGACCGTGACCGGGAGCTTTATTCTTGAAGATTTTGGCAGGTAACCCGGAAACCAGATTCATATTAGACAGCTTCTGAATTGTTTTAAAGTTGACATCCCATCCTTCTATGCCATTTATTAGCTTAATCTTCTGTGGCTTTGGCAACCAACAAGCCAATTGACCAGTAGGATTGACTTCATTCAACTTGATACTGTAAAGATTATGTCTTCTTGGGACTTTGAGTAGTACTTGTGAGTCATCCGGAAGTTGAAACTCTTTGGACAAAACCAGGCAATCTATGTCCGTGAAGAGAACAAATTGCTTCTTATCACAAATCTGAGAGACAGAGATCAAGTTGAAGTTTTGGAGTGCCTCTACATAGTATACCCTTTACCCCCCTAAAGTACACCTTTCCACCTTAAAATGGTACAAAGTTAGTCAATAGTTCATTGTTCCCTGTCATGCTTCTAGAACAACCACTATCTATAATTCTAAGAGATGGATCTTGGTATGGATTAATCTACAACAACAAGAAAACAAATGTAACAGTTAGTGTCTTAAAGGGACCCAAGTCATTCCTGACTTGAGCCTGCCTTGTGGATCATTGTAAGATAGCCATTGAGATTGATGAGATTCACTGTTGTTCTTGTATATCCTTTGCATCATTGGAGGTTTATTTTGTTTCCAAGAACAACCTGCCGAGGGCTTAACAGTAAAGCCCAAATGTCCCATGCCAAAATTCATGTGGCTTGTAGTATTATTATGATTAGCAACAGACTTTTGAAAGTTTTGAAAGCAAGTGCTTGTTGGTCTGTTGATTTTATTATGTTTGTTTCTCCAATTAGCAGAAGCTGAGGGAGAGTTCCTCCTGGTAGTAGGAAAAGGTCGAGTAGAAGGGTTTGGCCTACTAGAAGAGGGACCCATACCAGTAGGAGTAACTACTGGTGGACCAAGAAGACCATATGGATGATGGCCAGTGGGCCATTGGTCATAAAAATCACAATCTTTAATCAAATGATATCTACTACCACACACAAAACATGTTTTAGAAGGCAAAGACCTTTTATTCAAATGACATAGTTTATTACTTCTATTCTTATTACACATTTGTTTAGGAATAACAACATTCCTAGTAGACACAACACTAGAATAAAAAACAATAGAAGTAGAAGCAGTAGCAACTCTCTCATCATTAGCCTTAACACTAAAAGAAGGAGAAACATATGTGTCATTTGTCTTGGGGCTTGAGGGATAATAAGTGTGTAAACACTTATCCTTTTGCCACTAAAATCAAGTAAAAACAAGACCTAATCATGTGTTTTATATCATAAAAGTCGGAATTACGCGTGGTTTTGTGTTCTTGTGTTAAAATAGGTACAAATGATCAAAAGGAAAGAAAACACGGGATTTTACGGTCAAAAGTTGAAGAAAAGTCCAAGAAAAGACGAAGACAAAGTCAAAAGATCAAAAGTGTGCCCAAGTTCACGAAAAACCGATATGAGATTTGAAGATTTTTATCAAGGCCAAAAGACAAGTCGTTTTATTTGCGGATTTATTAAAGTTTAAGGACAAATGGGGCCCACATAAGCTAATTGGGCCTTTAAGCCCATTTTTGGACTTAAGAAGTTATTTGTTTGATCAAAGCCCAATAGGCCCAAAACCATAATAAAATAGACGGATGGGAGTATTTAACAAATGTGTCCAAGCCCAATTGAGAGAATTAGTAACAATTAAAGCTCGTTTGGTCAATTATGGATCACAAGCCCATATAAAAAATGGGACGGCTGAAAACATATGAAGATAAACACATTTATTTACTCTCAAACGTTACCCAATCTTTTGTCTTTACCCCACACGGTCAACACCTCACACCTTGTTTTATTACCCCCAACCGACTCTACCCTTACTCACCCTCACACGTGTTTTTAACACACATCCCCACTCACAAGATAAATATCTACCCTCAGTCAAACACAATAAACGTTTTTGTTACCCTTCCCCACATACTCCATTAGTTAAAAATAATAAAAAAAACCACACCCACATCATCTCTTTTCTCTCTCAACTATAACAACCACCATTTTTACCCTACCTCCCACAAACCCTAATTCTTACTTAACAATAATTAACCATAAAAAATAGGGGTTTTTACATATTGGGTTAATTCACATTAATCTAATTAATTCCCCCCAATTTTCGTTGAAGAACACTACAAGGTGGTCCTCATCCTTGATCCTACGTGGCTAAATATTCAATATTGATTGGTGGTAACACCTCACCAATACCAACCCTCCAATCATATCAAGCCATGCTGGCAATCCGTGATTCAAGAATCAATTTCATCCGTTTGATTAAGTGAAGAGAAGAGAGAGAATGAAGAATGAGGAATCTATGGCCAGGATTAATTGCTTACAAGGGAAGCTAAGAAGAAGGTTTCAGGGGTTTTGCCTATAAAAACCCCCTTTCATGTGTAATTCAACAGCTTTTTCTTTATTTATTTTCAGTAAATTAGATTAGTTTTAATCTTGTATTTTTTTAATTCCGGCACTTGTAATTTTGATTTTATATTAATGAAAAGTTTTACTGTTATTTAATTTCAGTCTCATTTAAATTTCTTGCAAACTTAATTAATCTTTTTTCGTTTAATCCACGTTTGTTATTATTGTTATTATTGGTTTTATTTTTAATCTGCCTTAAAAGATCTGTTGCTACTGTTCTCGTTATTTTTTTATAAAAAAAATAATAATAATAATAAAATAAAAAGAAAAGTATAATAAATCTCCCTACTGGAGATTTATAAAAGATTACTGTTCGGATTAGAAAATTTATTTGGGTTTGTTTGGTTCGAGTGGATTGAAGTCGAGATGAAGATGATGATTTAAGGTGGTGTTGCTTCGGGTCAAAAGGAGGCACATCGCCCATCCTTCTTCACAACGGATTCAACACAAGGTTCATGTTCTTCATTTAATTTTTATGTTAAGTTTTTTTTATTAGATTAATGTTTGTTTGTCTATTATTATTAATCTGCTTGTTTACTTGAATCTGCTTAGTAATAGTGATTTATTTAGCTTTCTGTTTAGATCTGTTTTATTTTTGGTTATTATTAATTGATTGGTATTGATTTTTGTTTGATTCTGCTTATTCAATATTTTTGTTAACTGCTTACTTTTAGTATAATGATTCTGCTCATTAGTATTTCAGCTTTTTAGACTTGCTTATTTAGACTTTTGGCTTTACGTTATGTGCTTATTATATTCTAGCTTATTTAGTTTTCACTGAACTGTTTTTTTTTCCTTAGTCTGCGTTTGTATTTTGTTTTGTTAATTATATTTTTCGCCTGATTATTGTGTGTTTCCAATAGCTGTTTAAATAAAAATATAGCAAAAATATTAACAAAAATTTGTCTGGGGTGAGAATCGAACCCCAGACCCCTCGTTTATTAGCCATACGCCCCAACCACTAGATCTAGTAGTCTTTTATGTTCTTCTTTACACCTTTTAATTAATATAGGGTCTTTTAAACTGGCAGTTTTTATTTATTAGGTTTAATACAAGTTTAAGTTTATTTAAATTTTAATTAAAAGTTTTATTTAGTTTTCTTTTTATTCAGTTTTTATAAAATATAAAAAGACAAAAAATATTTTATTTACATTGTTTTTACAAATTTTAATTTAGTTTTCATTTACTTTTATTTTAAAAAAAATATAGTTTTCTTTTATGTCATTAAATTTAGTTTAAAATTTCTTTAGATTTAAATTAAAAAGTTTTTAGTTTAAAATTAATTAGGTTTAAAGTTTTATTTTAAAAATAGATTTCATTTAAAAGTTTTTATTAGCTTAATTTTTAAATTGTTTTATTAGTTTTTAATATTAAATAGATAAAACACCAAAAATATTATTTACCAAAAACAAAGTTAAGTCGTATCGTTAATCGGTAATCAAATTCGAGTCGAATCGAGGAAAAACGAACTTAATTGTTAAAAATAGGATTGCAAAATCTCTTTTTCAAATGGCGCCGCTGCCGCTTCGCTCGTACGATTGATGATTTTTCGTGAAGACGTTTGGATTTTGGGATCCGTTCGATTTTGAACGTTACGTTTCTTGCAACAAAATCAAAAATACAAAAAAAATCAAAAACTTAAAAATACAAAAAATTAAAAAATCACAAAAGCAATTTCTTTCCTAAGAATTGCACCAAAAAAATTAAAAAATCCAAAAGTAATACTTTTTCCTAAAAGTATTACACCAAAAATATTACGTATTAGTGTTAATTTTTATTTCGATTTCTTTCGATTTTTCTTGTGAATATATATTTTTCTAAAAAATACAAAAAGATTTTTTCATTTACTATAGTATATTACGTAGAACAATAATTTACCTACTTTTCAAATAAGCCGTAGGTGGGATTTCATCACCTAACTATTGTAGTCGAATCCTAAACGAAATAAAGAGGCAAAATATATAAATACTAATAAGACGTTTGAACTCGACATATACAAACTATAAGGTGGGTATAAGGCGACGCGCTATAAAAGGCCGTCTAAGGAAAAAGGTTTTTAAGTGCTTTGTGCCACCTCGTTTCCCCGCTTGCTTGTGCGTATATTGAGAGGGACGACCGATTATTGGTTTGCCGACTCAAATAGTATTTAAGTATATATTTTTGTAACTTTTTCATAATGCTCCTCGAGAGGGAAAATCCTTTTCCTCTCAAAGTCGACCGAGGTCACCTACCTCATTCCAAAGTTTTAATTGTATGCGCACTCGCGCGCGTACATACATACCGAGTGGTGTACCAAACTCTTCCAATTCTACCAAAAAGAAGAAGAAGAAGAAAAACAAAAAGACCGTCATTCAAGCCGATCCCGAGAATCGAGCTTTCGACATAACGATGGCAACGGATAATCGACCAATGATTGAGATTCTTCAATCTCACGTTGAAGGAAACGATGACGCAATTGTGGTGCCGACCATTGGAGCTAATCATTTTGAACTTAAACCGGATTTTATTCGAATGGTTTCCGCTACACCATTTTTAGGTCGTACTAATGATGACCCACACGCTCATATCAAACGATTCATCCAATTAGCAAATACCGTCAAATACAATGGGGTGCCACAAGAGGCCGTTCGCCTACAACTTTTTCCTTTTTCCCTCGAGGGACAAGCCCGGATTTGGCTTGATAAGGAACCACCCCAAAGTATTACAACATGGATCGACTTAGAGACCAAGTTCATTAATTACTTTTTCCCACCATCACGGACCACCTCTTTAAGGAATGAAATAATCACCTTTGAGCAAAAATATGGGGAAACGTTTAGTGAGTCTTGGGATCGATTTAAAGAGCTTTTGAGAAAATGTCCACAACACGGTTTCACTAAAGTGCATCAAATAAATACGTTTTACAATGGTTTAACTCTAAATGACCAAGACTCACTTAATAGTGCCGCGGGGGGCAATATTCTTGTGAAAACCATGAACGAGGCTTGGGCCATTATTGAGAAAAAGGCTAAAGTGCAAACCAAGGGTGTTAGGGCCACTATGGCAAGTGCTAGTTCTAGTGAGAGTGACAAGAGAATCGATAAACTTACTTCGCTTGTTGAAACACTCGCTCTAAAAACCGACGCCCTCACCACTCATGTGCATGCCGTGAAAGATAATAGTGAAACGTGTGAGACTTGTGGTGGACCATATTCATATTTCAATTGTGACAAGGTTTATAATCAACAACAACAAGTTTGTGCTTTTAATGCTAATGAAAGGGTTCCATTTAAACCTAATGTTGATGTTAACCATTTGTCTTACAAGAGTACTAATTATTTGGCTCTCTAGGGTTTTGTAGCACCTCAAAGACCACCCCCACCCGCCCAAAATACCCAATACCAAAATAGGAACCAAGGTCCTAAAATGGGTAATTTTCAAGGGAATGCAAATCAAGGGATTTTTAATGGTCAAAATCAAGGGTTTCAAATTAATCAAGGTTTTTACAATAACAACGATTTTCAAACTCAATATCAAAATCACAGTTTTCCTAATCAAGGGGTTAATAATCAAGGGTTCAATCAAATGAATATGCAAAACCCTCAAATGGACTTGGTTCTACAAAAACTGACCGAACATGAGAAAATCATGAAAGCTATGCAAGAGTCTACTAGACAAATGCAAGAGTCCAACGATAAGAGATTTTTGACTATGTTACAAACCCTTAGACCCCAAGGTGCCTTACCATCCAATACCGAGATTAACCCTCGTGCTAATGTGAGTGCTATCAATACTCGAAGTGGAGCCAATTTAGTGGGACCTTCCATCTCTTCGCCCATAAAGGAGAGACAAGGCCCGGAGGTCATAATGAGTAATCCTACTCCCCCTCCGGTGATTCCCCCCACTACCACTCCTAGTTCTAGTCCTCCATTGCCGAAAGAGCCTATCCCTACGGTTGTTCAAGAAGTGAGTCCTTCTCCTTCTCAACCTAAGCCTAATATTCCTTATCCATCTAGGTTAGGCAAGACTAAAGTGTTCACCAAAGATGACATTCATGTCTCTAATTTTTTGAAAATGATTTCCAATGTGAATGTTAACGTAAGACTTATTGAAGCACTTGCTCAAATGCCAAAATTTGTGAAAATGTTTAAAGATTTGCTTAATAAGAAGGAAAAAATGGTTGAGCTCGTTAACACCCGTTTAAATGAGAATTGTTCCGCGGTTCTTCTCAAAGAGCTTCCCGAAAAGCTAGGAGATCCCGGACGATTCGTGTTACCTTGCTCGTTTCCTCAAATCGATGATTGTATGGCTTTAGCGGATCTCGGCGCTAGCATCAATCTTATGCCACTTTCGGTTTGGAAACAATTGTCCTTACCTGACCTTGTACCGACTCGTATGACTTTGGAGCTAGCTAATCGAACTCTCGCATACCCCGTTGGTATTGCCGAAGACGTTTTTGTTAGAGTCGGTACATTCACTTTTCCCGTGGACTTTGTCGTCGTCGACTATGAAATGGATCCTCGTATTCCGTTAATACTTGGTAGACCATTCTTAAGGTCCGGAAGAGCCTTGGTTGATGTAGCCGAAGGGGAGTTAATTCTTAGGGTT
This sequence comes from Glebionis coronaria, assembly GCA_025667525.1. Lineage (NCBI taxonomy): Eukaryota > Viridiplantae > Streptophyta > Magnoliopsida > Asterales > Asteraceae > Glebionis > Glebionis coronaria. The sequence continues at coordinate 246,022 of JANFOE010000091.1, read as the reverse complement.
CGGGATGAACAACAAGTTTTTAAAATGGGAAAAATCACAACAAAATCAAATGGAAAAGAGTCGGTCAATATGATTGATGTTGTTAATTACGATAATGAAGAGATTTTTATTAATCCGTTTGGAATTGAAAAGTCTACTCAAAATGATTTTGTGATAAATTCATCCCTTCCCTTAGAGCCTCAAATTTTTGATACTCCCATTTATGACACCGATAGTGATGACACTTTTTCAAGTGATCATACTATATTCGGCTTAGACGACTCGTCTTTTGACCCACCCACTTTAGACCCACCCATTTATGATTCCCCAATCTTTGATACCTACGATGATGACACTTCTTTAAGTGATCTCATTAATTTTGATAACCCACTCCATGATCTTAATGCACCTCATATCCCTATGAGTGATTCTTCCATGGAGACTCCTTTTGACTTCTATACTCCAATTTTTGAGGTCATGACTATTGAGGAGGATCCCCCACTCTTAGAGATCACACCTACTTTAGAGGTTATTCCATTTGAGGAGGATTTAGATATCTTTCTAAATACCTATTTTCCTCATGAGGAAGAGTTTTCCTATGACTCCGACGATACTTATGTTTTCACATCAAGTTTGGAAGAGGATGACTCTCCCACTATGGATTTTGATGATATTTTGAGCTTAAATGTCGACACCTCTTGCTATTTTCCCATTAAGGAACCGGTGTTTGATCCGGGAATAGAGACTTTTGTGCTTTCATTGCCATACCACCTTACCCTTCCTAGTAAGAGACTTTGCCTAAGGATACCCCACTTTTCTATGACTTGCGTACCACCTCGGGGTTTATTTCCTTTTGTGATGGAAATTATGTGTTTGACCCGGGTGGATTTACATGGGGTATGCCTTATATGACTTTGTTTCACCCTCTATCATGGAGAGATTTTCCCCCCTTGGAAATCTCGGTTTTCCATGATTTTCCCATTTGAATGATGACATTCGGGAATTCGAGTCGAGCTAGAGACTCGTGATTAAAAATCAAGCATCGTATAACTAGGTTAGATTTTTTACCCTTTTCCACCTTTTTACCCTTCACCCATTTTCACCAATAAGTGTAGAGGGGGGAGCCAAGTAGGTTGTTTGTGTTGTGATGTTGTGTGCAGGGACATGTGCTTAATGATCCACTTTTGGTACTTTTGACGCGACCCGTGTTCCCGTGTTACCCGTGTACCCGGTTCCTTCGATAAGTTTTTGCTATTGTGATTCAATCTTGTATAAAAATAAGACAAATAAATGTAATCACTTTAGTTGTCCTTTCCTTAGCTCGATTTTAAACAACGTACTCAATGTACTAAGTGTAGGGGATTTTATTCTCCCACATGCTTAAACATTGAGGACAATGTTTATATTAAGTGTAGGGGGGATTTCTATCGAAATTTTAGTGGCCTTTTCCATGAATTTGACCCTATTTAACCGGAAAATTTTTAAAATTTTCAACGTTTTTCAAATTTTTGATCTATTTTGGCCTAGTATTATTTTTATTTATTTTTCCTTTTATTATCGCATTGTAATAATTTCCATTTTAAGAATAAAGTCAAAAATGAAATAAATAAATAAAATGGTTTTAACAAGTTTAGATGTCTTTGATATATTAGGCCCGTCGTGAATATTTTGACTCAACCCGAGTTTACTTATCCAAGTTTAATCTAGCTAGTATCCTTAACCATATGGACCTTTATTTGTTTATTAGGCTAAGCATCCACGAGTCTCATTTCTTGAGCTTTTAAATTGTGGAGAACGAGAGATGATAGAGTTAATTATAAGTTTGGTATTCTTTCATTAACTTATGTGAGTTAGTTATGAGATTTTTCTCCCATCACTTGTTAATAAATATATTTGTAATAAATAAGGTTGTATTATTTGAAAAGTTACTTAGCTTCTAGCACAAGATCGTTTAAAAGTTGCTCGGTATTAATTAGAGTTCATAGCCAAGGCATAACTTATGGAAGCGGGACGCGAATATTGGCTTATCCAAAAAGGCCCTAACAAGGAACATATGGACCATAAAAAGAAAACCCTAGTTCAATGGTGATTTCCGGCCACCAGGCTTTCTTTTTCCGATCAGCCTAACTCCTTAATTTTTTCTCTTTACTTTGCATCATATTCATTCGTATTATTAATAGTTGATCTATATCTTTCTGTTTTTTCGAATCTCTCTTGGGTAATCGTATTAAATCCACGATTAGGGTTTTCCTAAATCTTTTGATTTTGGATTAATTCTGATTTAGGTTTTTAATCGGGTATCCACTAGGGTTTGATATATTCGTTAAGACATCGATCTCCTGTTCATGATATATGATTGGTTGTGACGTTTTTTAATGAGAAATAGATTAGGGTTTTGTACTGTTCGGAATTAGGGTTTGGTTGTAATCGTTACTGCTACATCTATTAGGGCTCGGCTGTTATCATTGTGACTGCTTCATGTTTATCTTTATCTAGGGTTTCTGTGTTCTAGTTGGCTGCGGGGTGTGAGAGATGGAAAAAGGTTTCCTTAACAGTCCACGTAATTTGAATGCTGCTGTCAAACCTAAGGTGACGTTGAAGGAACTGGGCAAACAAGGTCGTAATATTGATGGTAAGATTATTGCTACATCAGGTAAATTACAGCAGGCTAGGCGTGTTCTTAATACGCCTACTTCTGATAATGTTGATACTCATCTTAAATCTGATGCTGAGCCTCATTACCCGAAACTTGTACCATTGAAGTCTATTCTAAAACGTGGTGGTAATGAGGCTACTACTCCTGGTGTAGTTGTTTCGAGTGTTTCTGATGGGAAGGAAGGGGTTTCGCAGCTTGATAAAAATGCTCACAAAGATACGTTTGTTGTTGAATCTACGTCTAGTATGGTTCAGCTTAAGTGTCTTTTTAATGATAATGTGGTATCCGGGGCTGATATTGAAATTCCAAGAGAAGTGGTCGATGAAAAAGCGGATAAACTAGCTAATACTCTTTATGGCTATTTTATTGGGAAGAGACACGCATTTCCCATTGTTGAAAACTATGTCACTAATGCTTGGGCTCGCTACGGTATCAAACGAACCATGTTTCATCATGGTTTTTTCTTTTTTCAGTTTTCATCAAAGACAGGTATGGAGCAAGTTCTTGCAAATGGTCCATGGCGGATTAGGTCGATACCTATTATGCTTAATATTTGGAATCCAACTAAAAAGCTTATTAAAGATGACATCAAGAAGGTACCAATTTGGGTCAAATTCCATGATGTTCCTGTTGTTGCTTATTCTTCCAATGGATTAAGTTTGATCTTCACTAAGGTTGGTACCCCTATTATGTTGGATGCTCATACGGCTGAAATGTGTAAGAATTCATGGGGACGTTGTGATTATGCGCGTGCACTTGTTGAGGTCAATGCGGATAGGGATCTTGTTGATTCCTTTGTTGTGGCTATTCCTATTAAAGGTGAAGAGGGGCATTCTTTTGAAACTATCACTGTCGAATACGAATGGAAGCCTCCTAGATGTAGTACATGCAATATTTTTGGGCATGTTGATATGGATTGCCCTAAAAAACCACAGGTTAGTAGTCAGGTTACAAATCTGGAGGACGATTTTGTAGAAGTCAAAAGGAAGAAAAAACAGCCGGCTAAGCCTAAGCAAATTGAAGGAATTAGGTTTACAAAACCTAAATCTGTATGGGTAATGAAACCGACATCTAAATCCTCTACGGGTAAGAATTCTACTTCGTCTACTAAACAAATACAAGATGATATTTCGAGTTTGAAGTTAAAGAATTCTTTTGAGAAACTTAATAGTATGGATGCGGGTTTGGAAGAGGCTGAAAAGGTTGTAGCAACGAATAATGATAAGGTTGATCCAAAGAAGGTAAATGCAACATCTCCAAGTACTTCCAAGGATATTGGTGTTATGGAGAAGGTTGAGTCATCAAGGTGATTCTGATGATGATGAGGTTTTTGCATCTCCTGAGGAGTTTGCAGCTTACATGTCTTCTATGGGAGGGGGCCACCAGCATGAAGATGAATTTGACATTTTTAGTGAAGAATATGCGGACCAGATCAATGATTTGCCTGGAAAACGTAAGGAGTTCCGTGACTTTTCTCTTCAGCATAGTGGTAGGAAGTAGTTTGATAGTTGTCATAAGAGGGAGTGTCCTTTTATGTAGGTGTTTGGCTGTTAGCAGTTGTGCTTGGTAGTTGCCTATGTAATGGGCTTTGATATAGGATTCACCTATATCTTTTGTACTTAATGGTTTTTTGGCGTAATATATTTTACCGGGGTCAATTCCCCTTTACCCAAAAAAAAAAAAGGCCCTAACAAGGCATGAGGATACCCGAGTCCAAAAAGGCCCTAACAAGGCATGAGGATTCACTTTTTGCTAAAGATCCTAAGAGATTGTGAAGATCATTAATCCAAATCAATATGATGGATCAAGACACACGACGAGAAGCAATTACTCCCCTAAAGATCATGGAGAAGTCTATCCAAAAAGACCCTAACAAGGTATGAGGATAAATAGATCCAAGTCCGAAAAGGAGGCGGATCGTTGTATATCAAAATCCTAAATAAAGAAGAGGATAAATGAAGAAGTCGTGGTCAACGTTTGAAGCATCTTTCACTCCTTATGAAGATGTATACCAAAATGAAGAGAAGACCATAATCTCAAGATCGTCTCTCAAGATTTGAAGTTTGAAGTACAAGCCAAATATCGGTCCGAGAAAGGTCTCAAATCGTGAAACGAGTTATGCCAAGATATGAACTTTTTGAGGTTTCGAGAAGCTGTTTTAAAAGATTTTGTCCTTTAGCTAACTATTGATTAAATCGTCCCACTTTATTTTCGGCCTTAATAAATATCGAAATAAGTCAAAAATACATCCTCGTGATCATTCAAGACAAAAATAAAATACAAGAGATACACCATAGGAATAAGGGGGTCTAAGTGATTAATTAAACCACATGAGTAAGTGTTAGTTGTGCTAACTTGTAGTTTCAATGATCTCGTTTTTAAGCTTGGTATGGGGAACGTGAAACTTGAGGGTGATTAATATTCATGACACTAAAGCCCTAATTAACGTCTTAGATTTCTTTACAAGTTTCTTCCATCAAATAATTTCCAAGTTAATAAATTGTTATCACTTTTGTTTCCTTTCAAGTTTTTATCTTTCCGTCGTAGTTATAATAGTATATCTTAATAAAGGCCAAGATGGATTATTAATGAGAAAAATGTAACTTTATGGTTTAAAATAATGCATTGCATGGGGTCATTGCAATGGTCAAGTGTAGGGGATTTAATAAGTGTGTAAACACTTATCCTTTTGCCACTAAAATCAAGGAAAAACAAGACCTAATCATGTGTTTTATATCATAAAAGTCGGAATTACGCGTGGTTTTGTGTTCTTGTGTTAAAATAGGTACAAATGATCAAAAGGAAAGAAAACACGGGATTTTACGGTCAAAAGTTGAAGAAAAGTCCAAGAAAAGACGAAGACAAAGTCAAAAGATCAAAAGTGTGCCCAAGTTCACGAAAAACCGATATGAGATTTGAAGATTTTTATCAAGGCCAAAAGACAAGTCGTTTTATTTGCGGATTTATTAAAGTTTAAGGACAAATGGGGCCCACATAAGCTTATTGGGCCTTTAAGCCCATTTATGGACTTAAGAAGTTATTTGTTTGATCAAAGCCCAATAGGCCCAAAACCATAATAAAATAGACGGATGGGAGTATTTAACAAATGGTCCAAGCCCAATTGAGAGAATTAGTAACAATTAAACCTCGTTTGGTCAATTATGGATCACAAGCCCATATAAAAAATGGGACGGCTGAAAACATATGAAGATAAACACATTTATTTACTCTCAAACGTTACCCAACCTTTTGTCTTTACCCCACACGGTCAACACCTCACACCTTGTTTTATTACCCCCAACCGACTCTACCCTTACTCACCCTCACACGTGTTTTTAACACACATCCCCACTCACAAGATAAATATCTACCCTCAGTCAAACACAATAAACGTTTTTGTTACCCTTCCCCACATACTCCATTCGTTAAAAATAATAAAAAAACCACACCCACTTCATCTCTTTTCTCTCTCAACTATAACAGCCACCATTTTTACCCTACCTCCCACAAACCCTAATTCTTACTTAACAATAATTAACCATAAAAAATAAGGGTTTTTACATATTGGGTTAATTCACATTAATCTAATTAATTCCCCCCAATTTTTGGGGAAGAACACTACAAGGTGGTCCTCATCCTTGATCCTACGTGGCTAAATACTCAATATTTATTGGTGGTAACACCTCACCAATACCAACCCTCCAATCATATCAAGCCATGCTGGCAATCCGTGATTCAAGAATCAATTTCATCCGTTTGATTAAGTGAAGAGAAGAGAGAGAATGAAGAATGAGGAATCTATGGCCAGGATTAATTGCTTACAAGGGAAGCTAAGAAGAAGGTTTCAGGGGTTTTGCCTATAAAAACCCCCTTTCATGTGTAATTCAGCAGCTTTTTCTTTAATTTTATTTTTAGTAAATTAGATTAGTTTTAATCTTGTATTTTTTAATTCCAGCACTTGTAATTTTGATTTTATATTAATGAAAAGTTTTATTGTTATTTAATTTCAGTCTCATTTAAATTTCTTGCAAACTTAATTAATCTGTTTTTGTTTAATCCACGTTTGTTATTATTGTTATTATTGGTTTTATTTTTAATCTGCCTTAAAAGATCTGTTGCTACTGTTCTCGTTATTTTTTTATAAAAAAAATAAATAATAATAAAATAAAAAGAAAAGTATAATAAATCTCCCTACTAGAGATTTATAAAAGATTACTGTTCTGATTAGAAAATTTGTTTGGGTTTGTTTGGTTCGAGTGGATTGAAGTCGAGATGAAGATGATGATTTAAGGTGGTGTTGCTTCGGGTCAAAAGGAGGCACAACGCCCATCCTTCTTCACAACGGATTCAACACAAGGTTCATGTTCTTCATTTAATTTTTATGTTAAGTTTTTTTTATTAGATTAATGTTTGTTTGTCTATTATTATGAATCTGCTTGTTTACTTGAATCTGCTTAGTAATAGTGATTTATTTAGCTTTCTGTTTAGATATGTTTTATTTTTGGTTATTATTAATTGATTGGTATTGATTTTTGTTTGATTCTGCTTATTCAATATTTTTGTTAACTGCTTACTTTTAGTATAATGATTCTGCTTATTAGTATTTCAGCTTTTTAGACTTGCTTATTTAGACTTTTGGCTTTGCGTTATGTGCTTATTATATTCTAGCTTATTTAGTTTTCACTGAACTGTTTTTTTTTGTTTCCTTAGTCTGCGTTTGTATTTTGCTTTGTTAATTATATTTTTCGACTGATTATTGCGTGTTTCCAATAGATGTTCAAATAAAAATATAGCAAAAATATTAACAAAAATTTGTCTGGGGTGAGAATCGAACCCCAGACCCCTCGTTTATTAGCCATACGCCCCAACCACTAGATCTAGTAGTCTTTTATGTTCTTCTTTACACCTTTTAATTAATATAGGGTCTTTTAAACTGGCAGTTTTTACTTATTAGGTTTAATACAAGTTTAAGTTTATTTAAATTTTAATTAAAAGTTTTATTTAGTTTTCTTTTTATTCAGTTTTTATAAAATATAAAAAGATAAAAAAATATTTTATTTACATTGTTTTTACAAATTTTAATTTAGTTTTCATTTACTTTTATTTAAAAAAAAAATATAGTTTTCTTTTATGTCATTAAATTTAGTTTAAAATTTCTTTAGATTTAAATTAAAAAGTTTTTAGTTTAAAATTAATTAGGTTTAAAGTTTTATTTTAAAAATAGATTTCATTTAAAAGTTTTTATTAGCTTAATTTTTAAATTAGATTAGTTTTATTTAAATTGTTTTATTAGTTTTTAATATTAAATAGATAAAACACCAAAATATTATTTACCAAAAACAAAGTTAAGTCGTATCGTTAATCGATAATCAAATTCGAGTCGAATCGAGGAAAAACGAACTTAATTGTTAAAAATAGGATTGCAAAATCTCTTTTTCAAGGGACTAGACTTTTCACTTGAACCATAGGATGTATAATCATTGGCCTTTTCACTAAAAGTACAAGAGACAAAGTCATTATTGTTAGTAGTACTTTTAGGGGACTCATGCATCTATGATTCATGTAAGTCTGTATGGATAGGTATGGGTATAAAGGTTCCTGTAAGAGGTGGGGGAACAGCATGCATTGCTACAGCTGGTTTAAACCTATTTTAGTGAGGTTTTCCCTCCTCCTCCTTATCAGGATCAAATATACTAAAAAGGATGAGTCAAAAACATCATCTGGTCCAATGTAGTTGTCAAAACCTAACCCCCTTTTTGTTCTTCCAAACATGCTGCTATCTATAAGTTTAGACAAATTTTTGGGTGCATGTTGCCATTTATCAAACCTCATTAAAGTTGCATCTAATCTAACCTACATTTCTTGTTTTTCTTTGCTACTTTCTGCATTATGTTTTTCAATAAATTTATGTAAGTTATTTGTATTTTCTAAATCAATACTCAATACTCAAATTGTCTCCTTATATTCTAGCTGAGCATTTTTTAACCACTTCTTTTGTTGTTCTAAGGTTTTTAGTGAACTTTTGTATGCTTGAACTTCTAAAAAATATTTATCGTTTTGAGCATTAAGTTCATCATGTTGTTGCATGAGGTCAAAATATTTAGCATCACAGCCAAGAGGGCAATTTTGTACCTCAGGAGTGATTCCCATTAATCAAAATTCCTCTACTTCATCTGCCTTGGATATGTGGCCAACAATCATTGCAAACACATCAGTACCAGGTTCTGATGCTGGTGGAGTTGGAGTCTCATGTTCATTCCAATTGATCATGGTATCATAAGATACCAAGGCTTTCTTCTCCTCCTGAAGCTCTTGAACCTTGAATGATGAGTACCTATTCTTGTCCTGTTCATTTCTACTGGAGCATTCTCTAGCAAAATTTCCTTGTTGATGACAGTTGTAGTATTTGACTTTGCTCCTATCAAACCTGGCTGGCTCTTTTAGGTTGTAGCTGAATTTTCTACCAGCCTTCTTCTCGAACTTGTGAACTCTAAGAGTAAGCATAGCCATCTACCACTTGAGATTCATCTCATCTAGATCAAGCTTGTCAACCTGTTTGAAATCATCAAATGCTAGCTGCTGTCGTGGTTCAACATCAGCAACAAAAGAATGAAGGATAGATTCAACCATGCTACTTGTCTTGGCCTTTGGTTCAGAAGCAGGAGTATGTTGAGAAGACAAGGCATAACTTGGGCTACTGATATAAGTCATAGGATTGGAACTCATGGAACTCACAAAAGCAGAATTAGTAGGAGTGGAGTAAGATCCACTAGGGTATCCTCTCACATCAGACTCAAAGGTTTTGAGTTTATAATAAATCATCAAAAGAAAGATACTCAAGTCCTCCTTTTGCTTTGAGAGAGTTGACTACCTGGTTCCAAGAGTGAGGCAGTGCTCTAAGAAACCTATCATTGATTTCTTCATTGTCTGGTTTAGATTTGAGCTGATTCAATTGGCTAAGAATCTTCTGAAACTTATCATACCCTTGGTGAAGTCCTTTGGATTCAAAGATCATAAACTCTGAAAATTCATCTCTGAGCATTGATCTCTTCATCTTCTTGGATTCTTCATTCCCTCCAAACCTTGCTTTGATAGCATTCCATATTTCCCTTGCATCATCCAAGTGATAAAAATCACCTATATGATCATCAGGAAGAGACTGAAGCAAAATGGTTTTTGCTTTTTTTGGTAAAGGGAGTTACCCCGATAAATATATTAACCAAAAAACCAATGTTAAGTACAGATGGAATACGGCTGAAATACCATATTAAGCTCAAGCCAAAAGCTTGATCACCAAGTGCTTATGACAGGCCATAAACACAACAACACTAAGCTAACATTACAAATCGAAAACTAGTGTAAAAACAGCATTAGAAAACTCCAATAAGAAGAAATCTTGGAACCAGGAGACCACCCCACAACATAAGCAACAACATAATGGATGTAAATAATCCAGATAAGGCTGCCTCCTTAAAAAACCTTTTTGAGAAAACCACTTTGGGAAAAACCCCAAAAAGGAAAAGATAGTACAACCCTTACCCGGTACCCTTATCATGAGAAACACTTGAGGACGGAAGTCTCCACCGATCCAAAATAGTCAAAGACCGTGTAGTCATCTTCTTGAATCTGAAAGTAATAAGCTTGAGGCGAATAGTAGAAGTAATGATACTAACAAGTTTATCCAGAGAAAGCTGTTTCCCTTTGAACAATATAGCATTCCGTTCCATCCAAACAAGGTATACAGTAGCCGCAACAACCAAGCGAGTAATAATCCTAGTAGTACATTTTCCTTCGGATATTGGTATAAGAAATGCCAAAACATCATCCAACCGAGGAGGAATAAAATCCATACCACAAATCACCCTAATATGCGTCCAGACCTGTGAAGAATAAGAGCACTCAAAAAACAAATGAGAATGGGAATCGGGAGTGACTTTGCACAAAGGAAACCGAAGTAGGCTTAAATCGACAGCAGGCCCAACATCCTATTACCGCAAATGATCCTAAGTCTTCAGTTTCTGCTGTGATTTCTTCATGTGTTTTAGGGTCTAGAATGGTGATATTACCATTCTTACCTCTACCAGTACTTTTCTTGCAGTTACCATTTTGAACAATTTTCCATAGAGCTAGATCAGTGTTGGTGATCTAGCACTCCATTTTCATAGCAATGATTTGTTGTGTTTCTTGTGTAGGAGTTGTGGTTTGGGATCCATTTTCGGTAGAACTTGAAGCAGACATGGTTCAGGGATGTTTTTAGAAACAAAAAAATGGTTCTTCTTGTATAGAGACTCTCTCTGGCTCTGATACCACTTGTTGGGTCCTTTAGATATATATCTTTTAGCCTATTAAGGATGGTGAACAACTTCATCACAAGTTTATTCACCTAGAGGTTCTAATGGAAACAAAGTATTTGTGCGGAATACAAACATTAAGAACAAGAACAAACACTTAGCTGAATGAATAACATGATCCTGAATAAGGATTTCTACTATTACTATTATGAAATGTTACTGGTGAAAGGTGTGTCTAACCCTTCTACTAGTGGGTTCCTTTTATACTACAAGAAAACCCTCAAACTGCATTAACACAAAACGTGTAAAAGTTGATATGCATATCCTTTCTTAAGATATCTCATTCATATCCTAACAGATTACTACTAATCATATAGTTTGACTTTATACTAGAGCAGGAGTAACGTATTACTCCTACTACTTCTATGACTAGAAGGAACTACATACCTCTTAGTCAACCTATTAGAATATGTCTATTACATGAGTCCTAACACATACAGATAACAAGGTAGCTGATTTATTGACCAAAGCATTTGATGTGAAGAGTTTTGAGTTCTTGGTCACAAATATTGGAATGTTAAATCCGTAAGACTGCATGTGTTAAGGGGATTTAACTGGAAAAATTTTGTATACATATGTTTCGTATATTGCTTTTGGTTGTTTGTGATGTTTTTTCAGGAAGCATGGATCAAGGAAAGATAGATTGCAATGGAACTTAGTCTGTATGACCGATGGTTCAATTTTGGTATCGGCTATAGAAGCACGTACCGCCAGGTATAATGACGTATCCCTGGGCAAACTATGTACCACTAGGTTACCATTTGAGATCGTACCGCTCGAGGGTAAATTGTGTAAAATTGGAGGTTTCTTAAGCCACATGTTTTCTCAACCGATATAAACCCAACCCAATTGAATAATTTACACACCTAATTGCTCTCCAATCTCCTCGAATCTATATCCCTAATTTTTACACCGATGATCAAGAAATCATCAATGGCGGCCATTCCAGTAATCTCTAAACACAATCAGTTGGAAAACTTGGATCAGAATGACGACAATCACGAGTTTCATGAGATGCTTGGATTTTTATTTAGAAGTCATATCGCGTTTTCTCTTACTGTAAGTCCTAATGTTACGAAATCACTTGTGGAACAGTTATGAAGGACAGCCTCCTCCATAAATCGCCATAATATACCTTTTATTAAAGCTAAGGTACATGGTAACACTGTTTTGGTCATAGAAGCATCTATTCGAAGTTCAATTCGATTTAATGATGCTGAAGGTATTAACTGTTCGCCCAACCAAGAGTTACATGATAGTTTAGATTTTATGGATATGAGGGGGTATGACTCACCTACTATCTTTAAAGGATATCTTTCACCATAATGAAAGTTACTTTTTCATACTATAATTCACTATTTAAGTCCAAAATTTACTTCTTTTGATCAGATTTTTATAAGTACCGCATCTGCAGGTATTAGTTTGGCTAATGGATGAATGTTTAACATTTTAAAAATGATTTTTGATGGTATGTTAAAACATCTAGAGGCTAGTAAGAAATTTTTATAATGTATCAAAGATTTTTACAATTGTTTAGAAGTGAGAAAGTACCTGATCTTCCAGCCCCATCAAGTTCATGGGTTGTCTCAACCTTTAATTCTAGAACTTTTGCTTTCTTGAGTAAGAGCGAAAAATTTTTTTTGGGGACTGATAAGTGTGAGAACACTTATCTTTTATAACATATTAACACTTAAAACAAATTCAAAAATACACAATTATGCTTTAAAATGTCAGAATTATGTGGATTTTTGTGTTTTTGAAATTTTGTAGGCAAAACAGATACATCCGAAGCAAATACGAGTTTTCACGGGATTTATTTGAAGAAACTGAAGAAAAGACTAAAGAAAAGACAAAACAAGCTCACAAGGATTAATCTTGCAAACTAAAGGAAGATTCAAGGACTGAAGATGTTTATTCTCAAAGTTGGACGACTTAAAGTGCAACATTATAGAGTTTATAAAGTACAAGGACTAATTTGACCTTTCTTCAATGTTATTTACAAAGAAAAAAATCAGCTGCCAAGTTTTATATAACTACAAGGACTACTTCTACAAATAGCTTAAAGATATGGAACTGGATTCCACATGTGCCAATAAGGATGCGACAAAGGGTGTCACACGAATCATAAAATTGTAACACCCCTAAATCGAGTCACTTTAGCGGAAGGGTCCTTGGGTGTTACTATCATGATACAATTACACAATTATAGAATGTGGCTAAAAAGAGTCATTTTTTATAAAAACATCCATTCATTCATTCAAAAGATATATATAATCCAAACACGGTCCCAGATAATTCTAAAAGCGGGCCAAAATCATTAAAGTTAAGCAAGCTTCACGAAACCGCCTCCCTCGAGTGCCTTCTTTATGGACCTGAGATAAAACATGCTATAAAGTCAATAAAAATTGTTGATTGAATCCATAGAGTTTAAAATATATAAATCGAACATAAGTATACACATAAAAATTCATTTTATGACAATTATGTTGTCATCGTCGCGTTATTACATAAGCCTCATGAAATTGAACGTTCACATATTTATATTTCAGCCCACAAACACACCTATCCTAGTGAATATTTCTCTTATACAATGCATCCGATGTGCTCATTGCGATAGCTAGTAATTGATTCTACTGGACGCCTCTACAAGTCTTCCTTACTAGACAATGCTCCCAAGAACACTCAACCTGTACATACTAAATGTACAAGCTGTTTTCTCATACTTAGTGCTGATCCAAAACTTAGATCGATTTTTTTTTTTTTTGGGTAAAGGGGAATCAAGACCCCGGTAAAATATATTCCCAAAAGCGTTGAAGTACAATGGAATGTAGCTGCAATGCTACATTAACCTCAAGCAAAAGCTTGAACAACCACTAAATCATATGACATGCCATATGATCCTACAAACAATTACAAAACAAATAACACCAATAGGAAAAAACCACCTAAAGGTGCATGAACAATGAAAATAAAATGACATCAAGGCTAACACTTAGAACGAACATCAGGCTGACGAGCACCATGCCGATCATCAATCGATATGACTTCTTCAACCTCACTATCACTAGCATTAACCACATCTTCCTTGATATTAGAACCATCTTCCCAATCGGTGCCATCATCTATCTTATCCCAAAGAGCACTAAAAGAGTTTTGAGAACTCTTCTCCGTATTATTAGGCTTAGCAACAAAACTCGAGGCTTTGTTATTCAAGAAACCCTTCTTAAGCAGGGGAGTTGCCTTCTTCTGACCGGTATCACTTGTCTTTGACGTTTCACCCCTCTCAACATTACGATACTTAATATTAAGGGCTGGTTTCGTAAGTTTAATGCCAGAAATTTGTTGTTGCTGCTTATTCTTCCCCTTGCTCTTCTTGTTCTTAACTACATGAAAACCATCATCCTCCACAACCTTATGATCTTCCCTGCTAACCACCTTCTCAACCACTACCTGTTTAGGCAACCTAGGACATTTAGCATCAATATGGTCAAAAATAAGACAAGTAGAACATCTAGGAGGTGTCCACTCATACTCGATGTCAATAGTCTTCAATTTGTGCCCTCTATCCTTCTCAATCGGAATAGCAATGACCAACGACTTCTTTAAAGCATCATCAGCCGAAATCTCAATAAGAGCACGGGCAAAAGTACTCCTACCCCACGGGTTGATACACATGCTGCTAGTATAAGAATCAAGCATAATAGGTCTTCCAATTTGAGTTGTGATCAAACTAAGACCAATCTCCGAATAAGCATCAATAGGCACATGATGAAGTTTCACCCACACCGGTGCCTTCTTAATCTCTGTTTTATGCAAATCCATAATAGACGACCAAACATTCAGAATTAACGGAACATGTCGAATCAACCACGGACCATTCTCCAACACCCTATCCATACCACTTTTAGAATCAAACTGAAAAAGAAAGAACTCATCCTGAAGTTTAACTCTTTTTAAACCATATTTGGCCCATACATTCTTCACATAATTTTCTACCAACGGAAACGCAAGACGCTTCCCAATGAAATACCCAAACAGTGTGTTATTAAGATGCGCCCGAATCCCTTCCACAGCATCATACGGAAGAGTTACAGCAGCCCCAACAACTTGTTCGTCATTATGCAATTCCTTAATATGAACCGGCTTACACACCGGCTTATTCTGCACTAGCGATGCATATGAGGTCGAAACACCAACTGATGAAGAACCAGCCCCAGGCGTATGTTGAACCCCGACCTCATTCTTCCTAGCCATAGAACTCCCAATCCTCGCATCATGGTTAACTTGCACACCAGTTATATCACCACCATTACTACTAGCCTTCTTGGACAAGTCACACATAACCGGCGTAACCTGCATATGAGCATTAACAGCAGCAGTAACGTGAATCCCAGCAGCGGCAGTAACATCATCCTCAGACGAAACCCTAGCAGCAGACGGCTGCCTATTAAGCTGCCCCTGACTAATGTCATTCATTATATCAACCGCGCCATTCTTTTCAGCCGTATGATTACCAACTCCCGAGAACCCAGCATGCTCACCACATGAGACCCCCGCGTTAGGAGCCCTAGCATGTGTTGAGTCCGCCATAATTGCTCTCAATCGCTGCACCCTATCAGAAAGAGCCGTCATATCAACCTGATTATCCAACTCAGACATCATAACCAATAAACCCAAAAAACCCTAATAACACCTGTTTAATAATCCCAAACGAACAGATCCTAAAAAATAGGATCCCAGCCAACCCGCCTTGACACCTTACATGAGCATAAACAACCCACGACTCAAACAGCAAATCTAAAAAAGGAATACAAACAAGAATGAACAAGACAGAAATAAAAAACCCTAAAACAACCAATAGAAACCCTAAAAACGACAACCAACCCTAAATCCTTCAACCAAACCGTAATCAATTAATGTTATGATACGATCAATTAACAACGAATGAAGGTTAAAGAGAGCGGGAAGGAAACGAAATTAAGGCTAAGAGTGGCGGCTAGGGAGAAAATATTTCTGCCATTATTAGGGTTTAAGTCTCTTAATTAAATGTTGCAACAATACACAACTTAGATCGATTTAGCTTTATGTATACGAGATTAGATCAATTTATACACGTAGAGAAACCTTTGTATATGTATAAAGTAATCTAAGTGTTATGCGGAATTAACACTTAAACAAGAACACACAAAGATGTAAACAAACTTTCACTTGATTGATAATAACGAACTTGCTTACAATGAAAGTGTTTAACTTATGAAAACTTATATTGAACAATAACCTAAAGGTCTTCTTTTATAGACATAAGAAGCCTTGTACAAGAGTCTACGTATCAACTATTCTAGGTAAAGATAATTATAGAAAATACAATGTTGAACTTATCTTTACTAGAAACAAACTAGAAACAATATACGTGTAGACTAAATATTTCCATCAGTGCTTGTCTTCAATGTATCAACGCTTGACTTCTTCTTGTCAACGCTTGATCTATCAGCGTTTCTTTTCTTCCTATCAACGCTTGTTTTACTCTTGTCAGCGCTCAAGTGAACTGGCTATATTTTATTCCCAACAATCCTCCCCTAAACTTGATATCTACTCTAGTAATCAAGTTTCTGAATAAACATTAAGAACTAGGAGGAATCTTACAAACTTGTTCATATTGGTAATAAATATGTCTGATCAAATCTTTGGCCACGTCACTTGAATAATCAATCTCTAGCTATGTTGTCTTCATCTTCTCCAAGACTTCCTTGGACATGGAATACTGACCATCTACAAGTAGATACTCAGCAAACTTTGTAGAACTCAAATAATATACGCCAGCAGCTGAATACAAACGCCATTGAAGACCACTGAGGTCATCTCCAAGATCCTTCCAAACAGCAGGATCTTCATCTCTTGGTCCACACATTCTCTTGAATGTTGACCACAGTTTTATTGCATTGACTGAAGTAGGAGCTTCAGTCTCATACTTGGCCTCTAACAACCTCCAAAGGTCTACCAAGTCTTCTCTATCAAAACTTGCAAAAAGAGATATAAGTGTGGTAAAAGTGTGAACCTCTTTCCCATACCAGCCAATCTTCCAAAACCCACATTCATCTTCTTCATAGCTTATAATAGGGTTTCTGGAATCAAGAGGTAACACTTGTACCATATCTGAAGCTTCCAATGGTGAGAGCTTGAGGCTCCTTCTTATAACAGCTTCACTTGGATTCAACCTATCCATATCTTTAGGAAACTCAAGAGAGACTCCCTTCTTCAAAGGTCCGGGAACAATCATTGCCTTCTTAAGCTCCATCTCTTCTACAAGTTCGTCTTTCCTTTCATCAGAAAGAAGTCTTAGAGTGTTTTCTTCCTGCACTCTTGCGCAAATGGGATAAGCTTTGAACTCCAACTCTTCAAATGATAATCCAATCAATTTCTTGTAGGTCCATCCTGTTCCATGGCATCTGAGTAGCATGTAGTACAGCTCTCTTCTATCCCTTCTCAACATTGAGAGAATATTGCTAGCTCTGTGTTTCAGAATTACCTTGCAGTCCTTTTGTACTCTTAGAAGAATCTCCAAACCCCATATCTGGTCTAAAATAGTCAAATGTGGATTCTCCATACACCTATCTTCCCAAGCATGGTACATCTGAACAACTTCTGGCATATCAAAATCTACTTGAAATTTCAACTCATTCAACTTCTCTCTTGCCAAATCATCACCATACTCAATTCTTTCAGGTTGTTCTATAATCATCACACTTGATTCTGAACTAGCTTCATCACTCCTTTCTTGTTCTTCTGAAGTGACAACAAAAGGTTATTCACCAACCTTCTTTCTTTCTTGTTCCACAATTTGTGCAGCCAACCTTCTATCAAACTCAACCCGTGTTGCATCCTTTGGAACATCTACTTCTAACATTTTTCCTTTACCCTTATCTGATGGATCAATGGTGGGTAAGGATGATGGTAATACATGTGAAGAAACTTCTTTGATGATGGATGATGACTGGAATACATCAACCTCATCTGTAGGTCTGTCAACGCTCAAATTTGCTTTGTCAGCGCCCAAGTTACTCATGTCAGCGCTTGATGTATCAGCGTTCAAACTTTGCTTGTCAACGCCCAAATTACCTGTCTCAGCGCCTCTTGTAATCTCTTCCAACATGGCTGTAAAAGACATATTTAAGTTTGTAGGAGTAACTAGAGACGTATCAAAGCCTGTCTGTTTCAAGTATACGTTTTTCCTTCTTAAGGTAAACCCTATATCCCTTGCTCTGCATTGAATAACCCATGAAATAGCTTTCATCACCTTTTGCACTAAATTTACCTAAGGCATCACTAGTATCAAGTACAACTACATGACAGCCAAAAGGTTTAAGAAAACCAATATTAGGTTTCCTTCCCTAAAGTAAATCATAAGGTGTTTTGTTCTGTATCTTGTTGACCAATGCTCTATTCTGAACATAGCATGTTGTATTCACAGCCTCAGCCCAAAAAACTATAGGAAAATGAGCATCAGCCAACATAGTTCTGGCTGCTTCAATTAGGGTTCTATTCTTTCTCTCAGCAACCCCATTTTGCTGTGGGGTTCTGGCAACACTAAACTGCCTAGTAATCCCTTTCTTGGCAGAAAACTCATCTAAAAGCTTATTTCTAAACTCACCACCATTGTCACTTCTAAGCATTTTAACTTCATTACCTGTTTTCTTTTCTATCTGGGTAATAAAGTCAATTAAAGTGTCAGCAGTGTCACTTTTCATAGCAAAAAAGAAAGTCCAAGTAAACCTAGAAAAGTCATTTGTGATGACAAAGCAGTATGATTTACCATTCAAACTCTCTATATTAGTTGGACCAAATAGGTCCATATGCAGCAAGTGAAGTGGTTTAGAACTAGAGTGCACCTGTTTAGACTTAAATGAGACCTTGTGCTGCTTGCCTTTAAGGCATGCAACACAAGAGTGGTCATTGTGGAAAGCCTTTTCAGGCAAACCGTCAACCAAGCCAAGTCTCACAAGCCTGTTTATATTCTTCAAGTTTATGTGCTCTACTCTCTTGTGCGATAGATTACTCTCATCTACTGAAGCTTTAGCATAAAAACATGACATATTATTATTCATCCTAATTCCATTAAGATTCACATTATAGATGTATTTATGTCTAGGTGTTCTATAGTCAATATATTACTCATCTGGGATTTTATAATCCTTGCTTAACACCAAGCATTCAATATCAGTAAACAGAACTTTATTTTTGTTATCACAAACTTGTGATACACTAAAAAGATTGTAATCAAGTTCCTTTACCAGAAACACGTTTTCAAAACGTAAGTTCTTGGTGAGAAGAGTTCCTTTGCCTGTGATAGTTCCATATCTGCCTCCAAATTAAACCTTATCACCATCCTTAATGGGAGTGAAGTTAGTAAGATAATCTTCATTCCCAGTCATGTGCCTAGAGCATCCACTGTCCCAATATCCATAATCATTGACCTGTTTTTGAATGCCCTGCACATAAAGAAAACAAATTAGTTTTCTTTGGGAACCCAAGCCTTAGAAGACTTGGATTCATCTGGTTGTTCAACAAGAACAAACTTAGTTCTCATAACAACCCCTTGTTCGTCCCTCTTTGGATGAAATACCCAGTTAACCCCAATAGGTTTTGTAATGACCTCTAAAATATAATTAAATCTGTTGCAGGTCATAGAAAGTCCATTAGAATTAGGGTTTTGGTCTTGTTTAGGTCTCCATGTCAAGCTAGAAGAAGCTTTAGACCCCTTACCCTGTGGTTGCAAATATTTAGGTCTGGCAACGTTTCTGTCAGCGTTGGATTTGGTCTTGTCAACGCTGAAATTACCCTTGTCAGCGTTGAATCTAGGGTTTGCTACAGAAACCCATTGCCTATTAGACCAAGTATTTGAAATGGTCTTTGTCCATGAGTGTTAGACCCTCTAGTGAAGAATGGGGCAGGTCTAACAACTTGTGGACTTTGCTCCATAAAGGTTTTGGGTCTGACAACGTTTGACTTTTTAACAGCGTTGACCTTGGAAACGTTGACACACTTATATGCTAAATGTGAAAAGCTACCACAAGTGTAACAGGCTTTTCTAGACACAACCCTAGGTCTAGAAGAGAAGAAGCCTGTTCCATCATTACTAACTTGGCTTTTAGGTGACCTAGTATTCCTATACATTTCTGCATACTTGATGCTAGGTTTTCTAACAGTGTTTGAGCCAAGGTCAACAGTCTTACCAGTGATTGGGTTTGTTACCTTAATAGGGGTTGACTCATTTGGACTTTCACATAACAAGCCACCCTTAACAAACAAGGTAGGGTTGGCTTTCTTCCATTCATTCAAGTCAGTCAACTTTTGTCTATACTCTTCAAGTGGGGTAATGACTCTTGGTGGAGGAATAAATTCCTCCTCTTGGAGTTCTGGTAAACCAGTACAAGATAATTCCTTTCTTTGGACTCCATAGAAGTCCCCAGCTGGTGGTGGAACCACAGTATAGTCTTTCATCCCAATCCCAGTCATGTCCTTAGGATCCCTTTGTTTAATAACACATTCTCCTAGGGTTTGTGAGGCCTTATCAAATCTTTGAATTTTAAGGTCAACATTATCCTTATTCTTGATAGCCTCATCTAACTTAGCCTGTATATCAACATTGACCCTTTCCATGATGTTTCTAATATCATTACGAGCATTTAAATCATGTTTTAAGATATTAATTTAATCTTTTAGATCAAATTCCATTTTCTTTTACTCCTCAACTGTCTTTTCAGTTTGAGTGAGAGCAATTTGGTAATTAGACAACTTTCATGTCTTAGTACTCACATCACTTAACAATCTTAAAACCTCTTTGTTAAGTTTCTCAGTATTTAACCTACAACCCTTACTACAGAAAGCATCATCGTATACCTCATTATCTGATGAAGAGGAGGAGTGTGCCATGAGAGCATATTGAACATGCTCTTCTTCTTCTATCTCAGCAACCAAAGCTTTATCCTCTTCCCCATCCTTGGCCAAATAGCTCCAATCCCATCCAGTACTATCAATTTCTTGCACTGCAACCATGGCCTTAGGATCCCGAGCCTTAACAATTTGGCTTGAGGGTTTGCCAGCATCAGATCTTCTTGGAGATCTGCATTCCCTCATGAAGTGCCCTATACGATGACAATTGTAGCACTCAACCCTGGATTTGTCAAATCCAGCAGTGTCTTTTGCATTAAAGGTCATCTTCTTCTTAAACCTTCTATTCCACCTGTTTGCTCTTATACTAGCAAGAGCCATGTTCCACTTAATATTCATCTCCTCCAAGTGCTCATCACTTATTTGCTCAAGGTCCTCATATGTAATCACTGAACCATTGGGCAAAGAAGCAATGTAAGCACACACAGTATCCAGATCCAAACCAGCAGGCTTAACTCTTGGAGAGTCACTTTTGTACGTGTCAGCGTCTGAATGTGAGGCGTTGACAGGATATGTTCCAGCGTTGACACATGTTGATCCAGTAACTGGGTGCATGTAAGAGTCCTTCTGATCAAATTGGCCTTCACTATGTGAGAAGAAAGCCATATTGCTATTAGTAGACTTATTTCTATGCTCCAAAAGAGTTTCATCCTCCAACAGCCTCAGTTTGTTGTAGATATCATCAAAAGTAGAACTTTTGTGAGTGTTGTTGGCAAGAATAGATCTTGCCTCAATCTTCCATGCATCACCAAGGTTTTTAAGAAAAGTGGCATTAATGTCAACATCACCAACTTGTGTCCCCATGAAGGACAGCTTGCTTGTAATGTCAAGCAGTATGCTTCTCACACTGCTAAGCTTCTCATTATGTTGAGCCTTGAAAACAACATACTCATGCATGAGTTGCTTCTTCTTCTCTTCCTTAGTATCATCATTGCCACCATATGAAACTTCAAGAGCTGCCCAAAGGTCTTTTGCAGAATCATAACCTCTGTATTTATGCTGGTTCTCTTGTCCCAAAGAGAGTTTCAGAATGTTTAGGGTTTTCATATCAACCCTTCTCTTTGCTATGTCTTCAGCAGACACAGCTCTACCATCACCAGGTTTTTCTTTCTTATCTGCTTCTGGAAATCCAACAACAACAGTTCTTGCAGCAATGGCATTAGCAATCTTTTCAGCTTTATTGAATGTGTTTCCATATTCAATAATCTCCCAGAGAGTGTAGTCATAGATTCCCAGATATTGCTCAAAGTTGAACTTCCATAGCTCAAAGTTGTTTGCATCAAGCATGGGAATCTTGATGCTAGGGTTTAAGGTGGAGGGGTTTACTTCTGGATTGGACATGATGTTTTTAGGGTTTTGTGAAAATTAGGGTTTTGGTGATTTTAGGGTTCTTGTGTTCTTTAAGATCAAAATTTCTCAACAAGCTCTGATACCACTTGTGGATCCCAAAATTAGATCGATTTAGCTTTATGTATACGAGATTAGATCAAGTTATACACGTAGAGAAACCTTTGTATATGTATAAAGTAATCTAAGTGTAATGCGGAATTAACACTTAAACAAGAACATACAAAGATGTAAACAAACTTTCACTTGATTGATAATAACGAACTTGCTTACAATGAAAGTGTTTAAGTTATGAAATCTTATATTGAACAATAACCTAAAGGTCTTCTTTTATAGACATCAGAAGCCTTGTACAAGAGTCTACATATCAACTATTCTAGGTAAAGATAATTATAGAAAATACAATGTTGAACTTATCTTTACTAGAAACAAACTAGAAACAATATTCGCGTAGACTAAATCTTTCCATCAGTGCTTGTATTCAATGTATCAACGCTTGACTTCTTCTTGTCAACGCTTGATCTGTCAGCGTTTGTTTTCTTCCTATCAACGCTTGTTTTACTTTTGTCAGCGCTCAAGTGAACTGGCTATATTTTATTCCCAACACTTAGACACAACAAAATTTTATGATGCTACCTGGAGAACTTACTCAAAACCTGTAGAAAGCCCTCCTAAGATTTTATCAATAGATTTTACTTCTAAGACCCTCTTCCCAACACAAATTTGAACTTAAAAATTCTGACACTTTTGCACACTTGACTCACAAAGTCATTTAGACCTCCTTAACCAAAACAATTTACAAAACCGACAATTGACTTTGAAAGTAAACTCAAAATGCTAAGTTTAGGGCCTGAGATAAACCTCTTATCATTTTTAAAACTCAACTTATAGTCCATGATATTTGACCCAAGTATCAACAACAATTTCGTATTGTGTTGATACTTGCATCCCGGTACACGAAAAATAAAACTAGCTTATCTTCCTCATCGTTTTGAATTGGAAGGCCTACTTTATACTGAATCGAAACATAGAAAAATCTCTACAACTATATCACATCATCTCATCCTTAGCTCAGACTTAAGACGACGGAAAATAACCATTAACCTACTGATCTAAAATGACCATTCCGAAATCATACCAAATCAATATTTTGACCCATTTAAACCATTCCCATACTTCTAATATCACAATAATCAGCCTAATTAAATCCAACTACTCCTAATCACTTTCATGTTCATCTCTTTCAAATCTCAACTCAAAATTACACATGCAACCATTCAAAAATAAATAAATAATTAATTAACATATAATTAGGAGATCTTACCAACAAAATAAAGATTAAAACACTCTAAAAATTTAAATCCACCCTTGGTCGTGGGTTTTGAAGACAAAAACACCAAAGAAAGACTTTTCCTAGCTTGCCTGATTAGTTACACTTGATCCTAACATCATAAACAACACATGCAACCAACAAAATAGATCAAATCATTTGTTTATCAAAAATAAACTTTGAAAAATCATAGTTAATGCATGTTGGATATTTTTAGTTCAAAATCAACTAAAATTTTTATTTCAAGAATGGGTCTTTGGTTAGTTTTCTTCAAAATCAACTAGCAAAAATTTATGGTGGTGTTTTGGTGGTGTAAGGGTGGCGGTATGAACAAGGGAGGAGACGGGAGAGAAATTTCAAATTTTTTAAAATGGGAAATGAATAAAAAAATGTGTGAAAAATTCTTTTTATATGTGGTGGAGGGTAGTTTTTGTAATATTTTATTTCTCGGATGAGTGACATTGTGGCGGTTCTTACACCCTTGTCTAAGGGATGTTCGGTTGTTAGTATTATTGCTCGTGTTGTGCTAGCGGCTTCGGCTTACTTTCTTTGGCGGGAGCGAAATAATAGACTTTTTAACAAGAAGAGTTTGACGGTAGTTAAGCTTGTGAGCTCTATATGTGACACGGTTCGGCTTAAGCTTATTACTTTTAAATTTAAGAGGATTTATTCGGCGTCGCTAGTGATTCTTGAAGATTGGAAGATCCCTAAGATGTGTATTGATCATGATTGGAGTGCCGGGTAAGGGTCGTACTCTTTCTTCCTTTGCGGGGTTTTTCCCGCTGGGTTTTTCTCGTAAAGGTTTTTTAAGGAGGCGGCCTTACTTGGATCCTTTGCTCCTATTTTGCTGCTGCTGGAATGAAGAATTGGTCGCGTGGTTTCAAGATTTTTTCTTGATGGTCTTTGCTAATGTTGCATTTATGTCTTATAGTAGATGTATAAATTAGTATTAGTTTCTGGTGTTTTATAACCAATTGTTAACAAGCTGCCTGTAGCTTGTGGTTAATGTGGTACTTCAGCCACATTCCTTTGTACGTTCAACGCTTTTTTGGTTAATATATTTACCGGGGAAACCCTTTACCAAAAAAAAACAATGGCTAGAGAGCGGGGATGTTACTAGTAGTCGACTTTTCAAAAATTTTTGGGAGTCGGGTTTCGTCTTGGTTCCGTAAAAATACTTTTAAGTTTAAACGCACACGAAAAGTAATAATATGGTTCCGACATGACTTAATATGCAATTAATTACAAAAAATTTTAAAATATTAAATATTGAAACAACCGATAATAAAACGACAAATTTCTGGCATCTGTCGGTATCGCGATCACTAGTAGTTCTTGTCACTCGTGAAAACGTTCAAATAAAGCCACACACGAAAAACAAAAATGGAGACAATGAAAGTACTTCTATGATAATTTGAGAATATAAATATCGATACCTAACGTATTCCTTGCCGGTTATAACCTAAACGACATTCTTACGCTAAGTTTCAAGCCAAAATCTTCCCGGTTAGCCGATAATTCAAATTTTCGATAAAGTGAATACATAATACGTAATAATCGAGATTAGAACAACGACTTGATATTGAGGGATTGTCACTTCTTCCCCACCTAATTAGGATCTTCGTACTCGAAGATCAACTTGCGTTCTTGCTCGATCGCTTGTTGAAATCAAAGAGATGAGGGTATTTCTTCCATATAGGATCCTCCGTATCCCAAGTTTATTTTGGTCCTCGTCTTGAGCTCCATCAGACTTTGTCAATAGTAATTCGACCCTTTGCTTCATTTTCTTAACTTCCTTAGCGATAATATAATAAGTTCTTTGATGAAATGCAACTTACCGTGGATTCTTACTTCGTCAAGAGGGATGATAAGGTCTTCGTTAGGTAGAAATTTCTTTAGGTTCGACATACGAAAAACTATTGTGAATTCCTTGTATCTCTAGAGGTAATTCAAGTTTGTATTCCGCCGGACCCACTCTCGATATTATCTCGAATGGCCCAATATAACGGGGACTTACCTTCTCACGTTTTCCAAAATATATAACACCATTTCCATGGTGATAGCTTTGGCATAACTTTTCCACCTACCTCGAATTCCAAAGGTTTTCGCTTCACATCCTCATAACTTTTATGTCTACTATAAGCGGTTAACAAACTATTCTTAGTTTGAGCGATCATTTTATTTATCGGAATGAGATGAGTAGTGTCAATAGTCAACATTGACACAAACTGAATCAAATTCAGACTGAGTTTTTCAAAGCTTAACAATGAAACCCATTGTAATTTGCTCCTACCTTCCAAATGATAACGAATTACACAATCGTAATCACTCAAAAGCTTATTTTTCTACATTGCCTAATATTTTTCTCTTTTTGATTACCATCGGTGAATACCGTACATTTAGTGCCATTCAGATAATGTCTCCGTAGGTGAAGAGTAAAAACCACCGCACCCAATTACAAGTCATGGGTTGTGTAGTTTCCTCATTCGTCCTATGTTTCCTAGAAGCATACATAATACAAAATAGCTCCAAATCCTTTAAGAGATGCCTCACAATAAACAACAAAATCTTCACTTACTTCGGGTAATGATAAGATTGGTGTACTACAGAGTTTCCTTTTCAGGGTTGAAAAGCTTCTTCTTCGTCATCGCCCTACACCTACGGTTCATTCTTTAGATTCGGCTTAGTTAATGGTTTTGATATCAAAGAGAATCCTTTAATAAACTTTTGGTAGTAGCTAGCCAAACTTAGAAATTGTCGTACTTCAGTTGGAGTAGTAAGGGTACTCCATTTTTTGATGGCTTTGATCTTCGCAAGATCAACATGTACCCCACTTTTATCAATCACATGTCCGAGAAATTGTACAGAACTAAGCCAAAAATCATCTTTGAGAATTTCACGTACAACCTTTCGTTCTTTAACAAGTTCAAGATAGTCCTTAAGTGTTTGGCATGCTCTTCCTCGCTCTTAGAGTAGATTAGAATATCATCAATGAACACGATCATGAATTTATCAAGATACGACTTACACATACGATTCATTAAGTCCATGAATACAGCAGGTGCGTTGGTCAACCCAAAAGGCATAACCTGAAATTCATAATGCCATAACGAGTCCTAAACGCCGTAATAAGAATATCTTCCTCGCGTATGCGAAGTTGATGGTAACCAAAACGAAGATCAATCTTGGAGGAAACATGAGAACCTTAAAGTTGATCAAATAGATCATAAATTCTTGGAAGTGGGTAACGATTCTTAATCGTCAGCTTATTCAGCTCTCGGTAATCGATGCACATTCGAAACAAACCATCCTTCTTCTTAACGAATAGAATAGAATCTCCCCAAGGTGACGAGCTCGATCGAATAAAACCTTTATCAGACAGTTCTTGCAACTGCACATATAATTCCTTCATCTCGGATGGTGCTAATCGATATGGTGCACGTGCCACGGGTGCAGCACTAGGAATTAGATCGATTTGGAATTCTATTTGCCCTGGAGGCGGAAGCCCTGGCAAATCTTCCTGGGAACACTTTGGGATAGTCACGAATTACTAGAACATTTTCTACTCACTTCTCTTACGATTTCTTCTCTGATACTTGAGCTAGGAATAACTCACAACCTTTTTCGATATACTTACGAGCTTTAATGCAAGAAAGTATTTTAGTTTGGAATTATTTTTCTCCCTCAGTGACCTCATCAGTCTTGTCTTGACTATGTGTCCCATGAGCTTATAAGCCATGTAGACAACTTCAAAAATAGTAATGGCTTAGAAGAAGTCACATCACTACGTATATTCATGGTCAGCCGTAAACCTTGACAGCTCAGGTTCCACCATTCTTGGACATAAAGGATCCAACTTGTGGAAACCTTTGGTATATCCATCAATGTTAGTTCCCTTCGGTTTCAGGTTGTACAACGCTTGCTCCATCCTTTGGAAATACTCCGAGGATAAAACTCCTCAGTCAACCGCTTCCTCACCTCAGTCCATGGTCTCCCATAAGTAAAGTTGATACTCATGAAAGCAGGTTTTCTGTTCCACCAAACTTAATACACTACCTTGGAGAGTAGCGGTTGGAAACTTCACCTTATCTACCCGATTACAGTCACTGATTCGAAAGACTGACTCTAGCTTCTCAAACAACTGACACAATCCTCCATAATCTTTAGTCCCCTTAAAAGTCTGCTGTTTGCACTTCTTGAATGAAGTGTAGTTATAGCCTTTAATGTCAGGCACATTTTTTCTAGTTCCACTGGCTCCAGCTCCGCCATTATTGTTGGCCATGAATTCAGTAAAAGATACAGCAACTTGTTCACTAATAACATGGTGCATTTGTACCTCAGTCATAGGTTTCTTTGACGACATGATTCTAGTGCAACGCAAATCAAATCATAATGACTATTCATTCAATAGTTGCGTTATACCATGGGAATTTTAAAAGAGAAAAGCAAGGAAAGATAGTAATAGAACGATGTAGGATTAAGAAGAAAAAAATAGTCAATTCATTAATCACGAACGAGGACAAGTTGTATTGTCATGCATCATAGATTATCATCGTCTAATGCCATACAACTCAAATATACTAGTTCTACTAACTGATGTCACATTTTGTTAGTGATTTATGAAAGATACTACAATTGATAAACTAATCCACTAAGAGTTACTAGGTAATTCACTTGGCTAAGAAGGCTCCTCGGTCCCACTAGAAGAAGATTTATTTAGTGTCTTTCTAGGACGCTTGATATCCTCCTCAATTGGCGGTTTTGGAACAACCCCAATACAACCATCCCACGATCATAGAATTTGAGGAACAAAGTCAAAGAATGAGTCGAGCAACCAAATTACGAGTGAATAAGAGTTTGTTTCCCCGGATGCTATACGCTTAAGCCCACACATTTATAAATCCATATTTTTATGGATTGATCAAATCCATCCAAATAAGATTTAGAAATCAGTGGTTCAACAATTTATAATTTCCTTGTTCAATTAAATGGCCAATTCATTTCAACAA
This sequence comes from Glebionis coronaria, assembly GCA_025667525.1. Taxonomy (NCBI): domain Eukaryota; kingdom Viridiplantae; phylum Streptophyta; class Magnoliopsida; order Asterales; family Asteraceae; genus Glebionis; species Glebionis coronaria. The sequence continues at coordinate 217,402 of JANFOE010000091.1, read as the reverse complement.
TACGATTATAAATCACCTTATTTAAGCATCGCTAGCTCAACGCATAAGATAAAGATCGAAACAAACGAAAAACTGATATAACAGAAAAAAGAATCAGCGATATGATATGGAATCCTATTTGGCATGTGAATACCATACCAATCAACCTCAATTCCTAACCAGCAATAAGTACAATCTCAGAAAAACTTGTTTCTAAAAATAGTTGAGTGTCGAAAATTAATGAAAATTGAGATTAAATTTACTAAACGAAATGAAAGGATTGATAAATTAAGAATAAGAACCAAGGAATCCAAATCCTTGTAACCAAATATATATCATCAAGAATATTAATCATTTCATTAGGATCATGGATTTCCAAAACTTAGTTAGTATCAGGAATAACATGATTCACTTTAGGAATAGCTTCGGTGTTAGCGTTAAAATGACTAGGGTTGCTTCGTGACAATCTATGTCGTATAAATATCTCGTATTAGTATAAAATTAGCATTTATAATTAAATAAATGTAAACATGACTTGTGATCCACAAGTACAATTAAGCGATAATTATTGCAACATATATATTATCCCATATATATAATTTATCATTCTCGTCCATTGGCAACTCAGAGGTTTCGCTTGCAACTGTTATAGTCAAAAGATTTCAAAAATTTATTTTTGGAAAATCTTTTCCTTCTCTATAGCTTGAGCTCTATTACCAATCTGTAAACGCCCAAATCGGGCTACTTTAGCGGAAGGGTACTTGGGTGTTACTATCTTGATACAATTACACAATTATAGAAAAAAAATACAAAAAGAGTCATTTTTTTTATAAAACCATCCATTCATTCATTCAAAAGATATATAATCTAAACATAGTCCCAGATAATTCTAAAAGTTTACAATGCACATAAAAAAAGAAGATTGTTTTGAATGGTACATCTTATAAAAGCGGGCCAAAATCATTAAAGTTAATAAAGCTTCATGAAACCGCGTTCCTCGAGTGCCTTCTTTATGGACCTGAGATAAAACATGCTATAAAGTCCTAAAAATTTCTCTCTCTATCTGGTGATTTCCGGTGACATCCCTTGGTCTTTATTCTGATCATTTGTCTTCTTTTTCCTCTAATATTGGATCTTAACAATTGATTCTTTTCTTTTTCATTTGTGGCTAACCTGATTCGATTAGGTTCTTCTATCTAATTTAGGGTTTTATGATTAATCATATAACTCTTTAATTGATTGGGATCTCTGATTGTTATTGTGGTGGCTTTCACTATTTTTGAGTAGCGTCTAGTTGTTGAATCGATATTAAAGATCAAAGGACTGTGAGTATTTTCTAGGGTTGGTAGACGTCACTCCTATTTATTAGGAAATCACTTTTTTTTGGGCTTACTGACGAATCCCTAATTTTTAGGGTTAATTCGTTCATTGTGTATCTGGTATAATCAGTTAGAAATCATTAGGTTGGTGCCGAATCTTGCTGATTACGTTTGTTCCAGGATTGTGATCTTTGGGATTTGTTGTGCGGTATTATTTAAACCTTATTTATTTAGGGTCTATTGGTTAATCTGGTTTTTTCTATTTGTTTATTAACTGGAAGTGGGTTGAGAAAATGGAGCAAGGATTTCTTAATAAAAAATCCAACGGTAAGAATCATGTTGTTCCTGATTTTGTGAAGTTGAGTTCATCATTACGTGATCTAGCCAGCAAAATCAAGAACATAGATGGGAAAATATTGGGCAAGGATGGTAGACTGTTGATAGCTCTTAGGTGCGTTCAGTTTATGGATGCTGCTAAGGACAATGATGGTAGGGTGGATGGTCAGAATCTGTCGAATAATGATACACCTGCACCTTACGTTAAGGATGGTCCTAATGCTTGTATACATGCTATACATGCTGATTTGCAGCAATGTAAAGCAAATGAGGATTTGACGCTTGTTGGGGTCAAGCCTAATACAACCATTGAAAATGTTGTTAATAGCCACAACATTCAAACATAGCGTATGCATTCGTTGGATGGCTCGGCTGTTGTTATACCTAAGGCAACAGTTGATGATATTAATGCGCGGTTTGTGAATTCTATTTATGGTTATTTTGTTGGTATGAGGCTAGCGTTTTCTATGGTTGAGAATTACATCAAACATGCTTGGGCGAATTTTGGACTGAAAAAAGTCATGCTTCACCATGGTTTCTTTTTGTTTCAGTTCGAGTCGAGTGTGGGTGTGGAAAGGGTTATGGAAGGTGGTCCTTGGCGAATAAAATCAGTTCCTATTATGTTAAAAATCTGGAAGTCGAATACTATACTTAAAAGGGAGATGGTGACTGTTGTTCCTGTCTGGACAAAGATGCATAATGTTCCTATACTTGCGTATTCTAAGGTGGTCCTTAACATGATTACAACCAAGGTGGGTTGTTTGATTAAACTTGATGCACATACTAGTAGCATTTTTCTAAACTCTTGGGGGCGTAGTAATTATGCTAGGGCCCTTGTGGAAGTATCAGCGGAATTGGCTCTTGCTGATTCGGTTTTAGTGGCTATTGAGGCGGAGGAAGGTCATGTTATGGTTAAGATTGATATCGAATATGAGTGGAAACCTCCAAGGTGTGATGATTGTAAAATTTTTGATCATGTTGAGGCGAAGTGTCCAAAAAGGCGTGGTAAAATTGAGCCGAAAATCATTGTTGAACCTACTCAAACCACGAAGAAGATGAAGGACATCGGTAATAACCGTGGTAGGTATCGACATATCAAGGGTATTCGGTTAAATAAACCGAAAGCAAACTTTATTTACCGTGCTGTTGATATACCTAATGTGAAAGGTCAGGCTACTGCTCTAAATGATAAGTCTACTAAGGTTACACCTAATTATGTCCCTCCATCATATTCTAATGCCAATACATACGTTAGTGATAATATCAATGTTGGCGAACTACGAACTTTCGTAGATAATCAGATTGAGAGGGATAAGGTTCTTGATGTTATAACAGATCCTGTCCAATTAGGGTGTGATCCGTTATCTAATGGGGGTGCTAAGGTTTCATGTAGCAAACCTAGCTCATCTATGCTGAACAAGGATAATGAGGGTGTCTATTCATCTAATAGACTCAAATCAAATATGGAAGTTCTTAATGCAGATTCCGATACTGATGAGGATGAAGTGTTCGTACCCGATGTTGGAGCTTCTAGACCTAGTTCTTCTTTTGGAGGCGGTAAGCGTTTGGAAGAGGAGATTATTAATGCTTATGATGGTTATGAAGATCAAACTGAAGATTATCAGGACCAGTTTCAAGATTTTTATGATCAATTTGATTTTAGTCTTAAAGATCGTGGTAGGAAGTAGTTAATTTTATGTTTGTTATGAGATCGATTTGTCGATCTTGTGAAATGGGAAAGGGATGTAGCAATTTTATTGTTGCTTTGGTATGCCTATGTAACGGGCTGAGATAAAGGATATCACCTTTATCCGTTGTACTTAAATGGTTTTTTTTTGGAGTAATGCATTTTACCTGGGCTTGATTCCCTTTTACCCAAAAAAATAAAAATGCTATAAAGTCAACAAAAATTGTTAAGTGAATCCATAGAGTTTAAAATATATAAATCGAAAACAAGTATATACATAAAAATTCACTTGATGAAAATAATGTATTCCAAGACATATCGTTGCGCTATTACATAAGCCTCATGAAATTGAACGTTAACATATTTATATTTTAGCCCACAAATACGCCTAGCCTAGTGCAAATATTTTTCTTATACAATGCATCTGATATGCTCCAATACACATGTGCTCGAATACACATTGCGATAGCTAGTCGCATCGGACTGGGTGTCACCCCGATAGGTCTATCCATAGTATTAGCATTCACCCACACAGAGTTATTAACAATTCATGATACATGGGTCTTTGAGGCTATAGCAAACTTATGTAAATAACATTCATCTAAGCATACAATCGGGTCCCTTGTGTTCTATTTTAAAATAAGCATACAATTGGGTCCCTTGATGCCGGCTAAAACATGAAAGCCGCAACCTACCAATAAGGCGCGCACTTTATCAACATATTCAATTATTGACTCATAATTAATAAAACCAAAATTAACAACTCAAAACCATGATAAACCCACAAAAACAACCCATACAAGTGATTCAACTAGACGCCTCTACAAGTCTTCCTTACTAGACAATGCTCCCAAAAACACTCAGCCGATACATACCAAATGTACAAGCTATTTTCCCATACTTACACACAACAAAATTTTATGATACTACCTGGAGAACTCACTCACAACTTGTAGAAAGCCCTCATAAAATTTTATCAAAAGAATTTACTTCTAAGACCCTCTGCTCAACACAACTTTGAACTTAAAAATTCGGACAGTTTTGCACACTCGACTCACAAAGTCATTTAGACCTCCTTAACAAAAATCATTTAGAAAACTGACAATTGACTTTGAAAATAGACTCAAAATGCTAAGTTTAGGGCATCAGATCAGCCTCTAATCATTTTTAAAACTCAACTTATAGTCCCTGAGATTTGACCCAAATATCAAAAACAATTTCATATAATGAAATAAGCGTATCTTCCCCATCGTTTTGAATTGAAAGGCCTACTTTATTACCGAATCGAAGCTTAGGAAAATCTCTACAACAATATCATATCATCTCATCCTTAGCTCAGACTTAAGACCACGAAAAATACCCTTAAACCTACTAATCTAAAATGACCATTTCAAAATCATACCAAATCAATATTTTTACCCATTTTAACCATTCCCATATTTCTAATAGCACCCAATAAACATCCTAAGTAAATCCAAATACTCCTAATCACTTACATCTTCATCTCTTTCAAATATCAACTCAAAATTACACATGCAACCATTCAAAAATAAATAAACAATCAATTAACATATAATTAGGAGATCTTAGCAACAAAATAAAGATTAAAACACTCCAAAAATTCAAATCCACCCTTGGTCGTGGGTTTTGAAGACAAAAACACCAAAGAAACACTTTTCCTAGCTTGGCTGATTAGTTACACTTGATCCTAACATCATAAACAACACATGCAACCAAAAAAATAGATCAAATCATTTGTTTATCAAAAATAAAATTTGAAAAATCAAAGTTAATGCATGTTGGGTATTTTTAGTTCAAAAAACTCACAAATATATTTCAAGAATGGGTCTTTGATTAGAATTCTTCAAAATCAACTAGCAAAAATTTTATGATGGTATTTTGGTGGTGTAAGGGTGGTGGTATGAACAAGGGAGGAGAGGGGAGACAAATTTCAAAAAATTTAAAATGGGAAATGAATAAGAAATGTGTGAAAAATTCTTTTTATATGTAGGTGGAGGGTAGTTTTGTAATATTTGCTTTCTTTTATCCTTAATAATAAAACAATGGCTAGAGAGCGAGAATGTGACTTGTAGTCGACTTTTCAAAAATTTGTGGGAGTCAGGTTTCGTCCCGGTCCTGTAAAAATACTTTTTAAAAGTTTAAACGCACATGAAAATAATAATATGGTTCCGACATGATTTAATACACAATTAATAACTAAAACTTTGAAAATATTAAATATTGAAACAACCAATAATTAAACGAAAAATTTCTAGCATCTGTCGGTATCGCGATCACTAGTAGTTCTTGTCACTCGTCAAAACGTTCAAATAAAGCCACGCAAAAAAAACAAAAAGGAAGACAATGAAAGTATTTCTTTGATAATTTGAGAATATAAATATCGATACCTAACGTATTCCTTGCCGGTTATAATCTAAACGACATTCTTACGCTAAGTTTCAAGCCAAAACTGTTGATCCCAAACTCAGATTTTAAACCTTAGCTTGTTTAAGGGTAGTGATAGCAAGAGTAAACTCAAACTATCACTTAGAGAAACTTTGCTTTTGACGAAGTAACTTAACAAGATGCGGAAAGTAATGTTTAGCACAAGAACATGTAGTCAACCAAACTTTAAGCTTCAATATATTATGTAATATACAAATACCCAAGATGGTATTAGGTTTATACATCCTTAAAACGTGAAATGAAATGGCAGGAAAGATATATCAAACACTAAACGATAGTGAGTCCTTTTATAGTATAAGGGCCCTTGTACAAAATAACTATGAAATAAACTAGGAAGGTATTCTGGACATGTAACAGAAACGCGTTGAAATCTTCTCCATGTTTATCCATGCATCAGGTTCTTTGACTTCTAGCAGTAGGAACTGATCCCACTGTCTTCATTAATGCAGCAGGGGAAATTATACTAGTAGTAGGAACTTTGAGCATCATAGTAGGGGGGAACTTCCAAAGACATTTATTCCTAATAATCCTCCCCTAAACTTGTGCTTACACCAAGTTACAAGTTTCTAGAATAAATGCTGCTAGTGATGAGGATGCTTACAAATTCTCCGGTATGATTTGACTTTGGATGAATCTGAAAACTCATATGGAACATGATTCTTGCAATCCACCAGCAGTTTGGCCTTTGTCATCTTCTTCAAAGTCTCCTGAGTTAATGGGTAAAACCTGTTACAGAGTAGATAGGCAATAAAACCTGTCATAACCAACTCATAGACACCAGAGGATGTAAACAGCCTCCAATGCTTAATTATAGCACCTCTTTGAAATTTGAATACCCAATCACCCTCCTCAGTTTCAAACATCCTCTTCATATTCTCCCACATCAACCAATCTTTTTCAACAGGAGAATTAGGAGTAGGAGGATTCCTTCAAAATTTTTCTTTCAAAACCCTCCATAAATCATCCAGAACTTCTCTATCCAGAGTCTGGAACATCGTACTCAGCTCCTGAAAGGTTTGAGCAGTGCCATCATTTCTGGTCAACTTCCACCAGCTCATCCCCTTCTCTATAAAAACATCATACTTCACAATAGGAAACTTCATCTCAAAGATTTTGGCACAAAGTCATCTGACTCTTCCAATACCAAATATTTATCTATTTTAGTATTTGTTAACCAATGATCTTTTGTTGTGAATACCCCAAGTCTTTCCATTCTTTTCATTCATTTTGCAACTCTTTGTCTTTCTAACACAATTTGTGGGGATGAAGTTTCCACTGCTGTTGAAGATCCACCACTTGTAGCAGTTGCACCTGCTGCATCATCAGCCTTTATTTTTGTCCTTCTCTGGCTTTCTTCATTATCTTATCTCTCCTTCTTATATACTCAGCCTCCTTTGCTGAGCCCATTTCTAGAAATTTTTCTACACTAATTTGCTTAATCATAGGAATGGCTACTCTTTCAATATCTTCAATGGTCATGTCTGTAAAGTCTGAATCTTTGTACTTTTTATACCTCTTCAGCATAACCTTGTAATGAGCCTTCCTACCAGCTTTAGAACATAAGTACTTCTCCTTTGTGATCTATCTTTCCTTGATTTCCTTATACTTCTTTTGGAATTTGAATGTCATCAGCTTCAAATCATACCTTACATGAAAGGGTTCATGCATAATCTCTTTCTCCCATGATTCCAAAAACTCAGGAACCCTAGGTACATGGTCATCTAGTTCACTATGCATAATCTCAATCTCCTTTTCCATCTTTTCATCATCAGAAAAGTCTAATTTAGAGACATCAAGATGCGCCTCTTTTTCTCTCCTTCTCTTCCTTTCCATTTCCTTTCTCAGTTCTTACTCCACCATTTGTTGAACAAGAATAACATCCCTCTCTTCTATAGCTCTATGCTCTTCAGCTGTTCTGAACCTTTGTTTCTTCTTTGGTTGTTCTTCCATAATCCCCTTTCCCTTATCCTTTGGATCAACTGTTGGTGAAGCCTTTGGTGTAGTCTGTCCAATGACGATTTCTTTTTGTGCTGGTTGTCTTCTTTTCTTTGTAAAGGTAATTGTAGGTCTAGCAGGGGTAACAACACTAGCAGGGGGATTTGTTATAACATGGGGAACATAAGTTTTACCAGGATTGAGTAGAGTTTCAACAATTTCATCCTTGGTGGCACTTCCCTTATCACTATCCTTCTCACCACTTCCCAGTGTTTTTGTTTGAAGTTTCCATGGTCCTGGATATTCAAACCACTCAGTTTATTCTGTAGGCACTTCCTCCCCATTGGATGCATCCTCATCAGTAGAAATCACAAATTTAGGACGTCTCCTCCCCTCAAGTGTAGCAAGCCTAGACTCTGGATTGGAGATCACCAGGCCTTGCATTGTGACTGTTTGTACCAAATGTGCATTCTTCTTTTGCAAGATGGTGCACATAGCTATCAATTCAATTATAGATAAAGGTTGTAGACTGCTCTCAACTCTAATGGGAGATTGCTCACCCAAGAAGGTATCATGGAGTGGGGGAGAGGACTTATCTATGGTGTCACTATCCTACTCACCCATTTAGTGTGAGGCAGTAGTGGTAGCCAAACCTCCAGAATGCTCCATACCCATAGAGGCTTCCCTAACTGCTACACGTGAAGATACTCTAGGCAAGGGAGACCTAGCAGATCTATGTTTTGTTCTTCTTTCAAAAGGTTGATCAACAGTGGGAAGAACATTGGCAGGGGAATCAGAAGCAGGGGAATCTCGAAGTGGGGATTGGGCTGCTGTGGGTCTTTTAGCAGCTTCACTTTGAATTAAATTTAGCATGGTCTGTGTAGGTAGTACTGATAGGTGTGTAAACACCCATCCTTTTTACCACTTAATTACAATAATAACCAAGCCAAAACGTGTATTTTATGTCATTTATGTCGGAATTATGCGTGGTTTGTGTTTTTGTTGTGATTTAGGACGAAAAGGTGAAAAGTGGAGAAAACACGGGCATTCACGGGCTTTTATCGAAGAAAAAGACGAAAGACGAAGTCAAGAAGTCAAGAGTGCACAAAGAACGGAAGTCCAAGACCAATTCTGAAGATTTATCGAAGAAAAAGTCAAAAGACTGAAGTTTACTAAAAGCCGAAGAACTCAAGTCTAATTTATTGAAGAATTACAAGACGTGTTTAAAGAAATCGAGACAAAGTCATTAAAGTCCAAGATTTAAGAAGATTAAAGGCTTAAGGGCTTGATGGTGGAATTAAGGAAAGAAGAAAGAGGGGAGGAAGCTTCCTAAGCACCCCCCTAATCTCCACTATAAATAGGCCATTAGTGTTTTCATTTCATTTTGTTGGCTAGTTTGACAAACTATGCTCTTCCAATTTAATTTTTGCACATTTAATTACATGTCATTTAATTAATTGTCTTGCACCTTAAATACTTTTAATTTCATGTATGTTTTCTTTTAATTCTTGTCAATCTTTATTTTTGTTGTTTGATCTCCTATCTACCTTTCTTGTTTGATTTTAATCTTTGTGCTTTATTGTTCATGTTTATGTTTTTATGTTTTTATTAAATTGATTAAGTGGGTTTTGATTATTTCGATTATTATTGTTAGTTTTATTGTTTTAGATTGATTGTTTATGATTAGTTGATTATTTGTTATTAGTTTGATTTGATCTTGTGGTTGATTTTGCTAAGTTTAGATTAGATTCGTATATATTTTGTTTCTCCTTGTTCTTCGCTGCTTGTTACTGTTTCCAGGAACATTCCGAATCAAGACTTAGTTCCGAATCAAGGTTTGTTTTTTGGTTATTCCGGATCAAGCTAAAAGTTCCGAATCAAGGCTTTTGTTTAGGAAGTTTCGAATCAGTAAAGTTCCGGATCAAGACAACTTCTTCCGGATCAACACCTTCATTCGGAACATTCAAAGTTCTGAATCAAGGCTTGTTCATTCGGAACCTATTCCGAACCAGTAGAAGTTCCGAACCAAGAAGAAGTTCCGAACCAAGGAGTTTTATTCGGAATAATTAATTCTTCCAGATCAACACCTTCATTCGGAACATTCAAAGTTCCGAATCAAGCTTGTTCATTCGGAAGTATTCCGGATCAGTGAAGAGGTGTTTCATTCGGAATATTCAAAGTTCTGAACCAAGAGAATATTCCGAATCAATTGAAGTTCCGAATCAGTAAAAGTTCCGAACGAAGGATTTATTCCGGATAAGTGACATATTCCGAATAGAGAATTTGTTTCGGATCAAGGATTTTGGTAAATATTCCGAGTGAAGGAGAATCATTCCGAACGAATGTGACATTCCGGATGAGAGATTATTCTGAACGAAGGATTATTCCGAATGAGCTGTTTTCAGGTTCTTTTTAATTTCAGTTTTTAACTTACTGTTTTTAATTCTCATCTTTACTTTTCCCGCCTTTTTCCTTAGTTGCACTTTAAGATTACTTGCCTTAGATTTATTTTAAGTTTGCCTTAGTTAGTTTTAAGTTTGCGTTATTTACGTTAATTGCTATTTAATTCTCGTTACAATTTAATTTCTCGTCATTTATTTTAAATTAGATTTAGATTTATTTTAACGTCATTTTCTTTTAAGTTTTGCACATTTAATTTTAAAACAACCAAAAATATTTGTTTCACAAAAACAATTGAGTTAAGTTCTCTCTCTCCCATGGGAGATTTCCAGCCGCCCCCTTATGTAAAATTTGCCAAATCACATCCTTAATCGCCTCTCTACCTTCTGATATTTGATTTTAGATGTTAGGGAACGTAGTTTCTTATGGTTTTGGATCCTTTTCACAGGTTTCCACGGTATAATTAACGTATGTTCTCCTTTTTCTAATTGGAATTATCTTGGGTATGCAATCGGTTTAGGGTTGTGGTACTTATACATAAGGGGGTGTGCTTGGTTTTGTTGTTTATCATCTTATGGAAATCTTTCTTTGGCAACCGTTACCACATTCTTGTTTGGAAGGTTGATTTCTATTGATCTTTTTTAGGGTTTCGGCTGTATGACTGCTTTGGTGGGTTGACGGCTGGTACACATGGAATCATTCAGGGGTGTGCTTTCTGGTTATTAGTTATATAGATTGATGGTGGTTTTAGGTCGTGGTGTTCTTTGATGTCATTTTTCTTGGATCCACGCATTTGACAGGGAGCCGGGTAAACCCTAATTGCTAGGGTTTCTTTTGTAGTGTTTAATTTTTTGGTTTCACTGGTCAAGGCTGGAGATTATATTTTTTCGGTTATCAAGAATACCATTATGTTGACTGATCTATGATTAGGGTATCATGATCCCACACGCTTAGGGTGGATACAAGTTTATACTTGTTCTTGATCATTTGTAAACCTTTAGGGTTTGCGTTCTTGATAATTTGGATCTGTTAAGGTCCCTATGATCTCGCAGCTTGTTCGTTGCTGTTCGCGTATGGATGGTGCCTTGTTGGGGCTTGTTGTGATGGTTCGTATGTATAGGGTTTGGGGAGAGATGGTTGTGCGACACCTTATTGAATGGGGGTGTGATTATCTTTTCAGCCGATTTAAGCTTGGTTGCTGTATATATGCGTGGTGATGCTTTTACATTACTACGTATGTTTGCTAATAACTTGTACTCGTTTGTGCCGATTATATTTTTACATGGATATGACGATGGGTTGTTGGCTTCATGGGTGAGTAGGTTTGTACTTGCTCCTCCTACATACGTGCATGTTATATGCATGTTTTGGGTATTCTTATAGCAATCACATGGGGCCTCTTCAGTGTTTAAGAGTTTATTCTCAATTAGTAGTGGTTGGTGTAAGATTGGAAGTATCGTGCTTATATTTGCATGATTTGGATTCTCTGTGGTGCGGTTTTCATAGAGGATTTGTAGCTCTCTCGTACGCTCGTGACTCGCTCTAATCTTGAAGTCGGAAAGATTGCTACACGGATTTATAAGTTGGAAACATGTGCACTATTTCTTGTTTAGCCTGATGTGCCGGATACTACTACGTGGTTGTATAAGTTTGGAACACATTATGGTTTGTTTATCAATTCTTGTTTCTCAACTTATTTGGTAGTTCTAAGAGTGGTTTGTCACCCTTAGATAGGATTTGAGTTGTTGCACGTGTTGTGTGCATGGTTGTAGCCCATGTAACGGGCCGTGATGTTAGGACTTCACCTACATCCGTTTGTACTTCAACGTTTTTTGGTGTAATATATCTTTTACCGGGGACAGTCCCCTTTACCCAAAAAAAAAAAACAATTGAGTCGTACTTTGAACCGGAAATCAATTCGTTAAGATACCGAGAAACGAACTTTTCAACCTAGCAAAATCTCTTACATTAAAATGGCGCCGCTGCCGGCTCTTTTCGTAAAGATTATCGGTTTTCTATGAGGGACGCGTTGCTTTTTGGGATCCGTTCACTTGTGAACGTTATTTTTCGTGTCAAAAATTTTCAAAAAAAATAAAATAAAATCCCATAAACATTTGAAAAATCATAAAAAGCATTTCTTTTTCAAAGTTTTGCACCAAAAATATTCCTCTTTATCCTCTATTATGTTTAATTCTTTTCTTTACCCCTATTATTTATAATTCTTCATGGATTCGTCTTGCGTACGGTGTGGGAGACCATGGCATGGTCTTCAAACATGTCAATGGTGTACTTGTGAGCGGTGTGGTTTTGATATCGACGATACACAATTTGGATTTTGTCCATTTTGCAATTCAACAAATTCATACTTCTCCTCTTACAATACTTTCTCACCCTCTCCCGTCTATGACAATCCTTATCCTCAAGATGCACCGGGTTTTTCTCCATACACGTGGTGCTATATTTGTGGGGGCCCTCACGATGCTTCTTCTTGTGATCCGTCGAAGGTCTTTGAGAAAGTTCCGTGCTATCGTCCCAGTGTGTATAACTTTGAGCCCCCACGTAACACCGTCAATCATCAAATCTTTTGTGCACTTCCTCCTGAACAACTTGCCACAATTTTTGACAACTTTCACAAAGTTCAAGAAGCTTGCAACAAGATCATGGAGAAATGTCAAGCGGATCAGCACCAAGAGCAAGTATCTAACCTTAATGCTTATACTCCTCCTCTTGTGCCTCCATATTATTATGATTGTGATGACGATGAGAGTCCTATTTCTTGGATCGATGAGAATTCTATTCCTTCTTCTGACTTGTCGGCCCTGGAACCTAAGGATTCAACCATCCTAAGGGATGAGGATATTAGCACAATTCCTGCAAATGAATCTGATAAATTCATAAAGTCTAGTGCTGATAACCTTGTCCCAATTCCAAGTGAATCTGATTTGACATCCGACAGTGAAGATGAGTATGATGCACTTTCTTCTGATGATGTTCCTTCCACCAACACTTTGGGAGAGGATTCTTTGGCTTTCTCTAATCCTCTTTTTGATCAAGATGATGATTTTACTTCTAGTGATGACGAGTCACTATCTGATGAAGACGTTCTGAAGGAAACTTTCAAGATTTATTCGAACCCTTTATTTGATTTTGATCACGCTTACATATCTAGTGAGGTGAATCCTCTCTTTGACGAAGGGATTGAGGACATTGATATCTCTTATTCTCCTGCTATCACTGAACATACCTTGTTAGCCATGCCCCCTTCTATCGCAGAGGTGGAGAGTTCTGACTCTACTGGAAAGGTACCGCAGGTGGAAGGTAATTCTTCTCTTACTTCTCCTACTATATTGTCCCCTCATCCCACTGAATGCACTCCCAAGCGGGTGATGTATCAAATTCACTCTCTGGGAAATGAGGATGAGTGCTTTGACCCGGGAGGTGAAAATGACCATCCTATGATTGATAACCTTACGACTTTGCCAATTGGTCAACATCCATTGTCTTTGGAGGATGCCAATGTGATTCCTTTACCCACCCCACCTCCCGTGGATCAAGATTTCACATACTTCTCGTATGTTGAAAGGACCTTCCTACCATTCAAGACTTATCCTCGTGCCTCTCCTTTGTTATATTCCTCCGGGAACGAGGACAAGGTCTTTGATCCTGGTATTACATTCGAGGCTTCCCCATGGACCATTTAATTCGGGGACGAGTCAGGCTCGTGAGTCGGTTAACAAAAACAAGCGCTTCTCGGGAGGCAACCCGACTATCTATCTATCTTTTTCTTTGTTTTTACCATAAGTGTAGGGGGGAGACCCGTTGGTGTATTTCCTCTCTTCTTCTATTCAGGGATTCGAGCGCTCAATGATCCACTCTTGATGATTTTTGACGACTCGTGATTCCGTTTTCCCTTCTTCCCGGTTCTATCCTAAACACTTTTCGATTTACTATTTTATATTTTCCAATATTAAAATAGGAATCTCGTTAGTTGTCTTTTCCTTAGCAACATTTAAACAAAGTGCACAATGTCCTAAGTGTAGGGGAGTTTACTCCCACATGCTTAAACATTGAGGACAATATTTATATTAAGTGTAGGGGAGACTTCTATGGAAGTTAAGTGGCCTTTTCCTTGTATTTGTCCTCATTTTAACCGGAAAATCAATTTTTCGACATTTTTCAAAATTTTTGATCTATTTTGGCCTATTAGTTTTTACCTTTGTATAGTTATTTTCTTTCTTTGCTAGAATAAATTTTAATAAAGTGGTTTTAATTTTCAAACGTTGTGAATCTTTTGACTCAACTCGAGTTTACTTATCTAAGTTTACACTAACTAGTATCCTTAACGTGTTTAAGTCAAGTTTTGCTAGGCTTTTATATGGGGAGCTATAAAACGCGAAAGTCTTAACTCTCACGGGTTAAGAACAAGAACTTTTCGCAAGTTCCTATAATTGATCCTAGAGAGTCGTTTATCAAGGGAACTTTAAAATGCGATTTCTAAACTTGAAAAAGTCTAAGAATTTGCAAGATCCTATAGGCGACTCGAAAACCCAAAACTTTTATTTAATAGGCTAAGCATCCACGAGTCTCATTCCTTGAGATTTTAAATTGTGGAGAACGAGAGATGATAGAGTCTATTATAAGTTTGGTATTCTTTCGGGAATTTATGTGAGTTAATTATAAGCCTATTCTCCCATCGCTTGCTAATAAATTTATCTGCAATAAATAAGGTTGTACGATTTGAAAAGTTACTTAGCTTCTAGCCCAAGATCGTTTAAAAGTTTCTCGGTATGGATTAGAGTTCATAGCCAAGGCATAACTTATTGAAGCGGGATGCGAAGATTGGCGAGTCCAAAAAGGTCCTAACAAGGCACGAGGGCTATATTTTGTTGCTAAAGATCCAAAGTGATGTGAAGAATCATTTATCAAAAATCAATATGAAGGATCGAGACACACTACGAAAAGCAAATACTCCCCTAAAGATCACGGAGAAGTCTATCCAAAAAGGCCCTAACAAGGTATGAGGATAAATAGATCCAAGTCCAAAAAGGAGGCGGATCGTTGTATATCAAAGTCCAAAATAAAGATTGGAGAAAAATGAAGAAGTCGTGGTCCAAATATGAAATATCTCTCAAAAATTCAAGTGAAGAAATTCCTATTATGAAGAGAAGACCATAATTTCATGAACGTCTCTCAAGATTTGAAGTATGAAGTCACTACCAAATATCGGTCCGAGAAAGGTCTCAAATCGCGAAGCGAGTTATGCCAAGATATGAACTTTATGAGGTCCCGAGAAGCAGTTTTAAAAGATTTTGTCCTTTAGCTAACTATTGATTAAATCGTTCCACATTATTTTCAGCTTAAATAACTATCGAAATAAGTCAAACAATGCATCCTCGTGATCATTCAAGACAATAATAAAATATAAGAGATACACCTAGGAATAAGGGAGTCTAAGTGAATAATTGGCCCACATGAGTTCGTGTTAGTTAGCTAACTTATAATAACAATGATCTCGTTTTTAAGCTTGGTTTGGAGAAAGTGAAAACTTGAGGATGATGATCGTTCATAACATTTCCAAAACCCGAAGGTATGATTTTGATTTCTTTACTTTAAATGTTTATAGTTTTCTATCTCTTTAATAAAGGCCAACGTGGATTGATTATGATGAAAAGTGTAAACGTGCTTTGTAACTAATGCATTGCATGAGGACATTGCAATGGTCAAGTGTAGGGGATTTGATAGGTGTGTAAACACCCATCCTTTTTACCACTTAATTACAATAATAACCAATCCAAAACGTGTATTTTATGTCATTTATGTCGGAATTATACGTGGTTTGTGTTTTTGTTGTGATTTAGGACGAAAAGGTGAAAAGTGGAGAAAACACGGGCATTCACGGGCTTTTATCGAAAAAAAAACGAAAGACGAAGTCAAGAAGTCAAGAGTGCAAAAAGAACGGAAGTCCAAGACCAATTCTGAAGATTTATCAAAGAAAAAGTCAAAAGACGGAAGTTTACTAAAAGCCGAAGAACTCAAGTCTAATTTATTGAAGAATTACAAGACGAGTTTAAAGAAATCCCGAGACAAAGTCATTAAAGTCCATGATTTAAGAAGATTAAAGGCTTAAGGACTTGATGGTGCAATTAAGGAAAGAAGAAAGAGGGGAGGAAGCTTCCTAAGCACCTCCCTAATCTCCACTATAAATAGGCCATTAGTGTTTTCATTTCATTTTGTTGGCTAGTTTGACAAACTATGCTCTTCCACTTTAATTTTTGCACATTTAATTACATGTCATTTAATTAATTGTCTTGCACCTTAAATACTTTTAATTTCAAGTAAGTTTTTTTTAATTCTTGACAATCTTTATTTTTGTTGTTTGATCTCCTATCTACCTTTCTTGTTTGATTTTAATCTTTGTGCTTTATTGTTCATGTTTATGTTTTTGTCTTTTTATTAAATTGATTAAGTGGGTTTTGATTATTTCGATTATAGTTTTATTGTTTTGGATTGATTGTTTATGATTAGTTGATTATTTGTTATTAGTTTGATTTAATTTGTGGTTGATTTTGCTAAGTTTAGATTAGATTCGTATATATCTTGTTTCTCCTTGTTCTTCGCTGCTTGTTACTGTTTCCAGGAACATTCCGAATCAAGACTTAGTTCCGAATCAAGGTTTGTTTTTTGGTTATTCCGGATCAAGCTAAAAGTTCCGAATCAAGGCTTTTGTTTAGGAAGTTCCGAATCAGTAATGTTCCGGATCAAGACAACTTCTTCCGGATCAACACCTTCATTCGGAACATTCAAAGTTCCGAATCAAGGCTTGTTCATTCGGAACCTATTCCGAACCAGTATAAGTTCCGAACCAAGACGAAGTTTTGAACCAAGGAGTTTTATTCGGAATAATTAATTCTTCCGGATCAACACCTTCATTCGGAACATTCAAAGTTCCGAATCAAGCTTGTTCATTCGGAAGTATTCCGGATCAGTGAAGAGGTGTTTCATTCGGAACATTCAAAGTTCCGAACCAAGAGAATATTCCGAATCAATTGAAGTTCCAAATCAGTAAAAGTTCCGAACGAAGGATTTATTCCGGATAAGTGACATATTCCGAATAGAGAATTTGTTCCGGATCAAGGATTTTGGTAAATATTCCGAGTGAAGGAGAATCATTCCGAACGAAGGTGACATTCCGGATGAGTGATTATTCCGAACGAAGGATTATTCCGAATGAGCTGTTTTCATATTCTTTTTAATTTCAGTTTTTAACTTACTGTTTTTAATTCTCAGCTTTACTTTTCCCGCCTTTTTCCTTAGTTGTACATTAAGATTACTTGCCTTAGATTTATTTTAAGTTTTCCTTAGTTAGTTTTAAGTTTGCGTTATTTACGTTAATTTCTATTTAAATCTCGTCACGTTTTAATTTCTCGTCATTTATTTTAAATTAGATTTAGATTTAATTTAACGTCATTTTCTTTTAAGTTTTGCACATTTAATTTTAAAACAACCAAAAATATTTGTTTCACCAAAAACAATTGAGTCGTACTTTGAACCGGAAATCAATTCGTTAAGATACCGAGAAACGAAATTTTCAACCTAGCAAAATCTCTTACATTAAGTACTGCTCGGGCAGAAAATTGTGGGGAAGGTGTAATGCATGTGTTGAACAATTTAGGAGAATGGGCTGTGGTAGTGGAGTAGTGTTTATGTCTAATAGGACCATGCTGGTGCATAACAATCAAGAGCTCCACAAACCTAGGATACATATAAAAATTTCCATTGCAATTCACATTTTTAACCATATTTTCAAAAATTATTTTAGAAAAGCAAAATTTTCTGCCTATAGCCAAACAGAACACAGCAGGGGTAACCTTACTATCAAATTCATTAAAAGTAGTGGTTTTGGAACTTAAGCGTTGTAAAATGGTATGGATAAAAAATTTCCAATGGGGTGCAAACTGGCCTTTTGAAAACACTAGCCTTTGATTTTCTACTATGTTATACCCCAAATTGGAAAAGGTATTCAAAGATTTTAGCCTTAGGTATACTGATCACCCCATCCTCATCATCCAAGACAGGCTTGTCTCGAATGGAGGCAGTTGTTATCACTTTGGGATGACCATCAACAAGGCTCTTGATTCTAACCTCTCCATCCACTAGTTCAGTCGTGGAAGTCGATCAAAATTGTAGAATGTGTGAGGTATAGATGTGAGGATTAAGAACAAGGGCTAACCTGAAGTAACTTGACCTGAGATAAGCCACAACCTCACTAAATTCTGGATGATCAGTAGATAGAAGGGCAACTTGGTTGTGATATTCAACAATTTTAAGCGGTTATTAGAATTCTCTTGATTTAATGAAAGTTTAGATGAAAGGTTAGGCGGGAAATGATCGTATGAAAGACTTAAGCCTGCTGGTTAGAGGAATTGAATTTATATAGGAGAATTAGAAGAATTTTGATTGGACCAAATTCTCAACTTGAATAAAAAGATTTGAAATAATTAAAATAGAAAACCAATCAACTAAGAAACCACTTTAAATATATTCTAAATATTTAAAAATATTCCCTAACCAAAAAGATATCAACAGGCCCAACGGCTATAAACAGGGGTAACGCCGTAACGGTCATATTGGTCAACGGTCAAACAGGGGAACCTTTCACAAGCAGGGGGATTTGTATAAGCAGGGGAAAATAATTCCATAGCAGGGGAAACTTTCGTAAGGGTAAAAATTCATATTAAATAAGAAGAACGTAAATAGCACTGCCCATATGTACATGTGATCCCACAAGATACACAGGAACTCAAGTGTCCTCCATTCACCAACTTCCCCAAAAATATAGTTAGTACATAAGTTTACCCTAAAACCAGGTTATCCCAAAAATATTCATAGCCAGGACTCCTTCCCAACCATGCGAATACCTATGGTCAGCAGTCTTGGCAACATGTACCTAAATATTCCATGTTGACCAGCAAGCTGCTCAAGGAGAAAAATTAGATGCACATTACAGTACCTCAAGGTCTCAGAACTCCAACAAGCCTTGCAGCAAGTTTTCATAGTCCCAAGCCCCCACTCACCTGTGGGTATGATCTAGTATCATAAATGAGTATCCTAAGGATACCCTGAGTCCTAAAGGTTTAACCTAACCCTCCCTTGAAACATAGAGTACATACCAAGGCCATTAAGAAGGCACACCAGACTCCAATATTATTCCCGCATTGTTAATCTAAAACCACATACAAGCCACTTAAAAAAAGAACAACCCAGACAGGGGAAACAACCCAAGCAGAGGAAATAACTCAAGTAGGGGGAACTAACCCAAGCAGGGGAAATAATCCAATCAGAGGAAACCTTGTTTAAAAATAGTGGCATTAAAATGATGGAAAAACTGACTAGCAATTCTATAATAACATACAATGATACAATATTGAATATACACAAGAGCTCACAGACATCATGTTTAGGGATAACCATCCCAATACTTGTTACCAAGTACTAAATCTCCCTATGTCAAAAGGTTTTATCAAAAGATCAGCAACATTAAGTTCTGTATCAATAGATTCAGGTATAATTAAACCTTTTTTCAAAACAATCTCTAATAAAGTGATGTCTGATTTCAATGTGTTTAGTTTTCGTGTTTAAAAAAGGATTTTTGATAATGCAGATTGTACTGTTATTGTCAATGAAAATCTTGGTTTTAAGAAAATTATACCCATAGTCAAGCAACTGATTCTGGATTCATAAGACTTGTCCACAACATGCAACAATTGCCACATATTCAACTTCAGTTGTGGAAGTTGCCAGAATTGTTTGCTTTTTGCACAGCCAAGATATAAGCATGCTCCCTAAAAATTGACATCCACCTGTTGTAGACTTTCTATCATTGTTGTCACCAGCATAGTCACTGTCTGAGTATGACACTAGCTCAAAGGGTGACTCCTTAGAAATACCAAAGTCCTAGAGTAGGGTGACACTTGAGATACCTAAAGATCCTCTTCACAGCAAATAAATGGCACTCCATTGGTGTCACTTGGTGTCTTGCATAAAGGCACACAGCAAATATGATGTCAGGTCTTGAAGCTGTAAGATACATGAGAGATCTAATTATGGATCTATATGTTCTGACATCAATAGGATTTCCTGGACCTTCTTTTCCCAAAGGATGCTCTTTATCCATGGGAGTAGAGACTTTCTTTCCTTCACTTAATCCAAACTTTTTCACAATTTTACCAACATATTTATCTTGAGAAATAAAGATCCCATATTTCCTCTGCTGAACTTGTAACCCCAAGAAAAATTTGAGTTCTCCCATTGCACTCATTTGGAATTTGTCTTGCATCAATTTGGCAAACTCTTTGCTAAGCAAGGAGTTTGTGGATCCAAAAATATTGTCATCCACATATACTTGTACTGAAAGAAAGTCACCTTTTTATTTCTTGATAAGGAGAGTCTGATCAATCTTCCCCCTGTTGAAGCCATTATCCAAGAGATACTTGGATAGAGTCCCATACCAGGCCCTAGGGGCTTGATGAAGTCCATACATGACCTATTTCACCTTGTACACTTTATCTGGATGTTTTGGATCTTCAAACCCGAGAGGTTGCATAACATACACCTCCTCATCAATGGTGCCATATAAAAAGGCACTCTTAAAATCCATTTGGTACACCATAAAATCTATAAAGGAAGCATATGCCAAGAATAGTTTGATGGCTTCAATTCTAGAAACTAGAGCAAAAACCTCATCATAATCAATTCCTTCCTCCTGTGTGTACTTGTGAGCTACTAACCTGGCTTTGTTTCTGACCAATATCCCTCTCTCATCCTTCTTTTTCTGATCACCTACTTTGTCCCAATGGGTCTTGCCCATTTTGGGCAGTCTACCAAAATCCAAACCTCTTGCTGCATAGCCTCTACCCAACTTTCATCATTTGGATGTTGAAATATCTTCTTTGGCTATGCTTGTGACAAAAAGGCAACAAGAAGACAACATTGCATATTTTCATGGTTAAACTTTATTGTTATATTGGCAATGAAGCTATGCTCTTTTGCTTGATATCTTGTTTGTCTGTGAGTATCAAGATCACCTATAAATAGAGATTGTAGATGGTCTTTATTGATTATATAGGTGGGTTGCATATTCATGATGAGCTCTGTTAAAAAATTTCCAAAATCAGGTCCTATGGGACTATTGTGATTGGGAAAGAATTCTTCAAAGGAACTCCCAAATGATACTGCATGGCTTAGGGATGGATGTTGGAGGGATGAATGCAGTTCTGAATAACTTGTACCTCCATGCCAAATGATTCTGTTTCCACTGTTTGGCATAGAGACTGGAGAAGATGTAGAATGGAGTGGGGTTTCTCTTTCTGGATCACTAATCATTGTTTCTTCAAAAAAAGGGGGAATGTTAGTACTAGCAGGGGAATGCAAGATTCCACTACTTTCAGACATTCCACTGCTTTCAGATTTCTTATCAGTAGAGTGATTGATAGGGTCTGGACCATTTTGGGGTTGCTCATACTTTTAAGAGAGGTCCTTTTCTTATAACACCCCCACAAATGCTATGCGCAGCGGAACTACAACATTTGGGTGCTACGTAGTTATCATCACACATAAGCTATATTAAACGACTCAAAGAGACGTAAAAGTTTAAACATAAATTTAGCATTATTAAAAACATACAAGTCTACAGTTTTCCAAATCCCAAGATAATACAAAACAGAGTTTGCGTTTTGGTCCCCATTGAATCTCAACCCAAAAGTACATTTTCGTTCACATGACATAATGTAAAATATTTAAGTTAATTAAGGGTGGAAAAACAAGTAGACCGCCAATCCACAACAACTTCCATCCTCGCATGCTCCGCTGCTATCAATCTTGATTACCTGAAACACATGCTTAAAATCGTTAACACAAGGGTTGAGCGAATCAATAGGTTTATCAAATCACAAGTTGAACATAAGTATTAAAACCAATCATGATCACTCAATAGCATTGTCTTATACACAATCTATTATTCGGGGATATTATAATTAGCAATAGCTAATAATTGTGTTTAAGCTCGTGACACTAATCCGTTAACTCAATCACCCGAGTACATTTACCGGCATGATTAAGATGAAACCAGTGCCCCTTATAAAGGCATTAGTTGCAATTATACCTTATCTCTTATCACAAATTATCTGTCCGTAGAGGGTACTCAACGTACTAGCTCTCGTCTCGGATAGGGTTGTCAACCCCATAGTACTATAAATTGTATAAGCGGCTATCTCCAACCCACACAAGGGTAAGACAATAGTTAATAGTTCACGAATTTAGGGACTTTTGCAACTAGGTACTCAACACAATTTAAGGCAACATTCGGGTCCAACAATCATTCATGACTTATGTTCATTTTCATTTAAATTAGCATGTATCCCCCTCGCGGGTAAAAACATTTGAAATAAGTAATGAGAGAGGCTATAGACTCACCTGGCGTAGTAGTAGTGGTTCTAGCGAAGACGTAACGAGAAATGTCACCGACGACGTGGATGCCCGGAAAAATATAACACTTGACCTAAAATCAAGGTACGAAAACCAAATAAATACTCCGTGTACATTATTGTACTAAACACACGCATATGCAAACACACTTAATGTTTATGAAAACTCATACCAAAACCAAACAAGTAATTGTTACTAGACTTATACCATTTATCCACGTAATTAAAGTTGATTCCCATTTTATAAATTTCCCGGTACTTACCAAAAGTACGGGCTGTTTGCTATGACTTAAGCACTTTTATTGTAGGATCTTAGTTTTCTAAGGATTATGCTATGTGTGGATTATCTATTGAATGATGATAAATGGAAGAACTTTAGAGAGAGAAAGAAGAGAGAGAAAGGAGAGAGTTAAGAGAAAGATGGAAATGTGATTCATGAAAAGGAAGTGAACCAACAACCCCTCCTAACATGCTAGGAGGGGGGTTTATATAGCCCACCCTACATGTGGGCTATATGGGCTATATTGGATCACGAGCCCAATATCGTTGGAGTGACCGATCCTTTCTAAATACGTAAAAACGTATTTCCAACAATCTCCCCCAAAGGGAGGTCACTCCAAGTTACAATGTCCTAAATAGTCTATAGCTCGTGATCTATGCTAATAATGATGTGACCGAGACTTTCCTTGGAAAAACGTATTTCCAACAATCTCCCCCAAAGGGAGGTCACACCATTTTACAAAATCTTAAACCTAGCATACTATGCTTGAGTCTTCGATCTTGTTCTTGTGAATATGTTGATGAGATCTTTGACTTTAGTCTTGAGCATGTTCTCTTGCCTTGACCTTGTGCATTCATCACTTGTGATATTCGCCTCTTCGTGACTTCATGTTCCACATACTTATACCTTTATAATTCTTGAAAGCTTCAGAGTTTGATACAGCGGAAGACTTGACCTTCAAGCTTTCTTGAATTTGTTGAAGTACTAATTGTATGTAGTATAAGCGTGTGGTGACGACTTCTTCTGGATTGTACACCACAATGCCACCTTCTTGTTACGCTGCATAAGACAGTTAGCAACAAACAATATACACGGATGAAATGGCCTTGAACATTTCATTCTAAATCGGTAGCATTTTACCTCCGGTCGGTGAAGACCGTTGAACGATATTAGATATCGTACCCGTGACGGATAGTTTCAATTAAGTAACTTCCTGACAGGATTTCGCGGGTAAACCCGTTCTCTTTATTCGACCGTCCAAAGCTGACTGCGAACATAAAGAGTGAATCATTTGGATAATAATATCCGCATGATTTAAAGCCGTCAATTCATGTTCCTGGAACAAGTGAAATTCAATTAAGAACCGCACCATCGTTGCTTTCCAGTTGTCACGAGCTTGATTCGTATAGAATCTTGCAAGTTACCTACCAAGTGCTGTTTGAGGTTAACACTAGAAGGATTTCCACTCATCACCGTGAACACAAAGGTATCACTCTGAGTGTTCTGGCAAGTTCACTGAGATATTGCGTAGAGGCCTGGAACGTGTTTAAATTCAGTTAAGAATTAAACAGCCGTTGCTTTCCAGTTATCACAAGTTTGATTCATAAAGAATCGCACAAGTCACCTACCATGAGCTTTTTGATATTCGCTCAAGAAGGATTTCCATCTTCATTGTAAATACTTTCGTATTACTCGGATGTTCAGGCAAGATCATGAAGATTTTGCGTAGGACTCTTAAGATCTTTCTTACTTTTCACAGTGTATGAAGAAGCAAGGAATTATGAAAGTGTGTCCTAATGAGATATTTAATGATCTCAAATGGCTCTAGACTCGATCGTGCACTTTGGATTTTAGTGATCGGAGGCTGGAGAGGAGTGCCACCTTTTCAATACCAATTTATTCGGAGTGAATAAATCAATAGATAACGTGTTGTCTCCGTGTGATTAAAACAAATATCTTTTAAGAGATATCTGAGTTAGCTGGGATGGGTTGTGCTTTGCATCACTGGGTCCATGATGTCTGTCTTCAATATCAAGAATCATTAAACAATGATCTTAATAGCATATGTATTGACCCGGTTTCTGCCTAAGTTGTAAGGAGGGCTTCTTTCTTTACACCCTTTATCTTTACAATTCTTTTTCATTCTTCAACCCCTTCAATGCTTACCAATACGTCATCACTAGCACCTTGTTGTGATTGTTCCAGTGCTAACTTAAGTACTTGGTCGGCATTCAGCTACGTTCACAATCTTTCTCCATCTTTCCTAAGGACTACTATTTCTAGCTATGGAATGTCCTTGGGAAGATTCCTCCGGTTCTAGAGGAATCATTGGACTTTAACCTATCCTACCATCCTTATGTCACCACAATCTTCACCGTCGTGAATAGAGATGTTTTGGGTAAGTGTATGTCACCATGAAGTCCATTTTGATAGTGCAAATCCATTTTGCTCCCCCTTAACATATGCCACGATATCCGAAAACATTTCGCACATGTCGGGATGAGCTATCACGTTAAGTCAAACTATTTATGATTGATCATATCCCATATTAAATCACATTTTCTCCCCCATATTAAAAATATTAACCCAATCGATGTTTTTAATATCAATTGATTTAATAGCATTTTAAGAAAAATTTGGGAAGAAAAATGCAAATCCAATTATCTTTCATGAATTACACAAGCTCCCCCTCAAATTAATGAGGGTGTACTTGAAACGTAAATTAAATACCTTTTAAACACAAGTGTAAGGTATTTATCACGTGCAAAGATCATATATGATAATGAATTCACAAGATTAGCAATTTATGAGGTTGGACCTGAATGATGAAGAACATCATATGAAAGAAGCACATGGTTCTTGTTCACGAATGTTGGTCGCCTCATCACGTCTGAAGTTATCTCTTGACTCCATTTGATTGATATCGTTGTCTTGACACCAACATGTGAACTTGGCACTTTCGGCGTCAAAGATTCTGAATGCTGGACAATTGCTCCCCCTCAATTGTTGACCCGTGTTCTATTGAAATAGCTGTAGTCACCGTTTGAGTAGTCGCCTCGTCGAGTATGTAGATATCAATTGTAAATTGCTACGGTTGGTGGAGATGATAACTTCATAAAAACAATATTTCTCTTGTTTTAACAAATAAATGCACTGACACGTACATATATTCGTGTTAGATTGTGTTATTACGTAAACACAATCCCTTACATGGTTATAAAGTAAACCATGCCCGAGAAAATTAATTCCCGTTGTTGAGTCAAAGCTTTCCGGTGAAATGCTTGACTTGATTATGAAAAGCGGGTTACTATCTGAAATAATAGCAAACCATTTTGAGCATGTTTTAAAACATTTGAACTTCTGCTCGAACTTTATTTACAACCCCGTGTCATTATTGAATGACATTTCTAGTATCGTAAATATTATCGATTCCAGAAGACATGCTCTTTTTATCAAAACATTTTTTGAACACACAATTTTGAAAGATTTAGAAAACCTTTTTGAGAAATTCTCGAAAAATTGTGTTTAACGTTTTGAAAACCAATTACTTGAGCTTAAGATGTTGAATATCTTACAAAACGAGCTCAAGTCCGAGAAGTTGTAAACTTCCCGTTGTTAAGGATAAGTTACCATCGGCGATAAACTTTCCTTTTAATTGAAGAACGAGTTCTAAGCTGACATTTACTTAGAAGTCGTTTTCATGAGCTTGAAAAACTTTGAATGTTTTAACGTAAAGCTCATGACCGAGAAAGGTGAATTTCTCGTTATGAAGAAAAGTTCTCTTATTTAAAAGATTCACTTTCCTTTCTGAGCTTAAAACCTGGAATGTTTTAATACAAGCTCATGACCGAGAAAATTTAATTTCCCGTTACGAGGATAAGCTATCTTTAAAGATAAGCTTTCCTAAAATTGAAGTCCGAGTTACAGTCTGATATTTAACTGTAAGTCATTGTGCATGAGCTTAAAAACTTCGAATGTTTTTAATATAAGCTCATGCCCGAGAAAAATTAATTTCTCGTTGTGAGGATAAGTTTATCATCGGCGATAAACTTTCCTTAATTTGAAGATCGGGTCATCATCTGACATTTAATGATGAGCCTTATACACGAGCTTAAAACCTTTGAATGGTTTTAGGATAAGCTCGTGTCCGAGAAAACTTAATTTCTCGTTTTGAGGGTAAGTTATCGTTGCGTGGATAAACTTCCCTGTCTCTGAAGTCCGGGTCATCGTCTGTCATTTAACGAGGAGCCATTATGCATGAGCTTAAAAACTTGGAATGTTTCTGATATAAGCTCATGCCCGAGAAAAATTAATTTCTCGTTGTTAGGATAAGTTTACCATCGGCGATAAACTTTCCTTTCTTTGAAGATCGAGTTATAGTCTGTGATGTAACTATAAGTCCTTTGTACACTGTAAGCTTAACTGCAAATCCCCTGAGACACTTGTTTCTTAGATATCAGCTTCTTTAGCAACCAAACTCTCAGAGTGTCCTTAATTGAATGGTATACAATGATTGGACCGCTTCGTTCTTTTGGAACATCCTCTTTGGTACCTGCATTTTCATTAGGAATTTGCATGCTTGGATATAGGTTAGCGATATCTATCTTAGAAGCAAGTGGGGGTTCACAGTTGGCCTTACTTGTGCCAGAGGTGTTCTGAGGAGATGATTCACTTGTCTTAGCTGGTAAACGTTTCCTTTTATAGAAAACCTTAAGTTCAGGCTTAGGTGATGCATCCTCCTTTTCAGTTTCCTCCCTAGTAGTCTTAATAGAATCGGAGACTATCCTAGTTAAAGGGCACTCGTTTTCTACAAGGGTGAAAGTTCTACCAGTGGGGCGCCACATTTTACCAATGGGTTTGATTTTGGCAACCCACTGTGATTTAAGTCTAGCACGGGAGTTCACCTCATTAAGTAGTTTCTTGATACAAGAATCATGATTTGCCGTAAAGACACATTTTCTACATGTTTTACAAGTAGCATATTTAATGTCCGAGTAAGATCTAGAATTCCTAGATGATTGATTGATGCTCCTAGGATGTGACATGCTACGGTTAGCAGTGTTGGGTAAACTAGAAGGCATCTGACTAGGTTTGAAATTCCTATCTCTTACTTGTGTCTTTTGCTTAGCTTCCCTTAGACCAAAAGTATGGCGAACGTCATTTGAACTAGTTCCAGACGTATTCTTAGGACTATGTCTAGGGAAATTAGAGGCAATCATGTGATTAGGTCTTGCAAAAGCTGTTTTAGTCACATTAGGCCTAGATGGTGGAGTGACTGTTCTAGAAAGATGAACCATATCAACTTGGGAGGCAAACCGCGGTCTCGAGGATTGTGAACGCTCGGATCTAAATGCAGTAGGTTGTCTGACAGTCGGTTGTCTGACGAACTGATTTGTAGGTGGTTTCCCCAAGATTGATGGTTTTTCAAGCTTAGTGTCCACACTAGGTCCTTTAGTTTTCCGCAAATAATTTTTTAACGCAGCTATAGCAAAGACCTTTTCCTGTACTTGAGCCCTTAAGGTCTCATTTTCTTTGAACAATTCATCTTGGGATGCCAACTTAGATTCAAGCAACTTAATTTGTTTCAAAAGATTATCCTTTTCAGCTTTAGAATCTAGAACTGTTTGATCCAATTTTCGTTCAAGAACAACGTTTGACTTTTCAAGTTTTTCAAAATATGTTTCAAATTTCTCCGTTTTCTTCGAAAATTCAATTTTGGCATCCTCAAGCTCTTTTGATTGCTGAGCTAAAATCATTTCAAGCTCTCTAATCTTGGAATCAGAAGTAGTAAATGAAGCAGTTATAAGACAATTATCATGATGTGTAGCATTTTGAACACTTTCTCCCCCATTATGACTCACATCGGATGAATCAGAAGTGGTATTTCTATCACTCTTTTCCATCCCATGTTTCTCATAGTTAGGTTCAGAATGCTCAATATGCGGTATTTCATCAGCATATACATCATCAACATTACATTGTACCATGTCCGCAGGCTCTTCGTCATTAACGGGTAGGGTGTCATCAAAAGAGATCGCGTGAACATTGCCTGACGTGCCAATGGTAACATGTTGTCCTCCTGATTCCGTGCTCTTGCCATCGTTGGGCTCCAAGTTGTTAACCGTGTGACCATTCTCCTCTTGTATCTGCATCATAGATTCTTGCACTCCATTATCATACACTTGGTGAAGTCTGGATCTTTCATAAATCGAAGACGAAACCGATGTCATAAATTTCAACAGTTTATCACGGAAATCTTTAACATCGTTCTGTGTGTATTGAAAAAATGACCGGCATATCTCTGAATTGTCAGACTTGATGATATTGAATTGGAGGAAAGGCGTGAGTTGTGTCACAAGAGCCTGATATGCAGTTTCTGATGCAGAGTGATTAAAGTCTTCTTTGTGAAGTTGCTCAGCTAGGTGGTTCAAATTGAGAAATAGTGACTCGATGAATGTATAATGATGTTGACCAAAGAGTGTCACAAATTCGCTTCCTCCTTGAACCCATGCAATAGTCCTAAGATGTGACTGAAGTAGTCGAACTGAAGTGATACCACTTTCTCTAGCTTTATCTTGCAAAAAATGCAATTCTCCCTCGTTCGATGTTGAGTTCGAAAGATCCATTGAAAGTCGATGAAAAATGATCGTGATTGTAGTTGTATTCGGAATCTTACAATTCGTGAAGAAATTTCGAAAGATCCGTAAATAACTTCTTTTCTTTTTTTTTTTTTTAAAAAAAAATCCACGATAGATGAGATCACACTTTTCTCGGCTCAAAAATTGTTGACGGCTCAAACGTTAAAAAAATAAAATAAAATAAACCCGATCAAAAATCCGTAGCCACTAAAAATAAATCCCGTCACTTTAACTCGTCACTTTTGACTTTAAATCCAGGCACAAAAAAAACTTTTAACCTGTCAAATATTTTGCTACTTTGGTTCTCTCGAAATACCCGCCTCAACACGATTTATCAAAACCAAAACTATCAATTGATAAGGAGCGTGTGATATCCCACCAACTTAAATTGATGTTTTCTCTACTTACATTAATCAAACTCACGCCTTTACGTGGCTCAGCATAGAAATGATATCCCAAATGTTTCCGTATCCCAACAAAAATACACTTTCTTTACGTCTCCAATTGACAAGTAGTAGACAACCTGATCCACGTTGCCACAAAACAAATAATACACGTTGCAAAACCTAATCCACTAACTCAAAACTAACCGAATATTTAAAATGGAGTCAAATCCTAATTTCTCTCATTGCAATGTCTGCCTTACTTCTTTTCTCTCTCCCACATAAAACTACTCCGTTTCTCTTTTCTAATCTGAGAAGATAAAATCTATCTTAAAATCTTTGCAAATCAAATCATCTCTAAATTAAATCCATGATAACCAATTGCAAACCAAATTATATTTATCATATTCGATCTATGATGATCGAATGATAAAATATGTCGAACCAATCAACCGTTTAGTTTCTTTCATCTAAAATAAAATGATGTGCAATCTTCGAAATCCATGAATGCAAACAAAGTCGACTTCAAGATCTTGTAAGATAAGGTCTCGGGTAAGATTGTCTCTATTGTTTTTATTGTGGGTTTGCTTTTTGATTTCGAGTCGGTGATCGAGGAGGTGTTGTGAAGTTAAGTTCGTTTGTTTGAGTTTGGGTTATGCGATTGATGGTGTAGGCTGTGTCGAGGGTGGGGTGAGGAGACGAGGGTGTGGGTCTTTGTTGGACGAGAGGTGAGGGTGTCTGCGAGTGTATGTTGTTGAGTGTAGCTGAGTCGAGTGGTAGTTGGTTAATGTGACGAGTGTGAAATCAGTTGGGAGTGAGAGTGAGGAAGTTTGGTCGAGTCTGTGTGAGTCCGAGTCTTGGTGGGTGAAAGTTGAAGTCGAGAGGAGTGAGTCGAGAGTGAGTTTAGAGAGTCAGATGGGTTGGTTTTAGGTGTCGTTTGTTTAAGTCGAGAGTCAGTTTGGTTTGGTCTTCGAGTCTTTTGTTCGAGTAGGTGTAATTGAGTCAGTTTTGTGGGGTCTTCGAGTAGCTGTAATTGAGTTTTTGTTCGAGACTTTTGTTCGAGAGTTGTTCGAGAAAGAGGGTGTGGGTTGGTGGATCTATTGGTTTTGTTGAGGGTCGAGTGTCCCGAGTCTTGTGAGAGGACCAGTCGAGTGTTGTGTTTTGGTTTTGAGTCACTGTTTGACTTGTTGTTGAGTCCAAGTAGTGGTTTTGAAAGAAAAAGAAAAAATAAAAAATCAAGCTGTTGAAAAAAGGTGTCGAGGGTTGCTTGTGGTTAGTCGAAGGTCTGTTTTTGGTTTTGAGTCGAATTTTAATTAGAGTCAACTTTTCTATAGCAATATCTTAAAAGACATTCCATCGCAATACAGTCCAACCCATCGCAATATTCTCAAACTTTCATCGCAATAATTAAATACTTTTCCATCGCAATATTTACCATTTTCATCGCAACATCAAAGACTCACCATCGGAATGTGTTTAAAAAAATTTGGGCAGAGTTTCGACTCACTTATCCTTAAACCCGTCGCAATCACGATTGCAAAGTGCAATCGCAACCCACGTCGGAATAAGGGTGTCGGAATAAGGTGATCGCAAAGTAGAACCTTTCGGTTATTGCGATCGATATGTCAAAGTACAAACCTGGTGATGTTACAATCGGAAAACTTATCTGAAACAGGCAACTTTTTATCGGAATAGGACGAAAAAGAAAAGCATCGGAAAGTTAAACCCTTTTTAGACACAAAAGATGCATTGAAAAAGGTTGATGCAGCAGATACAGTAAGCTACAAAAAGTGAAAGAAAAAAATAACAATAAAAAAATAAAAATTATACTGATACTTTTGAGAATACAAAAAAAATAAGTAAAAACTGATATTGTTTAATAACTAAACACGCAACTCCAACTGTTATCACAGATTCTTCGGGACAAAAGAATAAGAACAAAGATTTTGACCAAGTAAATCAATATATAAAAATTTTGATAAAAAATTTTATCAAAGATTTTATAAAAATAAATTTTAACACCTTGAGCTTAAAGAAAAAATTAGACGAAATAAAGAAAGAAAAAAAAAAAAAATTGTAAAAGAAAGAAACTTTACCACCAAATCAATAGATAAAACGTGTTAATCCAAAGAATCAACCATGCTCTTGATACCAATTGTAGGATTGATATTTTCTAAGGATTATGCAATGTGTGGATTATCTATTGAATGATGATAAATGGAAGAACTTTAGAGAGAGAAAGAAGAGAGAGAAAGGAGAGAGTTAAGAGAAAGATGGAAATGTGATTCATGAAAAGGAAGTGAACCAACAACCCCTCCTAACATGCTAGGAGGGGGGTTTATATAGCCCACCCTACATGTGGGCTATATGGGCTATATTGGATCACGAGCCCAATATCGTTGGAGTGACCGATCCTTTCTAAATACGTAAAAACGTAACAATGTGTGGATTATCTATTGAATGATGATAAATGGAAGAACTTTAGAGAGAGAAAGAAGAGAGAGAAAGGAGAGAGTTAAGAGAAAGATGGAAATGTGATTCATGAAAAGGAAGTGAACCAACAACCCCTCCTAACATGCTAGGAGGGGGGTTTATATAGCCCACCCTACATGTGGGCTATATGGGCTATATTGGATCACGAGCCCAATATCGTTGGAGTGACCGATCCTTTCTAAATACGTAAAAACGTATTTCCAACAATCTCCCCCAAAGGGAGGTCACTCCAAGTTACAATGTCCTAAATAGTCTATAGCTCGTGATCTATGCTAATAATGATGTGACCGAGACTTTCCTTGGAAAAACGTATTTCCAACATTTATAAATTACAAGAAAATTCACACAAATAACTCACGACCTGTATAAAATCCATATTTAATCCCATAAAAAGTTTTCACTTCTATGACTCGTTACATAACACATTACTAGACATACACTTTTAGGACTGATTTTGCACGTTGACCATGTTGGACTTGTTTGAACCATTTAAAATACACCATTGACCAATACAACACCTAAGTCTATAAATAGAATAAAAAATGCAGGTTTGAAACAAAAAATTAACTTCAAATCATTTGCCAAACTCGATCTATGGTCCCCGGGATTTGACCCAAAACCAAACATAATTTCGGTTTATGTTGATTCTCATCTCCCGGTACACGAACTTTCAAAATAGCATAACTATTGACTCGTTTGGAGTCGTAAGCTCTACCTTATACCAAAACGAAGCTAAAAAAAAGCTCTACAACTGCATCCTATTTTTATGACCTGTTTACAAAGTTAAACCCACGAAAAACACCCCTAAAGTTTCTGATCTAAAATACCCTTTACAAAACTATTTCAAAACTTGTTTCCAATCCATTCTAACGACACCTAGCCCTAACTTAACCACTCATGACCATTCCCAAACACCTTAATCAGTCCCTAAAATCTAGGATATCAAACCCACTCTAAACCCATTTACCAAATCAAACACGCAACATCTTTAACTCATTCAAACACACCTAAAACATCACTCTAAACACAAACCCACAAGCAAGAATCATCAAACACCATGAACACCCAAACACCCCCATTAGCCGTGGGGTGTTTGTGTTCAAAACACCGAACCCATGCTGTTTTTAACAAATTTTGTGGATGATTATCCATTATCCAGTCACTAATTAGACATCCCACTAGTTTAATTACATCAAAACATGTTTTTGAAAAATCATTGATTCTTGAAAAATATATGTTAATGCATGTTGAAATTGATTGTTTAGGAACACTTACAAAGGTAAAATAAGGATGGGTCTTTGTTTAATTTGTCTAAAAACCCAAGAAAATGATGGTGATGGTGGTTGTGTGGTGGGTGGCCGGCGGCCATAGGAGAGAAAAGAAAGAGATGAATTTTTTTTTTTGAAAAATGAAGTGTGTGTAAGCCTTTGTTCCTTTTTGTAAAAATGGAGGGACCCAAGTGGTAATTTTTGATTTATTTTGGCCTTTCTAATAAATGCCCAATTAAAGAGCGGGATTTTGGCTAAATGACGGGTTTTAAATTTTTGCGGGAGTCGAGTTTCACCAAAAATTATTTCCAAAGGTTAAAACGCACGCAAAACAAATATACATATGGTTCCGACTCGACTTAACACGTAATAAAAAATAAAATCTCGAAAAACTCAAATATCGATCAATTGATAGTAAAAGATAAATTTTGGGCATCCGTCGGGATCGTAGTCGTTATCGGTTCTCCTTAAATCGTCAAATGTTAAAATTACGACCTTAAACGTTGGTTTCAACTTAAACCGTCAAATATATAGCAATCGAGATTTCTTAAAAACTTCAAAAATATTCGTAAAATAGGATTAAATAAATGACGTTGGGCTCGGGATATCACATCCTCAAGTGAGCCACAACTTACGAAAGATGCTCATATTGAACAGCTCTTGAGACAATAGCTCAGCATCATATGGCACATTCACGGGTATTACATCCTACCCTCCTTAAGGGAGCGACGTCCCGGCGCTCTCCGGTTCTTATACTCGCATTTCGTACTACTAGAAAGATAAGTGTACTTCTTCCTAAAGGGGTCTTCACGTTCCGATGTAGACTTCGGGTCACGTTTCGGGTTCCATCACACCTTCACCATGAGTATTATACCTTGCTTCAATCTCTTAACATCTCGATCCTTGATCTCCACTTCAATTTCCCAAATTCTTCCTACGGTTATCGACACGTCTCTTCTCACAGCTTCTCACGGTTAGCAAGTGATTCTTAATCTACACCATCTCTTCCGTAGCCTCTCGAATCATTTCAAGTCCATTCAACTGGCTTTTTCCTACTTCATTTTGTCCAACTGGTGATCCACATTTTCATCAACATAATTATTCAAATGTTGCACCTTCATTGTTATCATGGTAAATGTCGTTGTACAAAGGTACTACCAACGGAAAGTGTCAATCTCAACAACTATCAAAATCAATCACACGCGTTCGGAGCATGTTTTCCATCTTTCGAATCATCCTTTCACTTGGTTCATTGGTCTTATAAAAATAACTACTCACAAAGAAAATCGCACGGGCCGCACATGACTCCATCGAAAACGTTCAGAATATACAAAACGAAGTAATCAATACTAGTCGTACAAAATCACCTTATCACAATATTAGGTACATACAAACCTATTTCATCAAAAACGAATTCATCGATACGAAATCATCCGACGTATACATAACTCTCTCGAAAACATCACAGTCCAATCAACCACAAAAGCCATAATGAAACACATACAACCACATTACGACATGTTTGCAAAATATCCAAACCATGCCAAGTAAATAAGTTCAATCAAGTTAACCCACGCTTGCTAATCAGCCAAGCCATGATAAAATAAGAATATTTGACATGATTCTCGAATGAGTCCAGTCCAAAGAAAATTACAAGTTAAAGAAGGCTCACGAGCTTGCTAGCTATGGATGCATATGCAAAAGAAATAAAGTACAAACATATGCCATCGCAGGGTGCTCACACACGGATCCATACCAAAAAATATATATAATACAAGGACACCATCTCATTTCCGTCCCAAACGTGGTCAAAATCTCAATAAGCATCATCGTTCACAGTAAAAAAAAAATATATTACATGGCATGTGTCCTCCATGATCGGACTTCATTGGACAATGTCGTCTCAAGTTCTCACAACTTACGATCACTCGACTAGATCACATACAACATAAACACATAAAAGACAAGGGTTCACCATAAGAACATCAACTATGTTTATTCGTCGTTTAACCATCGATAATCAAGGATGGTTGAGTTAAGAAAAGAGGATTCCTCACTTAAATAAACGAACACGGCAATGGAATTGTCTTCCAATTACCGATGCACAGTTGGTAAACTTCAACAATTTATCATGTGTCGTTGTCATATAAAAAGAACAAGAAAAGAAGCAAATAAAGTACGATACATTCGATGTAGGAGAAGTCTTCGTCATTTCCCTCAGAGTTACTCAAACTTGGATTTCCTCTACTTCGGTAGTCTTCTATTTTTGTTAAAAACTCTTCTCAGTGTCGATACGAGCCCCTTTGGTATTACATCAACACCCTAATGATTCCGATAGAATTCGCACGTTACATACAACACACGAAACATTTTCCAAAATTACTCGGTCATAGTGACTTACTAAGTCAACGCCAAACAAAAGAAAAGATTTCAAGGAACACAAGAAAATTCAAAAATTTTCTTTAGGAATCAAGGAGAATACGATTACTTGTATAAGGATCCACCATTTTTAAAAACGTTCTCATCCAAACATTTATCAAAACACTACAAGTTTCAAGAGGACCAATTTGTTTGACACGATAGTGCCCTTCCTAAACTATGCATAATTAGCTAGATCATGCATACTTAAGGATCAAGCAACAACAACCAACAAAACAGGACTCTTCCCGAATTATGCATAGTTAGCTAAGCTGTGCATAATTGAGGATCGAGTGACAACACAAACATTATTATGACACACCGAATATGACTATGAAAGTTTTCGACCTAAACTTCAAAATAATTAAATCGTTGGTCATGAAATTTGAAATGGGAAAATATTGTTACCATCGTTTTAAGAAACACATCTAACATTTTTCATCTACTTTGGAAACGTACTTTTGCTTTGCCTTTTTATGAGGAAAATAAATAAACAATTAAATAAATAAATCGACACCATTTACATTTAGTTCGACGAACCATTTGACACACTCATACATATTTTCAAAATAGACTATTCACAAAATAACGGTAAGGTGGTTCAAGATTAAAGATCATTGCAAGCACAACAAGTAATAAAATCAAAATCAATGAGATCG
Organism: Glebionis coronaria; assembly: GCA_025667525.1. Classification (NCBI taxonomy): domain Eukaryota; kingdom Viridiplantae; phylum Streptophyta; class Magnoliopsida; order Asterales; family Asteraceae; genus Glebionis; species Glebionis coronaria. The sequence goes on along the minus strand of JANFOE010000091.1, from coordinate 180,938 downwards.
AACGAGGTAATCGAGCAATATAATTGCCAACTAAAATTAACTACATCAGAAACGAAAATACTTCAAATATATGACAAAAGTATCGGAATAACAACAGCGATCTACGAATACATAGAGTAAAAAAAATGGAATATCTACACAAGCGTCAAAAATAAAACAACGATCATAATTCTCATCGTCTCGAGTTGTACACTCATTCCACCAAGGGTATACGGGGAGAGGAGAATAATCACTTGGTCGAATAGAAACAATTTCACCAGGAAGGTCGAGTTCTTTCACCTCTACAATTTGGTAAAGCGGCTTCGCCTCCTCTCTTTTGTTCAATATAAATAAATAACCAATTTAATGAAGATTTATAGCATCATTCAAGTAAATACAGAATTTTAGGTTCCATTAACCGAAAGAAGAAAAGTCACAACGTCCATGAACAGGACAATATATACCGGGTGACATACCCTCATCATCAAGTACTAGCGAAGTAGTAGTTTTAAAATAAATATAATAATAATTGTTTCATATCATGGAAAATATTAAAATGAACAGTCACATGACGACTCAAGTTTAGGTACAGACTCATAAAATCAAAGAAGGGATGTCGGACGATCGAACCATCGTGACTCAAAACATTATATATACATCTTAAGAAAATAATACAAATATTCGTTTGTTGGGTAATCCATTTGCATTTTCTAGTTACTGTTACCTTGTATCTTGTAAAACCGAACATTTGCACATTTTTAATTTGTGTTACCCCCTTAAAGATTTCAGACCTTTCATGTTTCAATCTATACAAAGTTTTTTTTTCTAGAAAAATTACAATTGCAAGAAAATTTCTAACATCAGTTGATTTGGTGACTCGGTTATTATAACTGGTAAAATCATTAGGTTTGAAAATCTCCATACTTGTGTCAAATCTCATTAATGTTCATATCTTAAGTACCAAAAACGTACATAGTAAGAATTTTCCAAGTTTTACGTTTTTATTATTACGACTTATATTGTCACATATATACACATATCCAACATGACTCAAACTAGTCCAATTAACTCTTAAAAATAAACCTTTTAACTATTTATTATACACATGTCTTCCTTAAAACTTTTTTGTTAAATCATATTCGCGCAATTCGACTCAAACGATAAAGAGGTTTCACGTGGTATTATCTCGGATACTTACTGATTTTAGCCGACACTTAAATCTCGATAATAATAATAATAATAAGTAATTAAGATGCTTATTTCAATAATTCTAAAATATAGAAAATTTGAATTTTAAATCTTTAGCCAATTATCAAACGATTTTAAAATTAACGCATCTCGCAGTAGAGTAAAATGACGTTCCATCAACATTTAAAAATTCGTTTCAAGCGTTAGAATTTCTCACTTAAGGTGTATATTCCGATTTTGTCCCAGTTTATTTACTACAACGAGTGACAAGTTCTAGTTTATACCAATGCATATAACATGACCTTATGTTTAAAATAAAACCAATTTTTTTGAAAGTTTTTAGCTCCAAAATACATGACCAATTCTTCTACTCATGTTTTATATTACAAGATACGGCAAAAGTTTGCTACATTGACCCGAAAATTAATTCATACTACATCCAAAGTTACATATACTCAACAGTCATATCGTAAATTTTATTATAAACTCCTTTTTCAAATTATATTAAACAAATTCTTAACAAATCCATCACTAGCTTCTAGTATCAAATTATTAATATATAAAAACAAGGATTTTACGAGTAATATAAATTACCTATTATGATTTACCAACCAAGGTTGGAGGAAAAATAATTTCACTTTATCCATTTATTCTCTACATGAATTTTACTTGTTACAAGGCACATCATACGCCATTTTTATCCAAAAGTTTCATTCACCCAATATTTAATAAGTAAAACGCTTTACGTTTAAATCATTCAATTTACAAAATTCAATGCTTGTTTAACTTTCTAAATTGTCAGACCTCGTCATGTAAAATATTAACTTCAAAATAATAAAACAACAAAACAAAACGAAATAAACAGAACGAGAATATATATGTCAACTAAGTGTTGTTATCTGCCTCGGATGAGTCTCGAAATCGTACTCCACAAAATTAACAAAAAGACCAACCAAATTCCAAGTTATCGCGATTGATCACAACGCTAGTCTATTTTAAAACACATCTTTAAATTCAAGTAGAATAGTAAACAACAATTAAATGGCAACACGCCTCAACCACGTTTCATTATATACACACGTAATCGCCGCTATGACGTACGCATCATTGGTTATACTTCGTCTATATTATAGTTACACCGAACAATATATCAAACCCATAAGGAATAAAGGAAATAAAATTATATATATAGGTAAATCACGTTCTAAAAAGAAGATGTCCCAAAAATGACACATCATGGTGCGATAACGACAATCGAGATTGATCTAGTCAATATACAATATGTTAAGAGGCGTTATTTACGTATCTAGAGTATCAAAATAGGTTCACACTCGGTTATTCGATCAATAAATAAATTATCAAGATTGATAATTGGCGGTAAGACCGAATTCTCAACAAAACCACATTTTAAATGTACGATAATCACGCAAGGACCATTGCTTCACGTGCAATGCTTTTAAATACCATAGTGTATATACATACTTATACATACCATCATTCCTACATACACGTAGGATTACAACGCAGTGTTGCCATGTAATGCAATGTAGCCCGTATGCTAATTACATGCAACATATAAGATAATCTTACAAGAATTTACAAATTACGATGATAAGTACTCACGTACACAACAATATATCTCAATATATATCATAGTATTTACTTACTAAATACTAGGGAATATAAATTAGTTTGAGGGATACATCTAAAATATAAAGCAATGCTAAAGAAATCTTACCGGAGCCATGCAGGATAGTTGTGTGCTTGGACAATTTCTTACGACACCAAAAGTTATAGTTTAGGATTTTTCAAAATGACCTAGTTCTCTATAACTCATGGCTCTGATACCAATCTATAACACCCCACAAATGCTATGTGCAGCGGAACTACAACATTTGGGTGCTACGTAGTTATCATCACACATAAGCTATATTAAACGACTCAAAGAGACGTAAAAGTTTAAACATAAATTTAACATTATTAAAAACATACAAGTCTACAGTTTTCCAAATCCCAAGATAATACAAAACAGAGTTTACGTTTTGGTCCCCATTGAATCTCAACCCAAAAGTACATTTTCGTTCACATGACATAATATAAAATATTTAAGTTAATTAAGGGTGGAAAAACAAGTAGACCGCCAAGCCACAACAACTTCCATCCTCGCATGCTCCGCGGCTATCAATCTTGATTACCTGAAACACATGCTTAAAATCGTCAACAGAAAGGTTGAGCGAATCTATAGGTTTATCAAATCACAAGTTGAACATAAGTATTAAAACCAATCATGATCATTCAATAGCATTGTCGTATACACAATCTATTAATCAGGGATATTATAATTAGCAATAGCTAATAATTGTGTTTAAGCTCGTGACACTAATCCGTTAACTCAATCACCCGCGTACATTTACCGGCATGATTAAGATGAAACCAGTGCCCCTTCTAAAGGCATCAGTTGCAATTATACCTTATCTCTTATCACAAATTATCTGTCCGCAGAGGGTACTCAACGTACTAGCTCTCGTCTCGGATAGGGTCGTCAACCCCATAGTACTATCAATTGTATTAGCGGCTAACTCCAACCCACGCAAGGGCAAGACAATAGTTAATAGTTCACGAATTTAGGGACTTTTGCAACTAGGTACTCAACACAATTCAAGGCAACATTCGGGTCCAACAATCATTCATGACTTATGTTCATTTTCATTTAAATTAGCATGTATCCCCCTCGCGGGTAAAAACATTTGAAATAAGTAAAGAGCGAGGCTATAGACTCACCTAGCGTAGTAGTAGTGGTTCTAGCGAAGACGTAACGAGAATTGTCACCGACGACGTGGATGCCCAGAAAAATCTAACACTTGACCTAAAATCAAGGTACGAAAACCAAATAAATACTCCGTGTACATTATTGTACTAAACACACGCATATGCAAATACACTTAATGTTTATGAAAACTCATGCCAAAACCAAACAAGTAATTGTTACTAGACTTATACCATTTATCCACGTAATTAAAGTTGATTCCCATTTTATAAATTTCCCGGTACTTACCAAAAGTACGGGCTGTTTGCTATGACTTAAGCACTTTTATAAATTACAAGAAAATTCACACAAATACCTCACGACCTGTATAAAACCCATATTTAATCCCATAAAAAGTTTTCACTTCTATGACTCGTTACATAACACATTACTAGACGTACACTTTTAGGACTGATTTTGCACGTTGACCATGTTGGACTTGTTTGAACCATTTAAAATATACCATTGACCAATACAACACCTTAGTCTAAAAATAGACTCACAAATGCAGGTTTGAAACAAAAAATTAACTTCAAATCATTTGCCAAACTCTATCTATGGTCCCCGGGATTTGACCCAAAACCAAACATAATTTCGGATTATGTTGATTCTCATCTCCCGGTACACGAACTTTCAAAATAGCATAACGTTTGACTCGTTTGGAGTCGTAAGCTCTACCTTATACCAAAACGAAGCTAAAACAAAGCTCTAAAACTACATCCTATGTTTATGACCTGTTTACAAAGTTAAACCCACGAAAAACACCCCTAAAGTTTCTGATCTAAAATACCCTTTACAAAACCATTTCAAAACTTGTTTCCAATCCATTCTAACGACACCTAGCCCTAACTTAACCACTCATGACCATTCCCAAACACCTTAATCAGTCCCTAACATCTAGGATATCAACCCACTCTAAACTCATTTACCAAATCAAGCATGCAACATGTTTAACTCATTCAAACACACCTAAAACATCACTTTAAACACAAACCCACAAGCAAGAATCATCAAACACCATGAACACCCAAACACCCCCATTAGCCGTGGGGTGTTTGTGTTCAAAACACCCTACCCATGCTGTTTTTAACAAATTTTGTGGATGATTATCCATTATCCAATCACTAATTAGACATCCCACTAGTTTAATTACATCAAAACATGTTTTTGAAAAATCATTGATTCTTGAAAAATTTATGTTAATGCATGTTGAAATTGATTGTTTAGGAACACTTACAAAGGTAAAAGAAGGATGGGTCTTTGTTTAATTTGTCTAAAAACCCAAGAAAATGATGGTGATGGTGGTTGTGTGGTGGGTGGCCGGCGGCCATAGGAGAGAAAAGAAAGAGATGAATTTTTTTTTTGAAAAATGAAGTGTGCGTAAGCCTTTGTTCCTTTTTGTAAAAATGGAGGGACCCAAGTGGTAATTTTTGCTTTATTTTGGCCTTTCTAATAAACTTCCAATTAAAGAGCGGGATTTTGGCTAAATGACGGGTTTTAAATTTTTGCGGGAGTCGGGTTTCACCAAAAATTATTTCCAAAGGTTAAAACGCACGCAAAACGAATATACATATGGTTCCGACTCGAGTTAACACGTAATAAAAAATAAAATCTCGAAAAACTCAAATATCGATCAATTGATAGTAAAAGAAAAAATTTGGGCATCCGTCGGGATCGTAGTCGTTATCGGTTCTCCTTAAATCGTCAAATGTTAAAATTACGACCTTAAACGTTGGTTTCAACTTAAACCGTCAAATATATAGCAAACGAAATTTCTTAAAAATTTCAAAAATATTGGTAAAATAGGATTAAATAAATGACGTTGGGCTCGGGATATCACATCCTCAAGTGAGCCACAACTTACGAAAGATGCTCATACTGAACAGCTCTTGAGACAATAGCTCAGCATCATATGGCACATTCACGGGTATTACATTTCTTTTGCATTCCCTTGAACAACATCATTAGCAAGGAACAACGATGGTATAGTCATATACCTTAAAGATGGAATCCCCAAAGCAGTTGGTTCTTTTGTACATGAAATGTTAGTATTATTCAAAGCAACATGCACATACTTCATAGATTTAGAAAGTACATCAATATCAAAGAACCATTTGGGACCTGTTTGTGTGTCTTCAGGTTTATCTTCCAGAAAATACACATGTATGTTCTCTATCACCTTGCTTGTCTTTTTGTTGAAGACCCTGTATCCCTTACTTGTTAATGAATACCCAACAAAGTATCCATCATCCCCTTTTTCATTGGACTTTCCCAAATGATCAAGTGTATTGAGTATAACCACATGATACCCAAATGGTCTGAAAAAGTCAATCAAAGGAGGTCTTCCATTGAATACTTGATAAGGAGTCTTGTTGTGAGCTTTTACCACCAGAGCTCTATTCTGAACATAACAAGCAGTGCCAACAGCTTCACCCCAAAATATAACTGGAAGCTTGGAATCAAATAGCATGGTCCTTGTAGCTTCTATAAGTGTTCTATTAATTCTCTCAGTAACTCCATTTTCTTGTGGTGTTCTGGCTATGATGTATTCCCTTTTGATCCCTTTGTTGGTACAGAAAGTGTCCAGCTCTTTCTTCCTAAGCTCTCCACCATTATCAGACCTAATTGTTACCACCTTCATACTCTTTTCAAGTTCAATTTGAGTAATGAAGTATTTGAGTACCCCTGCTATGTCACTCTTTTCAAACAGAAAGAAGGTCAATGTAAACCTTGAGAAATCATCAGTGACCACTAAGCAGTACCATTTCTTGCTCATACTTGCCACAGATGTAGGACCAAAAAGATCCATGTGCAACAACTCCAATGGTTTGGTGGTGGACTGAGCAACTTTAGATTTGCAAGAGGCTTTATGTTGCTTTCCCTTTAAACAAGCAACGCATGTATTATCATTACTGAAGGTCTTTGAAGGAAGACCATGAACAAGATTGAATTTAACCAATTTGTTCATATTTTTGAAGTTTAGATGACCTAATATTCTGTGCAATTTCTTGCATTCATCAACTAAGGCTTTGGCAATAAAACAGTTTTCATTGTCTTAAAGTGAAATGTCCTTCAAATCAATTGTGTACATATTCTTCTGCCTTGGAGTGCTCAACACAATTGAGGTATTAGGTGGTAACACAAACTCCTTTCCCAAAACCAAGCATTTAGTATCAGTAAACAAAACAAAGTTTTTTTTGTCAGTCATTTGAGACACATTGAATAGATTATACTTCAGTTCTTTCACTAGATAGACATTGTCAAATGTCATTCCATTTGTGACAATTGTCCCTTTTCCTGTAACTGTCCCATGTCCATTTTCAAAGGATACACCATCATTATCATGCAGGGGCACAAAGTTTGACAGATACTTCCCCAAAGTAAGGGCGGTCTTGGTATTCGTCGGCTTGATGATTTTAATGCTACTCTTATTACCTATCATATTTGGTGTCTTCTCACGCGTTAGGAATCCTTATGGGTTCAATGGATACATTCGTATAAGTTGAGGGGTAGGAGATTTTGGGATGTTCCTTGTATTAGTGACGTGTAAGTTGGGGTTGGCGTAAGCTTCTTCAGCTTAGGACACGTGTGTGGCCGTTCATTTGGTATAGGCTTCATGATGGTAAATCCGCGTCTATATGGTTTGATAGGTGGGCTGCTGAGTATCCGTTACGGGATACTCTTACGGTACGCAATATTTTTAGGTCTTGTTTTACCCTTCCTGATACTGTTTATGACTTGATTGAGAACAACGCTTGGAAATGGCCGCCTGATTGGGTGGACCGATTTCCTTCTATTATCTCTATCCCTGTCCCTGTTCTGGATGAGGGCGGCCAGATGCTATGGTGTGGCGTGATGGTGGTGGTTCTTTGCAGTCATTTTCTGTGGCTCTGGCTTTGGATACGTTGCGAACCAGGCGTCAGGCTGTGGTATGGTACCATATTATTTGGTTCTCTCATTGTATTCCTCAACATTCGTTGCATATTTGGCTTGTTGTTAAGCAAAAACTAAAGACCCATGATCGTTTGCGGCAATGGGATGTTGGGCCTGCAGTTGATTTAAGCCTACTTCGGTGTCCTTTGTGTAGAGTTACTCCTCACTCTCATATTCATTTGTTTTTTGAGTGCTCTTATTCTTCACATATCTGGATGCAAGTTAGGGTGCTTTGTGGTATGGATTGTATTCCGCCTCGTTTGGATGATGTTTTGGCATTTTTTATACCCATATCCAAAGGAAGTTCTATTACAAGCATTATTGCTCATCTGGTTGTTGCGGCTACTGTATACTTTGTTTGGATGGAACGAAACTCAAGATTGTTCAAAGGGAAACAACTTTCTGTGGATAAACTTGTTAGTATCATTACTTCAACTATTCGTCTCAAGCTTATTACTTTCAGATTCAAGAAGGTGACTACATGGTCCTTGGCTATTTTGGATCGATGGAGACTTCCGTCCTCAAGTGTTTTTCATGATGGGGGTACCGGGTAAGGGTTGTACTCTCTTTTCCTTTTTGGGGTTTTTCCCACAGGGTTTTTCTTGAAAAGGTTTTTTTAAGGAGGCAGCCTTATCTGGATCCTTTACTTCCATTATGTTGCTGCTGGTGTTGTAGTGTGATCTCCTGGTTCCAAGAGTTCTTCTTATTGGAGTTTGCTAATTCTGTTTTTTACACTAGTTTTTGATTTTACTGTTAGCTTAGTGTTGATGTGTTTATGGCCTGTCATAAGCACATGTTGATCAAGCTTTGGGCTTGAGGTCAATACGGTACATCAGCCGTATTCCATTTGTACTTAATATTGGTTTTTTGGTTAATATATTTACCGGGGTAACCCCCTTTAACAAAAAAAAGTTTGACAGATATGCTTTGTGACCAGTCATGCTCCTAGAGAAACCACTATCCCAGTATGCTTTGTCATTATTTGTCTACTTTGTTACCTGCAAAAGAGATCATGCTTTTAGTTCCTTTTGGGGACCCAAGCCATGACTGACTTAGGTCTACCTCGTGTATCAATATAAGAATATTTATCAAAGGCTAGTGATAAACAATTGGATTGAGTACCCTTTTTAGGAGTCCAAACCCAACGAGTTACCAGTGGCAAAAAATTTGCCAGCAGGGGAAACCTTGGGCTTAGCAAAAGAAACCCTAGGCTTAGCAGGGGAAACCATAGGCTTAGCAGGGAAAACCCATTGCTTGTTTTGTCCTCTATAGGTTCATTGGTTAGGTCTATGGCCAGATGCATATGTATTATGAGATGTTGGTCTGGTCATATTTAAGCTATATTTGGGGTATGCTTCAATTTTCTTTCTTAGGGCAGGTGCAACATACTTAGTTTCCTTGTTTCTCAAAGCAGGGGGAATATATTTAGCAGAGGAAAAAGTTTGTGCCCATGCATTCAACAAAATAGCTTGTGGTTGCATTTCCTTTAAGGGATTTGCAGCTAACATCCCCATTGTTGCCTTACAGTCTTGGTATATGTGATCAAAACTACCATAGGTGAAACGAGGTTTGGTGTTTATCACAAATCCTTGCCTAGTTGAAGAGACTTTTGATTATTCCAGTTTCTTTGATTTCCTCTAGCCACAATTATTTTCTAAATAGGTCTATACATCTCTGCATATTTAGTAGTGGTCTTGAAGGGTTTTGGACTACTAGTTTCAGACCCTGATTTACTGCTGGTTCTAAACAAAGTGCTTTTGGAACTAGTGTCACTACCAAACAAACCTTCTCTAGAGAAAAGAATAGGGTTATCTATTTTCCACTGTTTCAAAGCAGCCTGTTTGTTTTGTTAAAATCTCTTATTTTGCTGGTTTTGACCAATGGTTCTTCTTGTTTCTGATTACCTAACCCATGGCAATTAGGATCAAACAACATATCCTCATGTTTTGCAAAATAAGGAATTCCATTCCATGAAAGGTCCTTCATTAGGCTAGCACCATGTATGTTAGCAGGGGTGGTGGAATTTCAGCATGTTGATTCTTGACAACTAAACCAGTTTTGTATTTACGGGATTGTCCTATTTCTGCAGCCTTAGTTAAATCTTTAGCAGCTTTTCCAAACTTTTCAATAGTTAACTTATCTTTTTCTTGATTTGCTCTAAATTTTCAACTTCATCAGTTAATTCCTGAACAGTGGCATCTTTCTCTCTAGCATCTCTTTCTAGAATTCCAGTGTGATTCCTATATTGATTCTCTCTTTGTTAATATTCTCTAATTCTAGAGTCTAGTTGTTCTAAAGCACGTTTATAGTTGTCTAGATTATTTTGACAATTTATATAATCAACAGTTAGCTTTCTAATTTGGTCATTTACTGACTCAGTATTTTTCTACATCCTTTGGTATAGTAAGAGTCATCATATACCTCATTGTCTGAGCTAGAAGTAGACATGGCTATAAGAGCAAATTGTTTCTCTGTCTCCTCAGCAACTAGAGCTTGATTTCTTTGAACACTTTCAGTCATAGAGCTCCAGTCCCATCCAACTCCATCTATTCCTTGCAAGGCTACCATAGCTTTGGCCTCAGAATCCTCATTCCTGATCTCCTTCCTATAGCTGCTACTATTCTTTGGAGATCTGCATTCCCTAGCAAAGTGACCTTTCTTACCATAGTTGTAGCATTCCACCTTTGATTTATCAAACCCAGCTACATCAACAGGATCAATGGAAATCTTTTTCCCATATTTTTTATAGAATCTATTGGCTCTCATACTAAGTAGAGGCATATTCCATTTGATGTCCATTTCCTCCAAGCTTTGCTTACTGATTTGAGTTAAATCATCATGCAGCATAGTGGAACCATGAGGTCCTTGTGATGCAATGAATGCACAGGCAGTGTCAAGACTAAATGTTGCAGGTCTTTCTTCTCCATTTGGTTGTCCTGAGCATGAAATAGTAGAATGTGTAGCAGGGGAAACCTCAATCCCACTACTTTTGAAGTTTCCACTATTTTGTGAAATGAAAGCCATGTTAGCAGGTGGATCAACAAGTCTACTTGAATTTGTGGGAATGGTTTCTGAAGCTTCCATTTCATTGACAACTAGCTAAAAAACCTTCAAGTTGTTGTAGATATCATCAATGTTTTTGTCATCAATGTCATCCCTATTTTGCCAAATTGATTTGTAATCGAACCAGTCTTTCTGAAGGCTATTGAGGAATCTTGCATTGACATTCTCTCTTGAAACCTCTATGCCAAAGATCTCCAATTGTGCAACAAGATCCTGAAGCCTATTAAAGATAAAACCAATTGTTTCATCACCTTTTGCTTTAAATGAAGTAAATTGGTCTATCATTCGATTTTTCTTTTTCTTCTTGCATCATACCTTATTGCTTGAATCTCTTTATCTGAAACAGCAGCAGATTCGGCCTTCTTGGCACCACCCTTGGAACTTTCACCATCTTCATTTTCTTTGTTCTTACCATCCTCTGGTACTTCCACTGTTTTGGTGAATTGATCACCAAACTCTATGACTTCCCATAGAGCATAGTGTTCCATTTTGAGATATTGTTGGATCCTGAATCCCCATATTTCAAAGTTTTCAGGATCCAAAATTGGAAGTTTGAGGGCATTGTTGTTTGAGGATGGAAGAGAGTCATTAGATATGATTGGTTGTAGGTGTATGGTTTGTGTTGTTCTTGGTTTAATCAAAGTTTCTCAACAAGCTCTGATACCACTTGTTGATCCCAAACTTAGATCGTAAACCTTAGCTTTTTTAAGGGTAGTGATAGCAAGAGTAAACTCAAATTATCACTTAAAGAAACTTTTCTTTTGACAAAGTAACTAAAAAAGATGCGGAAAGTAATGTTTAGTACAAGAACAAGTAGTGAACCAAACTTTAAGCTTTAATATATTAAGTAATATACGAATACCCAAGATGGTATTAGGGTTATACAACCATAAAACGTGAAATGAAATGGCAGGAAAGATATATCAAACACAAAACCCTAGTTAGTCCTTTTATAGCATAAGGACCCTTGTACAAGATAACTATGAAATAAACTAGGAAGGTATTCTGGACATGTAACAGAAACGCGTTGAAATCTTCTCCAAGTTTATCCATGCAGCAGGGTCTTTGACTTCTAGCAGTAGGAACTGATCCCACTGTCTTCATTAATGCAGCAGGGGAAAGTACACTAGCAGTGGGAACTTTGAGCATCATAGCAGGGGGAACTTCCAAACACATTTATTCCCAACAAAAACCTTCAAGGTTAGATGATAATTCAAATTTCTCAATAAAGTGAATACATAATACGTAATAGTCGAGATTAGAATAACGACCTGAAATTGACGGATTGTCATAAAAATAACCACTCATATTTTATTAAAATTGATAAAGAATGAATGGTTCAGATTTCTATCCATCATGTTACTTTTCAACCGATAACAGATCAACACGTCACCATTGTTTTTCAAGGACGATTGGCGGAGATTGAGGCCGTTTCAGAACATGGATAAAGAAGCAAAAAGGCTAAGCTTGACATCCTCTTCACAACAAAGCAAATCAATAGTTCTATAAACCTCTTCTACAAAAACCCTCAAAACTGTTGGTGCTTCGAAGTACCATAACATGTGGCAAACTATAATTGGTGCTGCTACGTGTTAATTCACCCTCTCCTTTTCACCGTTCGTCTATAAATACTCCCCTCATCCCTCATTTACACATAGTTAGGCAATAGATAGTAGTTACTAGAATTCAGTTTAAGTTTCCTTTCTATACTAGTGTGTGTAAATCACACACACTAGTTAGTTACTATTTTGTTACAAGTAGTTATAACCTTTTGTAATCACAATTCCATTTTAAATTTTAACACCCCCAAATTACATTACGCAGCGGAAATCCACAATTGGGTGCTAAATACAAACATTGTTACACAAGACATTTTGAACAAACTCAAAATGATAAATTTGAAATATAAAAGAATATAATTTTACCACTGTCTAAAACTTTCAATCCCAAGTAAAACAATTTTAGAAATATCAGAGTAATATTTAGGTCCCCCAAAGATTTCATTCAATCAACAAACCATTTACCAAAATAAATGAGCGTACATTTTTATGACAAAAGGGAAAGAAATCCGTTTTACACCAATCACCACAAAAGCAATCCCGCAATCCTTCTCCAGCAAGCTCCGTAATTCATCATCTTCAATACCTAAAATACATGCTTAAAATCATCAACACAACGGTTGAGCGAGTCTATAGGTTTTCCAAATCAACAATTGAACACAAGAGAAAAATCAATCAAGATCATTTAATAGAATTGCTACGTATACAATCTATTATTCTGGTAATCTGGCATATAGCAATAGCTATAGAATTGTATTAAGCTCATGACACCAACCCCTTAACTTAGTCACCCACGCCTAAAGCCGGCATGACTAGATGAAATTCCAGTGCCCCTACTAGGGTATCCATTGCAAGAATAACAATTCTCATACTCGTAAAATTATTCTTCCCAGTGGGTTACTCAGCGTAAAGCCCTGGTCTCAGATAGGGTCGTCAGCCCAATAGTACTATTATTAGAATAAGCGGCTATTCCCAACTCACAACATCAAGTCAGAAGATAGTTAACGGCTCATGAATTTAGGGACTTTTGCAATGTAGGTACTTATACAATTCAAAACAACAAAGGCAACAAAGGAAACATTCGGGTCCAAACAATCAATCATGACTTGTGTTCATTTTACTTTCAAATAGCATGTATCCCCCTCGCGGGTTTTAAAATCATTCAAAACAATTACAAAAGCGAGGCTATAGACTCACCTGGAGTAATAGCAGTAGTAAGACGATTTTCGACGATAGTTGATGCCCGATAAACACAAAAACCGCAACCTATCAAATAAGGCGCGTTCATCAATAATAAACCTGAATAAAATCCATAGTTACTAATATCAAACTCAAAATCATAAAATCACACTCAACCCAAAAATGAAAACAATACAAGTGACCTATTACTTTCTTCTATATGTTTACTATTAGTTAATTCTTTCGATAAAAATCTGTCGGTACACACCAAATGTACGGGCTCGTTTACCCCACCTAAACACATCAAATGCTTATGGTACTAACTAGAGACCTCACTTACTATATATAGAAAGTCTTGTTAAAATCCCATCAAAAGATTTTACCTTTAAAGTTCCCTGTCCGTCACATCTTTAAACTACAAAAACCAGACAGTTTTACGTCATCAACTCTTATAGTCTTTTAAACCATTTATTTTTCTCCGGCTACAAAACCGACACTCAACTTTGAAAATAACTCAACATCATCATACTTATCCTTAAAAATCAGTCCATGACTCATTTTAGAAATCCATTTTATAGTCCCCGATCCAAATATCGACAACAATTATATAGTGTGACGATACTCGTCTCCCGGTACACGAATAATCAAACTAACGTAACTTTTCGCTCGTTTGGAGCTAGAAGCTCTATCTTATATCAAATCAAAGATAAAAGAATTCTCTACAACCATATCTAGTTAGTTCATCTCAAACTCAAATTCATATTTTCAGAAAATTAAGTTTAATAATCTGTTTAAAAATGTACTTTTAAAAATCCATCAAAATTGATTTTCACCACATTTTAATCATTCTTATATGCCTAATATCATTACTAACAACATAACTAACCCATAACACATTTAAATGATCATACAAAAATTACCCACTCAAAAAATCCATACATGCAACCATTAAAATATATATATAACATCACTAACAACAAGTATATAATAAGAAATTAGATCAAACCACCTGGGATCATCATCAAAAATTTGAAGTTCTTGCATGTTGCTAAAAATTATATCATTAGAATCACCATGGAATTTGCAAGATGGGACTTGTTTTAGTTTCTTTTGATTCAAGTTAAATTTTTGAAAATCAAATGGATTTGGTGTAGGGTGGTGGACGGCAAGAATAAGAAAAAGAGAGAGAAGAGAGAGATTTTGCAAGAACACACATTTACTATGTGTTTTAGCTAGTGGAATTTCCTTTTATAATGGGGTGGAGGGGCTAGTTTTGCCAATTTGTGATAGTTTTGGTCCAAAATGCAATTAAATAGTTGTAAGGGTATAAAATGTAAATTGTCAATTTTGAAAATATTTACGAGGCTCGGGTTTCGTAAAAATACTTTTCAAAAGTTAAAACACACTCAAAATATGATGATAATATGATCCCGGTTCGACTTAATACGAACTTAAAATAAAAACGTCAAAAATATAAACATCGAGACAACAAATGATAAAACATAAAATCTCGGGCATCCGTCGATATCGTGGCACTAATAATCCTCGCTATTAGTAAAAAGATAAAAATAAAACCTCCAACGTCGGTTTTAAATAAAACCATCAATCGTCATTTCATTCAACTCATCAAAAATTTCAAAATTATTCGTAAAAATAATATTAAATAAATGACCTCGGATTCGGGTTGTCACATTCTACCCTCCTAAAAGAGGGAGACGTCCCGGCGCTCGGCCCTTCTTATATTTACATTCCATACCTCCAGAACAAAAGAACTCTTTTTCCTTAAAGATATCCTCATGCTTCCTTCACGAATTCAAATCCATTCCTAGAATTCTTATATCTTCACAATGTAATTCTCACTATGTTTCGTCCTCATAAGAACTCTTCACAGTTCTTTCTTTGAAAAGCAACTTATCTTCAAGTTGAATTCTTTCCTTGTTGTTCTCAAAACAAATTTGACCCGTCATAACGACACCTTACGCATATCCACGTTTCCCAATTTCAAACTCCATCGATTTCCTTCGATTGTCAAGATAACCCTTCTGACAATTCCTTGTTACTAATAAACGACCTTTAACCCACACAATCTTATCAATACTGCCAATATCACTTCTAGTTTACTCATTTAATTCCACCTACATTTCTGCAATGCACCAAAAGCCTAATCTTACGTCCATAACTCACTATCTTTAACCTTCACAAATTGAAGTTCTTTATGTACCATCAATAGTACAGCCTTACTACTACTAGCATGACAATCATCGTCATATAAAAAAATTCCAACAATTCTATGTCAATCACACATGTGCAAGCATACTGTTCAATGTTTGAATCGTCCTTTCACTCTATCCATATCTTGACCTCCTTCTCAAATCAGACCACTAACTTAAAATTTTCAATATTCTTGCTATCAAGCCTACACTTCTTGTCATTACCAAAACTCAAATCTTAAAAGGTTTTCCCTTTTTATCCCTGATAAGTGCATTAGCTACCACATTCGCCTTTCCCGGATGGTAGCGAATCCCGTAGTCATAATCACTCACATTCGTATCCATCAACATACTCAAGTACTCGAAACATATAACTGGTAATCCTCTACTCATTTCCATTATCATCCCAAGAAATTAATTATGGAGCAACTTCTATGATCCTTTATCACTACACACTTGATTCCATACAAGTAATATTCCTACAATCTCAAAGCAAACACCACAACTACATAACCCTTATGAGACGCATCACAACAAACTAAAAATCCTTCAGGTCCTTTCAATAATGACAACATCGGTGCAGAACACAACTTACCCTTCAGTGTTCCGAATACAACTTCCTCATCTGATGGGGATCAGATCTTGAAACTTACAATTTAGATGTATAAGTGGGTCTCACACACCCAATTCTTCTTAGTCAGCTTAATCAATGGTTTAACAATCAGTGAAAACCTTTCGATAAACCTCCGGTTATTCCCAGCTTAAACCAAGGAATTAACAGATTTCCGTCGGCGTCGTTGGTACCGACCAATCACTGATCGTTTCAATCTTGGCAAGATATTCACGAATACCTTTGTTGTCAATCTACTACCTTAAAAACGCAAATATTTCAACCAACATTCACACATCTGAAACTTTACATACAGTTTCTCTTCTTCCAACCATCCCAAAAATTATCCTCATATGCCACTTATGTTCCTCCTTTCCCCTTGGAATAAAATAGAATATCGTCAATAGATATAATGACTAACTCATCCTAGCACATCTTACACACAAGATCCACCCAGTTCATGAATACGATATACGCGTTCGTCAATTCCAAAAACACCACTTGAAACTTAAAGTACCCACATCAAGTACAAAGAACAACTATAGGAATATCTTCCTTCCTAATTCTCAGTTAAGGATAACCAGGACTCAAAGCGATCTTTGAGTACATACTGGATCCAGAAAAGTTGCAAGGATCACGCGAATCATCAATCCTCGGTAATGGATACCGATTCTTGGCTGTCAATTGTTAAGCTCTCGATAATCAATACACATCCGAAACAATCCATCCTTCTTTGACAAACAACAAAGGAGATCATCACTATAACGAAACTTAATCTAATACATCCTTTTTCCATCACTTCTCGCAGTTGACCGGATAACTCATTCCACTCTGACGGTGCCAAATGATAAGACATACAAATACTACTCAACAAAACCCGGAAGCACTACACAACGAAATGCAGAAGCACTACACCTATCGCTTACAACACTCAATCAAAACGAATTCCATTTAACAAGGCGGCAGTGTGACAATCCGTCAATTTATGGTTGATATTTTATTCTCAAATATTATTTAAAAACAAAACATTATTTTAATGTTATAATATGAACTCACTTATTTTTGGGGAAGTAATTTGGATTTACGTCTTGAAGTAGTATCGACTACGTCTAAACCGGAGGATTCAACGTTACGTGCTTGCGCTTACATACACCGTCCTTGGTGACAGTCCGATATTTCAGAAAATAAATTTATCCATGAATATTATTTTGGAGTTTTAAATTGTGTTGGTTCATAAACTCACAAATTTACGAGAAGAGATTAGGACTTACGATTTTATTTTAACGTCCTCTACGACTAAACCGGAAACCTTAGGATTACGTATTTACGTTTTCGAACTCCGTTTTTGATGAAACAATTTTTATTAGATTCGTTTTGTGTCGTTGATTCGTAATTTATAAAAACGTTTTTCGTAAAACGACCCGGGGGCACGCAAATCGAGGAAACTAGAATCGAGGGGTACCCGTAAATAAATGGGGATGAGACAAGTGTGACACTTGTCCCACCCCCACTCAAAACCGGCCTAACTAGCCACAACACCACTTAGGTGTCAAAGTTTAGCTAATGAGCTAAACACTTGTCCTTGTAAGCTTACAATGTAAGCTACATCCTTCAAAAACCACTAACTAGCAACTCCAAAACCATTTCTACTTTTCTCACACATGCAAACAACTAAATCCTCTCTTCCTCTCTCTATGATTTCGTCCCATACTCCCCATAAACACCCCATTTGATCCAAATTTAACCACAAACTATTGTTATAACTTACATATGTTAATCTCCTTCAAAAGAGATGAAGATTGGTGATGATTTTAACATCCAAGGAGGAGTTTCTATGGAGTATTAGGGCTGATTTTCCACAAGGTATTCATGAAGAATGGTGGTCTTGAAGATGGTCTTGGTTATCCATAAGTTTCTCCATCAAAATCCATGTTTTGATCACAACCTACATCAACTTGGTGGTATAAAGATTGTCCTCCTCATCCTCTTGTTATTTTTGATTATGTAAACTTGTATTTCTTTTACTTATGTATATGTATATGACGATGAACGATGATTAAAAATATTGTGTGGGGATTTGGTGTTGATAAACATGCTTAAAAAAATGAAAAACTATAAGAAACAAGGTTAAAATCTTGCTTAATTTAGATGGCTGTATAAAACAGTAAAGAAACATATGGTAAACTGGTAAAATGACTTGAATATATTGATATACAGTAAGCTATGGGTCTTGTACACATGTGAGAGTTGTCCATGCAATGGAATCATTGTAATGAGTGAGATATGATCAAAACAAGTTTAAAGTACAAATCTGAGTTCACTGTTTTGGACGATTTTTAGAAAATACTTAGAAGATGATTCAACAGTAGCAATAGAAGAGTTAAATGGAGCACATATCATGTAGTTTATGTGATAAACATTTGAGCTTCTATGTCCATATAGAACTCTAGATATGGCAGTTTTGGTGAACATGAAAATAAAAATCAGATTTTGGAAATTAAAGTATAATACTATTATATAAGCACTCAAAATTATATAGTATAAAATGTGAATAAAAACCCACTAACTCATATAATACATTTATATAAATATGTACAATGGTAAATAAGTGGACATTTTATAAAAATGGTAACTTGTTAAGTTTTATAAGTTATAAAACTATAAACATGATTTTTACGACTTTTTCGGCTATTACCGTAAAATTAACGTTTTTGTTAAATAAAACTTAGACGGTTGGACCCGTCTAATGTAAATTTTATAAACTCATATACTGATATATAGACATGTATAACAATTAAAAACCGATAAAAACCCGAACTATAGGACATACGGACATAAACGAGCTAAGTAAACATATTGGACTAATAATTGGACTAAATAAGTTAAACACTTATAAAAAGAACTTATTGGGCTTAACCCATTTGGGCCCAACTTATAAAGTATAAATACTGATAATAAAAGTATAATTGGACTAATAAATAGTATTGGGCTTGTAATAGGCCCATTGGGCTTCAAAATATAAACAAGATTGAACTAGTATAACTAGTCTTAAAAAGTTACCAATACGTAAACACTAAAATGAGTAAAAGAGAATATGTAAACCCACTTGATCATCATATATAAAATCATAATATGTATACATAATTGTTATTTTTATAAAGTCATTGGACATGAGTCTAAGACGAGTATTATTTGTCTAGGTTTCCGTGATTGAAGCACGTACCATACGTCCGAATTGCCGATAACCCGCTTTCCCACATCAACGTGAGTTCATAGCCTCGCACTCTTTTAAATGTTTTTATAAATGTTTTATAAACCCGTGAGGGAGATAACATGTTAGTTTTTATAAAATAGGACACCATTTTTCCCGATTGTTTGTTTTTTGATTTGGACCCGAATGATTGAATGACCCGATTGTATGACCCGATAAATGATTAAAGGACCCGATAGATGAAATTAAATTGATTATTAAAGTTAGGTTATGTCACTAAAAGTCCCATTAGCATGAATTGTGAACTACCGGGATTTGGTAGACGCTTATGCATATAATAGTGCTATTTGGGGACGATCACCCCAGTTCGCGCCTTGACGGTTGATCCCCGTCGTGCCACATTGATTGGTAAGCGAATTTATGTATGACAAGATTTCCATAGCGTGACCTTTGTGACGACACGCTAATTTAGATGGGCAAATTGAGAATCGGGCTAGCTACCCGTTGTTTGGTTTAGTAAGGTAACAATGTCATGCGGCTTATAATAATCCAAATTAACGAAATACTACTAGACGCACCGAATTACGATGTATTTCCTGACTAGCAATACGGGGTCATACTAATGATATTATGTTCGTGTTTTGGTTTTCATAACCATATTCATATAACGGTTTTTATTTTCATACAACGTCATAAGACGTATTGTATGATGTTTTTACGACATTGGCTCGTATAATGATTTCTAAGGTAAATGCCTATATTATGATTTTTGACAAGGATTTTTATAAAAATGACTTTGGCTATTTTATGGCCTATTACAAAGATTTGTACAAAAATGATTTTTAGTAATAAATTTTATACTGATATTATATTGATGGATTTTATTAAACACTATGAATTCACTCGGCGTTATCGCTGACCTTTTCTTTTAACATGTTTTATCTCAGGTACTTGAAGGTAATTCTCGGGAAGACGACAAGAATTCATGGCCCGCACTTAAACAATATTTTCCATTCAAATTCTTTGTAAAACTTGTATGAAATAATATGACTTGGGACCGATGTAACTTCGATATCTATGAATGGAAATGCTTTATTATTAAAACGACGCGACTTTTAAGCGTTATCTATGATGTGAGTAATGTGCTATCCCGTAACACCAACTAGTCTTCCGCTGTACTGAGTTGTATAAATTTGGGGGTGTTACAGTTTGGTACCAGAGCTCTCGTTATAGAGAACGAAAGATTTTTAAAACCAAGGTTTTGAAGAAAACATTTCAAAATCTTTTAACTATAAACATTTTCCTAAAAATGTCTAAAAATCTTTTGACTATAACGGTGCCAAAGAATTCCCGAGTTACCGACAAGGCCAGACTGAGAAGTGTTATTTTAATATATATATATAACTTGGATTATATATATATGATGTAATTTTATTACATGATTGTTTGATGATTATTTTGATATTTATACGAGGTATTTATACGACGTAGATTGTCACAAGGAACCCTAAATCCCCTAGTAAACTAATCGAAGCTATTCTCGTAGGAATTCTAGCTATCCTAGATCTAAACCAAGTTGTGGATGTTTATGATCCCAACAAATGGTTGATATTCGTAGAAATGTAGATATTAGTTGATTGTGATATTAAAGAATAATTGGCGAGATTAAATCTGATATCGATGTCATGACGATCTTTCCTTATAAAGTGGAGTTTGACAATACGTTACCACCTAGAAAGATGTCATCTGATTCATTGTCATCCAATTCTTAAATTTGAAATCGAAAGGGTGAATGTTGCACTTGAGGCTGTCATTGGAACCATTACCCAAAAGCCTCATGCCACTAATACCTTTCCGAGAAGTCTATTTGAATGTATAAGTCATCTCATACTAATGACTCATTTGATAATTGTTGTTGTAAGAGCTATAGGATTCGAAATTAAGTGTTGATCATATCAAGCTTTTATTGCCCTATTAAGGTCTAAGAATAAGATTGAAAGTATTGGAAAATGAGGTAGGATATCGAATTGAGTATAAGTTAGTTGAAACTTGAATAAAGAAAAATTTAACCCGTATGGAATATGAGATTATTAATAGAAGTCGTTAAGTTTTGTTAATTATAAGGTTTTAATTGATTGTTGATTCGTGTTAAGGGTTGTTCCTAGGCCGTTGTCCACTAATGAGGATGCCCAGTGTCCAAGAAATTAATTGAAGAAATCTTCTTCTAAATTAGGACCGATGGATCTTCCGGGACAGGTGGGACACCTAATGACTCTTGTAGATTAGTATTCATTGAGGTATCTTTTAAAAATAACCCCTAACTTAACTGAGACATCAGTTGGTAGGATGAGATATTGGAATTGTATGACATAGTGACACATAATGTGTTACGGTACAATTTGACTTGTTTGTGATTAATGAAAAGACTACCTTTGATTGCTAAATTCTACATGTATGGATGTTATCTATCTTTTCTTGCTTCATCCTAATGTTCGCATTAGTGATGCAACCACTGACACAAGTACTCATCTTGAATTGAGTTACGTTGTGGATTATTCTTTTTGAGTGCCATCAAGGTCATGAACCTCATGATTATTTGGCTAAAGCTCATTTCCTATCATATTGTAGTTAGTTCTTGGTGAACAACTCTTCATCACTCTTTTGCAGATCACTAATTGTTTTTATAAGATAAAACAGTATCCATTGAGAAAAATTGAATTTCCATTACTATAAGGATTAATCAAATTAAGATTTATAAGTGATTGTTATAGAAATAAAGTTGTTTGTAAAGCACCTTGGAAAACTTAACTGTTTTCATAACAAATAAAATCTTTGTAAATTTATTTCTGATTCTTATTTAAGAATTAAGCATGAAAATGTTTTTATTATAAACATGATGATAAAATTTTGACGAACTGAGTATTGCATCGTTAATCTTGAAATTGTATATAGTTGCGCGCCTACATACAATTTGGAATGGACCATGCAAGGCTAATTAGTAGTCAACATAAAACTAATGAATGAACACTACATTTTCTTTGAAGATTGTGAAAGATTAAATTTTATGAGATCTGCAAGAAGTGAAAAATAGGGACATAATTTTAGGGACACCTACATATGTGCCTGTAGCATCTATTCTTCTGAGTCAAACTTACTCATCTGTGGAAATTGTCTTATTTGACAATTGACAATTCTTTCTTGTCCAATTATCCCGTAGTGAGATTCTTAGGAAAAGTATTTGATTACCATGTGTTGATACCCGACTGGATGTATCAACGTACCTCTCATTTCTTTTGAATTGATTTCATTTGAATGACCTGGGTAACGATCCGAGGAGCTTTCGAATGCGTACTCAAATTATGAAAACATGAGATATATTCATATTCGTTAAATGTTTTCATCTGTATCTGATTTGAACTTCTCTCGCATAGATTATGCGTTGACCTTACTCTTTTAATAGTAGTTGTGTCTCCAGATATCCCTGAATTTGTGAAGGATTATGAGTTATTATTAGTCTTTTGAGAAGTTCACATCTTATCGACGACAATGAAACTAGAAAGTTGATAGTGCCAGTAGAATGGATTGATTAATTATGACATGACGACATTGTCTTAATTGATGGGAACTCGAGTAGAATTCCCCTAAAAGATAAGATGTTGATTATCAAAAGTGATCTAAATAATTCTTGATGGATGATTATATCCTGCATTTAGACTTGAAATTATAACGTGAATGGTTGTGAATTAGTCATAGATATTATAATCTAGAAAGAACCTAATATGAATTTATTTAAAGATGATTATGTTATCTGAAATTTTAGGAAGTATTTGTTGTGAATTACCTAGACTTTTGCCATTAAGGAGAGTTGAAATTGGTATTGATTATATTCCCGGTGCTACACCTGTGACATGTGCACTGTACGTCAGCACCATCTAAATTAAAGGAATCACCGTACAACTGAGAAAGTTGTCGGAGAAAGATTTTATTCTACCGAGCTCGTCATCATGAAGAGCTATGGTGTTATTATTCCTTATATTTATAAGATTACTGTGAACTGAGTAAATTGACAATCGAAAACGATATCCATAACTCGAAATGGAAGATTTGTTCGATCATTTACAAGGTTTTAGCGTATGTTTTAAAGATTTGATTCGCGGCATGGTTATCATCAACTTCGCATCTGCGGAAAAGATTATGTATTCCAATCACTACATTCGGTACTTGTAATGAACATTATGAGTTTCAAGTGGTGACGTTTGGATTGACTAATACACATGTAGCATTCATAAATTTGGTGAATCACGTTTGTAGGCTGTGATTTGATAAATTTATGCTTGTGATCATTAAGGACCATTTGATTGTTTATAAGAATAAGAATGAAGTTAATAATTAGTTATAGATTACCCTGAATTGGCCGAACAATTAAAACTTATACCTTGAATATTTAACATAAGACTTAAGACTTAATCCTTTACATGATTTAACCGTGTGATTTATAGATAATGGAATATAAATTGACTCTTCAAAATTTAGAAGTCATTTAAGAATTTGAGTTATACTAAAAAGAAAGTGCAAATATATTTTGACAAATGTTTTAACAAAGGATTTTAAGGGATTATTCCCTTATACACAAATCATTTAACTAAACTTCTGTTTAGGGGTAAATGTTTGTGTATACCTCAAGATAACCTAAGAGAGATTGAGGAAACCATTTAAACCATGACTTGAAATCTGAAACGATAATTTTTACTTTTCAACTAAGAAAATTTTGACCAAAGTATAAGCAAAGACTTTTCAAACATTTACGAATCTTATTAATTATTTTCGATAAATCAACAAAAATCTTGATAATTAAAGCCAAATTTATTTTGAACATTTTATTATAATTGGTCGAACTAAGAAATTTAAAATTTTTACGTTTATGTTTCAAAAAAAAATTAAATAATTATTGTTAATTTACATGTAATAATTTCGACGCTTTAGACGTCGGATTGAGTAAAACAGATAAAGATAATAGTAAAGACGAAACTAAAACATAGAAGATATGAAGAAAGAATTTTGAATAAATACGGTTATGATATTTATTTCATCAGGAAAGTGAACGTAATTACTGACACATTATGTATAAAAGATAAAGAATCAATTAGGATATGTTTCTTAATAATGAATGTGCAAAATAAATTGCTGAACAATTTAAAAATAACTAATGTTTGTAAGAGGGATAATATAGATGATAAAAGGGATTCGCGACTAATATGAATCATTAAGATTGAGAAGCCGATGGCATTAAATGTTTTAAAGGGCCGTTTATGGTTGCCTAAATATGGAAGATTGTGAGATTTAGTTACTTTGGGAACTTGTAAGTATAAGTATTCTATTCTTGCCAGTTCTAACTAGAAGTATCTGTGTCTGAAGAAGTTGTACTAATGGCAAATTATGAAGGCAGACATCGCCTCATACATTAGTTAACGTCTAGCTATTGCAAAGGTCATCATCTGAATTTGATTCGATTTGGGTCATCGTCGACAGACTGACCAAATCTGCTAATATCATTCCCGTTAATGATAAATGCAAAAGAGTTATGTAAACATAGTGTGCATGTATCGAACATCTATATCAAGATCCTCGCTTCGCATCGAATTTCTAGAGATTTGCTCAGAAGTCATTGAGAACGAACCTTGATGAGAGTACTATGTACCACCCCAATCGAAGGGACGAGGTAAAGTAAGGATACAAAATACTATAAGTGTTGTTTTATATTTGAATGATTGACCTTTGGTAATAAACCACATAATCGTTTTCCTTTGGAGATATTATCATTGATAACTATCGTATTACGATCGAGATCGAATCTTATTAAGATTTAGAAATTAGAGCATATGTAAGCAGGAGTTGAGATTAAGACACCCGACATACACCCACTGTGAGTTGGACATGTCTTTAGGGTTTAAGGTTTCCTATGATGGCGAACCTAACCTTACAAAATACCCGACCCGCGAGATCTGAAATGATTGTTGAAATTAGGATCTGATGATTGACTGCCGGTAGTGGGCAAGAGGTTATGTGAATATGAAATGTAGATCTTGAAGTGCCAGATGGGTAGCGAAGTTATGCCAAAAATTTTAACCTTGGAAAAATGAATTAATGATCTGACAAATCATGGGATATAAGTCCCCGTTGTATGGGACCATTGAGATGATGTAAAAGATTTGGTTTGAAAGGCATATAAGCTTGATCTACCCAAGGACTTCAAGAGATGCGTGAATTATGTTTCGTATATCGAACTTGATGGAATATATATCAAGTGAAAATCTGAATTCTTCTTAATAAAGTTTAGATCGGCGAAAACTTGCATTCATCAAAAACCCATGAACATCATGGATAGAGAAAGTAAGTCAACAATAAGCCTGATCCTATTCCCATAGTTATGTTTGATGAAACTCGCGTATTGTAATGAACTGCACTTGTGAGAAAAGACCGAATGTGGAGGAAATACCCACATGGCTTTAACTCTATAAGAAGCGAGTAGTAAGATGATCTTTGAGGACAAAGATCCTGTTTAGGGGTAAATGCTGTGACAATCCGTCAATTTATGGTTGATATTTTATTCTCAAATATTATTTAAAAAAAACATTATTTTAATATTATAATATGAACTCACTTATTTTTGGGGAAGTAATTTGGATTTACGTCTTGAAGTAGTATCGACTACGTCTAAACCGGAGGATTCAACGTTACGTGCTTACGCTTACATACACCGTCCTTGGTGACAGTCCGATATTTCAGAAAATAAATTTATCCATGAATATTATTTTGGAGTTTTAAAATTGTGTTGGTTCATAAACTCACAAATTTACGAGAAGAGATTAGGACTTACGATTTTATTTTAACGTCCTTTAAGACTAAACCGGAAACCTTAGGATTACGTATTTACGTTTTCGAACTCCGTTTTTGATGAAACAATTTTTATTAGATTCGTTTTGTGCCGTTGATTCTTAATTTATAAAAACGTTTTTCGTAAAACGACCCGGGGGCACGCAAATCAAGGAAACTAGAATCGAGGGGTACCCGTAAATAAATGGGGATGAGACAAGTGGGACACTTGTCCCACCCCCACTCAAAACCGGCCTAACTAGCTACAACACCACTTAGGTGTCAAAGTTTAGCTAATGAGCTAAACACTTGTCCTTGTAAGCTTACAATGTAAGCTACATCCTTCAAAAACCACTAACTAGCAACTCCAAAACCATTTATACTTTTCTCACACATGCAAACAAATAAATCCTCTCTTCCTCTCTCTATGATTTCGTCCCATACTCCCCATAAACACCCCATTTGATCCAAATTTAACCACAAACTATTGTTATAACTTACATATGTTAATATCCTTCAAAAGAGATGAAGATTGGTGGTGATTTTAACATCCAAGGAGGAGTTTCTATGGAGTATTAGGGCTGATTTTCCACAAGGTATTCATGAAGAATGGTGGTCTTGAAGATGGCCTTGGTTATCCACAAGTTTCTCCATCAAAATCCATGTTTTGATCACAACCTACATCAACTTGGTGGTATAAAGATTGTCCTCCTCATCCTCTTGTTATTTTTGATTATGTAAACTTGTATTTCTTTTACTTATGTATATGTATATGATGATGAATGATGATTAAAAATATTGTGTGGGGAGTTGGTGTTGATAAACATGCTTAAAAAAATGAAAAACTATAAGAAACAAGGTTAAAATCTTGCTTAATTTAGATGGCTGTATAAAACAGTAAAGAAACATATGGTAAACTGGTAAAATGACTTGAATAGATTTATATACAGTAAGCTATGGGTCTTGTAGACATGTGAGAGTTGGCCATGCAATGGAATCATTGTAATGAGTGAGATATGATCAAAACAAGTTTAAAGCACAAATCTGAGTTCACTGTTTTGGACGATTTTTAGAAAATACTTAGAGAATGATTCAACAGTAGCTATAGAAGAGTTAAATGGAGCACATATCATTTAGTTTATGTGATAAAAATTTGATCTTCTATCTCCATATATAACTCTAGATATGGCAGTTTTGGTGAACATGAAAATAAAAATCAGATTTTGGAAATTAAAGTATAATACTATTATATAAGCACTCAAAATTATATAGTATAAAATGTGAATAAAAACCCACTAACTCATATAATAAATTTATATAAATATGTACAATGGTAAATAAGTGGACATTTATAAAAATGGTAACTTGTTAAGTTTTATAAGTTATAAAACTATAAACATGATTTTTACGACTTTTTCGGCTATTACCGTAAAATTAACGTTTTTGTTAAATAAAACTTAGACGGTTGGACCCGTCTAATGTAAACTTTTATAAACTCATATACTGATATATAGACATGTATAACAATTAAAAACCAATAAAAACCCAAACTATAGGACATACGGACATAAACGAGCTAAGTAAACATATTGGACTAATAATTGGACTAAATAAGTTAAACACTTATAAAAAGAACTTATTGGGCTTAACCCATTTGGGCCCAACTTATAAAGTATAAATACTGATAATTAAAAGTATAATTGGACTAATGAATAGTATTGGGCTTGTAATAGGCCCATTGGGCTTCAAAATATAAACAAGATTGAACTAGTATAACTAGTCTTGAAAAGTTACCAATACGTAAACACTAAAATGAGTAAAAGAAAATATGTAAACCCACTTGATCATCATATATAAAATCATCATACGTATACATAATTGTTATTTTTATAAAGTCATTGGACATGAGTCTAAGACGAGTATTATTTGTCTAGGTTTCCGTGATTGAAGCACATACCGTACGTCCGAATTGCCGATAACCCGCTTTCCCACATCAACGTGAGTTCATAGCCTCGCACTCTTTTAAATGTTTTTATAAATGTTTTATAAACCCGCGAGGGAGATAACATGTTAGTTTTTATAAAATAGGACACCATTTGTCCCGATTTTTTGTTTATTGATTTGGACCCGAATGATTGAATGACCCGATTGTATGACCCGATAAATGATTAAAGGACCCGATAGATGAAATTAAATGGATTATTAAAGTTAGGTTATGTCACTAAAAGTCCCATTAGCATGAATTGTGAACTACCGGGATTTGGTAGACGCTTATGCATATAATAGTACTATTTGGGCTGAGTTGTATAAATTTGGGGGTGTTACAGGCAGCAACACTGCAAAACTTCAGAAAAACCTCAGAATACTCTCGAGTCATTAACAGATCTCCAAACTTCTCCTCAAGTATCCTATCACTAATTACTTGAGCTAGGAATACATCACATTCCTCTTTCACATACTTCCTTGTTTCCAAACAAGATACACTTCCCAAATGGATAGTTCACTCATCACCTTTCACAGTCAACACTCAGCTTTGCAGCAAAGTCTAAGCCAGCAGCTATCAATTAATAGTGAAGATTAGTCCAATCTCAAGCATCAGCACTTCGCACCACTAACCAATTCAGACCAATAATCCACATCCAAAGTTTTCAACTCTTTGAGCATCAAGTCGATACTAAACACCTACTTTCCTAAATTCAAGGAACACACTCTCAGTGTAAAACTAACACTAGCAACCTTTCCATCAGTTACTCCACATCATAGTTAATTGAATCTTATTGACTCTCCGTTGATAAAACAACTGAATCTTTACATTTCTACAGTTTATACCCGATCTGAAACCAAACAACATACTGACATAAAGAATCTCAAGTAAGAATATACCATTTACAACATCCAGAACATAAGGTTTGTCAGCATCATTCAAACGTAAGCTAGAGCGGCAGCATTCCTATCTTGTCAATTTCCTTTCCTTGGACAATTCCCTTGCTTGTATTCTTTCTCACCACGGCTAAAACATATCACTACTCTAGGGGTACTAATTACAACGACTAATCCTCTTGTTCTGCACTTTGCAGCTTTATGACCAGGTTTTCCTAACTCTAGTCGCATTCGTGGGAAAATTACCTACATGGTATATAGTACAGCAAACACACTCGAGATTTATCTTGTCACTTCTAGACACAGTGGCAGCACGAATTCCATCATTCCTTCCAGGGTTTAAATACTGATTTCGGTTCTATCTTTGGTTATTGTTAGTATTGTAATCCTTACAATTCTGACCTTGATTCGGGTTGGACTGAGCAGATTCCCACTTTCTCTTATTGTTTCAACCATGCTATCTTTCCTAACTTTCACTTTCACGTCCATTAAATCAAACGTCCTCTGAACAGCTTCATCGAAAGATTCAGGTTATGAAGAAATAATCTCACTCTTGATATCACTAGACATTCCCCTAATGTACTTCTTCCTTACCGTACAGTCATTCACAAAAGTATCAGGACATAGCAATTATAGCTCAGAAAACTTCCCAGTAAGAAGTAATATCATCGTCCCTTAGCACTATATATCTCAATTCAGATTCCAACTGTCCCAGTTCCTTCCTAAGACAAAACCTAGCAGTCAATAGTCCTTTCATCGCGGTCCATGCCTTACTATTAGTCACAACTAATCCTAAAGTAGTTACTTGGTATTCCACCATCTTAGTGTACCATCCTGAAATATAGCAGCAACAAATTTCACCTTATTAATTTATGAACACCCAATAATCTCAAAATACTCTCTATCTTATCAATCCAACTATGCAACTCTAATGCACTACTAATACCACCAAACAACGCAGAACCACACTTCTAAAAACTAACATAAGTACATTCTCTTGAACTTGCAGAACAGTAGCAACACTATCATCTGGATCAGCAACATCCTCATCGTTGTTAGCAGCATCGCCATTATTTTCAGCAGCATCATCATTATTCTCAACAGCATCATCATTATTTCCAACACCATTAATCCCAGCATCTTGATTCCTGGCAGCACGATCAGCTCCAAATTCTCTAGCAATAACTTGTTCGATCATAGTGTTCACAGTAGCAGTCGTTAGTTTTGGCAACATATTTTAAGAAACTTAGTCACGTAGCGATCTACTAATGACAGAAATATGATTCCCTTACTCCTTCTTCCATCATCACGGAAGAAAGAAACATGATAAGTATACATATCAAGAATAAAGAAGGAATTCTTTATCAGGATGTCTCATGAATACTACATGCACGAACAACACAAGCTACAATGGTTCATCAACCAAAACTCAAAAGAGTTAATAAAGGCACATCATAGATCATGAGGGTAATTTAGATTGCGTTGAGGATTCAACAAAATAGTGGCACTGTCTGTCACTACAATCGTCTACCGAACAAACTTAAAAGATAATAAGTTCCATCATAATGCTACGAAACAAGGGTTTAAATAATTCCGATCACAAAAGAAAATAAGATACAAAGAAATCCATCACGCGATTAGTTCCTTAGACAACAGCTCCTCATCCTCCTTAACATTGTTGTCAGCTTCATAACACTTGTCTATTTCCCATTTTACACTTCAAAGTCAAATCCATAACCTGTTGGCACCTCATTCTCAAAATCCAAATACTCACTGCTACACGGCAGATTAATCACAAAACAAATCTCAGTACGACTTTCAACATTCCTAAGCTTCCAAACTCCAATCAGAATTGATCTCACATGAGACTCCCACTCACTCATCCTTTCAAAGCTTACCTACTTATCTTTAAACCTTTCAATTCAAGCACACAGATTCATCACAATCGACCCAAGACTAGCAATCTCATCCATCTTCCAAGTCCTAACAAACTCAATTTTTCACATACCAAATACAACCTTTTAAAACCACTTTTCTTTCACATCAACCTTCTAATCACACCAATTCCAACTACATACCTATCATACATCAACTAATCAAACTTCCTCATACCCGATAAGTCGCAAGAAATCAGTTGTAAAATCATTCAACATCTGGTCTATTGTTCTAGACCCTCGGCGTTATACAAGGTCATAATTTAAAATTATATACATATGCATTACATAAAGAAAATTACGATAAGAAGTACTCAATCGTACTTTCAACAACATAAATACATCATCAATACATCATTATAGTATTTACTTAATAAATACTCTAACATCATTTCAATTTTAAGGGATACATCAACTATAAAACATTACAAAACAAATAATCTTACAGGAGCCTTGTAGAGAAGTTGCGTGCTTTTGTGAAATATTTTCGACACCAAAGTTATAGTTTAGGACATTTTCAAAAATCGACCTAATTCGCTATAACTAAAAAGCTCTGATACCAACCTTTAACACCCCCAAATTACATTGCGCAGCGGAAATACACAATTGGGTGCTAAATACAAACATTGTTACACAAGATATTTTGAACAAACTCAAAATGATAAATTTGAAATATAAAAGAATATAATTTAACCACTGTCTAAAACTTTCAATCCCATGTAAAACAATTTTGGAAATATCAGAGAAATATTTAGGTCCCCCAAAGATTTCATTCAATCAACAAACCATTTACCAAAATATATGACCGTACATTATTTTTGTTTTATGAAAAAAGGGAAAGAAATCCGTTTTAGACCAATCACCACAAAAGTAATCCCGCAATCCTTCTCCAGCAAGCTCCGCAATTCATCATCTTCAATACCTGAAATACATGCTTAAAATCATCAACACAACGGTTGATCGAGTCTATAGGTTTTCCATATCAACAATTGAACACAAGAGAAAAATCAATCAAGATCATTTAATCGAATTGCTACGTATAAAATCTATTTTTCTGGTAATCTGGCATATAGCAATAGCTATAGAATTGTATTAAGCTCATTACACCGACCCCTTAACTTAGTCACCCACGCCTAAAGCCAGCATGACTAGATGAAATTCCAGTGCCCCTACTAGGGTATCCATTGCAAGAATACCAATTCTCATTCTCGTAAAATTATCCTTCCCAGCGGGTTACTCAGCGTAAAGCCCTGGTCTCAGATAGGGTCGCCAGCCCAATAGTACTATTATTAGAACAAGCGGCTATTCCCAACTCACAACATCAAGTCAGAAGATAGTTAATGGCTCATGAATTTAGGGACTTTTGCAATGTAGGTACTTATACAATTCAAAACAACAAAGGCAACAAAGGAAACATTCGGGTCCAAACAATCAATCATGACTTGTGTTCATTTTACTTTCAAATAGCATGTATCCCCCTCGCAGGTTTTAAAATCATTCAAAATAATTACAAAAGCGAGGCTATAGACTCACTTGGAGTAATAGCAGTAGTAAGACGATCTTCGACGATAGTTGATGCCCGATAAACATAAAAACCGCAACCTATCAAATCAGGCGCGTTCATCAATAATAAACCCGAATAAAATCCATACTTACTAACATCAAACTAAAAATCAAAAAATCACACTCAACCCAAAAATGAAAACAATGCAAGTGACCTATTACTTTCTTCTATATGTTTACTATTAGTTAATTCTTTCGATAAAAATCTGCCGGTACACACCAAATATATGGGCTCGTTTACCCCACTTAAACACATCAAATGCTTATGGTACTAACCAGAGACCTATTAAAAGCCCATCAAAAGATTTTACTTTTAAAGTTCCCTGCCCGACACATCTTTGAACTACAAAAACCGGACAGTTTTACGTCATCAACTCTTATAGTCTTTTAAACCATTTATTTTTCTCCGGCTACAAAACCGACACTCAACTTTGAAAATAACTCAACATCATCATACTTATCCTTAAAAATCAGTCCATGACTCATTTTAAAAATCCATTTTATAGTCCCCGAGATTCGATCCAAATATCGACAACAATTATATATTGTGACGATACTCGTCTCCCGTACACGAATAATCAAACCAACGTAACTTTTCGCTCGTTTGGAGCTAGAAGCTCTATCTTATATCAAATCGAAGCTAAAAGAATTCTCTACAACAATATCTAGTTAGTTCATCTCAAACTCAAACTCATATTTTCAGAAAATTAAGTTTAATAATCTGTTTAAAAATATACTTTTAAAAATCCATCAAAATTAATTTTTCACCATATTTTAATAATTGTTATATGCCTAATATCACCCTAATATCATTACTAACAACACAACTAACCCATAACATATATAAATGATCATACAAAAATTACCCACTCAAAAAATCCATACATGCAACCATTAAAATATATATATAACATCACTAACAACAAGTATATAATAAGAAATTAGATCATACCACCTTGGATCATCATAAAAAATTTGAAGTTCTTGCATGTTGCTAAAAATTATATCATTAGAATCACCATGGAATTTGCAAGATGGGATTTGTTTTAGTTTCTCTTGATTCAAGTTAAATTTTTGAAAATCAAATGGATTTGGTGTAGGGTGGTGGACGGCAAGAATAAGAAAAAGAGATAGAAGAGAGAGATTTTGTAAGAACACACATTTACTATGTGTTTTAGCTAGTGGAATTTCCTTTTATAGTGGGGTGGAGGGGCTAGTTTTGCCAATTTGTGATAGTTTTGGTCCAAAATGCAATTAAATAGTTGTAAGGGTATAAAATGTAAATTGTCAATTTTGAAAATATTTACGTGGCTCGGGTTTCGTAAAAATACTTTTCAAAAGTTAAAACGCACGCAAAATATGATGATAATATGATCCCGGTTCAACTTAATACGAACTTAAAATAAAAACGTCAAAAATATAAACATCGAGACAACAAATGATAAAACATAAAATCTCGGGCATCCGTCGATATCGTGGTCACTAATAATCCTCGCTATTAGTAAAAAGATAAAAATAAAACCTCCAACGTCGGTTTTAAATAAAACCATCAATCGTCATTTCATTCAACTCATAAAAAATTTCAAAATTATTCGTAAAAATAATATTATATAAAATTAAATAAATGACCTCGGATTTGGGTTGTCACATAAATCAATAGAATCTACTTTTCATCTCCAGTTTCCTCTCAAATCTTTACACATTCTTCAAAAAATTGTTCTTGATGTTCTCAAGTTTGAGAATCTGTTGTTAAAGTTGTTATGGAAGCCATCATGGACTTGTACACATATAATAATCACTTCACCATGTTGGATCTAAGAAAATAGATGAAAGATAGATGAAAAGAGATGAGATCTAGAGACAGAAAGTAGAGAGAGAAAGTTGGATAACTATGTGAGATTGGATTGAGAGAAATGAAACAACAAACCCTCCTAACATGCTAGGAGGGGTGTTTATATAGTCCACCCACATGTGAGCTTTTATGGGATATACAGGTTAGGCCAGGCTTGAATAAATGCCTAGTACCTTGAAAGAGGCCTTCTAAGCTAACCATCAAGCCCATAATGTTACTCTAAAACCCGCATGAAAATACCATTAAATCAAAAATTTTAATCCTTAATTAATTCACGACAAGTAAATGCATATATTAATTATGACATGAAAAGATATAACACGGAATTTAAAGATCATGAATTTACGACGAACACGAGAACAGAAATTTTGACAAGAATAAATAAAATGGGCTTTATTATAAGCATAAGTCTTATAAGTTTAATAATAGCCCAAGCCCGGCCCATTAGCAAATAAATAACTAACAAAAACTTTCTAAACATTTCATTTTTACAAGTTAGAGAAAAATAAAAGAAACCCTAGGTGTTGGTTTGGTGCCGCCGGCCATAAGGAAAGAAAAGGGGAGAAGGAAAAACTTTGATTTTAATCTTAATCCTTCGTGTATGTTCCTATTCATCATCCCATGATTCTATATTTCGGTAATTCTAAAAACCTTATTTCTTATTTTATTCTTGAAATCATTATTAAATTAATCAAGAACATAATGAATGCATGAATGAACACATGTTATGAATAAGAAAAAAAGATCAAATCATGTTTTGGATGAGCCTTAAGGGTCGTTTTGATTTATCCACGGCCGACCGAGGGCCCTAAGGCTTTGGTGGGGTTTGTTTGATTGGCAATCGTAAGCCATAAGGCTTCGGTGGCGGTTGCTTGCTGGGCAGCCACAAGCCACAAGGCCGCGGTGGGAGTTTTATGTTGGGCAGCCGAGAGCCACTAGTGCTCTCGGTGGGTGTTGATGTTCCGCAGCTGAGACCCTAGGGGTGGTGCTCTCGTTGGCGTTTAGATCGAGAAGCTCAGGACCCCAAAGAGTCTCGGTGGGTTGTGTTTGGCTCAGAAAACCGAGAGGCAATAAGGGTGTGGTTATTTTATTTTCGGCTTATAATTAGCTTATTAATTTAGACATAATTCTGGATAAGCTTAGTTAATTTTGACTTATTAAAATATGTTTATTAAATTAAACTTAATTAATTTGGGCTTATTAAATCACCACTTATAAAAATATTCTTATTAAGTTAAACTTAATTAATTTACGGCTTATTAAAATCGGCTTTTTAAGAAATCGGCTTATTTAATATTGGCTTATTGAAATTGGCTTATTCGATAAACAAGATACATTACCTACGTATATTAAAATGAGCTAATTAATTATTTATGGAAACTTACTATTTATGAAAACTTACTATTTATGAAAACATACTATTTATGGAAACTTACTATTTATGGAAACTTACTATTTTTAGAAAGTTACTATATATGAAAACCTGCTATTTTTTGGAAGTTACTATATATAGAAACCTGCTATTTATGGAAAGTTACTAATTATGAAAATAAAAGTATAATAACACACGAACCATGAAATACATTAATCAAGAAAACACGAACGTATAACATCAAAGGAAAGACACGATGAACCATGAACAAGTAACTCAAACCATGAACAAGTAACTTATACCGTGAACAAGTAACTCATACACGTCCTTTAACATGAAGATCAAATGAAGTTGGAGTAGTACTTATCCGTTATCCATCTCTCTCTGCTTACTGGACACAAGGTACGGATATTCCATCCTTTCGGTGAGGACCTTCATTTCTTTTCATAATTAGGATTCCCCAATTGCTATGCCATATGTTCTCCCCATTTTCAGTTGTTGATCTGTTCATGAAGTCATGTTTCCCATTAGTCTTATTTAATGACCCACATATTGCCCGAGCTATTTACATGCATGACTATGATATACATGATTTACCACCTAGTCATGGAGGTACCATGGCCATGACATATGAGGCACCTATGTTATGACTCTTCTACGACGAGAGTGATTTCTCGCGACGTCCCTTCATGTTACATGTTATATTATTTCGTTGGCCATTATTATTATTCTGGGGCGTATAGGTGCATCCTAGTTTACATGTTTACACGTACAGGATGATTGGTTTGGTTTGTTCTCTACACCCCATCACATTGGAATTGATCCCTCCACTCATGTTATAATTATTATAGGTCACCCCTCTATTGCATGTTGAGGCAGCCCCTCCACTTATCATGCACACGCTCACGATATTATTATGCATTACATGTTATGACCTAAATTAGCTCGTGGGCATTTACTTATATTACTTGTGAAATCCATGACATTTCAGTTATCCTACATGTTTCATAGACTATCTCCCAGGTTTTACTCAGGATATGCAAGTTATTTCCGCTACTTTCTGATAGGTGTGTAAACACCCATCCTTTTACCACTTAATTCTGGCTAAAACAAGACCAAAACGCGTATTTAATATCATTTGTTTGGAATTATGCGTGGTTTTTGTGTTTATTGTGTTTTCAGAGCCAACCGGATGAATATTGAAGAAAACATGGGATTGCACGGGTTTTACCGAAGAAAAGGACTCAAGATGAAGTCTATTGTCCAAGAGATGCAAAAGATTTGAAGTCACTGGGCCTATTCGAAGATTTATCGAAGAAAAGGACCAAAGATGGAAGATTTATATAAGTCGAAGAAACTCAAGTCTATTAAACGAAGAAATTAAAAGACGAGTTGAATTTAATCGACGACAAATCCCGAATCAGAATCGAAAACGTCAACTTTTCTGAAAAGACGAGAAGACAAGAAGAACGGGAGAAAGCCCACTCACCAACCAAAGGGAACACCTATATAAAGGAATCCCCTCACACACTTTTCATTCAGTTTTTAGTTTTTTCATTCCTCCTTCTTTTTCTCCCTTTCTGTTTCGTAGCATCACCAACACCACTAGGGTGTTTGGTGATTTTAATCTTTGTTCTTCAAATCTTATAATTTTAATCTTTGTTTTGTGATTGTTAAAACATTAATCATCAATACAAGTTCTTGTTTAATCTTTCCATTTCATCTTGTTTATCATCATCTTTTATTTCAAGTTCTTAAGTTCTTATTTGATTGATTTGATCTTCAAAAGTTGTGGGGTTTCATGTTTTTATTGGTGGGATTTATAGTTTATGGTTAGTATATCATTTGTGTTTAGCTTTATTTAAGATTTGGTGAAAAACTTGGTGATTTTTGGCTTAAAATCGATTTCCTTGTTCTTCGAGTAAAGTAACTGTTTTGAGTTCCCCAGGTTCCGAATGAACCAAATGTTCCGGATGAGCTGAAAGTTCCGGATGAACTAAAAGTTCCGGATGAATTTAAAAAGTTCCGAATGAATTCCCTTTTTAAAAGTTCCGAATGAGTTTTAAAGTTCCGAATGAATTTTTCTTAAAAAGTTCCGAGTCAATCTAAAAGTTCCGGATGAACCTAAAGTTCCGGATGAACAAAAGTTCCGAATGAACTTAAACTTCCGGATGAACATAAAGTTCTGGATGTACCAAACTTTCGAATGAACATAAAAAGTTCCGGATGAATGATTTCTCAAAAAGTTCCGAATCAGTCACGAAGTTCCGAATGAGTTTTCTTTTTGAAAGTTCTGAATCAGTCAATACTTCCGAACTAACTTCCGAATCAAGTTCCGCATGAGGGTTCCAAATAAAGTTCCGAATCAAGGTTAACTTCCGAATCAGTTTTCTTTTGAGCATTTTTATGTCCTACTTACTGTTTCTTCATTTCATATTTACATCTTAATTTTAAATTCTGATTTTAATTCAAGTTTTATTAACTGCTATTATTATAATTGCTTTTAGATTTAAGTTTACATTTTAAAGCATTTAAAACTTTTAGTAGACTAGAAAATCACTCCCCTTTTTAGTAACCAATAACAATCATTCCACTTAGAACCAAGATCAATTCGAGAGGATATCGAGAGAAAATAAAATTGAACCCTAGCAAAAGCAGAGTATCAAATGGCGCCGCTGCCGGCTCTTCTCGTTAAGATCAAAAGTTTTTTGTGAGAACTTGGATTTTGGGATCCGTTCCCCGTGAACGTTACTTTTTCATAAAAAATTTCAAAAACACAAAAAAATATAAAATTTTCAAAAATCCTAAAAATTAAAAAAAACATAAAAACCAAAAATATTTTTGCTTTGTTTTTCTCTTGTTAGTTCTTTTGCAGGTGTATGCGCACTCGATCCACGTCTTATCAAGAGCCCGAGCCTCTCGATCACTTAGACATGGCCGGTGTACAAAACAACAACAACATACCACCTCCAAACAACAATAATAACAACAACAACCCACCTTTCAACAACATGAATAATAACAACAACAATGAGCCTCTACCGGATAATCGCCTGATGATTGAACTGCTGGAAGCTCATGTAGATGGCAACACTGATCCAATTGTTATACCAGCGATTGCAGCCAACAACTTTGAGCTAAAATCAGGCTTTATCCAGATGGTCTCCGCTCAACCATTCTTGGGGCGTACCATTGATGATCCACATGACCATATCAAGAGATTCTTGTAATTCACCAATACGGTCAAGTTCAATGGTGTTCCACAAGAGGTAATTCGGTTACAACTCTTTCCCTTTTCTTTAGAGGGACAAGCCCGGCATTGGCTTGCTAAGGAACCGCCACAGAGTATTCTCTCGTTGACGGATTTGGAAACCAAGTTTATCAATTACTTTTTCCCACCCTCTCGTACTACCGCTTTGCGGAATGAAATCATAAATTTTGAACAAAAGTACGATGAGTCGTTCAGTGAATCTTTGGATCGTTTTAAAGATATTTTAAGAAAATGCCCACAACATGGTTTTACCAAAGTACATCAAATTAATACTTTTTACAATGGTTTAAACATGAGTGACCAAGATTCACTAAACAGTGCCTTGGGGGGTAATCTTTTGGCTAAGACTTCCAATGCTGCTTGGGATATCATTGAGAATAAGTCTCGTGTGCAAACCAAGAGTGTTCGGACCAATGTCGCTAGTGCTAGCACTAGTGACAGCGACAAGCGACAAGCGACTGGACAAAATCACTGTGCTTCT
This sequence comes from Glebionis coronaria, assembly GCA_025667525.1. Taxonomy (NCBI): domain Eukaryota; kingdom Viridiplantae; phylum Streptophyta; class Magnoliopsida; order Asterales; family Asteraceae; genus Glebionis; species Glebionis coronaria. Next base: position 140,974 of record JANFOE010000091.1, on the reverse strand, counting down.
TGAATCACTTATTACCCACACCGTTAACAACACCAACAGCAGCAACGCTAAAAACGCTCAAGTCAATGCTGTTAGCCAACCATGCGAGATATGCGGGGGTCCTCACTCTTACACCACTTGTATGGCCACCCAAGACTACCCTTCTGAAAACGTGAATGCAGCTTATGGCACCTATCCTCCACCTGCTTATCAAGCTAGACCTCAAGGTGACCGTAATTTGCTTAGCTACCGCTCCAACAACTACCTCTCACCACCCGGTTTTCCTCCAAACAACCCAAACAACCAACAAAACCTCAATCGCCCTACTCAACAACAACAACAACCTCGTACACCATACATCCCTCCTCACAAGCAGCAACAACCACCTCAACGAAACAACCAAGTCTACCAGCAACCTGCTTATCAACCACCCGCATATAATGCTCCTCCCAACCAACCCACCGCTCTTCACCAAGAAGTGGAAACTTATATGAGGACTAACGATGTGATAGTGGGAAATCTTCAGAGAGAAGTGCTCAACCTGAAAGCAGACCTGGTCAAACAAGGGAACGATCTGAGAGCCGACATGAGAAACACGTTGGATAGTCAAACGAATGACTTGAAGAACATGATGGCTAGTTTTTTCCAAGGTAATCAACCCTCTTCTTCGGGTACTCTTCCGAGTAACACCGTTGCGAATCCAAGAGGGGAGATGAAAGCAATCACTACTCGCAGTGGCAAAGGTACCAAGGAACCCGAGCTTCCTATACCTCCACCGGTGATTGTGACTAAGGAGAACGAGTCACCTGCTCCTATTCCTCATCCTTCTCCTTCCCCACTTTCTCCACCTCTTGTTTCTACCCCTCCTCCACCCAAGGATGTGAGTGATCCTATTCTATCGAAGCCTTCCTCTTCTTCCAATATACCTTATCCATCTAGGTTGAGGAAAGAGAAGCTCAAAAGCAAGGACGATATTCAGGTTTCTAACTTTCTTAAAATGTTTAAACAACTGAATTTCAACATCTCCTTCGCTGAGGCTCTCGCTCACATGCCTAAGTAGGCAAAAATGTTTAAAGATCTTCTGAGTGACAAGGAAAAACTTCTTGATATTGCCAACACCCAACTTAATGAGAATTGCTCTGCAGTGCTCTTAAGGAAATTGCCAACCAAGCTTGGTGATCCGGGTCGTTTCTTAATCCCTTGCAATTTCCCGGGAGTATAGAATTGCATGCCCTAGCCGATCTAGGTGCCAGTATTAATCTTATGCCTCTAAGCGTTTGGAATCAATTATCTCTCCCTGAGCTAGTCCCCACCAAAATGACTTTGGAATTAGCTAACCGTACGGTTGCTTATCCAGTGGGGATAGCCGAAGACGTCTTTGTAGGAGTCGACAAATTCACTTTTCCTGCCGATTTTGTCGTCGTCGACTATGAGATGGACCCTCGTGTTCCCTTGATCGTGGGTCGTCCATTCCTGAGGACCGGTCGCACTCTTATCGATGTTGAAGCCGGTGAGCTTATCATGAGAGTGGGTGACGATAAAATCGTCTTCAACATGGGAAAGTTGTCTAAACAACCTTATTCATACGAGAGTGTTAATTGTATTGACGTTCTGGATGAGGCTTGTGAAGAACAATTTATTGATACTTGTAAAAATATTCCTACCTCTCTTCCCAATGTTGAAACCGTTGCCTCTATTGAATCATCACTGTCTCTATTTGAAGAAAGTGATTTGTTTTGGAACAATCTTGAAGACACCATGGGAGATGTGAATTTTGCTACTAATGATTCTCCCACCGATGGGGATGAAGACATGCATTTCTTTGACAACCTTCTCAACGAAGACAATCCTTCTCCTCCATCTCCCACGATCATTGCTATTGATACTCCGACTTTGAATACGCCTCCCGTCGAAAATCCTCCGGATTTAGAACTTAAGGACTTGCCGCCACGTCTCGAGTATGTGTTCCTTGAAGAAGAGAAGAAGTCGCCAGTCATCATTGCTAAGGACCTAAAGGAAGAAGAAAAAGCCCGACTTATCACCGTGTTGAAAGATCATAAGAAGGCTATTGCTTGGAAAATTTCTGATATTCGCGGAATTGATCCTCACTTCTGCACACACAAAATTCTCATGGAGGACGACTTTAAGCCCACATATCAAAGCCAACGAAGAGTGAATCCAAAAATCCATGAAGTCATCAAAACAGAGGTTATCAAACTTCTTGATGCGGGTATGATTTACCCTATTTCGGATTCACCATGGGTTAGTCCAGTCCATTGTGTGCCCAAGAAGGGCGGAATAACTGTTGTTCCCAATGAACACAACGAGTTGATGTCCACTCGTCTCGTTACTGGGTGGAGAGTTTGTATAGACTACCGCAAACTCAATGATGCCACGAGAAAGGATCATTTCCCTCTACCTTTTATGGACCAAATGCTTGAACGTTTAGCGGGTAATGAATATTACTGCTTTCTTGATGGTTTCTCGGGTTATTTCCAAATACCCATCGATCCTCAAGATCAAGAGAAGACAACATTCACTTGTCCCTATGGCACATTTGCTTACAAAAGAATGCCTTTTGGCTTATGCAATGCCCTCGGGACTTTCCAAAGGTGCATGTTAGCTATCTTCCATGACATGGTTGAACAAACCATGGAAGTCTTCATGGATGATTTCTCGGTCTTCGGGGATTCCTTCTCTTCTTGCCTTGCTAATTTGGAACGTATGCTTAAGCGATGCGAAGACACTCGCCTTGTTCTTAATTGGGAAAAATGCCATTTCATGGTAAAAGAAGGCATCGTGCTGGGACACAAGATTTCCAAAGTCGGTCTTGAAGTAGACCGTGCTAAAGTCGATGTTATCGCTAAGTTGCCTCCACCTTCAACCGTGAAGGGTGTGAGAAGTTTTCTGGGTCATGCGGGCTTCTACCGTCGATTCATCAAAGATTTTTCTCAAATCGCTCACCCGATGACCCACCTCTTGGAAAAAGATACTCCTTTTATCTTTTCCAAAGAGTGTCTTGAAGCCTTCAACTCACTTAAGGATAAGCTAACTAAGGCACCCGTCTTGGTTACCCCGAATTGGGAGCTTCCCTTTGAGTTGATGTGCGATGCTAGTGATTTTTCTATTGGAGCGGTTCTGGGACAAAGAGTGAACGAACACTTCCAACCAATCCATTACGCTAGCAAGACAATGACGGGGGCACATTTGCATTATACGACAACCGAAAAAGAGCTTTTAGCTGTTGTCTATGCCTTTGAAAAATTTCGCCCCTATCTTGTCCTTTCCACCACAATTGTGTATACCGATCATTCCGCGCTGAAGTACTTGTTGACAAAGCAAGATTCCAAACCAAGACTTCTTCGCTGGGTTTTGCTACTCCAAGAATTTAAAATCGAAATTCGCGATAAAAAAGGAGCAGAAAACCTAGCCGCGGATCATCTCAGCAGACTTGAGGATCCTTACCAAGGGGATCATCCGAACAAAGAAATCAATGATTCTTTTCCCTTGGAGAACTTAATGTCTATAAATTCGAATTCTGATGCAACCCCGTGGTTTGCGGACTTTGCAAACTACTTGGCGGGTGGAATTCTCAAGGAAGGGTTAACATCCAAACAAAAGAAAAAGTTCTTCAAAGACATTAAGACTTACTTTTGGGATGACCCGTATCTATTCAAACAATGTGCCGACTTGATTATTCTTCGATGTGTTGATGGACCAGCAGCTTTGGAAATCCTTAATGCTTGCCACAAGGGACCCACCGGTGGTCACTTTGGTCCCAACTACACCGCCAAAAAAGTGTTTGATTCGGGATTTTATTGGCCCTCCATATATCGTGACACTCACAATATGGTTAAACGATGTGATGTTTGCCAAAAACAAGGCACGATCACACATAAAGACGAGATGCCTTAGAATTTCATTCAAGAATGTGAAATCTTTGATGTTTGGGGTATCGACTTTATGGGGCCATTCCCTTCTTCTAAAGGAAACAAATACATCCTTGTAGCCGTTGACTACGTTTCCAAATGGGTTGAAGCCAAAGCTTTACCCACTAATGACGCAAGGGTGGTTTGTAACTTTTTGAAAGCTCTTTTCGCTAGACTCGGTGTGCCTCGTGCCATTATTAGTGATCGTGGGACTCATTTTTGCAATGACCAATTTGCTAGAGTCATGGCTAAGTACGGTGTAAATCATCGTCTTTCCACAGCCTACCACCCACAAACTAATGGCCAGGCTGAAATATCCAACCGAGGACTAAAGCGAATTCTTGAAAGGACCGTGGGAGAGCATCGTGCCTCATGGGCTGATAAACTTGATGATGCTTTGTAGGCTTTTCGTACCGCATACAAGACTCCGATTGGTTGCACACCATATCGTCTCGTGTACGGGAAAGCGTGCCACCTCCCCATTGAGTTGGAGCACAAGGCTTACTGGGCCTTGAAGTGGGCTAATTTTGATATTAACAAAGCCGGTGACCTACGCAAGATCCAACTCAATGAGCTCAATGAACTCCGTAATGAGGCTTATGAAAATTCTTTGATCTATAAGGAAAGGACTAAGCTCATTCACGACTCTAAGATTAAGAACCGCGAGTTCCATGTTGGAGACAAAGTCTTACTTTTTAACTCTCGGTTGAAAATCTTTTCGGGCAAGCTCAAATCTCGTTGGTCCGGCCCATTCACCATTGCCCAAATTTTTCCATATGGTACTCTCGAGCTCACTCAACCTAATGGACCTAATTTTAAGGTGAATGGCCAACGAGTGAAGTTGTACATTGGTGAGGACACCTCTCAAGAGGTGATTCCATCCCTCACCACGTTCCCCATGAACTAATTTTGGGTCGAGTCAGGCTCGTGACTCGGTTATAAAAAACAAGCGCTCCTCGGGAGGCAGCCCGAGTTTCTATCCTTTTATGTTTTAACCTCCTAAGTGTAGGGGGACTTCTATAGGGTTTTTGTATTTGTGTGGTGATGTGATTACAGGGATGAATGTACTCTTGGAATCTTTGAAGAACCGTGCTCCCGTGTTATCCGAAATCCGGTTCTATCTCTCAACTATCATGATTCAATTTTCTTCATACTCACATTTGAAATTGATCACTTTAGTCGTCTCTTCCTTAACTTGAGTTAACCAACGTGCACAATGTCATAAGTGTAGGGAAGACTTTTCCCACATACTTAAACATTGAGGACAATGTTTATCTTAAGTGTAGGGGGGACTTCTATCGAAGTTTTAAGTGGACTTTTCCATGAAAATGCCTTCATTTAACCGGATAATCCTATTTTTCAACATTTTTCAAATTTTTTATTAACTTTGGCCATTTAGTCGTAATTTTTAAATTTTTATCGTTGCTTTCATATGTATATATCCCGCAATAAAGTCAAATATATTAATAAAGTGGTGTAGCTAGTTTAGAAATCTTTGACATATTAGGCCCGTTGCGTTTATTTTGACTCAACCCGAATAGACTTATCCAAGTTTATTCTAGCTAGTATCCTTAACCATGTAGACCTTAATTGGTTTATTAGGCTAAGTATCCACGAGTCTCATTACTTGAGATTTTAAATTGTGGAGGACGAGAAATGATAGAGTCAATTATAAGTCGGTATTCTTGCACAAGCTCACTTGGTGTAATTATTTGCCTATTCTCCCATCACTTGCTAATAATTTATCTGCAATAAGTAAGGTCGTACGATTTGAAAATTTACTTAGCTTCTAGCCCAAGATCGTTTAAAAGTTGCTCGGTAATGATAAGAGTTCATAGCCAAGGCATAACTTATGAAGCGGGGCGCGAAGATTGGCGAGTCTGAAAATGCCCTAACAAGGCATGAGGATTCCATTTTATTGCTAAAGATCCCAAGTGATGTGAAAAGCATTATTCCCAAAGTCAATATGAAGGATCAAGACTCACGACGAAAAGCAATCAACTCCCATAAAGATCATGGAGAAGTCTATCCGAAAAGACCCTAACAAGGTATGAGGATAAATAGATCCAAGTCCGAAAAGGAGGCAGATCGTTGTATCTCAAAATCCCAAATAGAGATTGAAGAAATAATCATGAAGTCGTGTTCAACAAAGTTGGAGTACCCCTCAAAAGTCTCCAAGTGAAGAAACTCTATTAACGATGAGAAGACCATTATCTCAAGCACGTCTCTCAAGATATGAAGTGTGAAGTACATGCCAAATATCGGCCCGAGAAAGGTCTCAAATCGTGAACCGAGTTATGCCAAGATATGAACTTTTTGATATCCCGAGAAGTAGTTTTAAGAGATTTTGTCCTTTAGCTAACTATTGATCAAATCGTCCTACTTTGCTTTCAGCCTAAATAAACTATCGAAATAAGTCCAAAAAATGCATCTTCATGATCATTCTAAGACAAAAATAAAATATAAGAGATACACCTAGGAATAAGGGAGTTTAAGCATATAATTAAGCCATGTGTGTAAGTGTTTGATTTACTAACTTATAATAACAATGATCTCGTTTTTAAGCTTAGTTTGGGGAACCTGAAACTTGAGGGTGATAAATCTTCGCAGCACCAAAGCCCTAATGTAAGTCCTTGATCTCTTTGCAAGTTATTTCCATGTAGCTATTTCCAAGTGAAAATGGTTTTCTATCCTTTTGTTTTCTTTTAAGTTTAATTTCTTTTAGTACTTTAAAATTTTTGTTTAGTAGTATTTGAATAAGGCCAAGGTTGATTAATTATGAGAAAAGTGTAAATTTTCTTTATCACTAAGCATTGCATGAGGGCATGGCAATGGTTAAGTGTAGGGGATTTGATAGGTGTGTAAACACCCATCCTTTTACCACTTAATTCTGGCTAAAACAAGACCAAAACGCGTATTTAATATCATTTGTTTGGAATTATGCGTGGTTTTTATGTTTATTATGTTTTCAGAGCCAACCGGATGAATATTGAAGAAAACATGGGATTGCACGGGTTTTACCGAAGAAAAGGACTCAAGATGAAGTCTATTGTCCAAGAGATGCAAAAGATTTGAAGTCACTGGGCCTATTCGAAGATTTATCGAAGAAAAGGACCAAAGATGGAAGATTTATATAAGTCGAAGAAACTCAAGTCTATTAAACGAAGAAATTAAAAGACGAGTTGAATTTAATCGACGACAAATCCCGAATCAGAATCGAAAACGTCAACTTTTCTGAAAAGACGAGAAGACAAGAAGAACGGGAGAAAGCCCACTCACCAACCAAAGGGAACACCTATATAAAGGAATCCCCTCACAAACTTTTCATTCAGTTTTTAATTTTTTCATTCCTCCTTCTTTTTCTCCCTTTCTTTTTCGTAGCATCACCAACACCACTAGGGTGTTTGGTGATTTTAATCTTTGTTCTTCAAATCTTATAATTTTAATCTTTGTTTTGTGATTGTTAAAACATTAATCATCAATACAAGTTCTTGTTTAATCTTTCCATTTCATCTTGTTTATCATCATCTTTTATTTCAAGTTCTTAAGTTCTTAGTTGATTGATTTGATCTTCAAAAGTTGTGGGGTTTCATGTTTTTATTATTGGGATTTGTAGTTTATGGTTAGTATATCATTTGTGTTTAGCTTTATTTAAGATTTGGTGAAAAACTTGGTGATTTTTGGCTTAAAATCGATTTCCTTGTTCTTCGGGTAAAGTAACTGTTTTTGAGTTCCCCAGAACCAAATGTTCCGGATGAGCTGAAAGTTCCGGATGAACTAAAAGTTCCGGATGAATTTAAAAAGTTCCGAATGAATTCCCTTTTTAAAAGTTCCGAATGAGTTTTAAAGTTCCGAATGAATTTTTGTTAAAAAGTTCCGAGTCAATCTAAAAGTTCCGGATGAACCTAAAGTTCCGGATGAACAAAATTTCCGAATGAACTTAAACTTCCGGATGAACATAAAGTTCCGGATGAACCAAACTTCCGAATGAACATAAAAAGTTCCGGAAGAATGATTTCTCAAAAAGTTCCGAATCAGTCACGAAGTTCCGAATGAGTTTTCTTTTTGAAAGTTCCGAATCAGTCAATACTTCCGAACTAACTTTCGAATCAAGTTTCGCATGAGGGTTCCGAATAAAGTTCCGAATCAAGGTTAACTTCCGAATCAGTTTTCTTTTGAGCATTTTTAAGTCCTACTTACTGTTTCTTCATTTCATATTTACATCTTAATTTTAAATTCTGATTTTAATTCAAGTTTTATTAACTGCTATTATTATAATTGCTTTTAGATTTAAGTTTACATTTTAAAGCATTTAAAACATTTAGTAGACTAGAAAATCACTCCCCTTTTTAGTAACCAAGAACAATCATTCCACTTAGAACTAAGATCAATTCGAGAGGATATCGAGAGAAAATAAAATTGAACCCTAGCAAAAGCAGAGTATCACTTTCATATTCATTATTCATGTTACATTTATCTTTATCTTGTCTTTATATCCGTTCACTTAGCGTATTGCTCAGCCGTATTTTCTTTTCATATCTCATACGACAGGTACCTAAAGACATGATTTAGGCATTGAAAGTGAGTGCTTAGGATAAGAGCTACACATAAACGTCTTTCCTTTATGCACTTCAATACTTATGTTTTGTTGGACACATGTTTTGTCCTTTAGATTTCCTTTACTTTTATTCATGTTGAGCTTATGTTGGGAGCCAATGTTTGATGACACGCCATGATTATGACATAACGACCTTCTTGCCAAAGTGGGTCGTTACAATTATGGTATCAGAGCCAAGGCTTCGACCTGTAGGCTCTAAAAACATAACCTGTGAGGATTGGGTAGTTACTATGATCTTCCTTAACCGACGTTTGTTCTCTTCCATGTATTGATATTTTCCAAATGTTTTTAGTTCTTATTCATGATGTTTTCTCTTGAAGTTTAACTAGTATGGATTGAACCATAGTCGTTCAAACTTAGTCACATATTTCTTCTTTTCGAATTTTAGACTGGAATGGGTTGAACCATAGTCGTCCATACTTAGTCACATGTCTAAATTCTTTCTGAAATTTTTGACTAGTGCGGTTTGAACCATAGTCGTCCACACTAGTTATTGTTGGGTTTCGTTGGGAATTATTTTAAAGTACCAAGTACCGTTAGTTCAAGTACCAAGTACAATTAGTTATAGCAAGTACTGTTAGTGTTAATGTGGTACATGCTAAGTACTGTTAGTGTTAATGTAAGTACTGCTAATAGGATAAGTATGAGTATATCTTTAGTAAAGATATGTTCTGATTATACAGAGAGTATATCGTATGTGATTTACTTTCATAGTAGAATATTGAGAATATATCGTATGTGATATATTTATCTAAATAGATTATTCTAGGGTTCCTTGAACTATAAAAGGAACATAGGTACGATGAGTTTACATGTACCTTTACCAGAGTCGATTAATAGAAGATCGAATAGTTAGAGTATGCTGTTGTCTTCTTTGATTTTATAAGTTAGATTCCACATAACTTATTAGTGTTTAGTAAGAGTCTCTCAAGTGCTCTAGTTTTTTTGCAAGCTATCGTGCAATCCTTAACAGGATATAGATCTATTCATAAGGGATCAACAAGTGGTATTAGAGCTTGTTGAGAAACCTTGAATAAGAAGAACAAAACCCTAAACCTCTAGTCACAAAACTCATATAATGTCTCAATCTGGTGAAAATCCTTAGTTGGAAGAAATTTTAATCCCTGATCCACTACCACAGGAACAACCTCAAGTTGTGCAGCCTGCACCAGTGGCTCCACCTCCACCGGTTGCATAAACCAAACAAGCTTTATCTATACAAACAGCTACGCCTTCTCCCCATACTTTCTCTTCTGTGAAACTCCCCATTCTCAAAACTGATAACTATGAGACTTGGGCTATGCAGATGGAACATTACATGAATCACACAGATCATACTCTGTGACAAGTCATTAAGAATAGGAATACTCCCAAAAAGCAGTATTGGCTGCCTGATGGTACATGCTATGTTTTCCCTGTTGTCACTACTGAATAGGTACAAGCTGAGATCAGAGAAAGAATTGTCAGAACTGCATTAGCTATGTCACTTTCAGAAGACATTCTACCTAGCTTTCATCACTACAAATCTAAGAAGATAAAGAAGATTGTTCTAAAACAAGAATTTGATAACTTCTTAATTTCTAGTTTAGAATGGATCCATAGTGGATATGGAAGGTTTAGTAAGCTGCTCATTCAACTGGCAGTTCATGGACTAGTAATCCCTCATGAAGAAGCTAATCAAAAGTTCTTAAGAGGAGTTCCACCAGATTGGAAAGTAATGGCTATACACTTCATTACAACAGATGATTTGGATGTTACTCCATTCGATCATATTTATAACAATCTCAGAGTATATGATATGGATGTTAAAAGTATTGTGCCAACTAAAGCTTCTGTACAAAAGCCTAACTTGGTTTTTGTGTTAGAAGGAAGCAACGGTACATACTCTCAAAGTACCGCTGGTGGAACAAGTAGCGGTACTTACTTTCAAAGTACAACTGGTGGACCAAGTAACAGTACTTACCATCAAAGTGCTTAATACAGTCCATCAATGGCCCAGAATTCACAGGGAATATCTCCATCATTAGTCAATGAGAATGATGCCTTCTCATTCTTTGTTGGACAAGACACCAGACTAAGATTGACTCTTGATGATCTGTTCCAGATGGACAATGTTGTCATTGAAGAGATGGATCTAAAATGGAAAGCTGCCATGGTATCTGTTAGATCCAATTGACTCTACAAAAAGACAGGAAGGAAGATGAATTTTGATCCTAATGAACAATTTGTGGAGTCCATTGATCGCTAGACTCGATGGTTAAGAACCATTCTATCTAGGATTATCAATTGCACTTATGTGATTAACATAACGGAATAGCACAATTGATTAGTAGAAAGATGTTACGAACACGATGAATTTTCCCCAATGATTACTTGCATTAAAAATTAAAACAAATATCTCTAGGCGTGTATACATTTAATCCCACACATAGAACACGAACTCAACTTTAGGTTTACACTGAGAATGAATGATATATGAAAACCTACGGGCTATGTCTCTTTATATAATAGAGACATAGTTTACAAAGAAATCTAAAATAATAAAATGAAGAAGGAACAATGTAACCCTAACTCTTTCTCTCCCTAGGTGACGATTTCCAGCAACTTTTCTCTTATTTTCCGATCAATTTAAATAGCCCTAATTCTCATCTCTTTTATCTTTTGCAAGGTATTTGGTTTGTTTGATTAGGGTTTATGTTTTCATTGATTATATATTGTTGATGCGTCATCTATGGTTGTTCCTAAACCCAAATATTTTCATTGTTAATCTTGGTGGATCTGTAATCATATACGATTGTTATCTGGTTTCATTTGCTTGGATCCGATTAAAATATTGTTGTGGCGGCTAATCATATCTAGGGTTATTTAGATTAGGGTTTCGTGATCTTATTGCTTATACTCTTCGTAGATCTGTCAGGCGGCTGATCTTATCTAGGGTTGAGTCTTAAGATTAGGGTTTCGTGGGTGATGTGATGGCATCATCTTCGTTACGCCTTTGGTGGTTCATAGGGTTCTGATTTGTGCGAACCCTATTGGTTGTGTTAAGGGTTCGTTCATGCTAGTGGATTTGGTTACAAGAGAGAGGATGACGACCAAACCCTAGTCTTGTTAGGGTTTCGGTTCTTTGGGTTAGGATATCGTGATGTTGGATCTGGTGTAGATCATCATCATGTTATGGTTGTTTGATACCTGATAACCTTGTTGCTGCTAATGCTTTTTCTTACCTATGGGTGATATTTTGGTGCGTTTCAAAGGTTTTGCGTATACATGCCATTTCCTTTGCACGTTATTGGTTTGCATCTATCCCAATACAGGTCTGGAGTGCGTGCATCGTTTATTGGTATGTGGTGTGGATCTGCGTGGTGGTTCTTCAATATTGTAGGGTTTCTGCTGTCATCTACATAATCGTCAGTTCTGGAGCATTTCTGCTGCCCTATCCGTGGTTTTAGGGTCCTTTACCAGCTGCTTGTTTAGCCTGATGTGTCAGATACTACTACATGGTTGTATAAGTTAGGAACACATTATGTTTTGTTTATCAATTCTTGTTTCTCAACTTATTTGGTAGTTCTAAGAGTGGTTTGTCACCCTTAGATAGGATTTGAGTTGTTGCACGTGTTGTGTGCATGGTTGTAGCCCATGTAACTGGTCGTGATGTTAGGACTTCACCTACATCCGTTTGTACTTCAACGTTTTTTGGTGTAATATATCTTTTACCGGGGACTCCTTTACCCCAAAAAATAATAATAATAAAAAGACTCCAACGACTTGTTCTTTTGTAACTTGTACACTTTATCCCTTTTCTTCTTGTTTTGTTGTTTTTGACGCATCAACTCATAATTTCGACCAAACAATCTTCCCCTAGTTGATGATGTCAAAAACACTTCCCCTTAAGCTCGCATTCTTTGTAAAGCATATAACACCAAGGATCATCAGATTTCACTTTGTAGACTTCTTACCCTTTTTGACATGATCCAAATAGGGGTCTTGTATGTAAGAAAACTTGATTTCGACCACTACCTAAATAATACCACACTATTAATACAAGTTTTATATGTCTCAAATTATCCTCCATGAAGAACCGTTGGATTGCCTTTAAATGAATTTGAACGATAGAAACTCACATAAGTTATAGTAATAATAATGAGCAGTAATAAACACATTCACCTTAATGTTACATGTGAATGACTAACACTATCAATTTAACTTCCCCTTAAATTATGCTAATCATTCTTGAATTCTAAAATACTGTAGGCTTTATATAATGACCACATATGAAGAAATCTGATTATGACTTACTTGATGATGAAGTAAAATAACCCGAACTTGCGTTTTATATCTTGCACTAAACACGTGACTCCAAAACTCACGGCTATAATGAGTAGACTTTAAAACTCATAACTATAATGAGTAGTCTCTTGACTAAAGAATCCTCCCCTGACAAAGAGGCACATACAATAACAAATACGAGCATAAAGTGCCATTACACAGATCTTGTACCTTTGCTACCTTTATCAAGTTCTTTGTCACAACTTAAAGCACGAACAAGTTATCTTAAAAGTCAGTGGTACGAAGTTCACGACTTTAAGATATGATAAAACACAATCCTCAAAAATCCACTTCGTCTACAAACAAATAATAAAAACTTTTCTTCATAATCAATGGAAATAAAACGAGCCTTTATACCTTTAAGAACTAGTTGATGTGAATAAACCAAACTCCAAACCAAAACAGCTCCAAAGCTGTCCAAAACTGTCCGTTAGTGGCTTTGTACAATGATGTCAAGGGCTAGAATATGAGTGTCAGTGGCTAGGACTACACGTTGACATCTAGTTAGTGGCTAAAAATAACGTGACAACGGCTAAAATATTACCCTACTGTATACCACTTCTCTTCTCATCTTCGTCCACTTCTTTTTTCTTTAATTATAAATCACGTTCCATCTTGGCTAAATCCCCACGTGAATTACTTTTCAAGTAATAAACTTCTTTTCTTCAATCTGATGTTACGTGAAGTGAAAAGTTGACAAGTCAAAAGTTGAGTGGTACAATTATTGAATGCTACAACTATGGAAAGCTTGGACAGTTTGCCAGGAAATGCAAGAGAGAAAAGGCTGAAGGTAGCAGTCAAAAGTCCAAGAACAGAAATAGTACCAGCCCAAGAGTCACTGAAAGTCTTCCAAAAGGAGATAGAAGAAATCCATGGAGTCCAAAAGGAACTAAAGCTTTGGTTACAGTAGATGGAGTGGTCAACTAGGCTCAAGCACATGAAGAAGGAGAGCATGATCTAATGGCTCTCTCTCATGAAGACACTGAGGTACTTCCCTGTTCTAAAGATTGTGTTCTTAAATTTAATAGTCTTAAAGTAGAACTAGAAGAACAATATCAAAAAGTAAACACATGTACTGTAGAAGTTAATGGTTTTAAACAAGGTGTTGCTAAGTTAGAAGCAAATATAGTTTTGTACGAAAAGGGTCAGCAAAACTATGAAGAGAAAATTAAGCTTTTGACTCTTCAGATGAGAGAAAAAGATGTGACTATCAAAACTTTTAAAAAACAGCTTGTGAAAGTTATAGTAGAAAATGAAGTCTTAAAAGCTAGTTTGTATATGAAGGTTTATTAGTATCATAACAATTATATAAAACCCAAACGAGATCAAAGCACATATAGCGGAAGCGATTTAACAAGATCATAATTATAACACAATTATAATTAATCGAATTAGGGTTACATACCTTTACGCTAAAGCAAATCCACAAGACGAAGAAGGAATCACCAATTCGGGTTAATACCGTATACACCAAGATATAGTCTAAAGTAAGACTATATTACGATCTTGTACACACGTAATACAATGGGCTAACCGTGATTCTACCACGTGAAAACCGAGCTACAACGCTTGTAATTAATCTACCCAACAACCCTAGATAGGGGCTAGGACTAGACTGTAAGTAAATCGATCAACCAAGAAAACCAACTGAAACCCTTTGTCTGCTTCACCTTGCGATCGAACCAAGAAGGAGAGAGGGGAAAGAGATTCAACTTATGTTGCGAATTATGAGAAATAACAAGTTGTATTTATAGACCTCAACACGTTGTAGCCCAACTAAATAAAAAGGCAACTTTTGCCCCCCCCCCTTTTCTCTAACCGACGGTCGAACACCCCTTGTGGGATGTTCTGAAACTTTCCGTCCTTCTTTACTTTTAATTACTTACTACATATATATTTAACGGTCTTTAATACTTAACTATTAATTAATTAACGATCGTTAAAGTTATATAGTTACTTGCCCGGTTTAATTAAATAAATACATAAATATATATTTATTAAATAAATTAATAAATACAATAAATATATTTATTAATTAAATTAACTCTTTACGTATTGTGTGCAATCCCGTAATCTCGAGTTCGATCCTATCACACGACTATTAAATATAAGTCCATAAATTTTCAGCTCCCACTTGGACATATTTCAAATATCGTGATTACATTGACTAGTGTCTAGTTACACCTAGCAATTTCACTAGTACAACTCGAGTAAGGTCTCCTGGACAAAATCTTTTCACGATTCTGCATCGTTATTATTATCCTTTTATTTCTAATACAACGTTAATAAGGATATATATCTCAGTCATTCCTTTCATTAACCATTCTATTTCTCGTTCACAGATTCAACAAGATTACCAAAACAAATTTGGGTGTGACGAAACAAACATCTTACTAATCCTACGTGGGGCCCAACTGTATTAAGCTCCAAAACGAAATTGGAGGAAATAAACTCCATATTGACTACAAGCAAAACTTATGAATTTTGCAACACTTCCAAAAATAATCCTTATAGCTACCAGTTACGTTTAGCGTTAGATTATTCCACAGAGATGCACTAGATTCATAACAGTTTCCTGGTATCTCAAGTCTAAGGATAACTATTTATGTTTTACTTGATAACAAAGATCCATAAAGTAAAAACATATAGTGGGATAAGTCCTATATTCAATTCATCGAATATCATCCAAAATCGACCAATATACTTTCAAGTATACTCTATCGCTATTTTGATTTGTCTTTGTTTAATAATATTACCATATTATTAATCGATAATGGACATTTAGCATAACTTTTCTTCATGTATTAAAACATGTAAAATAGGATACACTTATTAAATTATAAAAATAAATGAAACCTAATCTTTATTTTATTATATAATAATGTCATAACATCCTTTATCCAAATACTAATCACATATTTATTGCATGAGTTCGCTAGCTAGTTGCACTCTAATCGCCTTGGCATGCTTAACTACCTTCGGTCTAGGCAAAGCCTTAGTTCAAGGATCGGATACGTTACCATATGTGTGAACTTTTATCAATTTGATTTCACGAGCTTCAACTTGTTCTCGGGCATAGTGATGTCTATACATAAAGTGTTTGGCTCCTTTCATGACTCCAGGGTCATTGGCAAATATTATTGCGGCAGAATTGTCACAATACATATCTATAGGTTCTTTAACTGAAGGCATCACTCCAAGATCTTGAATAAAATTCCTAATCTAAACAGCTTCCATTGCAGATTCTGAAGCAACCATGTACTCAGATTGAGTAGCATGCATTGCAATCCTTGTCTGTTTCTTGCTCTTCTAGTCAACTGCTCCTCCATTGATAACAAAAACGTAACCCGTCTGAGACTTCGTATCGTCTTTATCACATTGACAGGACACATCACATAAACCTGTAACATTCAGTTCTTTGTCTGGTTTCCCTCCGTATACAAAAAAAATATCTTTTGTACTCCTAAAATACTTAAGAATATGTTTAACAGCAGTCCAGTGGAGCTTCTCAGGATTATGTTGGTATCTACTGACCAAGTTCTGAGCAAACGCCACACCAGGCCTTGTGTATCTAACAACATACATTATAGATCCTACAGTCGAAGCATAAGGCACCTTCTACATGTATGCCTCCTCTTCAGGAGTTGATGCATCCATCTCATGACTCAGATTATGCTTAACTTCCATAGATTGAAAACCTTTCTTGGAATTATGCATATTATACTTTTTCAAAATCTTATCTATATAAGCATCTTGACATAGACCAATTAACCGTCTTTTCCTACCCCGATAGATCTTAATTCCCATAATGTATGTAGCTTATCCTAAATCCTTCATAGAAAAACATTTACAAAGATAATCCTTAACAACTTTATGCCTTGGAATGTTACTTCCCATGATTAATATGTCATCAACATATAGGACTAGGAATACTACATCACTCCCACTAGCTTTGTGGTATACACTTGTCTCCTCACGATTCTGAATAAATCCAAACTTTTTTATTTCTTCGTCAAATCTTTTATTCCATTGAGGTGATGCTTGCTTCAAACCATAAATGGACCTTTGAAGTTTGTACACATGTCTTGGATTCTCAGGATCATCATACCCTTCTGGTTGCTGCATATAGATGTCTTCATCTAAGCGACCGTTCAAGAAGGCAGTTTTAACATCCATTTGCCATATCTCATAGTCATAGTATGCTGCTATAACTATGAGAATCCTAATAGCTCTTAAGTCTGCTATAGGAGAAAATGTCTCCTCGTAGTCTACGCCAAAAGTTTGAGTAAAACCTTTAGCTACTAAACGAGCTTTATAGGATTGTACTTTCCCATCCATGTCGGTTTTCTTCTTGTATATCCACTTATGTCTCACTACTTTAGCATTCGGTGGTGGTTCTACAAGAATCCAAACATCATTTACTTTCATGGATTTCATTTCCTCATCCATAGCAACCATCCACTTATCCTTCTCAGGATCAAGTATGGCAGATTTATAATTAGCGGGTTTACCAAGATCCCCTAACTCGTCATCATCCTCTATATTAAGATATATATTGCTATATGCGTTTTTAATCCTTGCGGATCTACGCAGAGGAACTAATTCCGGTGGAACCGCCAGACTTTTTGGTTCTACAGGTAATGTATCTTTATGACTCTCTTTAAGATCATAATTTCTCCTACTGAATTCTTGATTTACAAGATCAGATTCAAGGAAGTCTCCGTACCTAGCAACAATCACTTTGTTCTCATGTGGATAATAAAAGTAGTAACCCATAGTTTCCTTAGGGTATCCTACAAAGATACATTTTACAGATTGTTGTTGGAGTTTGTCACCCGAGTCACGTTTCACATACGCCTCGTAACCCGATACCTTTAAATAAGACAAATATGGCTTCTTGCATGCCATATTTCATATGGTGTCTTATCGACCTTCTTTATGGGAACCATATTTAAAATTCGAGCAACAGTTTCTAAAGCATAATCCCAAAAGGATAAAGGTAAATTTGTAAGATTAAACAGGATAAAGGTAAAGTTTAAAGATTAAACATAGATCGCACCATATCCAATAACGTACGATTTCCCCTTTCAAATACACCATTTTGTTGTGGTGTATAGGGAGAAGTAAGATGCTGAACAATTGCATTCTCACTTAGATAATCTATAAACTCTTGACTTAAGTATTCACCACCACTATCAGAACGAAGATATTTAATCTTCTTTCCTAATTGAAGGTCTACTTATGCTTTAACCACTAAAGGTTTATTAGTATCATAACAATTATATAAAAATCTAAACGAGATCAGAGCACATATAGCGGAAGTGATTTAACAAGATCATAATTATAACAAAATTATAATTAATCAAATTAGGGTTACATACCTTTACGCTAAAGAAAATCCACAAGACGAAGAACGAATCACCAATTCGGGTTAATACCGTTGTAGAAACTAGAAGGGGGGGTTGAATAGTTTCTCTTCGATTGGTGACTGATACTTGGGATTTTGCACTGGATTCTAGATTCTCTCGATATCCTCTCGAATTGATCTCGGTTCTAAGTGGAATGATTGTTCTTGGTTACTAAGAAGGGGGGTTGGTTTTCTAATCTACTAAAAGGTTTAAATACATTAACATGAAAACTTAAATAAAAAACAATTAATTTAATGACAATTAATAAAACTAGAATTAAAATTAAAATATAAATATAAAATGAAGAAACAGTAAGTAAGAAGAAACAGAAAGTAAGACTTAAAAATGCTCAAAAGAAAATTGATTCGGAAGTTGACCTTGATTCGGAAGTTCACTCGGAAGTTGGTTCAGAAGTATTGACTCGGAAGTTGATCCGGAACTTTTAAGGAAAATTGATTCGGAACTTTTAAAAATCATTCACTCGGAACTTTTGTCCGGAAGTTCACTCGGAACTTTCGTCCGGAAGTTTATCCGGAAGATTGACTCGGAAGTTGATCCGGAAGTTGGTTCGGAAGTTCACTCGGAACTTTCGTCCGGAAGTTCACTCGGAACTTTCGTCCGGAAGTTCACTCGGAACTTGGTTCGGAACTTTTGAAGATAAAACTGATTCGGAACTTAAAGACTGATTCGGAACTTTTTAACATAAAACTTATTCGGAACTTTTGAAAACTACATTCATTCGGAACTTTCTGTTCATCCGGAACTTTGTGTTCATCCGGAACCTGGGAAATACTCAAGAACAGTAGCAGAAGAAATAAGTAGGGGAACACGAATCCAATCCAAAAATCAACAAGTTTTTAACCAAGACTTAAATAAAACTAAACACGAATCATATACTAACCAATAACAACAAATCCCATCAATAAAAACATAAAACCCAACAACTTTTGAAGATCAAATTTAACAAAATAAACTTTAAGACTTGGAATCAAAAAGATTAAGATGAACAAGATGAAATGGAAAGATTGATATATTGAATGAATAAGGTTTTAACAATCACAAGACAAAGATTAAACTACAAGATTCTTGGAACAATAAAAATCAAAATCACCAAACACCCTAGTGGTGTTGGTGATGACTACGAACAGAAAGGGAGAAAAAGATGGGAAAAGAAAACTAAAAACTGAATGAAAAGTGTGAAGGGTGGACTTTATATAGTCTTGTCTTTTGGTTGGTGAGTGGGCTTTCTCCCATTCTTCTTGTCTTCTCTTCTTTTCAGAAAAGTTGACGTTTCCGATTCTGATTCGGGATTTGTCGTCGATTAAATTCAACTCGTCTTTTAATTTCTTCGTTTAATAGACTTGAGTTTCTTCGACTTATGTAAATCTTCCATCTTTGGTCCTTTTCTTCGATAAATCTTCAAATAGGCCCAGTGACTTCAAATCTTATGCATCTCTTGGACAATAGACTTCGTCTTGAGTCTTTTTCTATGGTAAAACCCGTGCAATCCCATGTTTTCTTTAATATTCATCCGGTTAGCTCTGAAAACACAATAAACACAAAAACCACGCATAATTCCAAACAAATGATATTAAATACGTGTTTTGGTCTCGTTTTAGCCAGAATTAAGTGGAAAAAGGATGGGTGTTTATACACCTATCAAATCCCCTACACTTAACCATTGCCATGCACTCATGCAATGCTTAGTGATAAAGCAAATTTACACTTTTCTCATAACCAATCAACCTTGGCCTTATTGAAATACTACTAAACAAAAATTAAAGTACTAGGAGAAATTAAAACTTTAAAGTAACAAAAAGATAGAAAACCATTTTCACTTGAAAATAGCTACATGGAAATAACTTGCAGAGAGATCAAGGACTTACATTAGGGCTTTGGTGCTACAAAGATTTATCACCCTCAAGTTTCACGTTCCCCAAACTAAGCTTAAAAACGAGATCATTGTTATTATAAGTTAGTAAATCAAACACTTACACACATGGCTTAAGTATATGCTTAAACTCCCTTATTCCTAGGTGTATCTCTTATATTTTATTTTTGTCTTAGAATGATCATGAAGATGCATTTTTGGACTTATTTCGATAGTTTATTTAGGCTGAAAGCAAAGTAGGACGATTTGATCAATAGTTAGCTAAAGGACAAAATCTCTTAAAACTGCTTCTCGGGATATCAAAAAGTTCATATCTTGGCATAACTCGGTTCACGATTTGAGACCTTTCTCGGGCCGATATTTGGCATGTACTTCATACTTCATATCTTGAGAGACGTGCTTCACTTGGAGACTTTTGAGGGGTACTCCAACTTTGTTGACCACGACTTCATGATTATCTCTTCAATCTCTAATTGGGATTCTGAGATACAACGATCCGCCTCCTTTTCGGACTTGGATCTATTTATCCTCATACCTTGTTAGGGTCTTTTCGGATAGACTTCTCCATGATCTTTACGGGAGTTGATTGCTTTTCGTCGTGAGTCTTGATCCTTCATATTGACTTTGGGAATAATGCTTTTCACATCACTTTGGATCTTTAACAATAAAATGAAATCCTCATGCCTTGTTAGGGCCTTTTCGGACTCGCCAATCTTCGCGCCCCGCTTCATAAGTTATGCCTTGGCTATGAACTCTTATCATTACCGAGCAACTTTTAAACGATCTTGGGCTAGAAGCTAAGAAACTTTTCAAATCGTACGACCTTACTTATTGCAGATAAATATTAGCAAGTGATGGCAGAATAGGCAAATAATTACATCAAGTGAGCTTGTGCAAGAATACCGACTTATAATTGACTCTATCATTTCTCGTCCTCCACAATTTAAAATCTCAAGTAATGAGACTCGCGGACACTTAGCCTAATAAACTAATTAAGGTTTACATGGTTAAGGATACTAGCTAGAATAAACTTGGATAAGTCTATTCGGGTTGAGTCAAAATAATCGCAACGGGCCTAATATGTCAAAGACTTCTAAACTAGCTACACCAATTTATTAATATTTTTGACTTTATTGCGGGATATATACATATGAAAGCAACGATAAAAATTTAAAATTTTTGACAAAATGGCCAAAGTTAATTAAAAATTTGAAAAATGTTGAAAAAGATGATTTTCCGGTTAAATGAAGGCATTTTCATGGAAAAGTCCACTTAAAACTTCGATAGAAGCCCCCCCCCCCCCTACACTTAAGATAAACATTGTCCTCAATGTTTAAGCATGTGGGAAAAATCTCCCCTACACTTATGACATTGTGCACTTTGGTTAAATCAAGTTAAGGAAGAGACGACTAACGTGATCAATTTCAAATGGAGTATGAAGAAAATTGAATCACGATAGTTGAGAGATAGAACCGGATTTCGGATAACACGGGAGCACGGTTCTTCAAATATTCCAAGAGTACATTCATCCCTATAATCACATCACCACACAAATACAAACACCTATAGAGGTCCCCCTACACTTAGGAGGTTAAAACATAAAAGGATAGATACTCGGGCTGCCTCCCGAGGAGCGCTTGTTTTTGATAACCGAGTCACGAGCCTGACTCGACCCAAAATAAGTTCATGGCGAACGTGGTGAGGGAAGGAATCATCTCCTGAGAGATGTCCTCACCAAAGTACAACTTCACTCGTTGGCCATTCACCTTAAAATTAGGTCCATTAGGTTGAGCGAGCTCGAGAGTACCATATGGAAAAATTTGGGCAATGGTGAATGGGCCGGACCAACGAGATTGCAGCTTGCCCGAAAAGATTTTCAACCGAGAGTTAAAGAGTAAAACTTTGTCTCCAACTTGGAACTCTCGGTTTTTAATCTTAGAGTCGTGAATGAGCTTAGTCTTTTCTTTATAGATCAAAGAATTTTCATAAGCCTCATTACGGAGTTCATTCAACTCATTGAGTTGGATCTTGCGTAGGTCACCGGCTTTGTTGATATCAAAATTAGCCCACTTCAAGGCCCAGTAAGCCTTGTGCTCCAACTCAATGGGGAGGTGGCATGCTTTCCCGTACACGAGACGATATGGTGTACAACCAATCGGAGTCTTGTAAGCGGTACGAAAAGCCCACAAAGCATCATCAAGTTTATCAGTCCATGAGGCACGATGCTCTCCCACGGTTCTTTCCAGAATTCGCTTTAATCCTCGGTTAGAGATTTCAGCCTGGCCATTAGTTTATGGGTGGTAGGCGGTGGAAAGACGATGATTTACACCGTACTTAGCCATGACTCTTGCAAATTGGTCATTGCAAAAATGAGTCCCGCGATCACTAATAATGGCACGAGGCACACCGAATCTAGCGAATAGAGATTTTAAAAAGTTACAAACCACCCTTGCGTCATTAGTAGGTAAAGCTTTGGCTTCAACCCACTTTGAAACGTAGTCAACGGCTACAAGGATGTATTTGTTTCCTTTAGAAGAAGGGAATGGCCCCATAAAGTCGATACCCCAAACATCAAAGATCTCACATTCTTGAATGAAATTCTGAGGCATCTCGTCTTTATGTGTGATCTTGCCTTGTTTTTGGCAAGCATCACATCGTTTAACCATATTGTGAGCGTCACGATATATGGAGGGCCAATAAAATCCCGAGTCAAACACTTTTTTGGCGGTGTAGTTGGGACCAAAGTGACCACCGGTGGGTCCTTTGTGGCAAGCGTCAAGGATTTCTAAAGTTGCCGGTCCATCAACACATCGGCGAATAATCAAATCAGCACATTGTTTGAATAGGTAAGGGTCATCACAAAAGTAAGTCTTAATGTCGTTGAAGAACTTTTTCTTTTGTTGGGATGTTAACCCATCCTTGAGAATTCCACCCGCTAAGTAGTTTGCAATGTCCGCAAACCACGGGGTTTCATCAGAATTCGAATTGATAGACATTAAGGTCTCCAGGGGAAAAGAGTCATTGATCTCTTTGTTCGGATGATCCCCTTGGTAAGGATCCTCAAGTCTACTGAGATGATCCGCGGCCAGGTTTTCTGCTCCTTTTTTATCGCGAATTTCGATTTTAAATTCTTGGAGAAGCAAAACCCAGCGAAGAAGTCTTGGTTTGGAATCTTGCTTTGTCAACAAGTACTTCAACGCGGAATGATCGGTGTAAACGATTGTGGTGGAAAGGACAAGATAGGGGCGAAATTTTTCAAAGGCATAGACAACAGCTAAAAGCTCTTTTTCGGTTGTCGTGTAATGCAATTGAGCCCCCGTCATTGTCTTGCTAGCGTAATGGATTGGTTGGAAGTGTTTGTTCACTCATTGTCCCAAAACCGCTCCAATAGCAAAGTCACTAGCATCGCACATCAACTCGAAAGGCAGCTCCCAATTAGGGGTAACCAAGACGGGTGCCTTAGTTAGCTTATCCTTAAGCGAGTTGAAGGCTTCAAGACACTCTTTGGAGAAGATAAAAGGAGTATCTTTTTCCAAGGGGTGGGTCATCGGGCGAGCGATTTGAGAAAAATCTTTGATGAATCGACGGTAGAAGCCCTCATGACCCAGAAAACTTCTCACACCCTTCACGGTTGAAGGTGGAGGCAACTTAGCGATAACATCGACTTTAGCACGGTCGACTTCAAGACCGGCTTTTGAGATCTTGTGTCCTAGCACGATGCCTTCTTTTACCATAAAATGGCATTTTTCCCAATTCAGAACAAGGCGAGTGTCTTCGCACCGCTTAAGCATACGTTCCAAGTTGGCAAGGCAAGAAGAGAAGGAATCCCCGAAGACCGAGAAATCATCCATGAAGACTTCCATGGTTTGTTCAACCATGTCATGGAAGATAGCTAACATGCACCTTTGGAAAGTCCCGGGGGCATTGCATAAGCCAAAAGGCATTCTTTTGTAAGCAAATGTGCCATAGGGACAAGTGAATGTTGTCTTCTCTTGATCTTGGGGATCGATGGGTATTTGGAAATAACCCGAGAAACCATCAAGAAAGCAGTAATATTCATTACCCGCTAAACGTTCAAGCATTTGGTCCATAAAAGGTAGAGGGAAATGATCCTTTCTCGTGGCATCATTGAGTTTGCGGTAGTCTATACAAACTCTCCACCCAGTAACAAGACGGGTAGGAATCAACTCGTTGTTTGCATTGGGCACAACGGTGATGCCGCCTTTCTTAGGCACACAATGGACTGGACTAACCCATGGTGAATCCGAAATAGGGTAAATCATACCCGCATCAAGAAGTTTGATAACCTCTGTTTTGATGACTTCATGTATTTTTGGATTCACCCTTCGTTGGCTTTGAATTGTGGGCTTAAAGTCGTCCTCCATGAGAATTTTGTGTGTGCAGAAGTGAGGATCAATTCCACGAATGTCGGAGATTTTCCAAGCGATAGCTCTTTTATGCTTCTTCAACACGGCGATAAGTCGGGCTTTTTCTTCTTCCTTTAGGTCCTTTGCGATGATGACGGGCGACTTCTTCTTATTTTCAAGGAACACGTACTCGAGATGGGGCGGCAACTCCTTCAGTTCTAAATCCGGAGGATTTTCGATGGGTGGCGTTTGCAAAGTCAGAGCATCGATAGCAATAACCGTGGGAGATGGTGGAGAAAGATTGTATTCGTTGAGAAGGTTTTCAAAGAAATGCATGTCGTCATCCCCATCGGTGGGAGAATCATCATTAGCTAAGTTCTCATCTCCCATGGTGGCTTCAAGATCTTTCCAAAAGAAATCACTTTCTCCAAATAGAGACAATGATGAATCGATAGAGGAAACGGTCTCAACATTGGGAAGAGAAGTAGGAATACTTTTGTAAGCATTTTGGAAGTGTTCTTCACAAGCCTCATCAAGAACGTCAATACAATTAACACTCTCGTATGAATAAGGTTGTTTAGACAACTTTACCATGTTGAAGACGATTTTATCGTCACCCACTCTCATGATAAGCTCACCGGCTTCAACATCGATAAGAGTGCGACCGGTCCTCAGGAATGGACGACCCACGATCAAGGGAACACGAGGGTCCATCTCGTAGTCGACGACGACGAAATCGGCAGGAAAAGTGAATTTGTCGACTCCTACAAAGACGTCTTCGGCTATCCCCACTGGATAAGCAACCGTACGGTTAGCTAATTCCAAAGTCATTTTGGTGGGGACTAGCTCAGGGAGAGATAATTGCTTCCAAACGCTTAGAGGCATTAGATTAATACTGGCACCTAGATCGGCTAGGGCCATGCAATTCTTTACTCCCAGGAAATTGCAAGGGATTAAGAAACGACCCAGATCACCAAGCTTGGTTGGCAATTTCCTTAAGAGCACTGCAGAGAAATTCTCATTAAGTTGGGTGTTGGAAATATCAAGAAGATTTTCCTTGTCACTCAGAAGATCTTTAAACATTTTTACGTACTTAGGCATGTGAGCGAGAGCCTCAGCGAAGGAGATGTTAAAATTCAATTGTTTGAACATTTTAAGAAAGTTCGAAACCTGAATATCATCCTTGCTTTTGAGCTTCTCTTTCCTCAACCTAGATGGATAAGGTATATTGGAAGAAGAGGAAGGCTTCGGGAGAATAGGATCACTCACATCCTTGGGTGGAGGAGGGGTAGAAGTAAGAGGTGGAGAAAGTGGGGAAGGAGAAGGATGAGGAATAGGAGCAGGTGACTCGTTCTCCTTAGTCACAATCACCGGTGGAGGTATAGGAAGCTCGGGTTCCTTGGTACCTTTGCCACTGCGAGTGGTGATTGCTTTCATCTCCCCTCTTGGATTCGCAACGGTGTTACTCGGAAGAGTACCCGAAGAAGAGGGTTGATTACCTTGGAAGAAACTAGCCATCATGTTTTTTAAGTCATTCGTTTGACTATCCAAAGTATTTCTCATATCAGCTCTCAGATCGTTCCCTTGTTTGACCAGGTCTGCTTTTAAGTTGAGCACTTCCCGCTGAAGATTTCCCACGATCACATCGTTAGTCCTCATGTAGGTTTCCACTTCTTGGTGTAAAGCGTGGGTTGGTGGGGAGGAGCATTGTATACGGGTGGTTGATAAGCAGGTTGCTGGTAAACTTGGTTGTTTCGTTGAGGTGGTTGGTGCTGTTTGTGAGGTGGTATGTATGGTGTACGAGGTTGTTGTTGTTGTTGAGGAGGGCGATTGAGGTTTTGTTGTTGGTTTGGGTTGTTTGGAGGAAAACCGGGTGGTGAGAGATAGTTGTTAGAGCGGTAGCTAAGCAGGTTGCGGTCACCTTGAGGTCGAGCTTGATAAGAAGGTTGAGGATAGGTGCCATAAGCTGCATTGACATTTTCAGAAGGGTAGTCTTGGGTGGCAGTACAAGTGGTGTAAGAGTGAGGACCCCCGCATATCTCGCATGGTTGGCTAACAGCATTGACTTGAGCGTATTTAGCGTTTCTAGCGTTGATGCTGTTGGTGTTGCTGGCGGTTTGGGTAGCAAGCGATTCAAGAAGCGCAGTGATTTTGTCAAGTCGCTTGTCACTGTCACTAGTACTAGCACTCGCGACATTGGTCCGAACACTCTTGGTTTGCACACGAGACTTATTCTCAATGATATCCCAAGCAGCATTGGAAGTCTTAGCCAAAAGATTACCCCCCGAGGCACTGTTTAGTGAATCTTGGTCATTCATGTTTAAACCATTATAAAAAGTGTTAATTTGATGCACTTTGGTAAAACCATGTTGTGGGCATTTTCTCAAAAGGTCTTTGAAACGGTCCCAAGATTCACTAAACGACTCATCGTACTTTTGTTCAAAATTGATAATTTCATTCCGCAAAGCGGTAGTACGAGAGGGTGGGAAAAAGTAATTGATAAACATGGTCTCCAAATCCGTCCACGAAAGAATACTCTGTGGCGGTTCCTTAGCAAGCCAATGCCGGGCTTGTCCCTCTAAAGAAAAGGGAAAAAGTTGTAAACGGATTACCTCTTGTGGAACACCATTGAATTTGACCGTATTGGTGAGTTGCAAGAATCTCTTGATGTGGTCATGTGGATCATCAATGGTACGCCCCAAGAATGGTTGAGTAGAGACCATCTGGATAAAGCCGGATTTGAGCTCAAAGTTTTTGGCTGCAATCGCGGGTATAACAATTGGATCAGTGTTACCATCTACATGGGCTTGCAGCAGTTCAATCATCAGGCGATTATCCGGTAGAGGCTCATTGTTGTTGTTATTATTATTGTTGTTGAAAGGTGGGTTGTTGTTGTTATTATTATTGTTTTGAGGTGGTATGTTGTTGTTGTTTTGTACACCGGCCATGTCTAAGTTATCGAAAGGCTCGGGCTCTTGATAAGACGTTGATCGAGTGCGCATACACCTGCAAAAGAACTAACAAGGCAAAAACAAAGCAAAAATATTTTTGGTTTTTATGTTTTTTTTTTAATTTTTAGGATTTTTGAAAATTTTATATTTTTTTGTTTTTTTTTTGAAAGTTTTTATGAAAAAGTAACGTTCACGGTGAACGGATACCAAAATCCAAGTTCTCACAAAAAACTGTTGATCTTAACGAGAAGAGCCGGCAGCGGCGCCATTTGATACTTGGGATTTTGCACTGGATTCTAGATTCTCTCGATATCCTCTCGAATTGATCTCGGTTCTAAGTGGAATGATTGTTCTTGGTTACTAAGAAGGGGGGGTTGGTTTTCTAATCTACTAAAAGGTTTAAATATATTAACATGAAAACTTAAATAAAAAACAATTAATTTAATGACAATTAATAAATCTAGAATTAAAATTAAAATATAAATATAAAATGAAGAAACAGTAAGTAAGAAGAAACAGAAAGTAAGACTTAAAAATGCTCAAAAGAAAATTGATTCGGAAGTTGACCTTGATTCGGAAGTTCTCTCGGAAGTTGGTTCGGAAGTATTGACTCGGAAGTTGATCCGGAACTTTTAAGGAAAATTGATTCGGAACTTTTAAAAATCATTCACTCGGAACTTTCGTCCGGAAGTTCACTCGGAACTTTCGTCCGGAAGTTTATCCGGAAGATTGACTCGGAAGTTGATCCGGAAGTTGGTTCGGAAGTTCACTCGGAACTTTCGTCCGGAAGTTCACTCGGAACTTTCGTCCGGAAGTTCACTCGGAACTTGGTTCGGAACTTTTGAAGATAAAACTGATTCGGAACTTAAAGACTGATTCGGAACTTTTTAACATAAAACTTATTCGGAACTTTTGAAAACTACATTCATTCGAAACTTTCTGTTCATCCGGAACTTTGTGTTCATCCGGAACCTGGGAAATACTCAAGAATAGTAGCAGCAGAAATAAGCAGGGGAACACGAATCCAATCCAAAAATCAACATGTTTTTAACCAAAACTTAAATAAAACTAAACACGAATCATATACTAACCAATAACAACAAATCCCATCAATAAAAACATAAAACCCAACAACTTTTGAAGATCAAATTTTACAAAATAAACTTTAAGACTTAGAATCAAAAAGATTAAGATGAACACGATGAAATGGAAAGATTGATATATTGAATGATTAAGGTTTTAACAATCACAAGACAAAGATTAAACTACAAGATTCTTGGAACAATAAAAATCAAAATCACCAAACACCCTAGTGGTGTTGGTGATGACTACGAACAGAAAGGGAGAAAAAGATGGGAAAAGAAAAACTAAAAACTGAATGAAAAGTGTAAAGGGTGGACTTTATATAGTCTTGTCTTTGGTTGGTGAGTGGGCTTTCTCCCGTTCTTCTTGTCTTCTCGTCTTTTCAGAAAAGTTGACGTTTCCGATTCTGATTCGGGATTTGTCGTCGATTAAATTCAACTCGTCTTTTAATTTCTTCGTATAATAGACTTGAGTTTCTTCGACTTATGTAAATCTTCCATCTTTGGTCCTTTTCTTCGATAAATCTTCAAATAGGCCCAGTGACTTCAAATCTTTTGCATCTCTTGGACAATAGACTTCGTCTTGAGTCTTTTTCTTCGATAAAACCCGTGCAATCCCATGTTTACTTTAATATTCATCCGGTTAGCTCTGAAAACACAATAAACACAAAAACCACGCATAATTCCGAACAAATGATATTAAATACGTGTTTTGGTCTCGTTTTAGCCAGAATTAAGTGGAAAAAGGATGGGTGTTTACACACCTATAAGTGACCAAATTAAAATTACTTTCAATTTGGTTTGTGTCAAAACTATCTTTTACTTAAAGCTAAGTTGCATAATGATTAGGTTCAATTGAAATGCACTAGCAAGAATAATAAGCAAGTATAATAATAATGAAATAAGTAAAGAGCAAGGAAGGAGACAACCTAGTGGGAAGACACCAAGATTTATAGTGGTTCGACAACGAGGCTCTATCCTCGTTTCTACTCCACTCCTCGAGTACACCTACTCGAGATTTCCACTATATCCACAAGCTCCCTTCTCGGCGGAGAAAACCTTACAACGTTGCTTACATTATTTTCCGACACTAAGCTAAATGTCGAGACCTAATCTTTAGCTAGGACCAATCTACACGACGTTGCCTACTTCACAATTTAACGACACAAGGCTAGATGTCGGGTTCTAATCGAAAGGTAGAACCAATCTTCACGACGTTGCCTACTTCACCATTTTACGACACAAGGCTAGATGTCGAGTTCTAATCGAAAGCTAGAACCAATCTTCACGACTCTTCACTTTGAAGCTAAGTGAAAACTTCACACAACACAACTACTAATCACTTTAAGGTTTAGTGAGAACTCACAAGACAGAACCACATCACTTTATAGTTTAGTGAGAACTCCTAATCAAATCTATTACAACTCAACTAGACTTATCCAAGTACACACATGTAGCTTGGATTTACACAGCACAAATCCAAGAAAACACATATGCAATGGATGTACACAACAAATCCAAGTATTCACAAATAACTTGGATGAACACAACTAGTCCAAGTATTCATAAATACATTGGATTGACCTAAAACAAAAAGGTATGATGATGAATATGACTAGCTCATAGATTCATCTTTATCACAACACTAGTGAGTGAGTGATCTTCTCATTGGACATGGTAAAGGAGGGGATCAAGAGGATAATCATATGTAAACATCCTTAACAAATTAAGTGATCATTTACTAATGATTATGCTATAGAAAATAGAAAGAAGGCTGAGAAAATCGTCCAAGAGGCATACTGGAAAATGAGATTTGACCCACTATTTAAAGGAGACAAAGTATAACGGATCTATAACGGTCTTCTGTGTGCGGTACCTTATCTCACCCCGCGGTACCTTATCGATAAGGTACCGCCTAGGTACTTAAGGTACCGCCACTAGACTCCGCTCCGTTTTTTGTCTTTTAGTGGGGTAGGAATATCTGAGGTATTTAAATCCTTCAAAGGATATTCTAACAGCATTTGGAATATGCCATTTTCAAATTTTCATTTTCCATTTTAATAAAACATTTTCTAAAAAAGAAAGTTTATTAAAAATACTTTTGTCTTATTAGCAAAAGTGAGTTTTAAAGATAATCATTTTGATGATCACTAAGTATGATTAAGAAAGGTTAGTGATATGATTATTACCTTGATGATAGTGTTAGTTAAATAATTCATTTTGTGTTTCTACACTAAATGTGTTCTATGGTTTGTTGTGATCAAAACTAAGAAAGATTAGTTAACACTAATAATGTTTTTAGGCATTTATTGCATTAACAATCTCCCCCTTTTTGATTACGATAAACGATAAACTCATTTACGTATAAACACAAACTATGGAATTATTTACTAGTTTATCACTATCATTTCTCCCCCTTTGTCGTAGCAAAAAGGTTAGCATAAGTCTTTGAAGTGAATCGAACTTTGCTAGTAGCTCCCCCTTGGTGGTTGCTCCCCCTAGCTTGGGGCACCAAGTTTGTGAGCTAAGGTGACATGCTACACAAAGGTTAGTAGAAAGGAAAGAAACACCAATGTATATATGGTCACTACCTACTAAGTAACTTGAGAGGGAGAAAGAGAAGAAATCTCAAATTAGAAGCAAGTATTTTGCTAAGTATGTCCAAAGAGGTAATTGACAAAATCAAACTTCAATAAAGTGAAGATGATAAGCTTGTCAATGGGTTAAAGCTTTAGAATTGATGGAATCACCCATAAGCAATTGTAAAAATTTAACCAAGATCAACTCAAAAATAGAACTAATTAGATAGCACACAAATAACACAAAAGTTACAAAATAAAAATACAACAAAGAGGATATTCATACACAAAGTATGAGTATCTAAAAGCAATAAATATGGAAAATAAACCACTAAGCATAAGCTAGTCTAATAGTGATATTTTCCAAGATTGCAAAAAAAATAAAACTAAAAAGACGACGATGCATCATTCGAAGTTTTGTCCACCGGAACGAAAACTTGAATAGGAGGTCGAGTGAGGAGGAATTCAAGAAAATTTAACTTCTCATACACACGAGCAAGTTCAATTTGTTGAAAACGGCAACAATCACACGAGGATCCATGATGCAACACAAAATCGTTTGATGTGGGTATGGCATCAAACTTAGGGTTTGGTGGTGGTGGGGTAAAGGGTTTGGGAGTGTTTTCACAATGCCTTTGGAGGTTTGGGAAGGTGGAAAGGTCATTGAGTTGGGGGGTGTTGAAGGATTGTGGTGGTGGTGGAACATGTTCTTTTGCTCCGGTGATGGGGTTTATGGTGTAAGTCTCATTCCAATACTTGATTGGAGAGAAGGTAGGGTTGTTGGGTGGTTTGGACGAAGATGGTTCATTCTTCTTAACCCAAACGGGTCGAACCGAGATTTTCGGTTTCTTAGAAAGCTTGGATGAGCAAGCTTTGGGTGAGTGGGGTTGTGACAAAGAAATGTCAAGGTTAGGAATGTAGGAGTTAGGCATTGTGAGAGTGTGAGAATGATATCTCAAGGTTATGTGAGAATGAATTCTCAAGGTTGGGAAGGTGTGAGAATGAAATCTCAAGGTTAGGGTATAAGTAAAATGTAATCAAGGTAGGAATTTGAATACAAAATGTGTATTGTCAAGGAATGTTTAGTCAATTTGAGTAAACAAGGAATATTGACTAGGAATAGGGTTTAAAGGTTTTGACCAAAAATTCGTCAATAATCACTTTCTGGTCGCGGTACCTTATGTGGACCGGCGGTTCCATATCACTAAGGAACCGCGGGTGCTTAAGGAACCGCGTCCAGAGGACTTTAAACCAAGTTTTTCCTGGGTTTTGGGAAAAACTAAGACTTTTTCAAAAAAGTTGCAAATCTTGGATTTTTACCTCTATTAGAACCAAAATGTGCTAGGGTTGCATAAAGCAACACATTCACAAAGAATGTCTTGACAAGGGGTGACAAAATAATTTAGATATCATTTTGAACCAATTTTAGTCAAGTTTTAGGGGTTGTGATAGATTTAGGTTCAATTTTAATTTCAAATTAAAGTTGATTAGTGTGCACAAAGGATAGAATCACACAAAGCTAAATCCATAACACACCAACAAGAAACATTCATTAATAGGGAAACAAGAACAAAGATAAATAAAACTAACTAATACATAGCTAGCTTATCATAAGATCTAGATAGGTAGTTTTTCTTTGGCTTGTTGTTGAAAATGTTTATTAAAAGAACTCCATCATTCATCTCCTAGGAGGAGGCATAGAGAATAAAGCAAGCAAGAAGTTTTGCAACCTCCTATGTAGTTCATACATGTCCATCCTAAGGTTTTGGATGAGGAAGTGGTTGTTGAGACAACATGGACATCTAGGACCATGAGTTTGTTGAAACCCAAAGTAAGGATCATCCAAGAGGAGGGAAAGAGGGACACCCAAAATTGGGATGTTTGAGTTGGGTGGAGGTGGAGGAGGCATGTTCTCCAAGGGTGAAATGGGTGAGTGTGGAGGTGAATCCTCCAAGGTTGGTGAAATGGGTGAGTTGTGAGGGGTAAATGGTGAAGTCACCAAATTATCATCAAAGTCATTCCCAAAAGAAATGCTTTGGATTGGTTGAGGTTGTGTGGTCACTTCCAAGGGTGCACTTGGAGTGAAGGGTGAGGAAAGCTCATTCATTCTAGAATTGAATGAAGAGGAGGTAGAACCAATGGAGTGGTTAGTACCATGGGTGGAGGAGGTCTTGCATGGTGCAAGAGGTGGGGAAGGTGATGAAGAAATGAGGATAGGAGCATTCTCATTATTAGGTGTGAGGAAAGGTGAAGAGTTAGGCTTAGCTACCTTAACCCTTATTTTGAGTGTTTTTCTTGGGGTGTAGGTCTTGGAAGTGTTTGAGGTTTTGGTACACACCATGGTTGATTAGTGTGGTTTAAGGTTTAGGGAAGTATGTTTGATGTGTGAAGAACATGCAAACAAGGTGGGTTTAAATGGTTGAGGGGATGATCCAAACTAGTAATGGGTTAAAATCATTTTAGGTGAATAATGAATTTAGATACCCTAGTTTAGGAAATGTGCAGTTTATTACTGAAAATCATGCAAGGTTTACACAAAATTAAGAAAACAGTGTAAAGCAAAGATGCTGTCGTGCACAGTGGCCGGCGGTTCCTTATCTAGGACCGGCGGTACCTTATCGATAAGGAACTGCGGGTCGATATGGAACCGCGTCCAGAAGGTTTTCAAAAATTTCCCATTTCAGTTTTTGATAAACCCAGATTTTTCCCAAAGGTTTTACAAGCCAAAGTTAACTACATATCATAATCTAATAAGCTAACTATCAAAAGGCATGCACAAAGCTATGTAAAACACAAACAAGATGGCATAACAAACATTAAGGATCAAAGTAAATTGTAATCCAAGCATGCAACACAAGTTAATAAACAACTAAACCAAAGTGTTAATAACCAAATGTTAAACCATCAAATCCAAACTTTGACACAACTTCAAAGTCTTCACCTCCTTTTCTTTCCAAAACCCTTGATCATTTTTCCCAAATACTTGAACCCTTTTCTTGACTCCACTCGGTGTTCATGTAATTCTCCCCGGGTTCTAAGATTCTCACGATAAAGATGCTCCATATTGAGATTTTCAGGAACATCATTAGAAGGGTGAGGAGGAGGAGCTAAGTCTTCAAAATCATCCTCGAATTGATTTGAGGATGGATGGGAGTTGCTCGAAGAGTCAAAATGAGAACTAGGACCGATGCCATCGCCATCACTTGGTGGCATATCGGTGTCCTCCTCATCCGGCTCTTGATGGTCGGATTTTCTCGAACCACGGTCACTTCTTTGCTTTCGTTGATACGCCTCTTGAATAGGCAACATAACCCGTTGAACTGGGTGAAAGCGAGAAAGATCGAGTTGAGGAAAATCTTGACCAACCCTTCTAAAAAGGCGAGTGAGAAGCATAGCATAAGGGAGGTTTGTTTTGGGTTTGGAAAGAGCATAATTTATACGTCGAGCGATGTAATATGCAAGATTGTACTTGGTGGAAGTAAATAGGCAAAACAACATATGCCCCATGCAAGCCGGAATATGATCCCGGTTGCCACCAAGACAAAACACATTTTCCCTAAGGATGTTTGCCCATTGGAGCATATAATCCTTAAGGTCGCTTGAGAGCACTTCATACCTATTCACATTTCGCACATTTGTATGAAGGCTTCTCACAACGTTTCCACTACGCTCTTTCGTGATGATTTCAAGGATGAAATTTAGATCAACTTCGGTGGTGTCATTTGGAGGCTTGTCGTGTGACTCCAAGAGAGCATCTAGTCTCGACTTATCCGTGAAGCGACAAGTGCCTTCAAATGGCACACCAAGGATATCACCAAAGTCATCGAGGGAATATTGAATGATTTGACCATTCAACAAGAAACGGATAAAGATTTGGTCGTTGATTTCAAGCATTGAGTAAGTACTAAAGAACTCAAGAAGGAACAAGGGATAAATTACCTCGTCTATGTAAAGCAAACAATCAAACCCAATTAGCTCGAACATAGAGTTGATATAATTATCTCCCGCTATTCTTGAGTCTACAATCCTACCCTCATGGAAACAACGAGAGGAAAGGGATGGAAAAGCGTTTTGGAGTTGAGGGGAAACAAAGGTTTGAGAGATGTCGGGCATATAATCTCTAGTGAATTGATGATCTTTGTGAAATTGAGAAGGCATGATTAAGTACCTAAATACAAACACAAAATAATATTTTTCCAATCACTCATATGAAAATAAAAAAGAAAACGAAAAATGAAAATGTGTTATATCAATTTCTTGACAAACATAGGATTGAATCCATATCATTTTCATGTTCACAACGTGTCTATTCCATCATTGACCAAGAACACATGATCTATGTTAGATCAACAATGGATTAGAACATTGGTTTTTCAAAACAAGATTTTTAGGTAAGCATTAACAATGTCATTACCTACTTGTTCATGGGTTCATCTCAAATCCATAATTCAACCAAAATCATTTATCCTAAATTCGGATTTGTTCTATAAGTGGGTTTTAGTGAAATCTTAATGAATATAAACCTAAGGAATCATAGTAAAATAACTATGTCAACCCACATTCCTATTTAGGTTTTAATTCAATTTCAATTTTAAAAATCCCCAATTATGAAAGGATGAACCCTAGAACAAAATAGATGAAATTAAAAGAAAATACTTACAATTAATTGATGCTAGATGATGGATGAGTGAAACCCAAAACTTGGAATCAATTAATTTGAGTGATTGAAGGTTTTGGAAGCTTCAACAATGGTGGAAAATGAAAAACCCGTCGGCTGTGTGTTTTTGGGAGAGAGAGAGTTTGGTTTGAAAAAGAATAAAAAACACAAATTGGCGCTCTGACAAAAGTTTCTGCCCGCGGTACCTTATCGATAAGGTACCGCGGGTTTTGAGCCGCGGAGATAAGGAACCGCCGGCAGAGGCTGGTTTCTATATCTGAAAAACGCGAAATTTTGAAAATCCAGTTTTTCTAAAATACTTAAAAATAAATCATGAGCCTTTTAGAATATCATTGGATCATCATAACACTAAGCAATATGCCTTAATGAAGGATTACGAGTTGAATCAAGATCGAAAAGATCCGAAACGGACAAACGACTACTCGTAGCAAAACGACTAAGTGGAGAGAAGTCAAGAGAAGTGAATCAAGACTAGGATCAATGCTCAAGGGATTAATGACAATCTTCAAGTAGTAGAAACGAAGAGCTTGTGTCGTATATAGTGGTTTAAGACGTGCCTTTCCGGCGAAACGATAAACGGTTATGGTAATGAATAAGCACAAAGCAATTATTCAAGTCTAAACTAAGATCACTTTCAATAATAGTCCTAGTATAAACTAAAATATGAGCAAAGTGTTAATTCACTTTCTCTCCCACAAAGGGCCTACTAACCGTATGGGTGCAAACCATGGAAATCATGCTTGATACTTTAAGCTTCTACTAACTCACTCTACATCACCATAGTGAGTCAAGTATCCAAGCAATGAAGGTTTGAGAGGATAAAAGAAAAGAAACACAAACCACAAATAAATGTCAAGGCAAGGATGCCAAGAACAAGCACATAGTCAAGTAATGCTCAAAATAATGATCAAAGGGCGTGTGGAAGAACGAGAGCGTACCTTGGCCACAAAGAGCAATCCATGAAGGAATAAGTGCTATGCCCAATCAATGACTATAATGAGTACTAAGTCTTCAAGGACTAGTATCATTCCCAATCATCTTGGTATCATTATTCAAAGATGTTAAAGATCAATGAAAATGATTCTTCTACAAGTGCAAGTAACTCAATCCATAACCAATAAATTGATTGATCTTCATGAGTACCTACACAAAGCAAGATGCAAACTAGTAGATACATTTCAAGAGTATATCTAAAATGCATAAAGGCTACTAATCTTAAGTGGGATGCAATATTTTTAATTAAAAGACCTATTTTTCAAAGAAAACATAGTTTTGACCAAAGAGAAACTTTAGTACAACTAGACCTTCTAATTTGAGGAGACAATGGATCGATCCAAGTTTTAAAGTACAATATACTTCAAAGATATTGAGTGACCATCGGTCTGATACCAACTATAGAAACTAGAAGGGGGGGGGGGGGGTTGAATAGTTTCTCTTCGATTGGTGACCAAATTAAAATTACTTTCAATTTGGTTTGTGTCAAAACTATCTTTTACTTAAAGCTAAGTTGCATAATGATTAGGTTCAATTGAAATGCACTAGCAAGAATAATAAGCAAGTATAATAATAATGAAATAAGTAAAGAGCAAGGAAGGAGACAACCTAGTGGGAAGACACCAAGATTTATAGTGGTTCGACAACGAGGCTCTATCCTCGTTTCTACTCCACTATATCCACAAGCTCCCTTCTCGGCGGATAAAACCTTACATCGTTGCTTACATTATTTTCCGACACTAAGCTAAATGTCGAGACCTAATCTTTAGCTAGGACCAATCTACACGACGTTGCCTACTTCACAATTTAACGACACAAGGCTAGATGTCGGGTTCTAATCGAAAGGTAGAACCAATCTTCACGACGTTTCCTACTTCACCATTTTACGACAAAAGGCTAGATGTCGAGTTCTAATCGAAAGCTAGAACCAATCTTCACGACTCTTCACTTTGAAGCTAAGTGAGAACTTCACACAACACAACTACTAATCACTTTAAGGTTTAGTGAGAACTCACAAGACACAACCACATCACTTTATAGTTTAGTGAGAACTCCTAATCAAATCTATTACAACTCAACTAGACTTATCCAAGTACACACATGTAGCTTGGATTTACACAACACAAATCCAAGCAAACACATATGCAATGGATGTACACAACAAATCCAAGTATTCACAAATAACTTGGATGAACACAACTAGTCCAAGTATTCATAAATACATTGGATTGACCTAAAACAAAAAGGTATGATGATGAATATGACTAGCTCATAGATTCATCTTTATCACAACACTAGTGAGTGAGTGATCTTCTCATTGGACATGGTAAAGGAGGGGATCAAGAGGATAATCATATGTAAACATCCTTAACAAATTAAGTGATCATTTACTAATGATTATGCTATAGAAAATAGAAAGAAGGCTGAGAAAATCGTCCAAGAGGATTACTAGAAAATGAGATTTGACCCACTATTTAAAGGAGACAAAGTATAACGGATCTATAACGGTCTTCTGTGCGCGGTACCTTATCTCACCCCGTGGTACCTTATCGATAATGTACCGCCTAGGTACTTAAGGTACCGCCACTAGACTCCGCTCCGTTTTTTGTCTTTTAGTAGGGTAGGAATATCTGAGGTATTTAAATCCTTCAAAGGATATTCTAACAGCATTTGGAATATGCCATTTTCAAATTTTCATTTTCCATTTTAATAAAACATTTTCTAAAAAAGAAAGTTTATTAAAAATACTTTTGTCTTATTAGCAAAAGTGAGTTTTAAGGATAATCATTTTGATGATCACTAAGTATGATTAAGAAAGGTTAGTGATATGATTATTACCTTGATGATAGTGTTAGTTAAATAATTCATTTTGTGTTTCTACACTAAATGTGTTGTATGGTTTGTTGTGATCAAAACTAAGAAAGATTAGTTAACACTAATAATGTTTTTAGGCATTTCTTGCATTAACAACCGTATACACCAAGATATAGTCTAAAGTAAGACTATATTACGATCTTGTACACACGTAATACAATGAGCTAACCGTGATTCTAGAACGTGATAACCTAGCTATAACGCTTGTAATTAATCTACCCAAAAACCCTAGAGAGGGGCTAGGACTAGATTGTAAGTAAATCGATCTACCAAGAAAACCAACTGAAACCTTTGTCGGTTTCACCATGCGATTGAACCACCAAGGAGAGAGGGGAAAGAGATTCAAGTTATGTTGTGAATTAATGTAGAGATTTTACTAGTTGAAAGTTCGTTTTTTCGATGTCTAATCGAATTGATTTCCGGTTAATTGTGTGAGATTAGTTGTTCTTGGTGAAACAAATATTTTTGGATTTGGTAAAATAAATGTGCAAGACTTAATAATAAAGGACGGGAAATTAAAACTAAAATTAGTTGAAACGTAAACGGTGCAATATTTAAAACGTAAAAAGTAAATGACGAGAAATAAAATGACGTAAAATTAAAACTTAGCGAAAAGTAAATTGACAATTAAATAATAATTAAAAATGAAATTAAAATGGACTAAAAGTAAAACGAGAAAAATTGACACTTTGAGGAAATATTAAAACAAAACAAAACATCCAATCGGAATACACCCGATCGGAATCCAAATTGGAATCCGATCGGAATGAAACCCCGTCGGAAAGGCATGATCGGGATGTTGCAAAAGGAGCACAATCGGAAAGTTAAGCAAAACCCCAATCGGAATACAGTGATGTTGGATGCAATCGGAATAACCCACAAACAAGCTAGATCGGAATATTAACTAAAGAGGTCAATCGGAATAATCAAATTATGCATAATCGGAATAAGGGAAAACAAGTACAATCGAAATGACTAAACAAACCAATCGGAATAACTAAACCATCTTCCGATCGGGCGATCGGAATGAAGGGTTGTGTGTCTGGTCGGAATGTAAGGTCGGAAAAGGGCTTTCCCTTTCCGATTTATATGGGATCCGAGACAAAAAGCAAGGGAAATAAGCTATGGAAATAAGCTATTTACCAAAACTAGAACGAATCTAAAGTGAGATGAACTCAATAAGTATGAATAACAACTTATCAAAACTTTAAATAAACAAACTTTTAAAATCAAACTATAAAAAGATGAAATTTTAAGCACGAAAGCATGAATGAACAACACGGATCATATCATAATCGCACCAAAAGCAAACAAGAATCAAGAAAGGAAGATGAAAGATTAAGACAAGAAAAGCAAAGATTAAAGAACAAATAATGAAAACTTACTTGAAAATTAAATGATTAAAAGTGCATAACAATTAATTAAAGTGAAACAAATGAAATGACAAGTATGAAAATGGTGGAAGTGGTGGTTTGTCAAACCACCCAACAACAAGAAATGAAGTAGCTAAGGGCTATTTATAGTGGAGATTAGGGAGGAGCTTAGGAAGCTTCCTCCCTCTTTCC
The DNA here is from genome assembly GCA_025667525.1 of Glebionis coronaria. Lineage (NCBI taxonomy): Eukaryota > Viridiplantae > Streptophyta > Magnoliopsida > Asterales > Asteraceae > Glebionis > Glebionis coronaria. Next base: position 100,733 of record JANFOE010000091.1, on the reverse strand, counting down.
TCTTTTCCTTATTTGCACACTTAAGTCCTTTTCTTCTTAATTGTTTGTTGATCTTGGACTTAATGACTTTGTCTCGGGATTTCTTTGAACTCATCTTGAATTTTCTTCATAAATAAGACTCGAGTTCTTCGACTTTTAGTAAACTTCCGTCTTTTGACTTTTTCTTCGATAAATCTTCAGAATTGGTCTTGGACTTCCGTTCTTTTTCCACTCTTGATCTTTCGACTTCATCTTTCGTCTTTTTCTTCGATAAAAGCCCGTGAATGCCGTGTTTTCTCCACTTTTCACTTTTTCGTCCTAAATTACAACAAAAACACAAACCACGCATAATTCCGACATAAATGACATAAAATACACGTTTTGGCTCGGTTATTATTGTAATTAAGTGGTAAAAAGGATGGGTGTTTTCACACCTATCAAATCCCCTACACTTAACCATTGCAATGTCCTCATGCAATGCATTAGTTACAAAGCACTTTTACATTTTTCATCACAATCAATCCACGTTGGCCTTTATTAAAGAGATAAAAAATTATAAATATACAAAGTAAAGAAATCAAAAACATACCTTGGGTTTTGAAAATGTCGTGAATGATCATCATCCTCAAGTTTTCACTTTCTCTAAACCAAGCTTAGAAACGAGATCATTGTTATTATAAGTTAGCAAACTAACACGAACTCATGTGGGCCAATTATTCACTTAGACTCCCTTATTCCTAGGTGTATCTCTTTTATTTTATTGTTGTCTTGAATGATCACAAGGATGCATTTTTGACTTATTTTGATAGTTATTTAGTCCGAAAATAAAGTGAACGATTTAATCAATAGTTAGCTAAAGGACAAAATCTTTTAAAACTGCTTCTCGGGACCTCATAAAGTTCATATCTTGGCATAACTCGCTTCGCGATTTGAGACCTTTCTCGGACCGATATTTGGCAGCGACTTCATACTTCAAACCTTGAGAGACGTTCATGAAATAATGGTCTTCTCTTCATAATAGGAATTTCTTCACTTGAAGTTTTGAGAGATTCTTCATATTTGGACCACGACTTCTTCATTTTTCTCCAATCTTTACTTTGGACTTTGATATACAATGATCCGCCTCCTTTTAGGACTTGGATCTATTTATCCTCATACCTTGTTAGGGCCTTTTTGGATAGACTTCTCCATGATCTTTTGGGAGTACTTTGCTTTTCGTCATGTGTCTCGATCCTTCATATAGATTTTCGATAAATGATTCTTCACATCACTTTTGGATCTTTAGCAACAAAATATAGCCCTCATGCCTTGTTAGGGCCTTTTCGGACTCGCCAATCTTCGCATCCCGCTTCAATAAGTTATGCCTTGGCTATGAACTCTAATCCATACCGAGCAACTTTTAAACGATCTTGGGCTAGAAGCTAAGTAACCTTTTAAATCGTACAACCTTATTTATTGCAGATAAATTTATAAACAAGCGATGGGAGAATAGGCTTATAATTAACTCACATAAATTCACGAAAGAATACCAAACTTATAATTGACTCTATCATCTCTCGTTCTCCACAGTTTAAAATCTCAAGGAATGAGACTCGTGGATGCTTAGCCTAATAAACCAATTAAGGTCTACATGGTTAAGGATACTAGCTAGAGTGAACTTGGATAAGTAAACTCGGGTTGAGTCAAAATATTCACAACGGGCCTAATATATCTAAGATATCTAAACTTGCTAAAACCATTTTATTAAAATAAGAGAAAAATAGCAAAAATAAAGGGAACTACAACTAGGCGAAAATAGATTAAAAATTTTGAAAAATGTCGAAAAATCGATTTTCCGGTTAAAATGAGGACAAATACAAGGAAAAGGCCACTTAACTTCGATAGAAGTCCCCCCTACACTTAATATAAACATTGTCCTCAATGTTTAAGCATGTGGGAGTAAACTCCCCTACACTTAGGACATTGTGCACTTTGTTTAAATCTCGTTAAGGAAAAGACAACTAAAGAGATTCCTATTTTAATATTGAGAAATATAAAATAGTGAATCGAAAAGAGTTTAAGATAGAACCGGGAAGAAGGGAACACGGAATCACGGTTCGTCAAAAGTCATCAAGAGTGTGTCTTTGAAGCTCTGATCCCTGCACATGATAAGAAAGAGAACAAGAAACACCAACGGGGATCCCCCTACACTTATGGTGAAAACCGGAAAGATAGATAGATAATTGGGTTGCCTCCCAAAAAGCGCTTGTTTATATTAACCGAGTCACGAGCCTGACTCGTCCCCGAATTAAATGGTCCATGGGGAAGCCTCGTATGTAATACCGGGATCAAAGACCTTGTCCTCGTTCCCGGAGGACATCAATAAAGGAGAGTCAGGGGGATAAGTCTTGAATGGGAGAAAAACCCTTTCAACATACGAGAAGTATGTGAATTCAAGATCCACGGGAGGTGGGGTGGGTATAGTAAGCACATTGTCCTCCCCCAAAGACATTAGATGCTGAGCAAGCGGCAAAGCCGTATTGTTATCAATCATAGCATAATCAATGTCACCTCCCGGGTCAAAGCACTCATCCTCCGTGATAGTGGCTAAAGGGGAGGATGAAAGGTGCTCGGGAGGGGGACTTGGGACAATATCTTCATGCAGCAAATTATCAAAAATAATGTCCCCCTCCATGTCATCGTCATCATTACCTGGTGGTATGGAGTGAATGTCGATTTCTTCCAGCAATGGGTCATTATCTTCAACGGGAGGAATAGATGGAGGCAAAGACTCGGAAAGAGGAGGAGAAGTCAACGCTTCAATTTGAGCAATAAGAAGGTGCACTTTCTGTAATCTATCTCGAAGAAGCACGTCTTCCACCTTATCCACAAGATCATGTTCATCGATGAACTTCTCGTAAACCGGAGAGAATAAATCGTCATCACCCGCATCTCCCGGTGGAGATTGAGAAATTTCAAAAGTGAAATTCTCATAGCTTGGAGAAAAATCGTCATCATTAGGATCGACCTCTTTAGTAAGAGCAACGTCGTCCTTAGGCTCCATAGCAGTCGGTATGTCACAAACCTCATCATCAAACACTTTATCAAGACCAACATCACTAAGCTCATTCAATGTATCACACTCCTTAGACACGTTTGGGATATTGAGAGGAGGGATGACAATTGCACTAGGACATTGAGCAGTAAGGTCATTCCAAGAAATAGTAGGCTTATCGTCATCATCATCATAATAGTATGGATACACCGGGGGAGGAGTATAAGTCTCGATATTTGATATTTGCTCATGTCGATGATCCTCTTGACATTTCTCGATGATCTTGTTGCAAGCTTCTTGAATTTGTTGACGTAGTTTAACAAGAGTGTCCCATTGTTCATTGGAGCTCAATTGTTCGAAGGAGGGTTGATGATCGATGGGGTGTTGTGGGGGCTCAAAATGTTGAAAACCTGAATTATAGCATGGTTGTGGCTCATAGTAGTTCATCGGTTGAGAAGAATTATAAACCGGGTTTGGTTCATAATAATCCATTGGTGAAGAAAACTGAGGACACGGATTTGGCTCATAAAAATTCATTGGTTGACAATAATAGGTATCGTGAGGACCCCCACAGTTGTTGCAAAACGGGTATGGAGAAAAATCAGGTGCATCTTGTGGATAGCTATTATCATTGTCATAATTGTACCCCGGTTCTTGCCCGTGATCATACGGGTATCGAACCGGGCACGAAACATGCCAATGAGAATCGCTTCCACAATAGATGCACGGGGAAAGAGTAGGTGGGTTCAAGAAGGACGAATTAGTCGAGTTGCACAAAGGGCAAAATCCGCTTATGAATTGTGTATTGTTGATATCGTTGCCACACCGCTCACATGTACACCATTGACATGAGTCGTTCCCGTACAATCGTCTCCCGCACCCAACGCAATAGACATAAGAATCCATTAAGAAAATTAGATGAGCAAGAAGAATATTTTTGGTGAAAAACGTTGAAAAAGAAATGCTTTTTAAGATTTTTCAAATGTTTTTGGATTTTTTTTTTTGGACACGAAAAATAACGTTCACAAGTGAACGGATCCCAAAAGCCAACGCGTCTCTCATAAAAAACCGTTAATCTTCACGAAAAGAGCCGGCAGCGGCGCCATTTTAATGTTTGGTTTTACCCTCGTATAAAATAATTTCGTTGTTCCGATCTTTTCGAATTGAAAACCGGTCTTAAGTGCGACTCAATCGTCTTTTGGTGAATCTAGAGAATGGTTTGGTTGATTTGTTTAAAACTATTAGCAAGTAATTAAAGTGTCGTTGAGTAAAATGGAAGTTAAAAGATTAATTTGAATGACGAGTAAAAATAAATGCATATAAACTTAAAGGTGAAAATGGAAAAGTACAAACTCACTAAATAAAACTAACACTTGGAAAATTTTCTGAAAATAAAATGTACTATAAGAAAGTAAGATCGGAGTAAACCAAAACAAGCCAAAAGAACACCCCCGATCGGAATGTTTTCCGATCGGTTGATCGGAATAGTGGAAAGAAGTAACACAATCGGAATATCCGCAAGACTGTCAATCGGAAAGTGGGATTAGGGACCCAATCGGAATATGCAAACTTAACCCAATCGGAATACTTAGCCAAACTACAAATCGGAATATTAAACTTACTCACAATCAGAATATAGGAAAGATTAGCAATCGGAATGACCAAAATCACACGAATCGGAATATTAAGGTGGCTCAATCGGAAAGTCAAAGCCCTAATCCGATTGGACTCAATCGGAATGTGTCGTTGTAGTATAGTGGTAAGTATTCCCGCCTGTCACGCGGGTGACCCGGGTTCGATCCCCGGCAGCGGCGCCATTTTAATGTAGAGATTTTACTAGTTGAAAGTTCGTTTTCTCGGTGTCTAATCGAATTGATTTCCGGTTAATTGTGTGAGATTAGTTGTTCTTGGTGAAACAAATATTTTTGGATTTGGTAAAATAAATGTGCAAGACTTAATAATAAAGGACGGGAAATTAAAACTAAAATTAGTTGAAACGTAAATGGTGCAATATTTAAAACATAAAAAGTAAATGACGAGAAATAAAATGACGTAAAATTAAAACTTAGCGAAAAGTAAATTGACAATTAAATAAAAATTAAAAATGAAATTAAAATGGACTAAAAGTAAAACGAGAAAAATTGACACTTTGAGGAAATATTAAAACAAAACAAAAAATCCAATCGGAATACACCCGATCGGAATCCAAATTGGAATCCGATCGGAATGAAACCCCGTCGGAAAGGCATGATCGGGATGTTGCAAAAGGAGCACAATCGGAAAGTTAAGCAAAACCCCAATCGGAATATAGTGATGTTGGATGCAATCGGAATAACCCACAAACAAGCTAGATCGGAATATTAACTAAAGAGGTCAATCGGAATAATCAAATTATGCATAATCGGAATAAGGGAAAACAAGTACAATCGAAATGACTAAACAAACCAATCGGAATAACTAAACCCTCTTCCGATCGGGCGATCGGAATGAAGGGTTGTGTGTCTGGTCGGAATGTAAGGTCGGAAAAGGGCTTTCCCTTTCCGATTTATATGGGATCCGAGACAAAAAGCAAGGGAAATAAGCTATGGAAATAAGCTATTTACCAAAACTAGAACGAATCTAAAGTGAGATGAACTCAATAAGTATGAATAACAACTTATCAAAACTTTAAATAAACAAACTTTTAAAATCAAACTATAAAAAGATGAAATTTTAAGCACGAAAGCATGAATGAACAACACGGATCATATCATAATCGCACCAAAAGCAAACAAGAATCAAGAAAGGAAGATGAAAGATTAAGACAAGAAAAGCAAAGATTAAAGAACAAATAATGAAAACTTACTTGAAAATTAAATGATTAAAAGTGCATAACAATTAATTAAAGTGAAAGAAATGAAATGACAAGTATGAAAATGGTGGAAGTGGTGGTTTGTCAAACCACCCAACAACAAGAAATGAAGTAGCTAAGGGCTATTTATAGTGGAGATTAGGGAGGAGCTTAGGAAGCTTCCTCCCTCTTTCCTCTTTTCCTTATTTGCACACTTAAGTCCTTTTCTTCTTAATTGTTTGTTGATCTTGGACTTAATGACTTTGTCTCGGGATTTCTTTGAACTCATCTTGAATTTTCTTCATAAATAAGACTCGAGTTCTTCGACTTTTAGTAAACATCCGTCTTTTGACTTTTTCTTCGATAAATCTTCAGAATTGGTCTTGGACTTCCGTTCTTTTTCCACTCTTGATCTTTCGACTTCATCTTTCGTCTTTTTCTTCGATAAAAGCCCGTGAATGCCGTGTTTTCTCCACTTTTCACTTTTTCGTCCTAAATTACAACAAAAACACAAACCACGCATAATTCCGACATAAATGACATAAAATACACGTTTTGGCTCGGTTATTATTGTAATTAAGTGGTAAAAAGGATGGGTGTTTTCACACCTATCATGAATTATGAGGGATAAGGAGTTAATTTTATAGACCTCAACCCATTGTAGCCCAAATAAATAAAAGGCAACTTCCCCCCCCCCCCCTGCTCTAACCGATGGTCGAACACCCCTTGTAGGGTGTTCCAGAACTTTCCGTCCTTCTTTCCTTTTAATTACATACTACATATATATTTAACGCTCGTTAATACTTAACTTTTAATTAATTAACGATCGTTAAAGTTATATAGTTACTTGCTCGGTTTAATTAAACAAATACATAAATATATATGTATTAGATAAAATAATCAATACAATAAATATATTTATTAATTAAATTAACTCTTTACGTATTGTGTGTAATCCCGTAATCTCGAGTTCGATCCTATCACACGACTATTAAATATATGTCCATAAACTTTCAGTATAATGAAAGAGAAGTAATTAATCATTGGCAAAAATCTTCAAAAGGCATTGGTAAGTTGATAAATACACAGATGAGGTATTATGATAAAACAGGCCTAGGTTACATAGAAGACCAACCTGGGATAATTCTGACTGACAAGGACTTATTCAATGGAATTTTTGATAGTTCTTGTGATTCAGAAGATACTCCTAAAAATGATAGGTATGCTGAACGATGAAGGTAGTTCCTCCACCTTTATCATGAATTTACATGCCCCATAATAATGATAAAAGTATAGAGTTAGATGAGTCAAAAGCTATTTATGGTAAAAAGTCTAATGATTCAGAGTAAGACTATAGTACTTTGACCTATGATGAACCTGTTGTGACAAAAAAGGTTGTCTATCCATCTTTAATGACCACCTTTGTACCCAAGGGACATGTGCCTGCAACTAGTTCTGCTCCCAAGCAGGTGAAACCTTCTAGTAAGGCAGTGGATAGCAATGTAAAACATCATGGTAGTATCAAAAGGGGTGGGCTAGGTTTTGAAAACACTAAGTCACTTTTTCCTTTTGGATCTTCTTTAAAAAGAAGAGGATGTTATGTGTGTGGTAGCTTAAGTCATTTTTATCAAAGATTGTAGTGTGCATGAGGATAAAATTGCTAAATAAAAGGCTGCAACTAGGGTCACAGTGAATGGTCATGAGAAAATGCATAGGGTAAAAGACAAATGGGACCAACAGATGACAAACCTAAGTGTGACACCCCGGGTAGGGTCAAAATATGCGGAAATATCAACGGAGATGTCACAAGGGTGGATCGATAGCATATAGTCCATAGAGCATAAGATAAAGAGTTATTCAAATCAGATTACATGTTTATTATACAAATAAATAAAAATTGTCTTTAAAATGTCATAAGTAGATTGTTCATTTTCCCCAAATGTAACCCTTGACGATTCCTACGATGCAGATTACATAGATGCTTGAGTCCATGCACATATCTCGTTCTAACTTCATTTCCCTGAGATAAACATGCTTAGAGGGTCAACATAAAGATGGTGAATTTACAGGTTTTAACATTATTTAGTTTGGACATACATTAATCATAGAAGTAATAATGCACAAAGCATTCTTACTAAAAAGTAGATTACATTTTCTATTACTCGAAACTGAAGCTTAACCATCCATAGTCCTCAACAGATGAGGACGTAGTGTCTTACAAAAAGACACCCATACCCAGTTCCAACATGGTATACATCTGTTGTCCCGACCAAGGTACAGTGAGCATGACTCACCCAGATGGGGATGGTCAATCCCTAATAGATCTATTTATAACATTCGGGCGATTTACAACAATTTAATAGTTTCTATAATAGTCAATCATAGTCAAGTTTATACAATTCAGTTATGTCTATTTTAAAATAGTTGCATGTTTTATCCCCCGTAGAGGAAAAGTTTATCAATAGTTTATATGGGGTTGTAAACTCACCTGGGAGTTGGCAATTGCTGTATAACACGAGTATCCTAATTATTCTCACGCCAAAAGTTATGCCTAATCAAATAGTACAGTCTTAATAGATAGTACAAAGAACATATGTGTATGCTTATACAGATTTTTAGTCAGTTCATTTATGCTACGGCATTTATCTAAATAACTGTAGTTCAAGTCTTAACAATATCCATTTAAACTTATCTATAAGTTTCATTTATAAGTAAACATAAGATGTTTAACCTTCAACTATCAGTTTGCATTCGTAATACTTGTATTAATAATAACCAATCAACTTACAATTAAGTTTCTTATTTAAGTAGACATAAAACATCCTACTTAAAATATTAGTTTACGTTCCCCATTCATGTATTATAATCATTCATTTAAACTTACTATTAAGTTTCATATTTTTAGTAAACGTAAGGTGTTCTACTTAAATATTAGTATTCAATTTATTTAACGTTCATATACTTTTATTTCCTAAAAGTATATGAGTTTATGTATTAGTAATACATGTCCAAATTGGTTATACAATTTATTTCATAAAGCAAAAATATAAATATTTTATCTTTGAAAAATAAAATATAATATTTTATCTAACTTAAAAGTTCCCATAAATTATTTAACATTTATAAAATAATTTATAAATTACCAGTTTAAGAATTTATGTTATAAATTCTTATAGTTTAGGGTTTGTTTAAGCTTTACTAAGTTTAAAATTAGAATTAGGGTTAGGGTTTGTTAAAGTTTCAGAACATGGCAAAACTAGTCCCTCCATATTTTTAAACAAAGTAAACTTTCGGATTGTTACACATTTGGTACCTAGGGCTTGTTTAAGTTTCGGCTTATGGAAGGTTTAGTACCCCTACTTAAGTATAGGTTTTGTAACTTTCACAAAATAACATAAACAGCCCTTAGGGCTTCTTTAAGTTTTGGATTATTGCCAAAATGGTCCCTAGGGTTTTATAATGACAAAATAACTTTTAGAAACTTCCAAAAATGGTCCCTAGGGTTTAATATGCCACAGATGGTATTTATTAAACCCTAGACTTTTGGATAATTACATTTTTAGTCCTTGTGTTTACTAATTTATCAAAACAAGTCTCATAAGTCATGTTTTTAGTCCTTAAGTTTCATAATTTGTCATTTTACTCCAAAAGTTTTTATAAGTTACATTTTATTATAAAAACTTCTATTTAACATTCAAAATAGTATATGGGCTCATTATCTAGGTTACATGCATGTTCCCAAGGTTACCATTATTCCAAGAAAACTACCTATAGCCCACGACTATATTGTTTTCTCCCAAGGTTCCCATATGATTTTATAAGCTTGTTTTATGTTCAACATGTCTAGGTTAACTCTTATCATTAGATCTATGGTTTATATAAGCATGCATGTACATGTAAGACTATTCTAGGTCATGTGTAACTCACGGCTACATATGTTCACATAAATCATTTTAGTGATTTTTAGTATTCCATTTAACATGTAACATTACATATTCCATCATTAAAACTTAGTAGACAAATCATTTGTTCATCCTTCATTTTAGCCGTGACCTTTAAGGTCACGGTCTTCATGATTTTCAAGTTATACAAGTTTATTTTATGAGATCTATGATCATTAGTTAACCAAAATCGCATAAAACAAGATTTGTAACCCTTGCTACATTTAGATTCATAAAATGTTTCATATGGTTTATAATCAAGTTTAAAACATAGAATACAAGCCATAGGTTTCTTATCAAAAGATTTTTAACCATGACTATGGTGTTCATAATTATGTTGTGACCTATAATGGTCATGGCTTTACCAAATCTTGATTTTAACAAGTTATTTACTTGTGTTTATAGATGTATGATGATGCATGCATGAAGAAATGAAAGAGCATGAGGAGTATACCTTTCTTGCTTTAAAAGTATGAAGGATGATCTAGATGAACAAGGAGATTAGAGATCTTATCTAGTTGATGAAGAAACCCTAAATGTAAATCAAGTTGTGGCCTTAAAGATTCGGCTACGCTTGTTCTAGTGGTTTCAATGATGATGATACTACTAAAGGATTAGTTATTACTATGGGACAAGGATCTAGTAGATTAAATGAACAAACTTGGATTCTTGTGGCTTATAGCCGAATTGTTTGAAAGAGAGAAGAGGAGAGAGACGTTTCATGAGAATATGGAGAATGTATGTGTGTGACATTTCAGCTAAAAGGGAAGAGAGAGAGAATCAAGGCAAAAAGGCATGATTGCCTTGGGAAGAGAACACATGACAAGTGTCATGACAAGTGTCATACTCTTCATTTCCAAAGCAACTCTCCTCCTTCCACCTATGTGTGTCATGTACACTTTAAACAAAAAGGAAGCTGGGCCTAAGTTGTGGGCTTAGGTTGGGCTAGCACACAAGGATAAAGGTTCTTGGGCTAGTCCAAGATGTGTATGTAAGTCTATAATGTACACACATATTTCCAATGTTTTGATAAGTGTTGGAATGCATAGTTTGTTATACTTTTCATCACTTGTTATCCTAGTCTTATGTACAAGATTTAAGTTATATAACTTATTGCTAAAGCAAGATGATTGTAGATGTATAGGTACATAATGAACAAGTTCATACACACATCTTATAGAAACATAATACATGAGTTTGTTTTCTAGGTTTATTGGGTAGAACTTCATTACATAAAATCATGATAAAATCATGGATTTTATAGCACCACCCTGTTATTTTAGATTTGTCCTCAAAGCTACTAAAACGTAGTTATCATTTAAGTGAATAGATGAGGGTACTTGGCTTTGAAGATGTCTTCTCGTTCCCAGGTGTACTCGGGGCCTCTCTTCGAGTCCCATCACACTTTGATTAACGGGATACGGCTAATTTTTAACTTCTTGGTTGTTCTCTCCATGATTTCCACTGGTGTCTCCGTGTATTGGAGTTGGTCATCGATATGGACTCCTTCTAAGGGCATAACCAAAGGTTCCTCAGCGTAACACTTTTTCAGATTAGATACATGGAAGGTGGGGTGTATCCGAATTAATTGTGGTGGCAGCTCCAAACGGTAAGCCACTTCCCCGATCTTGGCTATCACTTTGAAAGGACCCACATATCGTGGATTTAACTTTCCCCGCTTTCCAAATCGTATAACTCCCTTCCAGGGTGATACTTTTAGCATGACGTGATCTCTCACTTTGAACTGTACCGGTCCGTGTCTCTGATCCACGTAACTCTTTTGTCGATCCTGAGCAGCTTGCAGTCTCTATTTTATAAGGACAATTCTGTCTGTAGTCTCCTGAATCAATTCAGGACCAGTGAGTTGGAACTCACCTACCTCCGCCCAACGTACAGGAGAGCGACATTTCCTTCCATAAAGGGCTTCAAAAGGGGCAGCCTTGATACTGGCGTGATAGCTATTGTTGTAGGAGAACTCAACTAGAGGTGTATATGCTCGACCCAATTATTTCCAAAATCAATTACACATGCCCTTAGCATGTCCTCTAGGGTTTGGATGGTTCGCTCACTCTGACCATCCGTTTGTGGATGATAGGCGGTGATCATATCCAGTTGGGTACCCAGGGCTCATTGGAGAGCCCTCCAGAAGTTGGAAGTGAATCTACTATCCCGGTCGCAAATTATTAAGACTGGTACTCCATGTTTGGTTACAATTTCCTTAAGGTAGGTACTTGCCAACTTGGACAGGGAGTCGAATTCCTTGATAGGTATGAAATGAGCAGACTTCGTGAGTCGGTCGACTATCACCCAAATGGCATCGTATCCATGTGATGATTTTGGGAGTTTGATCACGAAGTCCATGGTAATATTTTCCCACTTGCATTCAGGTATCACAGGTTGTACCAGTAAAACTGATGGCCTTTGGTGTTCTGTATTGACACGTGCGCATGTCAAACATTTCTGGACGTAGGCGGTGATGTCAGCTTTCATGTTTGGCCACCAGTATAATTTCCTCATATCTTGATACATCTTTTCCGATCATGGATGTATTGAATATTTTGATTTATGTGACTCATGAATGATTAGGTCCCTCAAAGTCCCATAACGGGGTAACCAACTCCTCCCGTGTAAGCACAATGTTCCATCCACCCTTGGTTCTAATTTCTCTTTAGAGAGGTCGGTTTGAAGCATCCCTCCTATGTCTTCTTAACAGAGGTTTTCGGGTTTCCGTGCTTGGGTTTGTGCTTCAAGGATCTGCTTGGGCAGGTCTAGATTGAGGGTCATGGTTAAGGCTCGAACCCTCATGGGTGGGTCTTTATCCTTACGGCTCAGTGCATCAGCAACTACGTTTGCTTTACCTAGATGGTATTTGATTTCACAATCGTAGTCGCTTAGCAGTTCGATCCAACGACGCTGCCTCATATTAAGCTCTTTCTGATATAATATTGTTGCAGACTCTTGTGGTCGGTGTATACTGTACATTTTGTTCCGTAAAGGTAATGCCTCCATTTTTAAGGCAAAGACTACCGCTCCAAGTTCTAAATCATGGGTAGTGTGGTTCTTCTCATGCTTCTTTAATTGCCTAGAAGCGTAGGCAATTACTTTCTTTCTTTGCATCAATACTGCTCCCAATCCTTTATATGATGCATCACAATATACCTCAAAGTCATCATTGCCCTCGGGCAAGGATAAGAGAGGTGCACTACACAACTTCTGTTTTATCAACTGAAAAGTTGATTCCTCCTTTTCTCCCGAATTAAATTTTACTCCTTTCTAAGTGAGTTTGGTCATTGGTTTGGCTATCTTGGATAAATCTTTTATGAATCGGCGATAGTATCCGGCAAGGGCAAGGAATTGGCGGATCTCTGTCGGTGATTTGGGTGATACCCAACCCTTAACGAACTCAACCTTCGCAGGATCTACGTGAATACCATCGCTATCAATGACGTGACCTTGGAAATAGACTCTAGGTATCCAGAACTCACACTTGGAAAATTTTGCATACAACTGCTCTTCCTTCAGTATTTTCAATACTTGGGCCAAATGCTCAGCATGGTCTTGTTTGTTTTTAGAGTAGACAAGTATGTCGTCGATGAAGACTATCACGAACTTATTCAAATAGGGTTTACACACCCGGTTCATGAGATCCATGAATATTGCTGGTGCGTTTGTCAACCCAAAAGGCATAACTCGGAATTCGAAATGACCGTAACAAGTTCTAAAAGTTGTCTTAGGAATATCTTCTTCCCGGACTCTCAGTTGATGGTATCCATATCTTAGAACAATCTTAGAATACATACTTGATCCTTGGAGTTGATCAAATAAGTCGTCGATGCGAGGTAATAGATAACGATTCTTTACCGTTAGTTTATTCAATTCCCGGTAATCGATACACATTTGAAAAGAGCCGTCTTTCTTCTTGACAAACAGAATAGGGGCTCCCCAAGGAGAGGAGCTAGGCCTAATGAATCCTTTTTCTGATAGTTCCTGGAGTTGTTTGGATAACTCCTTCAATTCTGATGGTGCTAACCGGTAGGGGGCCTTAGCTACAGGTGCAGCCCCAGGAATTAAATCAATTTGGAATTCTATTTATCGCACTGGGGGCATACCTGGCAATTCATCGGGAAATACTTCAGGAAAGTCTCGGACAATTGGCACGTCCTCGATTCGTGTCTCCTCGGGTTTGTCTTCCTCCTCGATTTTGGAGATGTGTGCTAGGAACATAGGGCATCCTCTGGTCAAGTATCTTTGTGCTTTGGTGCAAGAAATGACACTAAGTCTAGTGTTGATTATATCAGGGTTACCATCCCCTCGTATAATCAAGGTTTCATTTCCCCAAGGTATACGAACTTGTTTTTGATCACATAGGATGACTGCATGTTACTTTGATAGCCAATCCATGCCAATGATGACATCAAAACTACCAAGACTTACTAGGATCAGATCGATGTTGAACGGGTGATTTGAGAGGTTTAAGGTACAACCTCGAATGATGGTGTCAACCGTCACAATTTTCCGTCGACTATTTCTACCGTATAATAGGGGTTAAAACTGATGGAGTGGTTTCCAATACTTTACTAAATTCCGTAGATATAAAGCTTTGGTCTGCCCCGGTGTCAAACAAGATAGATGCATATCGTTGGTTTAGTAAAAATGTACCGGTGACGATGTTGGAATTTGGATTGGCTTGGGCATCGCCAACCATGTACATTTGCGAAGAAGTTCCCTTGTTGTCCTTCTTCTGGTTGGCCAACTTGGGACAGTGAGGTCTCACATGTCCAGGGGTTCCACACTCGTAACATACCACAACTTTCTTTGGTCCACTACTGCTTCCACCTGTGGGGTTTCGGTTTCCCTGCTGCCCACTTCCACTCCCACGTGCATTGGACTTGCCCTTGTTGATGTTTCCGGGATTGGTATTGGGTCGACCCGGTGTAGCAACATTTGCTTGACAATCACGAGCAAAATGGCCTTGGTAGCCGCACTTGTAGCATCCTTGGCATTGTCCTCCAGCAATATGATGATAGTTGCACTTTGGACATTTAGGCTTGGATCGCGAGTAGTTCTTGGTGCGGGTTGTGGGAGTAGTGTCATCAGCTTGCCCAACGTTTTGCCTTTTGGAAGGCTGCTGGTGCTGGCTACGAGAGCTTTCATCTTTTTTTCTCTTGTTGTCCGTTAGCCTTTCGGACAGATTGCGGGCTCGCTTGTTGATCAGCTCAGTTGCAAATTCCATAGCACCTTCCACGGTAGTGGGTCGTGAAGCTAGCACACTGTCATGGATGTTGTCAGGGAGTCCGCTGACATACTTCTCAAACTTATCACTCCTTTGAGGGAACATTCTGGTGCACATCAAGCTTAACTCTTGAAATCTTTGGTTATACCAAAGGATATCATTGTTCTTACACTTTACATCCCACAGCTCTATCTCCAACTTCTTCATTTCTCCTCTAGGACAGTACTTCTCAGTCATCCTCTCTGAGGTTGGCCCAAGTGAGAGTGTAAGCAGTGTCATGTCCAAGGGTAGCGACTACTGAGTTCCAGCAGGTAAGGGCGCTCTCAAGTAGTGTGCATGTGGTAAACTTAACTCTGTTCTCGTCAGCACAACCGCTGATGCGGAAAACTGTCTCTAGTCTTTCAAACCACTGCATCAATTCAACAACTCCTTCTTTTCCTCGGTAGTATGAGGGTTTGCACTTTAAGAAGTTGGGGTAAGAGCAACCCCTGTTGGTGTTGTTTCTGGGTGCATTGAGGTTTGGATAATTGTTTGCATGCGGGTCAGCTCCTCTGGCTGCCATAGCTGCTGTGATGCCTTCACTTATCATTTCCTGGAGTTGTACGGCAATGACATTTCGAGTAGCTTCTGGGAATTCAGCATTATCAGTATTGGAAGTGGTTGCATTATTGGGATTTGATCTTGTAATCACCATTTGTCTATAATCATACACAAAATGAGACTATTAGTTCAAACGTTAGTATAGTTTTTATATTATTTGCACGAGAAAAATTCATGCACTGATTTCATAACAAATTTTGATAACCTGTCAAGATCTCATAATATAATACATTGTACAGTAAACATAATAAAGAAAGTGATTACATGCTATTTCCATAAGAAATTTAACATCCATCAATTATAACAAAAGCCATGTCATAGGCCTCTCGGGCTTTATCCAAGGTAATGATACACACAGTCTTTAAAACATTACATCCCAAAGTTAGATGTCCAAAAGAAAAGAAAAGATAAAGTACAGGATTACATCACCAAAAGCTGAAAAGAAATAAAAGTACAAAAGTTCTATACCATGTCAGCTAGGGTGCAACCCATAGGCTGGTCATGATGTACAAGAAACCTATTACATCTATCCTACTCCTGTCTAGATGGTCTGCTAGCTGAGGCTGGGGCTGATGGGGCTGATGGGGCTGATGAAGCTGCAGGGGCTCTCCTGGTGTTCCCCAAAGTCCGAACTGTCGCTTTGGCCTCCTTGAGCATGCGGAATGCTGTCAGCAACTGAGTCATGAGTCTGTCAACGGCACCACGAAGATAGGTCATCTCTGCAGTAAATCCGTCATGACGGGTGGTGGAGAGGTTGAAGAATATGGACGAGGACTGCTCCTGAGCAGACAGAGCAGCATGGGTCTGGTTCTAAGGACTCTCCATGGTCTGGATACGCTGGTGGAGACGATAGTTCTCCTCCCTAAGCCACTGCAATGCCTCGTCAGTCTTGGCCTGGACGTCTCGGGTTGCCTGCGCCTCTCCCCTCATGGTATGAGCGAGGGAGCGATGCGCTCATGAACGACAGTGTAGCCTAGTTGACCAGCTGTCAATAGGCTGCGAAGGTCGGATATCTCCCGCTCCTGGCGTGCGGCCAGTGCTGCGATATAGGCCTGGACAGAGTCGGCACGTCCCACCCCAGAGCCTTCCCTGATCTCAAAAGTAGAGTCGGGTACAGACTCGGGAAAATGGCCCGATGGTAAAGATGCAGGTGCAGAAGATGGTAGGTCTGGAGACACCTGGTCCTCCTCCATAAAGGTGGAGACCAGTATGACTGATGCTGGAGCAGAAAAAGGGTCCTTAGGAAGCACAGCTTCGATGGTCTGATCATCCTCCGAGTCAGAGGCTGATAACCATCCGCACTGCACGGATCGTGGAGACGAACGGGTGGCTGGTGTAGGTGCTACTACTGGTAGAAAAGTCGGAGGTGTAGTACGCGAAGTCATGATGCTCTGAAAATAATATTATTTTAAATTTTAAGTAAGTATATGCTTACAAAAAAAAAAATATTATTCCTAGCTACATGTTTAATGAAGTATATCCCTTTTAAACAATCATCGTAATGTTTTTATGGTTATATATATTAGTACTTATATATATATATATATATATATATATATATATATATATATATATATATATATATATATATATATATATATATATATATATATATATATATATATATATATATATATATATATATATATATATATATATATATATATATATATATATATATATATATATATATATATATATATATATATATATATATATATATATATATATATATATATATATATATATATATATATATATATATATATATATATATATATATATATATATATATATATATATATATATATATATATATATATTATATATATATATATGTTATATATATATATATATATATATATATATATATATATATATATATATATATATATATATATATATATATATATATATATATATATATATATATATATATATATATATATATATATATATATATATATATATATATAGTCATTTAACCAGTCTACTTATCAAATCAGTATACTCTTAGTTCACATAGCATATAATTCCCTAAGATCTATATGCTTAGCTAATACGGTCCCAAAAAAAAATCCCAAAAGATTTTATTATATTCCAGTTTTAAATAAAAGAAAAATCACTTTATTTTTATTTTATTTAAAAATTTATCTGGTTCTCTATAACTAATGCTCTGATACCATTCTCTGTGACACCCCGGGTAGGGTCAAAATATGCGGAAATATCAACGAAGATGTCACAAGGGTGGATGATAGCATATAGTCCATAGAGCATAAGATAAAGAGTTATTCAAATCAGATTACATGTTTATTAAACAAATAAATAAAATTTGTCTTTAACATGTCATAAGTAGATTTTTCGTTTTCCCCACATGGAACCCTTGATGATTCCTACGATGCAGATTACATAGATGCTTGAGTCCATGCACATATCTCGTAGTAACTTCATTTCCCTGAGATAAACATGCTTATAGGGTCAACATAAAGTTGGTGAATTTACAGGTTTTAACATTATTTAGTTTGAACATACATTAATCATAGAAGTAACAATGCACAAAGCATTCTTACTAAATAGTAGATTACATTTGCTATTACTCGAAACTGAAGCTTAACCTTCTATAGTCCTCAACAGATGAGGACGTAGTGTCTTACAAAAAGACACTCATACCCAGTTCCAACATGGTATACATCTGTTGTCCCGGACAAGGCACAGTGAGCATGACTCACCTATATAGGGATGGTCAATCCCTAATAGATCTATTTATAACATTCGGGCGATTTACAACAATTTAACAGTTTCTATAATAGTCAATCATAGTCAAGTTTATAAAATTCAGTTATGTCCATTTTAAAATAGATGCATGTTTTCTCCCCCGTAGAGGAAAAGTTTATCAATAGTTTATATAGGGTTGTACACTCACTTGGGAGTTGGCAATTGCTGTATAACACGAATATCCAAATTATGCTCACGCCAAAAGTTATGCCTAATCAAATAGTACAGTCTTAATAGATAGTATAAAGAACATATGTGTATGCTTATACAGATTTTTAGTCAGTTCATTTATGCTACGTCATTTATCTAAATAACCGTAGTTCAAGTCTTAACAATATCCATTTAAACTTATCTATATAAGTTTCATTTCTAAGTAAACATAAGATGTTTAACCTTCAAATATCAGTTTGCATTCGTAATACTTGTATTAATAATAACCATTCAACTTACAATTAAGTTTCTTATTTAAGTAGACATAAAATGTCCTACTTAAAATATTAGTTTAGTTCCCCGTTCATGTATTATAATCATTCATTTAAATTTACTATTAAGTTTCATATTTTAAGTAAACGTAAGGTGTTCTACTTAAATATTAGTATTCATTTTATTTAACGTTCATATACTTTTATTTCCTAAAAGTATATGAGTTTATGTATTAGTAATACATGTCCAAATTGGTTATACAATTTATTTCATAAAGCAAAAATATAAATATTTTATCTTTGAAAAATAAAATATAATATTTTATCTAACTTAAAGGTTCCCATAAATTATTTATGGTTTATAAAATATTTTATAAATTATCAGTTTAAGAATTTATGTTATAAATTCTTATAGTTTAGGGTTTGTTTAAGTTTTACCAAATTTAAATATAGAATTAGGGTTAGGGTTTGTTAAAGTTTCGGAACATGGCAAAACTAGTCCCTCCATATTTTTAAACAAAGTAAACTTTCAGATTGTTACACATTTGGTACCTAGGGCTTGTTTAAGTGTCGGCTTATGGCAGGTTTAGTCCCCCCTACTTAAGTCTAGGTTTTGTAACTTTCAAAAAATAACCAAAATAGCCCTTAGGGCTTCTTTAAGTTTCGGATTATTGCCAAAATGGTCCCTAGGGTTTTATAATGACAAAATAACTTTTAGAAACTTCCAAAAATGGTCCCTAGGGTTTAATATGCCATGGATGGTATTTATTAAACCCTAGACTTTTGGATAATTACATTTTCAGTCCTTGTGTTTACTAATTTATCAAAACAATTCTCATAAGTCACGGTTTTAGTCCTTAAGTTTCATAATTTGTCATTTTACTCCAAAAGTTTTTATAAGTTACATTTTATTATAAAAACTTTTATTTAACATTAAAAATAGTATATGGGTGGTGGTGTTAGTTGTTTGTTTGGTTCGTTGGTTCTTTCCAATTGGATTTCTAGTCATTGTAGTAGGGATTATAGTTATTTAGGGCATGTCCTAAATGGATTTTGTTTCATAGTGGGGTGTTCAAGCGTTTTTATCGTTTGAGGTAAATGTGATACTTTAGCCACATTCCATTGTACTTAGCGTTTTTGGTGTAATATATTTTACCAGGGATCTATTTAGTCCCTTTTACCCAAAAAAATAAAATAGTATATGGGCTCATTAAATGGGCTAAACATCTAATGGGCCATCTAGTGGGCCTAAATAAATTTTTAAGTTTGCTAACTTATTAAATGGGCCTTTAACACATTTATTAGGCTTAAATACATTTTAAGTCCATTAATCATTTTAAATGGGTTCAAGTATAAACTTAAGTTCATTAGGTCACTAAGATTTATTAAATGGGCTTATTGAGTCCATTAAGTCTTGGACAAACATTGCATGGGCTTAAATAGTCCATCAACACTACTTTACATTTTATGTAAGTATTAACTTAGGATTTTCTTTTATGCTTATTATTAGCTTATTCATATTTAGTTTCAAATCTTAACAAAAGAATAAAACTTATAGTTTATTTTATGTGATGTACCAAATGATATCTAGATGTGTTATGAAGTTGCATACAAGTCATAATCCCTAATATGAGCTTATATCCCACGGCCATAATTAATCTTAGCTTATTAAGATGAGTCAAAGCTTATTTTAAAGTTGCATGTACAAATCAAGAAATCAAATCACAAGTCCATACATACATACATATAGCCCACGGCTATAACTTTAAATCTTGGTATTTCCATGATGAACATTTTAGCTAGTTTTAAGTCTTGTAAATATCTACAAAAATACAACATGATTATCTAGGTTACATGCATGTTCCCAAGGTTACCATTATTCCAACAATACTACATATAGCCCACGGCTATATTGTTTTCTCCCAAGGTTCCCATATGATTTTATAAGCTTGTTTTATGTTCAACATGTATAGGTTAACTCTTATCATTATGGTTTATATAAGCATACATGTACATTTAAAACCATTCTAGGTTATGTGTAACCCATGGCTACATATGTTCACATAAATCATTTTAGCGATTTTTAGTATTCCATTTAACATGTAACATTACATATTCCATCATTAAAACTTAGTAGACAAATCATTTGTTCATCCTTCATTTTAGTCGTGACCTTTAAGGTCATGGTCTTCATGATTTTCAAGTTACACAAGCTTATTTTATGAGATCTATGATCATTAGTTAACCAAAATCTCATAAAAGAAGATTTGTAACCCTTGCTACATTTAGATTCATAAAATGTTTCATATGGTTTTTAATCAAGTTTAAAACATAGAATACAAGCCATAGGTTTCTTATCAAAAAAGATTTTTAACCATGACTATGGTGTTCATAATTATGCCGTGACCTATAATGGCCATGGCTTTACCAAATCTTGATTTTAACAAGTTATTTACTTGTGTTTATAGATGTATGATGATGCATGCATGAAGAAATGAAAGAGCATGAGGATTATACCTTTCTTGCTTTAAAAGTATCAAGGATTATCTAGATGAACAAGGAGATTAGAGATCTAATCTAGTTGATGAAGAACCCCTAAATGTAAATCAAGTCGTGGCCTTAAAGATTCAGCTAGGGCTTGTTCTATTGGTTCCAATGATGATGATACTACTAAATCATTAGTGATTACTATGGGACAAGGATCTAGTAGATTAAATGAACAAACTTGGATTCTTGTGGCTTATAGCCGAATTGTTTAAGAGAGAGAAGAGGAGAGAGAGAGGTTTCATGAGAATATGGAGAATGTATATGTGTGAGATTTCGGCTAAAAGGGAAGAGAGAGAGAGAAGAAAGGCAAAAAGGCATGATTGCTTTGGGAAGAGAACACATGACAAGTGTCATACTCTTCATTTCCAAAGCAACTCTCCTCCTTCCACCTATGTGTGCCGTGTACACTTTAAACAAAAAGGAAGTTGGGCCTAAGTTGTGGGCTTAGGTTGGGCTAGCACACAAGGATAAAGGTTCTTGGGCTAGTCCAAGATGTGTATGTATGTCTATAATGTACAAACATATTTCCCATGTTTTGATAAGTGTTGGCATACATAGTTTGTTATACTTTTCATCACTTGTTATCCTAGTCTTATGTACAAGATTTAAGTTATATAACTTATTGCTAAAGCAAGATGATTGTAGATGTATAGGTACATAATGAACAAGTTCACACACACATCTTATAGAAACATAATACATGAGTTTGTGTTCTAGGTTTATTGGGTAGAACTTCATTACATAAAATCATGGTAAAATCATGGATTTTACACTAAGTGGGGTCATGCTCAGAAGGTAAATAAGAAAAACAAAACTAAAAAAGTTAGTCATCCTCAAACCAATAAAGACTTTGTACTCAGTGCAATACTTATGAAACAAGGTCTAGTACCTTTAAAGTCAAGTTCTTCAAGTACCGGTACACCAAAACCTGAAAGTACTGCTAGAACCAAAGCAAGTAACGCTGGTCAAAAATCTAGAAAACCACAGTTCCACAAACCTTTTAGGAGTCTATTTGAGATTGCTAAGTCACCTAGAAATGTGCCTTATGTAAACTCAGTACAAATGTGGGTTCCTAAAAGACAAAAATCATGTGTACAGCCAAGTACTGCCAAAACAGTACTTAAGTCATGAAAGCCTAGAAACATAGAGTCACCTTATCTTTTTGACTATATAACTGGAAAGCAAGGAATCCAGATTCCGAGAGGTGTCCCGTTAAGCAAAGGCTTCCAGGTTGGTACTCCTTTTACTTTTAGTCCGAAGTCGTCTACTTCTAGTGCTCATATACATGATAAATCATCTAATCCTGGTAAGACTTCGAATGCATCTAAACGTGATAATAGCAAAGTTGATAGTGGTACCAAATCTGGGTCGCATACTAGTAGTTCAAATAAAGGTAAATATGTGGTAAGTGGCATTTCTACTTCAAATTCATTTGGGACTCTTTTAGGGGATATAGGTGACCTAAGTGGAGATGATGATGATGAGGAGGTTGAAAACATATATGATGAGTCTGCTAATCTTCTTAATTCTCAATCAGGGGCAAGCACTCCTGCCACGAATGTTTTAAATGTTTAGTATAGCCTCATGGAATATAAGGGGTCTGAACCAATCCCCTAAAAGAATAGAGGTTCGTCAGGTTATTAATGAAAATAATCTGAGTGTTTGTGCTATCTTGGAGTCTCATGTTGATGCTTCGGGTGTTTATGATATGTGTCGTAAGATTTTTAGCAGATGGAAGTGGACGTCAAATGGTGGTTTGTGTCCTAAAGGGACACATATAATTCTTGGCTGGAAAGATGATAATGTGGATGTTATGGTGTTGTCTCAAACAAGTCAAGTTATGTATTGTCAGGTTAAATCACGTATGGATAACCGTACTTCGTTCTGCTCTTTCGTTTATGTTGATAACTACTATATCCATCGGCGTGTTCTTTGGAATAATTTGGTTGCTCATGCTACTTTTATGCGGGATAAGCCATGGGCTGTTTTGGGTGATTTTAATGATGCTCTTAATATTGAGGATCACTCATACGACGGCTACACTCCTAATATTTCCATGCGGGAATTCAAGGAGTGTGTTAATCTTATGGAAGTTATGGACGTTAATGCTACAGGTTTACATTTTACATGGAATGAGAAACCACAGGGTGATGATGGTATTCTAAAAAAAATTGATCGGATTATGTCTAACATTAAGTTTCTTGATGAGTTTCCAGGTTGTTTTGCAATATTCCAACCTTACAGGATTTCTGACCATTCTCCTTGTGTGTTACGAATCCCTACAATTAGCAAACCTAAGCCTAAATTCAGTAATTTTCTTGTGCATAAGGAGGGTTTTCATGCAGTGGTAGCTAATGTTCATGGTTGTGCTATGTTTAGGCTTGTTAAACGCTTAAAAGGTTTAAAGGCTCCGTTTCGTAAACTGCTGTTTGAACAGGGTAATCTTCATGATCGTGTTACTAGACTACGTGTGGAATTAGAAGTTGTTCAACAAGCCCTTGATTGAGACCCATACAATCTGCTGTTGAAAGAAGATCATGCTCATTATCTAGTTGCTTTTAAGGAAGCTTATCTTGATGGGGAACGCTTTTTACGTCAGAAATCTAAAATTGAATGGCTTGATGCAGCTGATTCAAATACGACTTATTTTCATAACTCGGTTAAGAGTAGGGTGGCTCGTAATCGTATTGAAATGGTTCGTGATTCTCATAATGTGCTTCATGATGGAGATGCTGTGCCTGGAGCTTTCGTTGCTCATTATGAGCAGTTTCTTGGTAAGGCAAGTGTTTTATGTTCTTTTAATACGTCTGATTTGTTTGTTCGAAAGCTTGGTGCTTAGAAATCTGCCCATATGGTTAGAGTCATCTCTGATTCTGAAATTAAGAGTGCGTTATTCTCCATGAGTGATGATAAAGCGCCTGGGCTGGATGGTTTTACTGCTGCGTTGTTTAAGAAGTCTTGGGATATTATGGGTGATGAGTTTACATGTGCTATTCGGGAGTTTTTCTCTAATGGAAAACTTCTTAAAGAGGTTAATCATACTATTATTGTTCTTATCCCTAAGGTTTCTGTTCCAAATAAGATTATTGATTATCGCCCCGTCTCTTGTTGTAATGTTATTTTCAAATGCATTAGTAAAATAATTGCTAACCGTATTAAAGGGGATTTGGACGATTTGGTTAATATTAATCAATCCGCTTTTGTTCCGGGGCGTAGGATCTCGGATAACATCTTATTGATGCAAGAGCTGATGGGGAATTACCACATAAATTTTGGTCCTCCAAGATGTGCTTTTAAGGTGGATATTCAGAAACTTACGATACGGTTGACTGGCAGTTTCTGCGTAACATTCTGATTGGTTTTGGATTCCACCATTTAATGGTTGATTGGATTATGACGTGTGTTTCTACTACTTCATATTCCATTTTCATAAATGGTAATTTATATGGCCGGTTTCAAGGAAAAAGAGGTCTCAGGCAAGGTGATCCGTTATCTCCATATCTTTTCACGTTGGTTGATAACTAGGATTTTACTTAGTTAAAAAATTAAAGTTCGTTGTTTTGGTCTAATCGAATTGATTATTGGTTTAAGTGCGACTCAGCTCTCTTTTGGTGAGAACAAAGGTTTTGTCGTTGTAGTGTAATTAAAATGCAAGACTTTAAAAGTAGATGACGGTTAATTAAATCTAAACTAGTTAAAACTTAAATTTGTGCAATATTAAAAACTTTGAAAATTAAAATGATTAAATGACTTAAAACTAAAGCGTGACAAAAATTAAATTTGACAAAGTATTAAAATGTAACTTAAAAATCAAACAAGGCAAACCATCGGAATCCACTATCGGAATGCTGTCACCAAGTCCATCGGAATCCAGATCGCAATGTGTCTATCGGAATGTATCAAAAACTAGGTCTATTGGAATATGGAAAGAGTGCTATTTATCGGAATGAAGACTATCGGAATATACCCATCGGAATGTAACCTATCGGAATATTGCTCAATAAAATTGGGCAGCACTTCGACTCAAAATACCTCAAGACCCGTCGGAATGTGCGATCGCAATGTGCGATCGCAATCCCAGATCAGAATGAGGGTGATGTTACTCTAGATCCCAATCCCGGATTGGAATGCAAAACCCTTGTCCCATGCTGTCACCATCGGAATGTGGGTGATGCTATCGCAATGTGGAGAATCCTTTCTTTTCGATGGAGTAACAAATTCGCAATAAGCACAAGTCCAAATTAACTAGAACTAATAAGCTAAATTCAATTACTTAAATGAAATGGAAATAAAACAAGACAATAAGCTAAAAAGTTAAAACCTTTCAAAATTAAAGTACGAAACTTAATAAAATGGATTTTACAAAGATAAAACTTTTAAGAAAACTTTGAAAACAATTAAGCCAAATACCAAATAAGCACATAAGATTGCCAAACTTATGGCTTTTCTCGTATGAAAACTTAAAGGGAAAAGAAAATACAAAACTTTTAATCAAATAAGCAAAGGGATTAAGTAAACCTTGCTTAATCCGAATTTTAAAAAAAACCAAAACAAGAGAAAAGTAGAATGAGAATGATAAAATGGAGCTTGATTAAAAGTAAAAGTAAGATTAAAGCAACAAAATTAAGAACACTTACATGGAATTAAAATGAATTAAAGTGCAATACAAGTATTTAAATTGACATGTATTTAAAGAACAAGTAATTAAAAGGGTGGAAGAACTAGTGTCACTCTAGCCAACAAAATGAAATGAAAACACTAATGATCTATTTATAGGGGAGATTAGGGAGGTGCTTAGGAAGCTTCCTCCCCTCTTTCTTCTTTTCTTAATTGCATGATTAAGTCCTTGTCTTCTTAATCTTTTGACTTTAACGACTTTGTCTCGGGATTTCTTTAAACTCGTCTTGTAATTCTTCAATAAATTAGACTTGAGTTCTTCGGTTTTAAGTAAACTTCCGTCTTTTGACTTTTTCTTTGATAAATCTTCAGAATTGGTCTTGGACTTCCGTTCTTTTTGCACTCTTGATTTCTTGACTTCGTCTTTTGTCTTTTTCTTTGATAAAAGACCGTGAATGCCCGTGTTTTCTCCCATTTTCACAATTTCGTCCTAAATCACAACAAAAACACAAACCACACATAATTCTGACATAAATGACATAAAATACACGTTTTGGCTCAGTTATTATTGTATTTAAGTGGTAAAAAGGATGGGTGTTTAGACACCTATCAAATCCCCTACACTTGACCATTGCAATGTCCTCATGCAATGCATTAGTTACAAAGCATGATTACACTTTTCATCATAAAAAAATCCACGTTGGCCTTTATTAAAGAGATAGAAAATTATAAACATTCAAAGTAAAGAAATCAAAAACATACCTTAGGGTTTTGGAAATGTCATGAATGATCATCATCCTCAAGTTTTCACTTTCTCCAAACCAAGCTTAAAAACGAGATCATTGTTATTATAAGTTAGCAAACCAACACGAACTCATGTGGGCCAATTATTCACTTAGACTCCCTTATTCCTAGGTGTATCTCTTATATTTTATTATTGTCTTGAATGATCACGAGGATGCATTGTTGACTTATTTCGATAGTTATTTAGGCTGAAAATAAAGTGGGACTATTTAATCAATAGTTAGCTAAAGGACAAAATCTTAAAACTGCTTCTCGGGACCTCATAAAGTTCATATCTTGGCATAACTCGCTTCACGATTTGAGACCTTTCTCGGACCGATATTTGGCAGCGACTTCATACTTCAAACCTTGAGAGACGTTCATGAAATAATGGTCTTCTCTTCATAATAGGAATTTCTTCACTTGATGTTTTGAGAGATTCTTCATACTTGGACCACGACTTCTTCATTTTTCTCCAATCTTTATTTGGGATTTTGATATACAACGATCCGCCTCCTTTTAGGACTTGGATCTATTTATCCTCATACCTTGTTAGGGCCTTTTTGGATAGACTTCTCCATGATCTTTACGGGAGTATTTGCTTTTCGTCGTGTGTCTCGATCCTTCATATTGATCTTTGATAAATGATTCAACACATCACTTTGGATATTTAGCAACAAAATGTAGCCCTCATGCCTTGTTAGGGCCTTTTCGGACTCGCCAATCTTCGCATCCCGCTTCAATAAGTTATGCCTTGGCTATGAACTCAAATCCATACCGTGCAACTTTTAAACGATCTTGGGCTAGAAGCTAAGTAACTTTTCAAATCGTAGAACCTTATTTATTGCAGATAAATTTATTAGCAAGCGATGGGAGAATAGGCTTATAATTAACTCACATAAATTCACGAAAGGATACCAAACTTATAATTGACTCTATCATCTCTCGTTCTCCACAGTTTAAAATCTCAAGGAATGAGACTCGTGGATGCTTAGCCTATTAAATCAAAGTTTTAGGTTTTCGAGTCGTCTATAGGATCTTGCAAACTCTTAGACTTTTTCAAATTTAGAAATCGCATTTTAAAGTTCCCTTGATAAACAACTCTCTAGGATCAATTATAGGAACTTGCGAAAAGTTCTTGTTCTTAACCCGTGAGAGTTAATACTTTCGCGTTTTATAGCTCCCTATATAAAAGCCTAGAAAAACTTGCCTTAAACACGTTAAGGATACTAGCTAGAGTAAACTTAGAAAAGTAAACTCGGGATGAGTCAAAAGATTCACAACGTTTGAAAACTAAAACCACTTTATTAAAATTTATTCTAATAAGGAAGAAAATAACTATACAAAGGGAAAAACTAATAGGCCAAAATAGATAAAAAAAATTTGAAAAATGTCGAAAAAATTGATTTTCCGGTTAAAATGAGGACAAATACAAGGAAAAAGCCACTTAACTTCAATGTTTAAGCATGTGGGAGTAAACTCCCCTACACTTAGGACATTGTGCACTTTGTTTAAATCTCGCTAAGGATAGGACAACTAACGAGATTCCTATTTTAATATTGAAAAATATAAAATAGTGAATCGAAAAGAGTTTAGGATAGAACCGAGAAGAAGGGAACACGGAATCACGGGTCGTCAAAAATCATCAAGAGTGGATCATTGAGAGCTCGAATCCCTGAATATTAGAAGAGAGGAAATAGCAAACACCAACGGGTCTCCCCTAAACTTAGGATAAAGAAAGCTAAAAGATAGATACATGGGTTGCCTCCCAAGAAGCGCTTGATTTTTGTTCACCGAGTCGTGAGCCTGACTCGACCTTGATTATCATAGGAGAAGCATGAAACATATCCACCGGGATCAAAGACATAGTTTTTGTCCATCAAATAGCACATGAAACATATCCACCGGGATCAAAGACATAGTTTTCGTCCATTAAAGACATAGGCAAGGTTCCCTTAAGCAAAGACGGAGCACGGTGGGAGCAAGGGTGAAGAGGTGCAAGCAGATTTCCATAAGTTCCAAAGGTTTTTCCTTTTATTTCATCAGACGGATACTGAGATGGCTGAAGAATATCGATACCGGGGTCGAACACCTTTTCCTTTAGGGGAAAATAGCACTCAGGCTCTGCAGAATTTGAAGATGATCCGCGAAGAAAATGCACAACCTCGTCCTCGGAAGGTGGACAAGAGGTGTTAAATCATACGTGTTGCGGATGTTGGTGGCATCTGGTTGCTTCTCTTTTGAAAGAATTTTCTTCAAATCCAAAGTAGGATCAAGACCATAATCATCAACGTCCAAAGGAGGTGCATCACTTTCATGAGGGAAGTATGTATTGAAAAATGTAGAGAAGTCTTCCTCAAATGAGTAATCATCCAAAGTAGGATTAAGCATGGTAGGCGGAGGATCTTCATCATGTGAAGAATCACTCGAAAGAGTATCGGCCTCATCAAAATCATCATAAGTGGGCAGGTCGGGATACTCGGAAGTAAAATCATCAAAATCATCCGTATCTGAGCTAGAATCATCATCATAAGCATCAAAGATCGGTGGAGAATCATATATGGGTGAAGGTTCCAAATTGGAGAGAGAATCATCCACATCCTCTTGAAAAAGTGGATTATCAATGCACGAATCGAATAGAGGATTGTTGTAGATGACAAAATCATCGAGCACATTAATCATATTCGCTGATTCTCGTCCTCCAAAGGATTTGCTTGTAAGCTTCCCCATTTAAAAAACTTGTGCATCATCCCCGACTCTTAAGATGAGCTCACGTTTATCCACATCTATTAAAGCTCTATCGGTTCTTAAAAATGGGCGACCAAGTATTAACGGAATACGAGGATCCATTTCATAATCAACAACGACGAAGTCGACCGGAATAGTGAATGTGCCAACTTTAATGAACACATCTTCGGCAATACCAACGGGGTAAGCGAGAGTGCGATTGGCTAGCTCAAGAGTCATTTTGGTGGGTGTAAGGTCGGGCAATGATAACATTTTCCAAACACTTAACGACATCAAATTAATACTTGCCCCGAGATCGGCTAAGGCAGTAAATTTGTCAGTTTGTTTAAAAGTACAAGGAAGCACAAAACGACCGGGATCTCCTAGTTTTTCCGGAAGTTCTTTAAGAAGAACGGATAACAATTTTCATTCAATCGAGTATTAACAAACTCGGCCATCTTCTCCTTTTTGCTAAGCAATTCCTTAAACATCTTAACAAATTTAGGCATTTGTGCGAGAGCTTCGACAAGGGGAAAAGTGACGGTCATTTCTGAAACTTTCTTCAAATAGTTTGACACTTGAATGTCATCCTTGGTGTGCATTTTGGCCTTGCCTAAGCGAGATGGATAAGGAATATTGGGTTTGGGTGGTGAAGGTGTAGGTGTAGCAGCTAAAGGTTGAGATGTTGAAGGTGGGGTTGGTGGAGGATTCTTGGTGGGTACTTCATCACGACGAGGCGGAAACAGTAATGGTGTACTAATACTAGGCGTGGGAGGTGTAGGGATAAATGGTGGTGGAGGAGGTGTAGATGATGGGGGAGGGATAGGTGGTCCTACTAAAGTAACTCCACTACGGGTAGTAATAGCACTCACATTCGCTCGCGGATTGGTGACGGTGTTTGAAGGTAGAGAACTCGAGGTAGAGGGTTGAGTTGTGGGCAAGAAACTAGCCAGCATATTCTTCAAATCATTCGTTTGATTGCTGAAGGAGGATTGAATATTATCTTGAAGCTCGGATCTAATGTCATTCCCTTGCTTGGTGATATCTCCTTTCAAATTGATAATTTGGCTCTGCAGATTCTTGATTTGCTCACCTTGGGTTCTCATTAAAGCTTCAACATCTTGATTGATGGGTGGGGCTTGTTGAGCTGGTGGTTGATAAGGATTAGAAGCTCGAGGTAGGATTTGGTTGCTTCTAGTGTAGTTGTTGTTGAGGTTTTGGTTTTGAGGAGAAAAACCGAGTGAAAGGTAGTTGTTTGACCAGTAACTTAGCAAATTTCTATCCCTTGAGGTCGGGCTTGGTAATTTTCCGGTTAATAATTACCATAAGCCGCATACACGTTTTCCGGATTGCCTTGAGTAGAAGGACAATCAGTGTATGAGTGAGGACCGCCGCATGTCTCACAAGGATTAGCCACCGCTTTAACTTGTTGTTGGTTTGTAGCGAGAAGCAAGATATTTTTGTTCATTTCGGTCATCATGCGGGTGAATTCGGTCATGTCGGGGTTTGCTGAAGTAGAAGAAACATTGACTCTCGGGTTGTTCCTTGAAGAAGCGGAGGAATCCCAGTTTTTATGATGAGTAGTCATGTTCTCAATAAGCTCTCTACACTCCTCGGGTCTCCTTTTCATAAATGTGCCACCGGCGGCTGCATTAATCGTATCACGATCACGAAAAGTCAAACCGTTGTAGAAAGTATCAATTAAGGTCACAGGGAGCATGTTGTGGTTTGGACAACGATCGATCAAAACATTATATCTTTCCCAAGCATCAAAGAGAGATTCATCGGGTTCTTGCATGAAACCGCTGATTTGATTGCGAAGGCTCGTGACCATGGATGGTGGAAAGTAGCGCGACAAGAAGCGTTGAGTCATGTCATCCCAAGTATGAATTGAATTCTGTGGAAGACGATTAAACCATTTCTCGGCGTGGTGTGATAAAGTATGTGGGAAGAGTTGAAGGCGAAGAACATCCATTGTGGCACCGGGCAACTTCATTCTTTGAGTGATTGTAATGAATTTGTCGAGGTGTTTGTTGGCATCGTCATCAGGCAATCCTCGGAATGGATTAGTTTGCACTTGCTGGATCATGTGATGCTTCAACGAAAACTCCGGAGCCGTGATTTGCATCGGCGTAATCGGTCCTCCTCGTCCAAACATTGTGGGTTGACAAAGCTCCTCCATTGTCCGAAGATCGGGCTGTGGAAGAACATTGTTGTTGTTATTATTGAGGTGCGGTGGATTATTGTTATTGTTGACACCTGCCATAGCTAAATCTTCTCGAGTCTCGGGCTCTTGATAATTAGAAGATCTGGTATGTATACACCTGCGAAAGCAAAAGAAAACAATACCAAACACAAAGAGAATATATATACACAAATAAAAATAAAATCTTTTTGGATTTTTGAAAATTTTTAATTTTTATAGATTTTTAACAATTTTTAATTTTTATGGTTTTTTTAAATTTTTAAGCAAGAAAATAACGCTCACAAGTGAACGGATCCCAAAAAGCAACGCGTCTCTCACAGAAAACCGTTAATCTTTACGAAAAGAGCCGGCAGCGGCGCCATTTGATAACTAGGATTTTACTTAGTTAAAAAATTAAAGTTCGTTGTTCTGGTCTAATAGAATTGATTATTGGTTTAAGTGCGACTCAGCTGTCTTTTGGTGAGAACAAAGGTTTTGTCGTTGTAGTGTAATTAAAATTCAAGACTTTAAAAGTAGATGACGGTTAATTAAATCTAAACTAGTTAAAACTTAAATTTGTGCAATATTAAAAACTTTGAAAATTAAAATGATTAAATGACTTAAAACTAAAGCGTGACGAAAATTAAATTTGACAAAGTATTAAAGTGTAACTTAAAAATCAAACAAAGCAAAATTTACTTCCAAACCCAAAACCATCGGAATCCACTATCGGAATGCTGTCACCAAGTCTATCGGAATCCAGATCGCAATGTGTCTATCGGAATGTATCAAAAACTAGGTCTATCG
This sequence comes from Glebionis coronaria, assembly GCA_025667525.1. Lineage (NCBI taxonomy): Eukaryota > Viridiplantae > Streptophyta > Magnoliopsida > Asterales > Asteraceae > Glebionis > Glebionis coronaria. The sequence goes on along the minus strand of JANFOE010000091.1, from coordinate 68,253 downwards.
GAATATGGAAAGAGTGCTATTTATCGGAATGCAGACTATCAGAATATACCCATCGGAATGTAACCTATCGGAATATTGCTCAATGAAATTGGGCAGCACTTCGACTCAATCCCAGATCGGAATGAGGGTGATGTTACTCTAGATCTCAATCCCGGATCGGAATGCAAAACCCTTGTCACATGCTGTCACCATCGAAATGTGGGTGATGCTGTCGCAATGTGGAGAATCCTTTCTTTCCGATGGAGTAACAAAATCGCAATAAGCACAAGTCCAAATAAACTAGAACTAATAAGCTAAATTCAATTACTTAAATGACATGGAAATAAAACAAGACAATAAGCTAAAAAGTTAAAACCTTTCAAAATTTAAAGTACGAAACTTAATAAAATGGATTTTACAAAGATAAAACTTTTAAGAAAACTTTGAAAACAATTAAGCCAAATACCAAATAAGCACATAAGATTGTCAAACTTATGGCTTATCTCGTATGAAAACTTAAAGGGAAAAGAAAAGACAAAACTTTTAATCAAATAAGCAAAGGGATTAAGTAAACCTTGCTTAATCCTAATTTTAAAACAAACCAAAACAAGAGAAAAGTAGAATGAGAATGATAAAATGTAGCTTGATTAAAAGTAAAAGTAAGATTAAAGCAACAAATTTAAGAACACTTACTTGGAATTAAAATGAATTAAAGTGCAAGACAAGTATTTAAATTGACATGTATTTAAAGAACAAGTAATTAAAAGGGTGGAAGAACTAGTGTCACTCTAGCCAACAAAATGAAATGAAAACACTAATGATCTATTTATAGGGGAGATTAGGGAGGTGCTTAGGAAGCTTCCTCCCCTCTTTCTTCTTTTCTTAATTGCATGATTAAGTCCTTGTCTTATTAATCTTTTGACTTTAACGACTTTGTCTCGGGATTTCTTTAAACTCGTCTGGTAATTCTTCAATAAATTAGACTTGAGTTCTTCGGCTTTAAGTAAACTTCCGTCTTTTGACTTTTTCTTCGATAAATCTTCAGAATTGGTCTTGGACTTCCGTTCTTTTTGCATTTTTGATTTCTTGACTTCGTCTTTTGTCTTTTTCTTTGATAAAAGCCCGTGAATGCCCGTGTCTTCTCCCCTTTTCACAATTTCGTCCTAAATCACAACAAAAACACAAACCACGCATAATTCTGACATAATTGACGGCTCAGTTATTATTGTAGTTAAGTGGTAAAAAGGATGGGTGTTTATACACCTATCATTGGTCATGGAGATCCTTTCACTTATGTTGCAGCGGAGGGTTCTTAATGGAGAGGTTTTCTATTTTCATCACCGTTGTGAGCAACAGCGTATTATCAACCTCTGTTTTGTAGATTATCTTTTCTTGTTTGCTAGGGGTCACTTGGACTCTGTGCAGGTTATTATGGATGCGTTGGAGGAATTTAAGATAGCTTCAGGTTTGGTTCCAAGTATCCCAAAGAGCACAATTTTCTTCTGTAATGTAGCTACTGCTGTTAAAAGTAGTATTTTACATATCATGCCATTTGCTGAAGGCGAGTTACCTGTCAGATATCTTGGTGTTCCTCTCATTTCGTCCAGGCTTCTATATAGGGATTGTAAAGTCCTTGTTGAAAAACTTGAGAGTAGAGTTAATGATTGGCGCAATAAATTTCTTTCTTTAGCAGGAAGACACCAGTTAGTTCGTTTAGTTCTTTCATCTATGCATATCTACTGGGCGTCTGTCTTTATTTTACCTGTTCGGATTATTCATGATTTGGAACAGCTTATGAGAGGCTTTTTATGGTGTCAAGGTGAAATGAAGAAAGGTAAGGCTAAAGTTGCTTGGGACTCTGTTTGTACTCTATTTTATGAAGGTGGACTTGGTATTCGTAAGCTTTCTGATTTTAATACTGCTTTAATGGTTTCTCATATCTGGTGTCTTCTCACTCGTAAAGAGTCTTTATGGGTTAAATGGATTTATTCTTACAAGTTAAAGGATCGAAGTTTATGGGACGTTCCATGTATAGGTGATATAAGTTGGGGCTGGAGAAAACTTCTACAGATTAGACCACGCATTCGTCAATTTATTTGGTATAAGATTAATAATGGTAGATTGGCTTCTATGTGGTTTGACAAATGGGCAGATTTATGTGCGTTACGAGACGTTCTTACGTTTCGAAGTATTACAAGATCGGGGCTTTCTCTATCTAATAAGGTAAGGGATCTTATTACTGATGGTATTTGGCAGTGGCCACAGGATTGGTATGCTAGATTTCCGAACATTTTCTCTATCCCGGTCCCTGTTATTAATGATGCTCAGGATGATGATTTGATGTGGCGGGATATAAATGGGGTTCTACATCCTTTTTCAGTTTCTTTAGCTTGGGACTCCATTCGGGATAAGGCTTTGATGGTTGATTGGTTTCATGCTGTTTGGTTTGCTCATTGTATTCCTCGTCACTCTATCCACTTGTGGTTAGTGGTTAAAAGAAAATTGAAGACACAAGATCGGCTTAGGCAATGAGATGTTGGCCCTTTGGTGGATCTAAGCCTTCTACGATGTCCGTTGTGTAAATTGGTGTCGGATTCTCATGACCATCTTTTTTTGAATGTTCTTATTCTATGCAGGTTTGGTCTAAGGTTCGGGGCCTATGTGATATGGATAGCATCCCCCCTCGGATTGATGATATTTTAGCCTATGTTATTCCAATTTCTAAGGGAAAGTCTTGTCCTAGCATCCTTGCCCGTCTTGTGTTGGCTGCTACTGCGTACTTTATATAGATGGAACGTAATTCAAGACTTTTCAAGAAAACGCTGTTGGCCGTTGATCAGATTGTTCAACTTATATGTGATACTATTCGGTTCAAGTTGATTTCATTTTGTTTTAAGAAGTTTTCTGCCAGGTCGAGTTTGCTGCTTGACAAATGGAGGGTGCCGAGCTATAGAGTTCTTCATGAGGGGAGTGCCGGGTGAGGGTTGTACTCTTTTTTCCTTGTCCAAGGTTTTTCCCATTGGGTTTTCTTTGGCAAGGTTTTTTAAGGAGGCAGGCTCATTTGGATATCATTTGCTCCTTTCGTGCTGTTGGTGGAAGCTGAAGACAATGTGTGACTTCATGTTTGCATCTTGGTTTCTTTCTAGTTTACTTGCATTGTAGTTATAGATTAGTTTGTGTTTATTCCATGACATAATCACGTGTTAACATGCTGCCTGTAGCATGCGGTTAATGTGGTATCTTAGCCACATTCCTTTGTACTTCAACGCTTTTTTGGTTAATATATTTACCGGGGAAACCCTTTACCAAAAAAAAGACGATATCCTAATCTTCTCTAAGTCTAAGGAAGAGCATGAGGATCATCTTCGTATAGTTCCGCAGATTCTCCCACAAGAGAAACTTTATGTTAATTTTTCTAAATGCGAGTTCTTGATGAGTATGGTGGCGTTTCTAAGCCATATTGTTTCTACAGAGGGGATCACCATAGATCATGCGAAAGTCGAGGCTATCACTAACTTGCCGAGACCGACATTTGCAACAAAAGTACGCATCTTTCTCAGTTTAGCAGGATATTACCGCAGGTTCGTGGAGAACTTCTCACGTTTGGCATTACCGTTGACCAAACTTATGCGCAAGGGGGAGAAGTTTGTATGGAATGATGAGAGAGAAAAGAATTTTGAGGAACTCAAACAGCGTTTAGTTTTAACATCGATCCTTACTCTCCCATCTAGCACAGGTGGATATCACATATACAGTGATGCTTCAGGGAAAGGTTTGGGTTGTGTACTTATGCAGCATGGGAAAGTCATTGCCTATGCCCCACGACAGCTAAAGACTTATGAGTAGAATTATCCCGCGCATGATCTAGAGCTAGCAGCATTTTTCTTCGCTCTTAAAATCTGGAGACATTATCTGTATGGTGACTCGTGTGACATCTTCACCGATCACAAGAGTCTCAAGTATATATTCACGCAGCGAGAGTTGAACATGAGACAACGATGTTGGTTAGAGCTGCTGAAGGATTATGACACCAACATTCAATATAACCCATGTAAAGCGAATGTTTTGGCTGATGATCTTAGCAGAAAGTCAGGGATGATTAATGGCATCAAGGTCAAGAAGGAGATTATTCGGGATTTAGAGCGGTATGACATTGAGCTTTAAAGTACGCGGACAGACAGGTTACTGGGCTAATCTTAGAGTTGAACCAGATTTACTCTCTCGGATTAATGTTTTACAGAAGGAATATGATGAAATCTGGGTGATTGTTCAAAATATTGACCAGCAGACTGAGTTCCGCATCAAATCATGATGGTATCGTATGGCACGGTACCAAATTATGTGTTCCAGAAGACCCTACTCTCAGAGAAGCCTTATTGACTGAGGCTCACAGCTCTCCATTTTCTATCCATCCAGGTTCCACCAAGATGTACCACAATCTTAAGAAGCATTTTTAGTGGAGCGGCATGAAGCAGGATGTCGCTAATTTTGTTTCCAGATGTCTAACCTGCCAGCAGGTTAAGATAGAGCATTAGTGTACTAGTGGTTTAATACAACCATTAGACATTCCAAAGTGGAAATGGAACAAGATCTCCATGGATTTTGTCACCGGGCTACCACAAACTTAGAGGAAACACGATGCCATTTGGGTCTTTGTCGACCGTTTGACTACGTTAGCACACTTCTTCCCTATCCATAAGGATTACCCAGTCAGTAAATTAGAAGACATATTTAAGAAGGAGATTGTGCGATTACACGGTACTCATTCAGACATCATACTAGACAGGGATCCACGATTCACTTCACATTTCTAGAGAGGTTTGCATAAAGCTTGGCAAACCAAGCTAAAGATTAGCACGACCTTTCATCCTCAGACAGACAGTCGGTCAGATCATACCACCTAGAATTTGGAGGACATGCTACGCGCATGTGCATTAGAATGGACAGGTAATTGGGGTGACTATATCTTCTTGGTCGAGTTTGCCTACAACAACAGTTGGCATGCGAGTATCAAGTGTGCTCCTTTTGAGATGTTATACGACAGGAAATGTCGTGCTCTGATCTGTTGGGATCAAGTTGGAGAACGTCTATTTAAGGGACCAGAACTAATAGAGTTGACCAATGAAAAGGTCGCCATTGCTAGGGTAAAGCTGCAGGAAGCGCGTACTCGTCAGAAGAGTTATGCCGACAAGCACCGCAGAGATCTAGTATTTCAGACTAGTCAGACGTTTTGGCCTCAAGGGAAAGCTCAACCCTCGCTACATCGGACCGTTTGAGATCCACTAACGTGTCGGTAAAGTATCATACGATTGGCGTTACCGCCTTAGCTTTCACATGTTCATAATGTATTTCATGTATCATTACTCAGAGGTTACAACTATCATGAGCTTCATAAGTCAATTATCCACTCGATCAGATTCGAGAGGATCTGTCCTATATTGAGGAACCCGAAGCAATTTTAGATTGGCAGGATCCAGTTATGAGCGGGAGGCCACTTGGGAAACGGAGGACTCTATATGGACTTCTTATCCTCACATCCAGTTATGATTCGGGTATGTCCTTTCAGCTTACATGTCTTTTCAGCTTTTGTGTCCTTTCAGCTTTTATAACCCCAATAGCTTTATTACCTTTAATTCGATGACGAATTTTCCTTTTAGAGAGGCAGAATTGTAAAACCCGCAACATTATTTTGTTTCTAATTCTAGGACGAATTACTCTTTTAGAGGGGAAAAGTTGTAAAACCCGCTTTAAAGATCCACGAACATTAATTACACGTAGTCCCATAATTAATGAAAACGTCACCTAAGATTATTTATTCAGAATAATAAATAATATTATATACCCAATTATTTAGTATGTATTATTTATTCAGTAAAAGAAATAATACATGTCAGAATTTAATACGAGAATTTAAAAATACGAACGCATACGTAAATTACTAAAACACGAAATGAAAAACAAATTATGCTTTTGTGTGCTTTGGGCCGCGACATTAATAAGAAAAGAAGAAGTAATGGTCCTTGAGCCCAGTCCACTTAATTCATGAAAATCCACAAGGATCTAATTAGTTCCTCACTTTTCAAGTTACAAAAAATAAACACAAAACCCTAGCAACCTTGTGGCCGCCGGCTTTTATCAAAAGAAAAGGGGAGACATATTCAGTTTTGATTGTGAAATTGGATTGGTGTTCGTTTTTGATATTCATTTAAATCAAGGGTTCGGTAATCTATTCCTTTTATCTTCTTTTGTCTCGAGGATTCAATTGTTTAAGCTTTTATTTTAAATATGAACATGTTACATAAATTACATCATGATCAAAACGGATGTGGGGTGTTTTCCTTGGAAACCGAGAGTCTCTAGACTCTCGATGTGGTGGTTTTAGACCAGCCGCACCCCACCATGAGGTTCGGTGGTGGTTTCCTTGTCAGCCGCAAGCCAAACAGCCCCAACAGGGGTGTTTGGTTGCTAAACAGTGGGTAAGAAAAGCTAAACAGGGGGTGTTTGTTAATATCGAGGGGTGTTTGTTTGTTATTAGTGGCAACCGAGACCCTTAAGGTCTCAGTAGGTCTTAGATTGATCAGTAGGGGCAGCGTTTGATAAGGCAGGGGTAAACCAGCTTTGGCCAGTGGGAATTTTGGACCAAGCAGTGGTTACCGAGAGTCAAAGGACTCTTGGTGGGAACTTATGAGCAGCCGGTGGCTGCTGGTCACTCACGACAACAAGGGCCACAGCCGGTTCGGCTGTGGTGGGCTTTCGTTTCAGGGCTGACCCGAGACAAGGGTGTCTCGGGGAGGACTCGGCTCGGGTTTTTGGGTACATGTAAGAAATGAAAGTGCAAGGGTTGTTTAATTAATATTAAATCATTTTTTAATTAAGTTTTTATATTTTAAACTAACCATTTTATAAATGTTTTATTAATTTAATTAGTAAATTAAATTAATGATGATTTAACTTGTTTTATGAATTAAAACATATGATATTATTAAATGATTTATTGTTCATGAAACTGTTTATAGAAATCTTACTATTTTGGGAACTTTCTATTTTAGAAACTTTATATTTTTAGTAGGTTACTTATAACAGTATAATAATACGAGAATACATGTTATACAGTAATCAGAAATACTTAAGAACAGTCAGAGTCATTAGATTATATACGAAACAGTAAAACAATACAAGAATATGTAAAGCAAGTTAAGAATAGTAAGAATCAGTAAAAATACATAGTAATCAGACAACTCATTCAAGTCCTTTATTAATGTAGCTATTGTGAAGTCAGAGTAGGAGTTTCGTCTATTCGTCTTCAGTCAGTTACTGGACACAAGGTACAGATTTCACATCCTTCAGTATGGACTTTCCTTTCTATGCATGATTAGGATTTCCCGTCTGCAGCCACCTGTTTTCCCCAGTTATATGTTATAAACCTTACATGATTTGCCATGATAACTATGTTAATTTCCTGAGCTTTATATACACGCATGACCATTTTCATCTAGTTACGGAGATACCGTAACCATGACACTTGAGGCACCGGTGTCATGATTCCTCTACGAGGGAGTGACTTCTCGTAGCGTTCCTTTTATTTCAATAGGCCATTTATCAGTATAATATCAGTGGGGCGTATGGGTGCATCCTAGTTTATCAGTTATAGTTAGCAGGTGGATGTGGTGTGTTCTCTACATTCTTCACATTGGAGGTCACCCCTCTTACAGCATAACGAGGTTACCCCTCAAGTATTCATGCTCACATTGTTATGTTACATGACCTATACAAGCTCTTGGCACATAAAATATAGTACATGCATGTTTTCAAACTTAACAGTTAATAGTTCAGTTTTACAAGTTATAAATTAGGTTTGACATACATAGTTTCCGCTGTATTTTTACTTACCAGTCTTTTAGTTTCAGTATTTGTTATCTGTTTCATTTCAGTACTTCTTATCATGCTTTTATATCCGTTCACTGGGCGTTATGCTCAGCCGTAGTTTTTTTTCATGTTCCAAACGGCAGGTACATAGGGATGCTCTTAGGCTTATGAGAGTATGTCAATATGGATGGAAGTTATCCATACTTCTTATTTTATGCACTTCATACATTACTTTGCTTGTTTGGACATTGTTTAGTCCTTCCTTTCAGTAATTACATTTACATGTTGAGCTTATGCTTGGACTACCGATGTTTGATTCCGGTATTTCCTTTATGGTCAGTTAATGTTTTTAAGACATTTACCTTGCATGCTTTGATGACACGCCATAAATACACGTAACGGTCCACTTATCTAAGTGGGGTGTTACACCGATAGTTTTATTTCTTGGAAAAATAGATTTGAGATTTTTGTGAAATCAAAAGATTTAGATCTTTGGTATGTTATTACCAATGGTGACTTTTTGCCTTATCAATATAATGAAGATTCTAAAAAGAAAGAGTTAGTAACTTTTGAAAATTCTAACTATGACACTAAAAAGAAACTTGCTAAAAATAATGAGGCTAAAATGGTGATTTATAATGCTTTACCTAAGAAAGAGTATGAAAGGATTTTCATGTGTTGAACCGCTAAATATTTTTGGAATACTCTTTTAGTAACCCGCCAAGGTAATAGCCAAGTCAAAGAAAGTAAAATCGATCTTCTTGTTCAACAATATGAACAATTTATCATCTAAAAAGATGAAACAATTGATAGTGCATTTGCTAGGTTTAATACTATTATTACTAGTCTAAGAGCTCTTGATGATGGTTTTTCTAGCAAGAACAATGTTAGGAAGTTTCTTAGGGCGTTGCATCCAAAGTGGAGAGCTAAAGTCACGGCAATTAAAGAACCAAAGGATCTCACTACGTTATCACTTGATGAACTTATTGACAACTTAAAAGTTCATGAAATGATAATTCTGAAGGACATGGAAATGTTGAAAAATAAGAGTGAAAGAAAGTCTCTGGCACTCAAAGCCAAGAAGGTGCAAAGTGACCATGATAGCTATTCCTCGAAAAGTGATGATGAGGAATATGCTACGGCGGTTAGAGACTTCAAGAAGTTCTTCAAAATTCGAGGTCAACATGTTAGACAACCAAGCAACGACAAGAAGTCATTCTCCAAAAACCGATTTCTCAAGAATGACAATGGTAATAGGAAATGCTTTAGATGTGGTGACCCAAACCACTTCATTAGTGATTGTCCCAAGCCATCTCGCGACAAGAATCACACGGCCTTCGTTTGTGGTTCGTGGAGCGATAGCGGTGAAGAATGTGATGATATTGCTAAAGACGAGAAGTGTCTTATGGCTCATTCTTCCAAAGGGGTACATTTCGAAACCGAATACTATAGCAATGATAGTTCTTCAATAGACAACTTAGAACTAGAAAGTCAATATAACAACTTATTCAAACTAAGTCTAAAAATCATTGAAAAGAACAAAGAGCTAAAATCAACTAGGACCGAGCTTGAAAATGAGATTAGTGAGCTAAAAGATAAATTAGCTAAGCTTGAGAAAAATAAGGAAGTTGATTTAGATTGTTTAAATTGTGAACACCTTAGACAAGAGAATGAAGATCTCAAGAGTACTTCCATTAAATTGGAAAAGTTTATAAAAGGTACTAGTGCTCTTGATGACATGTTAAATAAGCAAATTCACAGTAAAGAAAGACTAGGCTTAGGTTTTAACACAAATGAAGCATCCACTAGTAAACCAAAATAAGTTAGTTTTTCAGAAAAATGACCCTCTGTCCACGGTTCGCCAATCTATGCCACGGTTCCTTATAATTATGGAACCGCAGGGCCTGATAAGGAATCGCGGAAAGAAGAACGGATTATTAAAAATTTTCAATTTTTTTTGTTAAAGGGTTTCCCCGGTAAATATATTAACCAAAAAAGCGTTGAAGTACAAAGGAATGTGGCTAAGATACCACATTAACTGCATGCTACAGGCAGGATGTTAACACGTGATTATGTCATGGCATAAACACAAACTAATCTAGAACTACAATGCAAGTAAACTAGAAAGAAACCAAGATGCAAACATGAAGTCACACAATGTCTTCAGCTTCCACCAACAACACGAAAGGAGCAAATGATATCCAAATGAGCCTGCCTCCTTAGGTAAACTAGAAAGAAACCAAGATGCAAACATGAAGTCACACAATTCTCAACTTTTGGAAAATTCAATTTTAGGTAAAGCGTCAAAACATCTTGTTGTTAAAAATGTTGAATTACGTATAATTGACAAAAAGGAACTTGATAAATTCTACAAGCCTTTAAGTAAACCCTTAATGGGAATGAGAAATTTTTCAAGACAATCATCTACTCCTCCAAGAGTACGTAATGATTCAAGGCCTAGAAGTAAAACACCAACACCTAAAAGGGATAATGACTCTAAGTCAAGACCTAGAAGTAGAACACCAACACCTAAAAGGGATGATCACTCTAAGTCAAGACCTAGAAGTAAAACTCCAACACCTAGAAACAACAATAACTCTATATCAAGATAAAAAACTCCTATGAAAAACAATGGACATCAAAAAATCATATGAATTTTAATAATTCTCAACAATGTTTTTCTCCATAGGGCATGTGTCCTCCATTCATGCATCCCAATCAAATGCAAGTGATTTTTGGAACTAACAACTTTGGACCCATGAGATATTGGGGACCAAATGTTTGATCTTGTGTGTTGTTACCTAGATATGCTTGGGAATCGATTTGGAGCTCGACGAGTGGATTAAAGATAGTGGTTATCCTAAACACATGACGGGTATCGAAGTTTGTTCTCTAATTACAAAGCATATAATTGAGGTAACGTCATTTTCCCTAGTAAGCTACGTGGTAACATCATTGGTAAAGGTATGGTTTCCCTTGACTCCATGACCATCGAAAATGTTGAACATGTAGATAACCAAGGGTTTAATTTACTAAGTATAGGTCAAATTTGTGAAAATAAGTGTAAGGTCATCTTTTCGGAAAATGATATTGAAATCATAAAGGATGGAAAGATCATTGGAAAAGGTGTTAGAAAGCACGGGCTTTATGTCATGAAAGTCAATTAGAAGTCAAAGGAAAACTTATGTCTGTCGACTTTAGATGATAGTTCTACTCTTTGGCATAGGAGATTAGGTCACCCTAATATGCGTTTAATTCAATCTTTAGTCTCTAAGGAGTTCGTAAGACATCTCCCCAAGATTAAGTTTGATAGTCACTTTCGTGATGCTTGCAAAGTTGGGAAGCAAGTTCACTCAAGTCACAAGGCCAACAATTTGGTATCGAACTCTCGGTGCCTAGAGCTCCTACATATGGATCTCTTTGGACCGTCCGCCATACGGAGTAATAGAGGTAACCTTTATACCCTAGTTATAGTTGATGACTATTCTAGATTCACTTGGACTAGATTTTTGGCTTCTAAGAATGAAGCTTTCGATCATTTCGAAACCTTTAGTGGAAGGATCCAAAATCAACTAGGATGTTTAATTGCCTCTATTAGGACGGATCATGGTAGGGAATTTGATAACGGAGTGCAGTTTGGTGCCTTCTGTGAAGCCCATGGTATTACCCATAACTTCTCGGCTCCTCGCACTCCACAATCAAATGGGGTAGTTGAAAGGAAGAATAAGACTATCCAAGAGATGAGTAGGACAATGTTAAACGAGCAATCTTTGCCTCAAAATTTTTAGTGCAATGTCGTCGACACATCGACCTACATTCTCAACTGAATTCTTACTCGATCTCTTCTAGGAATGACCTCGTATGAGATTCTTAAAGGTAAGACGCCCTTATTAGAATACTTTAAGGTGTTTGGAAGCAAGTGCTTCATTCTCAACACCAAAGATTACCTTACTAAGTTTGACCAAAATACGTACGAAGGTATCTTTCTAGGTTATTCTCAAACTAGTAAAGCCTACATAGTCCTTAATAGAACCTCGGGTGTAATCGAAGAATCACTCAACGTGACATTTGATGAAACCCCTCAATCTAAGACACCACCTTTAGTAGATGATGACTTTGATGAAATAGACATAGTTAAAGCCAAAGAGGTTAGAAAATTAGGAGTTGAAGACCTTAATGTTGAAAAGGGTTTAAACATTAGGGAGTCATACGATCATGCTCTTGAAAACGTCATAGGCGACTTAAATAAAAGGACCCTTAGATATCAAGTCCAAGATAAAATTAACTTCTTTTCTTTTGTCTCAATGATTGAACCAAAGAATGTTAAAGAAGCTTTGATGGCTGAGAGTTGGCTCATCGGCATGCAATAAGAATTGAATCAATTCATTGCTAATGACGTTTGGGAACTTGTTCCTCCACCTAGAAGTACTACCATAATAGGAACCAAGTGGGTATATAGGAATAAGTTAGATGTGAACGGTGTTGTGTCTCGTAACAAGGCTATACTTGTAGCTCAAGGCTATAATCAACAAGAAGGGATTGATTATGATGAGACATATGCACCAGTAGCAAGGTTAGAGTCCATTAGGATCCTTTTAGCTTATGCTTGTGCATTAGATTTTAAGCTTCATCAAATGGATGTAAAGAGTGCATTTCATAACGGTTTGATCAATGAGGATGTATATGTGGCTCAACCTCTCGGCTTCATTGATTTTGAGAAATCGGATAATGTTTACAAGATTAAGAAAGCTCTTTATGGTATTAAACAAGCACCCAAAGCTTGGTATGTTAGACTTAAAGCGTTTCTTGTAAAACATTAGCATACCATAGGGATGGTAGACAATACACTCTTTACAAAGAAGAAAGGTTCTCACCTCATAATCTTACAAATATATGTTGATGACATTATATTTGGTTCAACTTGTCAAGGCTTGTGTGATGACGTTGCCAAAATCATGCATGACGAGTTTAAAATGAGTATGATGGGAGAACTTAACTTCTTTTTAGGACTCCAAATTAAACAAATGGACGATGGTATTTTATTTAATCAATCTAAGTACGATAAAGAAATGCTAAAGGAATTTGGATTAGAGGACTCTAGACCAATGAAGACCCCTATGGCCTCGGATACTAAACTCACCGTAGATGATGATTGTGATTCGATAGGCAACACCAAATATAGAGGCATGATGTAACACCCCCAAATTTATACAACTCAGTACAGCGGAAGACTAGTTGGTGTTACGGGATAGCACATTACTCACATCATAGACAACGCATAAAAATCGCGTCGTTTATTTATAAATCATTTCCATTCATAATTATCAAAGTTACATCGGTCCCAAGTCATTATATTTCGTACAAAGTTTTACAAAGTATTTGAATGGAAAATAATGTTTAAGTGCGGGCCATGAATTCTTGTCGTCTTCCCGAGAATTACCTTCAAGTACTTGAGATAATACATTGTTAAAAGAAAAGGTCAGCGATAACGCCGAGTGAATTCATAGAGTTTAATAAATTCCATCAATTTAACTTTGGTATAAAATTAGTACCAAAAATCAATTCGTACAAATCACTGTAGTAGGCCGTAAAATAGCCAAAATCATTTTATACAAGAAGACCTCTTTGACGGTTGATCAGCTTGCTCTAATTATTTGGATGGAGCGGAATTCTAGATTGTTCAAGAAGACCTCTTTGACGGTTGATCAGCTTGCTCTAATTATTTGTGATACTGTTAGGCTTAAGCTCGTTACGTTCAAATTCAAGAAGATGTCGAATCGATCCTCTTCTCTTCTGGATCGATGGAAGCTTCCTCGTGTTTGTTTTAATCATCATGGTAATGCAACGTGAGGGTCGTACTCTTTTTTCCTTTTTGAGGTTTTTCCCGCAGGGTTTTTCTCGTAAAGGTTTTTTAAGGAGGCGACCTCATATGGATCCTTTGCTTCCTTTGTGTTGTTGGTGGAGTGGCGGGATGTTTGCCCTGTTCCAAGACTTCCTCTTGCTGGTTATTCCTCATTGGTGGTTCAAGAAATATAGAGGCTCTTGTTTTTGTTTTGGTTGATAGGTGTTGTGTGGTTATGGCATGTCATACACACTAGTTTATCAAGTTTTTTGCTTGAGGTTAATGTGGTATCTCAGCCACATTCCATTTGTACTTAAATGCTTTTTTGGTTAATATATTTACCGGGTTTAAACCCTTTACCAAAAAAAAAAAAAAAACCTAACTTTAATAATCCATTTAATTTCATCTATCGGGTCCATTAATCATTTATCGGGTCATACAATCGGGTCATTCAATCATTTGGGTCCAAAATCAATAAACAAACAATCGGGACAAATGGTGTCCTATTTTATAAAACTAACATGTTATCTCCCTCGCGGGTTTATAAAACATTTATAAAAACATTTAAAAGAGTGCGAGGCTATGAACTCACGTTGATGTGGGAAGGCGGTTATCGGCGATTTGGATGTATGGTACGTGCTTCAATCACGGAAACCTAGACAAATAATACTCGTCTTAGACTCATGTCCAATGACTTTATAAAAATAACAACCATGTATACATATGATGATTATATACATATGATGATCAAGTGGGTTTACATATTCTCGTTTACTCATTCTAGTGTTATATGTCGATAACTTTTATACTAGCTTACTAGTTTTACCCATTTACGTGTTTTAAGTCCAATAAACTTATTATAAGTTCTTTAACTTGTTTTAATCCTTGTTATACTTATTTTATCAGTATGTATACTTTTCATGTTGGGCCCAAATGGGTTAAGCCCAATAAGTTCTTTTTACAAGTTTTTATCTTACTAAGTCCAATTATTAGTCCAATACGTTTATTTAGCTCGTAAATGTCCGTAATTCTTATAGTTCGGGTTTTATCGGTTTTTACTTGTCTTAGTTACTTATACATCAGTATACAACTTTTATAAACTTTACATTAGATGGGTTTGGTCGTCTAAGTTTTATTTGATGAAAAACGTTAATTTCACGGCAATAGCCGATAAAGTCGTAAAAATCAAGTTTATAGTTTTTATTACTTATAAATATTATTTTTACCACCATTTATCTAATTTACCAATTCAATTAACCTTTTATACATTTATATAATTAAGTTCTATAAGTTAGTGGGTTTATATCTTACATTTTATAAATTATAAAGTGAGTGCTTATATAATAATAATAAACATTATTTCCAAAAATCTGATTTTTAACTTCACATTCACCATTTTTATCATATCTAGAGTTCTACAATGACTTAGAAGCTCATTTTTGGATGACAACTTCTTCATAATATGTGCTACATATAACTTAGTTATAGCTACTGCCCATTTTGAGTCTAAGTTGCCTTAACAGTCCCTACAAAACTGCTTATTCAGATTGTACCACCTAACTTGTTTTTATCATATCTCACTCATTATTTTGATTCCATTGCATGGCCAACTCTCACATGTGTATAACATCATCTACTTACTGTAAATAGATCAAACCATGCATTTTTATCAGTTCATAATTTAGTTATCTACTGTTTTTATACAGCCAACTAATTAGTCATGATTTTAGCTTCATTTCTTATGGTTATCATCATTTTTAAGCATGTTTATCAACACTTGATCCCCACACAACATTTTTATCATCATATATACATCATATACATATACAAAATGAAAGAAAATACATTTGTTCTTTACAAAATAATAAGAGAAAAATGTAGAGGATGATCTTCTTTACCAATCCAAGTGGATTTCTTGTTTTAGGAAGGCAAGAACTTGATGAACACAACAAGTATCTCCAAGACCATCAAATATCAAGATCATATGTTGGAAAATCAGCCCTAGGACACAAGCAAATCACCTCCAAATTTGGTTATATGGCCACCAAATGATCAAGGCTTCAAGGAAACACCTTAATAGGACTAGTAAACATGTGGTTTGTAGTTAGAAAAGATCAATGAGGGTGTTTGTTGCTTGATTTGGGACGGCACAAGGGTGGAGTAGAGAGAGTTTTGAGAGTGAATTGCATGGATAGAAATGGTAGAAGTGAAAGGAGTTGCTAGTTTTGTGAAGTTGGTAAATGAGTTAGCTTAACAAGTAAGCACAAGCTTACACTTGTGTAAACAAGTTATAACTTGATGCCACCTATGTGTGGTGGTGTCTTCTTGCCGTCCCATATAAGCTAGTGGGATGGGACAAAGTGTTTTGTCCCATCTCACTAGTTTACGGGTATTTCTCGATTCTATTTTTCTCGATTTGCGTGCCCTTGGGTCGTTTTACGAAAAATGTTTTTATAAATTATGAATCACCGTCACAAAATGAATCCAATAAAAATTGTCTCATCAAAAACGGAGTTCAAAAACGTAAATACGTAATCCTAAGGTTTCCGGTTTAGTCGTAAAGGACATAAAAATAAAATCGTATGTCCTAATCTCTTCTCGTAAATTTGTGAGTTTATGAACCAACACAAATTTAAAACTCCAAAATAATATTCTCAGATAAATTTATTTTCTGAAATGTCGGACTGTCACCAAAGACGGTGTATGTAAACGTAAGCACGTAACGTAGAATCCTCCGGTTTAAACGTAGTCGATGCTACTTCAAGACGTAAATCCAAATTTCTTCCCAAAAATATGTGAGTTCATATTGTAACATTAAAATAATGTTTTTAAATAATATTCAAGAATAAAATATCAATCGTAAATTGACGGATTGTCACAGCATTTACCCCTAAACAGGATCTTTGTCCTCAAAGATCATCTTACCTTACTACTCGCTTCATATAGAGTTAAAGCCATGTGGGTATTTCCTCCACATTCGATCTTTTCTCACAAGTGTAATTAATTATAATACGCGAGTTTCATCAAACATAACTACGGGAATAAGATCAGGCTTAATGTTGACTTACTTTCTCTATCCATGATGTACACGGGTTTTTGATGAATGCAACTTTTCGCCGATCTAAGCTTTACTAAGAACTATCAGATTTTCACTTGATAGATATTCCATCAAGTTCGATTTACGAAACATAATTCACGCAGTCGTTGAAGTCCTAGGGTAGATCCAGCTTATATGCCTTTCAATCCCAACTTTTCACGTCATCTCAATGGTCCCAAACAACGGGGACTTATATCCCATGATTTGTCAGATCATGAATTCATTTTTCCAAGGTTAAAAATTGTGGCATAACTTCGCTACCCATTTGGCACTTCAGATCTACATTTCACATTCACATAACCTCTTGCCCATTACCGGCATTCAATAATCAAATCCTAATTTCAACAATCATTTCAGATCTCGCGGGTCGGGTATTTTGCAAGGATAGGTTCGCCATCATGGGAAACCTTAAACCTAAAAGACATGTCCAACTCACAATGGGTGTATGTCGGGTGTCTTCATCTCAACTCCTGCTTACAGATGCTCTAATATTCAGATCCTAACAAGATTCGATCTCAATCCTAATACGATGATTATCAATGATAATCTCTCCAAAGGAAAACGATTATACGGTCTATTACCAAAGGTCAATCATTCAAACATAAAACAACACTTATATTACCTTGTATCATTACTTTACCTCGTCCCTTCGATTTGGGGTGGTATATAGTACTCTCATCAAGGTTCGTTCTCAAAGATTTCTGAGCAAATCTCTAGAAATTCGATGCGAAGCGAGGATCTTGATATAGATGATCGATACAGGCACACTATGTTTACATAACTCTTTTGCATTTATCATTAACGAGAATGATATTAGCAGATTTGGTCAGTCTGTCGACGATGACCCAAATCGAATTAAATTCAGATGATGACCTTTGCAATAGCTAGACGTTTACTAATGTATGAGGCGATGTCTGCTTTCATAATTGCCATCAGTACAACTTCTTTAGACAAAGATACTTTTAGTCATCAATGACATAAATAGAATACTTATACTTACAAATTCCAACATAACTATATCTCACAATCCTCTATTTTTAGGCAACCACAAGTGGCCTTTAAAACATTTAACGCTATCGGCTTCTCAATTTTAATGGTTCACATAAGCCGTGAAACCTTTTTATTATCTATATTATCCTTTTTACAATCATCGGCTATATTTTAAATTGTTTGGAAATTTATTTTGCACGTTCATTATTAAGGAACATGTCCTAACTGGTTCTTTATCTTTTCTACATAATGCGTCGGTATCTATATTTACTTCTCATGATGATATAATTATCATGTCCACAATTCACTCAGATATTCTTTCTATATTATGCGTCAGTAATTACGTTCACTTTCTCCTGATGAAATAAACATCATAACTGTATTTATTCAAAATTCTTTCTTCATATCTTCTATGTTTTAGTTTCGTCTTTACTATCATTTTTATCCGTTTTACTCAATCAATTGTCTAAAGCGTCGATAATCATTATAATTAATTAAATAATTATTTATTAAATTTTTATGAAACGTAAACGTAAAGATTTTAAATTTCTTAGTTTGACCAGTTATATAAAATGTTCAAAATAAATTTGAATTTAATTAACAAGATTTTCGTTGATTTATCCAAAATATTTAATAAGATTTGTAATTGTTCGAAAAATCTTTGGTTTATACTTTAGTCAAAATTTTCTTATTTGAAAAGCAAAAATTGTCGTTTCAAATTTCAAATCATGGTTCAAATGGTTTCCTCAATCCTTTTTAAGTTATCTGGAGGTATACACAAACATTTACCCCTAAACAGAAGTTTAGTTAAATGGTTTGTGTATAAGGGAATAATCCCTTAAAATCCTTTGTTAAAACATTTGTCAAAACATATTTCCATTTCTTTTTAGTAAAATCCAAAGTCTTAAAAGGGCTCTTAATTTGAAGAGTCTATATGCATACATCTTACCATTATTAATCCAACGGTCATTTCATGTAAAGGATTAAGTTTTTAATCCCTAAGCGTTAATGGTTCTAATCTTTGAAAAGTCAATATAGCTTCCATTATATGTTAATCACACGGTTAAATCATATATAGGATTAAGTCTTAAGTCTTATGTTAAATATTTAAGGTACATGTTTTCATTGTTCGGCCAATTCAGGGCAATCTATAATAATTATTAACTCATTCTTATTCTTATAAGCAATTAAATGGTCCTTAACGATCACGAGCATGAATTTATCAAATTACATTCTACACACGTGATTCACCAAATTTATGAATACTCCATGTGCATTGTCAATCCAAACGACATCACGTGGAACTCATAATGTTCATTACAAGTACCGGATGTAGTGACTGGAATAGATAATCCTTTTCGCAGATGCGATGTTGATGATAACCATGCCGAGGATCAAAAACCTTGTAAATGATCGAACAAATCTTCCATTTCGAGTTATGGATATCGTTTTCAATTTTCAATTTACTCAGTCACAGTAATCTATAAATATAAGGAATGATAACACCATAGCTCTTCAGGATGACAAGCTTGGTATAATAAAATCTTTCTCCGACAACTTTCTCAGTTGTACGGTAATTCCTTTAATTTAGATGGTGCTGACGTACAGTGCACAAGCCACAAGTGCAGCACCGGAAATATAATCAATACCAATTTCTACTTGCCTTAATGGCGAAAGTCTAGGTAATTCATCAACAAATACTTCCTAAAGTTTCAGATAACCGAAACATCTTTTTATAGATTCATATTAACTTCTTCTAGATTACAATATCTATAACTTAGTTCATAACCATTCATGGTAAAATTTCAAGTCTAAATACAGGATATGGTCATCCATCAAGAATTATTTAGATCAATTTTGATAATCAACATCTTATCATTTAGGGGAATTCTACTCGAGTTCCCATCAATTAAGACAATGTCGTTATGTCATAATCAATCAATCCATTCTACTGGCATTACCAATTTTCCAGTTTTATTGCCGCCGATGAGATGTGAACTTCTCAAAAGTCTAATAATAACTCATAATCCTTCACAAATTCAAGGATATATGGAGACACAACTACTATTAAAAGAGTAAGGTCAACGCATAATCTATGCGAGAGAATTTCAAATCAGATACAGACGAAAACATTTAATGAATATGAATATATCCCATGTTTTCATAATTTGAGTACGCATTCGAAAGCTCCTCGGATCGTTACCCAGGTCATTCAAATGAAATCAAATCATAAGAAATGATAAGAATGTCAATACATCCAGTCGGGTATCAACACTCGATAATCAAATACTTTTCCTAAGAATCTCACTACGGGAGAATTGGACAAGAAAGAATTGTCAATTGTCAAATAAGACAAATTCCACAGATGAGTAAATTCAACTCAGAAGAATAGATGCTACAGGCACATATGTAGGTGTCCCTAACATTATGTCCTTATTTTTCACTTCTTGCAGATCTCATAAAATTTTAATCTTTCACAATCTTTAAAGAAAATTTAGTGTTTATTCATTAGTTTTATGGTGACTACTAGTCAGTCTTGCATGGTCCATTCTAAATTGTATGTAGGCGCGCAACTATATACAATTTCAAGATTAACGATGCAATACTCAGTTCGTCAAAACTTTATCATCCATGTTTGTAGTAAAAATATTTTCATGCTTAATTCTTAAATAAGAATCAAAGATAAATTTACAAATATTTTCTTTGTTATGAAAACAATAAGGTTTTCCAAAGTGTTTTATAAACAACTTCATTTCAATAACAATTACTTATAAATCTCACTATGAATAATCCTTATAGTGATGAAAATTCAATTTTTCTCAAAGGATACCGTTTTATCTTATAAAAATAATGAGTGATCTGCAAAAGAGTGATGAAAGCTTGTTCACCAAGAACTAACTACAATATGATAAGAAATGTGCTTAGCCAAATAATCATGGGGTTCATGACCTTAATGGCACTCACGAAGAATGATTCACAACGTAACTCAAATCAAGATGAGTACTTGTTTAATGGTTGCATCACTAGTGCGAACATTAGGATGAAGCAATAAAAGATAGATAACATCGATACACGTAGAATTTAGTAATCAAAGGTAGTCTTTTTCATTAATCACAAACAAGTCAAAATTGTACAGTAACACATTACGCGTCACTATGTCATACAATTCTCAGAACTCATCCTACCAACTGATATCTCAGTTAAGTTAGGGATTTTTAAAAGATACCACAATGAATACTAATCTACAAGAGTCATTAGGTGTTCCAAATGTCCCAGAAGATCCATCGGTCTCAATTCAGAAGAAGATTTCTTCAATTTATTTCTTGGACACTGAGCATCCTCGTCAGTGGACAATGGCCTAGGAACAACCCTTAACACAATCCTACAATCAATTAAATCCTTATAATTTAATCACAGAACTTAACAACTTTCTCTTAACAATCTCATATTCCATATGGGTTAAATTTTACTTTATTCAAGTTTAAATCAACTTATGCTCAATTCGATATCCTACCTCATATTCCAATACTTTCAATCTTATTTTTCGGCCTTGTAAAGGCAATACAATCTCAATATGAATCAACACTTAATTCCAATCCTATAGCTCTTACAACAACAATTATCAAATGAGTCACTAGCATGAGATGACTCACACATTCAATCAGATTTCTCGGAAAGGTATTAGTGGCATGAGGCTTTTGGGTAATGGTTCCAATGACAGCCTCAAGTGCAACATTCACCCTTTCGATTTCAAATTTAAGAATTGGATGACAACGAATCAGATGACATCTTTCCAGGTGATAACGTTTTGTCAAACTCCACTCTATAAGGAAAGATCGTCATGATATCGATATCAGATTTAATCTCGCCAATTCTTTTTCAATATCACAATCAACTAATATCTACATTTCTACGAATATCAACCATTTGTCGGGATCATAAATATCCACAACTTGGTTTAGATCTAGGATAGCTAGAATTCCTACGAGAATAGCTTCGATTAATTTACTAGGGGAGTTAGGGTTACTTGTGACAATCTACGTCGTATAAATACATCGTATAAAAATCAAAATAATCATCAAACAATCATGTAATAAAATTACATTATATATATATATAATCCAAGTTATATATATATTAAAATGACACTTCTCAGTCTGGCCTTGTCGGTAACTCGGGAATTCTTCGGCACCGTTATAGTCAAAATATTTTTAGACATTTTAGAAAAATGTTTTTAGTTAAAAGATTTTGAAATGTTTTATTCAAAACCTTGGTTTAAAAAAATCTTTCGTTCTCTATAACGAGAGCTCTGGTACCAAACTGTAACACCCCCAAATTTATACAACTCAGTACAGCGGAAGACTAGTTGGTGTTACGGGATAGCACATTACTCACATCATAGACAACGCATAAAAATCGCGTCGTTTATTTATAAATCATTTCCATTCATAATTATCAAAGTTACATCGGTCCCAAGTCATTATATTTCGTACAAAGTTTTACAAAGTATTTGAATGGAAAATAATGTTTAAGTGCGGGCCATGAATTCTTGTCGTCTTCCCGAGAATTACCTTCAAGTACCTGAGATAATACATTGTTAAAAGAAAAGGTCAGCGATAACGCCGAGTGAATTCATAGAGTTTAATAAATTCCATCAATTTAACTTTGGTATAAAATTAGTACCAAAAATCAATTCGTACAAATCATTGTAGTAGGCCGTAAAATAGCCAAAATCATTTTATACAAATCTTTGTAATAGGCCATAAAATGGCCAAAGTCATTTTATACAAATCCTTATCGAAAATCATAATATAGGCATTTGCCTCAAAAACTATCATACGAGCCAATGTCGTAAAAACATCATACAATACGTCTTATGACGTTGTATAAAATCAAATAAAAACCGTTATATGAATATGGTTATGAAAACCAAAACACGAATATAATATCAATAGTATGACCCAGTATTGCTAGTCAGGCAATACATCGTAATTCGGAGCGTCCAGTAATATTTTGGTGATTTGGATTATTATAAGCCGCATGACATTGTTACCTTACTAAACCAAAACGGGTAGCTAACCCGATACCAATTTTGCCCATCTAAAGTAGCGTGTCGTCACAAAGTTCACGCTATTGAAATCTTCTCATACATAAATTCGCTTACCAATCAATGTGGCACGACGGGGATCAACCGTCAAGGCGCGAACTGGGGTGATCGTCCCCAAATAGTACTATTAAATGTATAAGCGTCTACCAACTCCCGGTAGTTCACAATTCATGCTAATGGGACTTTTAGTAACATAACCTAACTTTAATAATCCATTTAATTTCATCTATCGGGTCCATTAATCATTTATCGGGTCATACAATCGGGTCATTCAATCATTCGGGTCCAAAATCAATAAACAAACAATCGGGACAAATGGTGTCCTATTTTATAAAACTAACATGTTATCTCCCTCGCGGGTTTATAAAACATTTATAAAAACATTTAAAAGAGTGCGAGGCTATGAACTCACGTTGATGTGGGAAGGCGGTTACCGGCGATTTGCATGTACGGTACGTGCTTCAATCACGGAAACCTAGACAAATAATACTCGTCTTAGACTCATGTCCAATGACTTTATAAAAATAACAACTATGTATACATATGATGATTATATACATATGATGATCAAGTGGGTTTACATATTCTCGTTTACTCATTCTAGTGTTATATGTCGATAACTTTTATACTAGCTTACTAGTTTTACCCATTTACGTGTTTTAAGTCCAATAAACTTATTATAAGTTCTTTAACTTGTTTTAATCCTTGTTATACTTATTTTATCAGTATGTATACTTTTCATGTTGGGCCCAAATGGGTTAAGCCCAATAAGTTCTTTTTACAAGTTTTTATCTTACTAAGTCCAATTATTAGTCCAATACGTTTATTTAGCTCGTAAATGTCCGTAATTCTTATAGTTCGGGTTTTATCGGTTTTTACTTGTCTTAGTTACTTATACATCAGTATACAACTTTTATAAACTTTACATTAGACGGGTTTGGTCGTCTAAGTTTTATTTGATGAAAAACGTTAATTTCACGGCAATAGCCGAAAAAGTCGTAAAAATCAAGTTTATAGTTTTTATTACTTATAAATATTATTTTTACCACCATTTATCTAATTTACCCATTAAATTAACCTTTTATACATTTATATAATTAAGTTCTATAAGTTAGTGGGTTTATATCTTACATTTTATAAATTATAAAGTGAGTGCTTATATAATAATAATAAACATTATTTCCAAAAATCTGATTTTTAACTTCACATTCACCATTTTTATCATATCTAGAGTTCTACAATGACTTAGAAGCTCATTTTTGGATGAAAACTTCTTCATAATATGTGCTACATATAACTTAGTTATAGCTACTGCCCATTTTGAGTCTAAGTGGCCTTAACAGTCCCTACAAAACTGCTTATTCAGATTGTACCACCTAACTTGTTTTTATCATATCTCACTCATTATTTTGATTCCATTGCATGGCCAACTCTCACATGTGTATAACATCATCTACTTACTGTAAATAGATCAAACCATGCATTTTTATCAGTTCATCATTTAGTTATCTACTGTTTTTATACAGCCAACTAATTAGTCATGATTTTAGCTTCATTTCTTATGGTTATCATCATTTTTAAGCATGTTTATCAATACTTGATCCCCACACAACATTTTTATCATCATATATACATCATATACATATACAAAATGAAAGAAAATACATTTGTTCTTTACAAAATAATAAGAGAAAAATGTAGAGGATGATCTTCTTTACCAATCCAAGTGGATTTCTTGTTTTAGGAAGGCAAGAACTTGATGAACACAACAAGTATCTCCAAGACCATCAAATATCAAGATCATATGTTGGAAAATCAGCCCTAGGACACAAGAAAATCACCTCCAAAGTTGGTTATATGGCCACCAAATGATCAAGGCTTCAAGGAAACACCTTAATAGGACTAGTAAACATGTGGTTTGTAGTTAGAAAAGATCAATGAGGGTGTTTGTTGCTTGATTTGGGACGGCACAAGGGTGGAGTAGAGAGAGTTTTGAGAGTGAATTGCATGGATAGAAATGGTAGAAGTGAAAGGAGTTGCTAGTTTTGTGAAGTTGGTAAATGAGTTAGCTTAACAAGTAAGCACAAGCTTACACTTGTGTAAACAAGTTATAACTTGATGCCACCTATGTGTGGTGGTGTCTTCTTGCCGTCCCATATAAGCTAGTGGGATGGGACAAAGTGTTTTGTCCCATCTCACTAGTTTACGGGTATTTCTCGATTCTAGTTTTCTCGATTTGCGTGCCCTCGGGTCGTTTTACGAAAAACGTTTTTATAAATTATGAATCACCGTCACAAAACGAATCCAATAAAAATTGTCTCATCAAAAACGGAGTTCAAAAACGTAAATATGTAATCCTAAGGTTTCCGGTTTAGTCGTAAAGGACGTAAAAATAAAATCGTAAGTCCTAATCTCTTCTCGTAAATTTGTGAGTTTATGAACCAACACAAATTTAAAATCCAAAATAATATTCTCAGATAAATTTATTTTCTGAAATGTCGGACTGTCACCAAAGACGGTGTATGTAAACGTAAGCACGTAACGTAGAATCCTCCGGTTTAAACGTAGTCGATGCTACTTCAAGACGTAAATCCAAATTTCTTCCCAAAAATATGTGAGTTCATATTGTAACATTAAAATAATGTTTTTAAATAATATTCAAGAATAAAATATCAATCGTAAATTGACGGATTGTCACACATGATTTGTAGTTTGTTGTACCTAACGGCAAGTCGAACAGATATCATATTTAGTGTTTGCTTTTGTGCTCGCTTCCAAGATTCTCACAAAACCTCTCACCTTAAAGCGGTTAAACGTATCTTCCGATACATTAAAGGCACTATATATTTAGGATTATGGTATTCTAAAGGGCCCGGCGTAGAAACCATAGTATACGCAGACTCGGATCATGTGGGAGACTATGTGGGCCGGAAAAGAACTAGTGGAGTTTGTACCTTCATGGGTTGTTGTTTAACTTCTTGGTTTCTCTAAGAAACAAACCGCTCTTGTTATATCCACCATGGAAGCCGAGTATGTGACTGTCGGTAAAGCTTGTTAACAATCTCTATGGATGAAGCAAGCGCTTGTTGATTACGGGATTTCACTTAATGATGATCCCATCACGTGTGACAATAAGGGTGCACTAGACCTTAGCAAGAATCCCGTGCAACATTTGCGAACTAAGCACATAGAGATTCGCCACAATTTCCTTGGGGATAATGCTCAAAAGAGGAACATTTTGAATTAGAAGGTGCCCTCGGTAGAAAACTTAGCCGACATCTTCACTAAGCCACTTAAGAGGGAACCTTTTAATTACTTGCGTCTAGGTCTAGATTTAATGGAACATATTCCTTAATTTCGCATTTGATTAATCGAATCTTTTTCTCTTTTAAGTCTTTTCATTCTTTGAGTCATTGATTCTCTTAAACTCTTTTAAAAAATTCCTCTTCTCTTTTTCAAAATTCTCAAAGTTCTTTCGAAAATGGTCGAGAAATGTTTTTGCATTGTTAATTCAATTTAAAAACATTTTTCATGGCTTCTTGCTATTGACAACGAGCATACATAATTCATATGTATGAGTTTCTCAAATATAGCACGAACGATAATGAAACATGGAGGATCATTGTGTAATGACTATGAGTCTAGATTAACACACCTCCAACATCGATTATATTTTAAATCCATGTATTTTGGTTAAATTCTTGTTTGATGAGTTCTTGTGTGTTTTCTATGTCTATTATTGCTGTTTAGCATGTCTCTATGATTAGTTAGACTAGCAAATCAAGATTTGCTGAATTGTAAAATTCTCCTCATCCACCAAAAACAGCCCTCTGTGGGCGGTTCCCTAAATATCCCGCGGATCCATATAGTGGGGATAAGGAACCACGGTCAGAACCCTCAAATTTTGAGTTTTCTATAACTCCAAATTTGCTCCAACACTTTTTGGAATCTTTGGTTCAAACCTTTGACCATCCCAAAAGTGTCTTGTGCTTTCTCTATTTAACCCTAAGCATTTTGCATCCTTTCTCATATCAAAATGTCTTATTCACCAATTGAAGCCTTGATTCTCCTCCATTTTCCCTAATCTCTTTCAATCCAAATTCACCCAAGAACACTCAAAATCATATCACTTCTTCTTCTAAGAATATTGATTGTGGAATTCTTCTCTTCCACCACTAGAATTTTGTGTTCTTCCTCCCTCACATGATAATGTCATGCATCATGGGACATATTGTGATTGTTGTCAATATCAACATCTTGCTATGGCTCACATCTATGAGTAATTGAATTACATCAAGAGTCTCCTAGTCAAACCTCCTCTTCACTATGACTATGAGATTACTACCAAGCCACCACCACCTCCTTCCGCCACCACTTTATCTTTCTTTTAAGCATGTGGATTGCTTATCTCCAAGACATCTATTTCAAACAAATCTTAAAGTTCTAGTATAACTAGGATTAGATTTATGCTTTTCTTTTGGCTTGTTTTATTCTTCATACAACTTTGTATGGTTTATTTTGTTGTATCTTTATTTCATGTTTCTTTTTAACATGACTTATCTTGGATCTTAGTTATCTTCTCTTTTCTTATCTTATTTCTCTTTTTATGTGACCTATGCTATATCGTTTTGGGTGTTTCTTTTCTTCTACTAACCCTTCCATGTAGCTTGTCACCATAGCTCGATTCCTTGGTGCCCCAAGCAAGGGGGAGAAATGAAATAAACTCGTCTTCGAAAATCTTGTTTTTCATGTGATTGAATTTATGTGTTGTCGAAATCAAAAGGGGGAGATTGTTAATGCAATGATGCCTAAAAACGTTACTTGCATTTTTCAGTCTCGCTTTGTTTTGATTACGACAATATATAAAAACAAACATTTACGAAAACAACGAAAAACGAATTCTTAATTAAGTGATCAAGGATTTAAATTTTGTTAAAACTCACTTTCTATTAAATGTGAAAAAGTTTTTAAACTTTATTTTTAAGAAAATGTTTTATTAAATTAAATATTTGAAAATGGCATATTCCATTTGGTTGAAGAATATCTAATAAGTGTGAAAACACTTATCCTTTTACCACTTATTTCCAATAATAACAAGACCAAAACGTGTAGTTTATGTCGTAAAAGTCGGAATTATGCGTGGTTTGTGTTTTTATTTTGTTTTAGGACCAAAAGATGCAAAAGGAAGAAAACTGGGCTATCACGGGCTTTTATCAAAGAAAAAGACTAAAGACAAAGTCGAAAGATCGAGAATGCATAAGATTTGAAGTCAATGGGCCTAATTGAAGAGTTATCGAAGAAAAGGACCAAAGACGGAAGATTTATATGTCAAAGAACTCAAGTATATTAAATGAAGAAATTAAAAGACGAGTTGAATTTATTCATCGACAAATCCCGAATCGAAGTCGAAAACGTCAACTTTATTTAAGAGACGAGAAGTCAAAAAGAATGGAGAAAATCCCACTCATCACAAGTCCTATAAATAGCACAACCTCACACATTTGCAACTAGTTTTAGTTTTTTAGTTTTTTCTTTCTTTTTGGTACGTAGAAACCAACACCACTAGGGTGTTTGGCACTTTTCTTCATCATCAAGTTTCATGTAAGTTACCCTTTAATTTCATGTTTTTGAATTCTAATCTTTAATATAATCCTTCCTTTAATCTTGTTCTTTTTTTTATGATTCTAAGCTTTTAAGTTTTGTTCTTGGTTGATTTTGATTTTCTAAACTCAAGTGGGTTTTGATTGTTTTGTTTTTTATTGTTAGTTTTATTGATTTGGATCGATGGTTTATCGTTAGTAGATGATTAGTGGTTAGTTTGGTTGAATTTATAGATTTTTCTTGGTTGATTTTAGCTTATATTCGTGCTTCCATTTTTCCCTTGTTCTTCGCTGTTTCTGTTTCCCAGTTTTTCCCGAACAAAGTAATTATTCCGAACGAGTTTGCTTTTACCGAACCAACATAATTTCCCTAACGAAGCATCAATTTTACCGAACCAGTGATTTATTTCGAACCAATTTGTTTTTACCGAACGAAGCTTTATTTTTCCGAACGAGTGAATTTTACCGAACCAACTTCATTTCCCGAACGAGTCCAAATTTCCCGAACCAATTTGTTCCGAACCAAATGTGTTTTCCCGAACCAATACCATAACCATTTTCCCGAACCAGTATTTTATTTTACCGAAACAATTTATTATTCCGAACGAAGGTGTTTTACCGAACGAAGGAAATTTCCCAAAGGAACCATTTATTTCGAACCAATTCCTATTTTCCCGAACCAATACCATTTTCCCGAACGAAGTTATTTTACTTAGTTTAGTAATTTTTATTTTTCCAAAAATTGCACGCTTACCGAAATCTCTGTTTTTACTAAGTGTTTTTCTAGTACTTTTTAGTTTAATTTTTAAAGCTTTAATTTCACTCAACGACATTTTCATATTTGCTTTTAGCTTATTGTTATTATTTTTGCGCATTTCACTCTTAGATTAAAATAGATAACCATCCTTTTTTACTTTCCACCAAGAACAATTGAGTCGCACTTTCAACTTGTAATCAATTCGAAAAGATCGGAACAACGAACTTTCATAACTAAGTAAAATCTAGTTATTAAATGGCGTCGCTGTCGGCTCTTTTCGTTAAGATTAACGGTTTCTAGTGAGAGACGCGTTGGATTTTGGGATCCGTTCATTTTTGAACGTTATTTTCCTTGCTTTAAAAATTTTCAAAAATCCTAAAAAATAAAAAATTTTCAAAAATTCAAATTAAATAGAAAAACATAAAAAACCAAAAATATTTCTTGTGTATTTTGTTTTTCCTTTTGTAGGTGTGCATGCGTACTCGTGCTCGTAAGAAGAAAGTAGCTCAAGCCGAAGTAATTACTCCACCTATTGTCACCATGGACAATCAACCAATGATCGAGCTTTTGCAATCACACGTAGAGGGCAACACTGATGCTATTGTCATACCCGATATTGGAGCCAACAACTTTGAGCTTAAATCCGGCTTCATTCAAATGGTCTCTGCTCAACCCTTCTTGGGGCATTCAATTGATGATCCTCATGACCATATAAAAAGGTTTCTTCAACTCACTAATACGGTTAAGTATAATGGGGTTTCACAAGAGGTAATTCGCTTGCAACTTTTTCCTTTCTCCTTAGAGGGACAAGCCCGACATTGGCTTGATAAAGAACCGCCACAAAGTATTCTTACGTGGACGGATTTAGAGACCAAATTCATCAACTACTTTTTCCCACCCTCACGTACTACCGCTTTGCGGAATGAAATTATTACCTTTGAACAAAAGTACGGTTAGACAGTTAGTGAATCTTGGGACCGTTTTAAGGAACTTTTAAGAAAGTGTCCACAACATGGTTTAACAAAAGTACATCAAATCAATACTTTTTACAATGGTTTAAGCATGAATGACCAAGATTCACTAAATAGTGCCTCAGGGGGTAACTTTTGGTTAAGTCTGCTAATGCCGCTTGGGATATTATTGAGAACAAGTCTAGAGTGCAAACCAAGAGTGTTCGGACCAATGTGGCTAGTGCTAGCACTAATAGGAGCGACAAGAGAATTGATAAGCTTACTTCTCTTGTTGAATCACTTGCTCTCCAAGCCGCCAACAATACCAAAGCTATCACTGCCCAAGCTAGTGCTTTGACTCAATCATGTGAAAGATGCAGGGGATCTCACTCATACACCGATTGTCCTTCGATTCATGACAATCCGGAAAATGTGTATGCCGCCAACGGTAACTATTCCACGGGAGGCTATCAAGCACGTCCTCAAGGTGACCGTAATTAGCTCAGCTATCGCTCAAACAACTTTCTTTCACCACCCGGTTTTCCCCCTCAAAACCCAAACAACCTTAATCGCAACAATCAAAACCAACCACGTGCTCCAAATCAATATCAAAACCAAAGAAACCCATATCCACCTCAAAGAAACAACCAAGTTTACCAACAACCTGCTTATCAACCACCCGCCTACCATGCTCCTCCTCCCAACCAACCCACCGCATTACATCAAGACGTTGAAACTTACATGAGGACTAATGATGTGATAGTGCAAAATATTCAGCGGGAAATGGCCAACATGAAAGCAGATATGGTGAAACAAGGAAATGATCTTCGAGCTGATATGCGAAACACTTTGGCAAGTCAAACGAATGACTTAAGGAACATGATGGCTAGTTTCTTCCCAAGTAGTCAAGCGTCTGGTTCGGGTTCTCTTCCGAGTAACACCGTTGCTAATCCAAGAGGGGAGATGAAAGCAATCACCACTCGAAGTGGAAAAGGTTTAAAGGAACCCGAGCTTCCTACACCTACACTGGTGATTGTGACAAAGGAAAACGAGTCTCCTTCTCCGGTTCCTCCACCTACTATTTCTCCAACACCTCCAACTTCTACTTCTCCAATTCCACCACCTTCTACTTCTACCCCTCCACCACCCAAGGATGTGAGTGAGAATTCCATTCCAAAGCCTTCGTCTCAACCCAATATACCTTATCCTTCAAGGTTAAGGAAAGAGAAGTTGAAGAACAAGGATGATATTCAGGTTTCTAACTTTCTTAAAATGTTTAAACAACTGAATTTCAATACCTCCTTTGCTGAGGCTCTCGCTCACATGCCCAAATACACTAAAATGTTTAAAGATCTTCTCAGTGATAAGGAGAAACTTCTCGATATCGCTCAGACCCAACTTAATGAGAATTGCTCCACAGTGCTCTTAAGGAAATTACCAACCAAACTTGGTGATCCGGGTCGTTTCTTGATTCCTTGCAACTTCCCTGGGGTAGAGAATTGTATGGCCCTAGCCGATCTAGGTGCTAGTATAAACTTAATGCCTTTAAGCGTTTGGAAACAATTGTCTCTACCCGAGCTAGTCCCCACCCGAATGACTTTGGAATTAGCTAACCGTATGGTTGCTTATCTAGTGGGGATAGCCGAAGACGTCTTCGTTGGTGTCGACAAATTCACCTTTCCGGTGGATTTTGTTGTCGTTGACTACGAGATGGACCCTCTTGTTCCATTAATCGTTGGACGTCCATTCTTGAGGACCGGTCGCACTCTCATCGATGTAGCCGCAGGCGAATTAATCATGAGAGTCGGTGACGATAAAATCGTCTTCAACATGGGTAAACTTTCTAAACAGCCTTCTGAAAACGAGAGTGTTAATTTCATTGACGTTCTTGATGAGGCTTGTGAAGAACATTTCAAAGACGCTTGTAAAAGTGGTTCTTCTTCTCTACCCATTGTTGAGACCGTTGCCTCTATTGCTCCATAACTAACTCCATTTGGAGAAAGTGATTTCATCTTGAAAGAATTTGAAGCAACTTTGGGAGACGTGGACTTGCAATATGACGATTCTCCCTCCAATTGGGATGAAGACATTCGTACCATTGAGAAACTTCTCAATGAGGACCATATTTCTCCACCATCTCCTAAGGATATCTCTATCGATGAACCGAATTTGACTGCGCCTTCCATCGAAAATCCTCCGGATTTAGAGCTTAAGGACCTACCGTCTCATCTCGAGTACGTTTTCCTTGAAGACAACAAGAAGTCACCCGTCATCATCGCAAAGGACTTGAAAGAGGAAGAAAAATCTCGACTTATCACCGTGCTGAAGAATCACAAGAAAGCGATTGCTTGGAAAATCTCCGATATTCGTGGAATTGATCCTCACTTTTGCACACATAAAATTCTCATGGAGGAAGATTTTAAACCCACTATTCATAGACAAAGAAGGGTGAATCCCAAGATCCATGATGTTATCAAAAAAGAGGTTATCAAACTTCTTGATGCGGGAATGATCTACCCTATCTCGGATTCCCCATGGGTTAGTCCCGTCCATTGTGTGCCTAAGAAAGGCGGAATCACCGTTGTGCCCAATGAAAACAACGAGTTGATTCCTACTCGTCTCGTTACAGGGTGTAGAGTTTGTATTGACTATCACAAACTCAATGATGCTACAAGAAAGGATCATTTTCCCCTTCCTTTCATGGACCAAATGCTTGAACGTCTAGCGGGTAATGACTATTACTTCTTTTTAGACGGTTTCTCCAGGTATTTTCAAATTCCCATCGATCCCAAAGACTAAGAGAAAACCACATTCACTTCTCCTTACGGAACATTTGCTTATAAAAGAATGCCTTTCGGCTTATGCAATGCTCCTGGGACATTCCAAAGGTGTATGATGGCTATCTTCCATGAAATGGTGAAGAAACTATGGAAGTCTTCGTGGATGATTTCTCGGTCTATGGTGATTCTTTCTCTCATTGCCTTGCCAATTTGGAACGCATGCTTAAGCGGTGCGAAGACACTCGCCTTGTTCTAAATTGGGAATAATGCCATTTCATGGTAAAAGAAGGCATTGTACTTGGACATAAAATCTCAAAAGCCGGTCTTGATGTGGACAGTGCTAAAGTGGATGTCATAGCTAAATTACCTCCACCTTCAACCGTGAAGGGTGTGAGAAGTTTCCTTGTTCATGCGGGCTTATATCGTCGATTCATCTAAGATTTTTCTAAAATCGCTCGCCCGATGACCCACCTCTGTGGCTAAGTACGGAGTCAATCACCGTCTTTATACCGCTTATCATCCCCAAACT
The DNA here is from genome assembly GCA_025667525.1 of Glebionis coronaria. NCBI lineage: Eukaryota > Viridiplantae > Streptophyta > Magnoliopsida > Asterales > Asteraceae > Glebionis > Glebionis coronaria. Next base: position 34,756 of record JANFOE010000091.1, on the reverse strand, counting down.
AATGGGCAAGCCGAGATATCTAACCGCAGATTGAAGCGAATTTCTAGAGCGTACTGTGGGAGAGCATCGTACCTCGTGGGCCGATAAGTTTTTTTTGGTAATGGGTTACCCCGGTAAATAAATTAACCAAAAAATCGTTTAAGTACAAAGGAATGTGGCTGAGATACCACATTAACCTCAAGCTACATGCAGCTTGTTAACATAGACTATGAAACATCAAAAGCCCTAACCGAATCTAGGAAACAAAGGTAAACTAGATAAAAACCAAGATGTGAACATGAAACCGCGCTCACTCGTCAGCATCCAACACCACCATGATAGGAGCAGGATGAATCCAAATGAGTCTGCCTCCTTAAAAAACCTTACCAAAGAAAACCCAGTGGGAAAAACCTTGGACAAGGAAAAAAGAGTACAACACTCACCCGGCACTCCTATCATGGAACAATTCTTGAGCTCGGTACCCTCCATTTGGCAAGCAGCAAACTTGACCTGGTAGATAATTTCTTGAAACGGAAAGAAATCAACTTCAATCGAATAGTATCACATAGAATCTGAAATAACTGATCAACAGACATCCGCTTCTTCTTGAATAGTCGTGAATTACGTTCCATCCAAATAAAATAAGCAGTAGCAGCCAACACAAGACGAGCAAGAATGCTAACACATGATTTCCCATTCGAAATTGGAATAACATGAGCTAATATATCATCAATACGAGGGGGAACAGTATCCATACCACACAAGGTCCGAACCTTAGACCAAACCTGCATAGAATAAGAACATTCAAAGAAAAGATGGTCATGGGAGTCCTGCACCAAACCACATAAAGGACACCGAAGAAGGCTTAAATCCACCAACGGGCCAACATCCCATTGCTTAAGCCTATCCTGCGTCTTCAATTTCCTTCTAACCACCAGCCACAAATTAATAGAGTGACGAGGAATACAATGCGAAAACCAGACAGCTTTATACCAATTAACTTCCATAGCTCGATCACGTATGGAATCCCACGCTAACGCCACAGAAAACGGCCGAGAAACACCACTAATATCCCTCCACAACAACTCATCTTCTTTGTCATCATTAATAATAGGCACAGGTATAGAAACAATATTCGGAAATCTAGTATTCCAATCCTGCGGCCACTGCCAAGCACCATCAACGATAAGATCCCTCACCTTATTAGATAAAGAGAACCCCGATCTATTGATATTACGGACCGTGAGGGTGTCCCGTAGAGGACAAGAATCTGCCCAATTATCAAACCACATAGAAGCAACTCTACCATTATTTATATTATACCATAAAAACTTACGAACACGTGGTCTGATTTGGAGAAGTTTTCTCCAGCCCCAACTCATGTCACCAATACAAGGAACATCCCAAAAGCTTCGATCCTTTAACTTATAAGAATAGATCCATTTGACCCATAAAGAATCTTTACGAGTCAAAATACACCAAATATGAGAAACCATTAAAGCAGCATTAAAGTCAGAAAGCTTACGAATACCAAGGCCACCTTCATAAAATGGATTACAGACAGAGTCCCAATCAACTTTAGCCTTACCCTTCTTCATTTCACCTTGACACCATAAGAAGCCCCTCAAAAGTTGCTCTAAATCATGAATAATCCGCACAGGTAAAATAAAAACTGACGCCCAGTAAATATGCATAGAAGATAGGACAGAACGAACTAACTGGAGTCTTCCTGCTAAAGAAAGAAATTTATTGAGCCAATCATTAACTCTACTCTCAAGCTTTTCTACAAGGACCTTACAGTCCCTATACAGAAGCCTAGAAGAGATTAGAGGAACACCAAGGTATCGGACAGGTAACTCGCCTTCAGCAAAAGGCATTATATGTAAAATAGTACTTTTAACAGCAGTGGAAACATTGCAGAAGAAAACAGTGCTCTTAGGGATACTTGGAACCAAACCAGAAGCAATTTTAAATTCCTCCAAACCATCCATAATAACTTGCACAGAACCCAAATGACCCCTGGCAAACAAGAAAAGGTCATCTGCAAAGCAAAGGTTAATAATTCGTTGCTGCTCACACCGGTGATGGAAATAAAAGTCATCAGCATCAAGAACCCTTCGCTGCAGCATAAGAGAAAGAACTTCCATAACCAAAGTGAAAAGATACGGAGATAACGGATCACCTTGTCTGAGACCTCTCTTTCCTTGAAACCAACCATATAAATTACCATTGATACAAATCGAATACGACGTAGTAGAAACACATGTCATAATCCAATCAACCATTATATGATGAAAACCAAACCCAATCAGAGTATTACGGAGAAACTGCCAATCCACCGTATCATAAGCTTTTTGAATATCAACTTTAAAAGCACATCTTGGCGGACCAGAGTTTCTGTGATAGTTTCTCATCAATTCCTGCGTCAATAATATATTATCCGAGATCCTGCGGCCCGGAACAAAAGCTGATTGATTAATATTAACCAAAACCCCCAAATCCCCTTTAATACGGTTAGCAATAATCTTGCTAATGCATTTAAAGATAACATTACAACAAGAGATAGGGCGATAATCAGTAATCTTGTCAGGAACAGTAACCTTAGGGATAAGAGCAATAATAGTATGATTAACCTCTTTAAGTAGTTTTCCGTTAGAGAAAAACTCCCGAATAGCACATGTAAACTCATCACCCACAATATCCCAAGACTTCTTAAAAAACGCAGCAGTGAAACCATCCGGCCCAGGCGCTTTATCATCACTCATGGAGAATAACGCACTCTTAATTTCAGAGTCAGAGATTACTCTAACCATATGGGCAGATTTCTGAGCACCAAGCTTTCTAACAAACAAATCAGACGTATCAAAAGAACCTGACACACTTGCCTGACCAAGAAATTGCTCGTAATGAGCAACAAAAGCTCCAGGCACAGCATCTCCATCATGAAGCACATTATGAGAATCACGAACCATTTCAATACGATTACGAGTCGTCCTACTCTTAACCGAGTTATGAAAATAAGCCGTATTTGAATCACCTGCATCAAGCCATTCAATTTTAGATTTCTGACGTAAAAAACGTTCCTCGTCAAGAGAAGCTTCCTTAAAAGCAACTAGATAATGAGCATGCTCTTCTTTCAACAGCACATTGGATGGGTCTCTATCAAGGGCTTGTTGAACAGCATCTAATTCCACACGTAGTCTAGTAACACGATCATGAAGATTACCCTGTTCAAATAGCAGTTTACGAAACGGAGCCTTTAAACCTTTTAGGCGCTTAACAAGCCTAAACATAGCACAACCATGAACATTAGCCAACCAACCATTAGCTACCACTGCATGAAAACCCTTCTTATGCACAAGAAAATTGCTGAATTTAAAAGGTTTAGGCTTAGATCTGCTAATAGTAGGGATTCGTAACACACAAGGAGAATGGTCAGAAATCCTGTAAGGTTGGAATATTGCAAAACAACCTGGAAACTCATCAAGAAACTTAATGTTAGACATAATCCGATCAATCTTTTTGAGAATACCATCATCACCCTGTGGTTTCTCATTCCAAGTAAAATGTAAACCTGTAGCATTAACGTCCATAACTTCCATAAGATTAACACACTCCTTGAATTCCCGCATGGCAATATTAGGAGTGTAGCCGCCGCATGAGTGATCCTCAATATTAAGAGCAGCATTAAAATCACCAAAAACAGCCCATGGCTTATCCCGCATAAAAGTAGCATGAGCAACCAAATTATTCCAAAGAACACGCCGATGTATATAGTAGTTATCAGCATAAACGAAAGAGCAAAACAAAGTACGGTTATCCATACGCGTTTTAACCTGACAATGCATAACTTGACTAGTTTGAGACAACACCATAACATCCACATTATCATCATTCCAGCCAAGAATTATACGTGTTCCTTTAGGACACAAACCACCATTTGACGTCCACTTCCATCTGCTAAAAATCTTACGACACATATCATACACACCCGAAGCATCAACATGAGACTCCAAGATAGCACAAACACTCAGATTATTTTCATTAATAACCTGACGAACCTCTATTCTTTTAGGGGGTTGGTTCAGACCCCTTATATTCCACGAGGCGATACTAAACATTTAAAATAGTCGTGGCAGGAGTGCTTGCCCCTGATTGAGAATTAAGAAGATTAGCAGATTCATCATAAATATTTTCAACCTCCTCATCATCATCATCTCCACTTAGGTCACCTAAATCCCCTGAAAGAGTCCCAAATGAATTCGAAGTAGACACGCCACTTACCACATATTTACCTTTATTTGAACTACTAGTATGCAACCCAGATTTGGTACCACTATCATCTTTACTATTATCACGTTTAGAAACATTCGAGGTCTTACCAGGGTTAGATGAGTTATCATGTATATGAGCACCAGAAGTGGACGACTTCGGACTAAAAGTAAAAGGATTACCAACCTGGAAACCTTTGCTTAACGGGACACCTCTCGGAATCTGGCTTCCTTGCTTTCCTTTGTTGTTATGCTTTCTACTACGAACTTGTTGAAATCCATCATCTTGTTCATGTATAACTTTAGGTGCCACTTTAGGGAGAACACGTTTAGGACAAGTTTCAGCCGTATGACCAAAGATATTACATGTAGAGCATCTAGGCGGCTGCCACTCATATTCAATTTTAATAGTTTCCTTAGTAAACCCCTCCCCCTCCAAATCAGGAACACCAATAGTAATTGTCTCATGTAAATCACAATCAGCTTTAATTTCAATTAAACAACGAGCAAAACTACTACGACCCCAAGATTCTTTACACATAGTGCTAGTAAAAGAATCAAGCATAATAGGCTTACCAAGATATGTAGCAATCAGACTAATACCCTCTTCCTCAAACACTTGAAGAGGCACATCATGAAGTTTAACCCACACAGGAATACAAGTAAATTCTTCTTTACGAAGGCTAGTCTTCATAGTGTACCTTTTAAGAATAATGGGAGAATTACGAATCATCCATGGTCCACCTTCCAAAACAGCTTCATACCCAGACTGTGCATCAAATTGAAAGAAAAAGAAACCATTGGAATTCATCATGATCCTTTTTAACCCAAATTTAGCCCAATTAGTTTTAGCAAAATATTCAACTACTGGAAATGCCATTCGTTTACCAATAAAATATCCATAGAGCGTATTATGAAAACGTGTATTAACCTTCTCAACCACTTTACGTGGAATAGATACCTGAACACCCTCAAACCTGTTTTCAGATATGGCAGAACCTATATTACCACGAGCAACAGGTGAAGCTTGTCGGCTTGAACTAGCAGCAGCTGCATAGGAGTTAGTTGGACCACCAATATCCACCGACTGTACAATAGGGCATTCCTTCACAGTTTCCTCGACAGCTATCACTGGATCACTTGGATTAGAAAACGTGAAATCATCCATATTAGAGTCAACTACATCACTCCCATCATTAGGGTTTATATCCAATTGTGCTAACGATAGCTCATCATTAACCAATTTACTAAACGTAGGAGATGATACACTCACCTCATTATGCTGATCCAAGGACATACGCATTGTGACATTAGATAAATCTGGTATAACCCTAGCATCATGCCCTACATTAGTACTCAAAGACGGAACCCTAGCATCATCGCGCACACCTGCTTTGGTAGCATTAATATGTTGACGTTTTAATGATCTAACATTTCTCTCCAACACCACTTGGCGTGCACATACAATATCAAGGGTCTTAGTCCATTGCTCATTAGTCATTCGCTTCAAGCATTCATATTTGTCACCTTGGACATCATTCATAAACCTATTAATCACTTCCACAGTATTGAGAGAGATCGAGAACAATTTTTCAACATCTTCTAACGACTCTACACTCAGCTGCTGCCGTTCACCGTTAGCATTATCACTTCCAGTACCCAAACTAGGATTAGAAACAACCTCAGCCGAATCACTCACGAAACCCTCCATAAAAATAAATCTGCTTACAAACAATAAATAGTAGCCAAATCGTAGCTAGCTAATGAAACGTAAATAAAAAGACCAACCACCAAACGAAGCTAGTCACAATTCAGTCACCAAACACAACCTAGCGAATAAAAAATCCAACTAGAGCCAAAACCTAGAGAATCTAATAACAAGACTAACGATTAAAAAATACCACTCAACCCCACCTAATCGAATCCCAAGCAAGCATTTAATGCAAACAAGAGCAACTAAAGACTAAAACGCATTATAAAGAAATTAGCACCGACTGAATAAATGGGAAAAACAAGTGACGACAAGAATAGAAAAAAAACGAGCCCACTAAATATAGTCAACCACTAGATCAAACAAGAAAAACGTGTTTACACACGAATTGCTTATTAGATTTCATGATGAGACTAACAAAAGTGAAATCGTAGAGAAAAGCGATTTTCAGCCGCCATAGGTGTTATTGGGTTTTTAGTAGACTTGTGGGCCGATAAGTTATACGATGCTTTGTGGGCTTTCTGTACCGCTTATAAGACCCCGATTGGTTGTACACCTTATCGTCTTGTGTGCGGGAAAGCATGCCACCTCCATACCGATCTGGAACATAAGGCATATTGAGCCTTGAAGTGGGCTAACTTCGACATCAACAAAGCCGGTGATCATCGGAAGATTCAACTCAACGAGCTAAATGAATTGAGGAATGAAGCTTATGAGAACTCATTGATCTACAAAGAGAAGACCAAGATCATCCATGATGCAAGGATTAAGAACCGAGAGTTCCACGTTGGTGATCAAGTCTTACTTTTTAACTCTCGATTGAAGATCTTCTCGGGTAAGTTGAAGAGCCGCTGGTCTGGTCCATTCACCATCGCTAAAGTCTTTCCCTATGGCACCATTGAGCTTTCTCAGCCAAATGGGCCCAATTTTAAGGTGAATGGCCAGCGTGTGAAGTTGTACTTTGGTGAGGACATCTCTCATGAGATGATTCCACCCCTCACCACGTTTCCCATGAACTAGTTTTGGGTCGAGTCAGGCTCGTGACTCGGTGAAGAAAAACAAGCGCTTCTCGGGAGGCAACCCGTTGATCTATCCTTTACCGTTTTCATAATAAGTGTAGGGGGAGCCCCGTATGTGTTTGTTGTCTTGTTTCTTCTTCTATGCAGGGATTAAAGTTTCAAAGATCCATTCTCGATGACTTTTGAAAAACCGTGATCCCGTGTACCCATCTTCCCGGTTCTATCCTAAACTATCGTGATTCAATATTTCATATCTTATATGTTCATATTGAAATCACTATAGTTGCCCTTTCCTTAGAAAGATTTAAACAACGTGCACAATGTCATAAGTGTAGGGGAGTTTACTCCCACATGCTTAAACATTGAGGAAAATGTTTATATCAAGTGTAGGGGGGACTTCTATCGAAGTAAATGGTCTTTTCCATGAATTTGTCCTCATTTTAACCGAAAAATTTGATTTTTCGACATTTTTCAAAATTTTTAATCTATTTTGGCCTAGTAGTATAGTAGTATTTTCCTTTGTTATCGTTATTTACTTTCCTTGCTAAAATAATTTTCAATAAAGTGGTTTTAAATTTTTCAAAGTCGTGAATATTTTGACTCAACCTGAGTTTACTTATCTAAGTTTACTCTAGCTAGTATCCTTAACGTGTTTAAGTCAAGTTTTGCTAGGCTTTTATATAGGGAACTTTAAAACGCGAAAGTCTTAACTCTCACGTGTTAAGAACAAGAACTTTTCGCAAGTTCCTATAATTGATCCTAGAGAGTCGTTTATCAAGGGAACTTTAAAATGCGAAGTCTAAACTTGAAAAAGTCTAAGAGTTTGCAAGATCCTATAGATGACTCGAAAACCCAAAACTGTGATTTAATTGGCTAAGCATCCACGAGTCTCATTCCATGAGATTTTAAATTGTGAAGAACGAGAGATGATAGAGTCAATAATAAGTTTGGTATTCTTTCGTGAATTTATGTGAGTTGATTATAAGCCTATTCTCCCATCACTTGCTAATAAATTTATCTGCAATAAATAAGGTTGTACGATTTGAAAAGTTACTTAGCTTCTAGCACAAGATCGTTTAAAAGTTGCTTGGTATTAATTAGAGTTCATAGCCAAGGCATAACTTATTGAAGCGGGATGCGAAGATTGGCGAGTCCGAAAAGGCCCTAACAAGGCATGAGGGCTACATTTTGTTGCTAAAGATCCAAAAGTGATGTGAAGAATCATTTATCAAAAATCAATATTAAGGATCGAGACACACGACGAAAAGCAAATACTCCCCAAAAGATCATGGAGAAGTCTATCCAAAAAGGCCCTAACAAGGTATGAGGATAAATAGATCCAAGTCCTAAAAGGAGGCGGATCGTTGTATATCAAAGTCCAAAATAAAGATTGGAGAAAAATGAAGAAGTTGTGGTCCAAGTATAAAGAATCTCTCAACACTTCAAGTGAAGAAATTCCTATTATGAAGAGAAGACCATAATTTCAAGAACGTCTCTCAAAGATTTGAAGTATGAAGTCGCTGCCATATATCGGTCCGAGAAAGGTCTCAAATCGTGAAGCGAGTTATGCCAAGATATGAACTTTATGAGGTCCCAAGAAGCAGTTTTAAAAGATTTTGTCCTTTAGCTAACTATTGATTAAATCGTCCCACTTTATTTTCAGCCTATATAACTATCGAAATAAGTCAAACAATGCATCCTCGTGATCATTTAAGACAATAATAAAATATAAGAGATACACCTAGGAATAAGGGAGTCTAAGTGAATAATTGGGCCACATGAGTTCGTGTTAGTTTGATAACTTATAATTACAATGATCTTGTTTTTAAGCTTGGTATGGGGAACGTGAAACTTAAGAATGATGAACATTCATGACAACCTAAAACCCCAATGTAAGTCTTTGATTTCTTACTTATTTTGTTCTTTTAGTTTTCTTAATGTTTAGTATTTAATAAGGGCCAAGGTGGGTTATCTATGATGAAAAATGTAAACCGTGCTTTGGAATTAGTGCATTGCATAAGGACATTGCAATGGTCAAGTATAGAGGATTTAATAAGTGTGAAAACACTTATCCTTTTACCACTTATTTCCAATAATAACAAGACCAAAACGTGTAGTTTATGTCGTAAAAGTCGGAATTATGCGTGGTTTGTGTTTTTATTGTGTTTTTATTGTGTTTTAGGACCAAAAAATGCAAAAGGAATAAAACATGGGCTATCATGGGCTTTTATCGAAGAAAAAGACTAAAGACGAAGTCGAAAGATCGAGAATGCATAAGATTTGAAGTCAATGGGCCTAATTGAAGATTTATCGAAGAAAAGGACCAAAGATGGAAGATTTATATGTCGAAGAACTCAAGTCTATTAAATGAAGAAATTAAAAGACGAGTTGAATTTATTCATCGACAAATCCCAAATCGAAGTCGAAAACGTCAACTTAATTAAAGAGACGAGAAGACAAAAAGAATGGAGAAAATCCCACTCATCACAAGGCCTATAAATAGCACAAAAACATTTGCAACTAGTTTTAGTTTTTTAGTTTTTTCTTTCTTTTTGGTACGTAGAAACCAACACCACTAGGGTGTTTGGCACTTTTCTTCATCATCAGGTTTCATGTAAGTTACCCTTTAATTTCATGTTTTTGAATTCTAATCTTTAATATAATCCTTCCTTAAATCTAGTTCTTCTTTTTTTTTATGATTCTAAGCTTTTAAGTTTTGTTCTTGGTTGATTTTGATTTTCTAAAATCAAGTGGGTTTTGATTGTTAGTTTTTATTGATTTGGATCGATGGTTTATCATTAGTAGATGATTAGTGGTTAGTTTGGTTGAATTTATAGATTTTTCTTGGTTGATTTTAGCTTATATTCGTGCTTCCATTTTTCCCTTGTTCTTCGTTGTTTCTGTTTCCCAGTTTTTCCCGAACAAAGTAATTATTCCGAACGAGTTTGCTTTTACCGAACCAATATAATTTCCCGAACGAAGCATCAATTTTACCGAACCAGTGATTTATTTCGAACCAATTTGTTTTTACCGAAAGAAGCTTTATTTTTCCGAACGAGTGAATTTTACCGAACCAACTTCATTTCCCGAACGAGTCCAAATTTCCCGAACCAATTTATTCTGAACCAAATGTGTTTTCCCGAACCAATACCATAACCATTTTCCCGAACCAGTATTTTATTTTACCGAACCAATTAATTATTCCGAACGAAGTTGTTTTACCGAACGAAGGAATTTTCCCGAACGAACCATTTATTCCGAACCAATTCCAATTTTCCCGAACCAATACCATTTTCCCGAACGAAGTTATTTTACTTAATTTAGTAACTTTTATTTTTCCCAAAAATGCACTCTTACCGAAATCTCTGTTTTTACTAAGTGTTTTTCTAGTACTTTTTAGTTTAATTTTTAAAGCTTTAATTTCATTCAACGACATTTTCATATTTGCTTTTAGCTTATTGTTATTATTTTGCGCATTTCACTCTTAGATTAAAATAGATAACCATCCTTTTTTACTTTCCACCAAGAACAATTGAGTCGCACTTTCAACTTGTAATCAATTCGAAAAGATCGGAACAACGAACTTTCATAACTAAGTAAAATCTAGTTATTAATATCCTTTAAGGATAACTACTCCACCAGATGTGACTACCCTACTAAAAGACAAAATGGCCGCGGAGTTTACGAACGCGGTTCCTTAAATGCCTACGCGTTTCCTTATCAATATGAAACCGCAAGAACCAATAAGGAACCGCGCCCAGAAATAGCCATTGGGCTTTTGTCTTATAAATAGTGGACCACTCTCCAATTTTCTCTTCATCTCTTTTTCACACAAATTTCCAGATTCAAACATACTTCTTAAATCATTCAAATCCTTGGTTATTTGGTTGATTACTACTTCTTTGTAAGTGAATCTTTCTCCTCCCATATCTTCCTCTACATGTCCAAAGAGAAGAACACTTTCATCCTTGAAGTGTTGAGTCTACCTCAAGATCTATTGAAGATCAAGTTTTGTTTATTCATTTTAGTTGTGTTGTGAAGATCCAAGTAGTTGTGTTATTTAGAAGTTGCGTTGTGAAGATCCAAATAGTTGTGTCTATTTGGAAGTTGTGTATGTAGTAAGGTTAATACTTAGTCCTTACAATATATTGGTGTAGATTGGTCCTAGCTAAGATTAGGGCTCGACTTTTATCTTAGAGTCGGAAATTGGTTAACTGACGTTGTGTACGGTTTCTCCACCTTAAGGAGTTTGTTTATTAGTGAAATCTCGAGTAAGGAGTACTCGAGGAGTGGAGTAAGGACGAGGAGTGAGCGTTGTTGCCGAACCACTATAAATCTTTGGTGTTTGGTTTGATCTTTCTTTTCCTTATCTCTTTACATTCATTATTCTTTACTTGCATATACTTGTGATTATTAGCTTAGTTGCACTATCCTTTGTCCATATTGTGTATAAGAAGATTTCACATAAATTCTCAAGCCTAAGTTTTTGAAAAGGATTTTTGAAAACCCACTTTTGACAAGTAAATTTTAAGAAACTATTCAACCCCTCCCTTCTAGTTTCTACATGCATGAAAACAGTAAGGTTATACATTAGGGTATAGATTCTTCATATATTTTTTTTTTTTTGGTAAAAGGGTTTTGACCCCGGTAAATAGAACCAAAAAAAGCGTTGAAGTACAAGGAATGTGGCTGAAATACCACATTAACCGCAAGCTACAGGCAGCTTGTTAAACAAAATGTTTACGACAGGCCATAAACATTAACTAGTCTAGAATGCTGGAAATATATAAACTAGACAAAAACCAAGACGATAACATAAAATTACGAGGAAAATAATAAAATATCAACATGGGATCAGCCAGTAGGAGTGCTTGCCCCAATATGAGTATTGAGAAGATTCACCGATTCATCAAAGACGACCTCGACTCCCTCCTCCTCCTCATTATCTTCCTCGCTTACTTGAGCCCCTTCGTCAATACCAGGCATAAACAAAGATGAAAATTTATTAGATGTAGAAACACTGCTCATTTGAGCTTTAGCCTTGTTTGGACCATTAAGATTGCTGGACTGCTGCAGCTGACCAGATTTAGTATGCAACTTACTACTATTATCAGCACTCGTACTTGTATTATCCAAGTGAGTTTTTGGGCGAAAAACAACCGTCTTACCTGCTTGGAAACCCTTGCTCAATGGAACACCTCTCGGAACTTGATTCCCTAAATTACCTTTGTACTTCTTCCTCTTGCTTTGCACTTGTTGGAACCCATCTGTATCAACATGAGTTGTCACTTTTTCAACCGTTATAGGTTTAACATTTTTCGGACAAGAATCACCGGAATGACCAAAAATATTACAAGTATGACATCTAGGCGGTTTCCATTCGTATTCAACTCGAATTAACTCCTTAGTACAACCAGAGCCTTCAAGATCAGGGACACCAATAGTAACGTTATCTATAAACTCCGAATCAGCATTCATCTCAATAAGACAACGAGCAAAACTACAACGACCCCAAGACTCTTTGCACATAGTATCAGTATAATTATCCATCATAATAAGCTTACCAAGAAACGAAGCAATTAAACTAATACCTTCCTCTTCAAATACCTGTAGCGGGACATCATGAAACTTAACCCATACCGGAATGCGAGTTAGTTCCTCCTTTAGAAGATTCGTTTTCATAGTCCATTTCTTAAGAAAAATTGGTGAATTACGAACCATCCACGGACCACCTTCCAGAACCGCATTAAGACCCTCACTAGATCCAAATTGAAAAAAGAAAAAACCTTTCTCATTCATCATGATACGCTTAAGACCATGTTTTGCCCAGTTATTCTTAGCAAAATACTCAACCACAGGGAATGCAATCCTTTTACCAAGAAAGTAACCATATAAAGTGTTATGGTAGCGAGCATTTACTGTTTCAACAACCTTCCTAGGAATAGAGATATTAACCCCTTCATAGACATTTTCAGAATTAAACGAAGAAGAGACTGCATTAATACCTCCATTAGTAGACGTAACCATATCACCTTCAAATCTGCAAAGTAACATCAGAATTTCTTTAGCACGATCAGGTGAGATCAATTCCCACAACGGATGTTTCTTCATACTTAATTCATGCAGAAATTCACTCGCGTCAGCAAACGTGCGAATCGTTACACCAAATAATTTCAAAACCGCATGTAGATTACACAATTGCATACCATTAATGGTAGCAGCCTTAGCTTCAAGGTCTGTTTCCTTAGCCATTTGTGCAGAGTGTACACTCGAACTACCTGAACTGAGTGAAGAAGTGCTGCTAGTTAAATTCTTATGGCGTTCACACAAAGCTTTATAATAAAGCATAGTGGTCTCCTTAGATTCTTCATATATGTGCTTTTGAAGTTGGAATTTGGTTCTCAACTAGTTTATAGGTTAGTTCAGGGTTGTTAGTAGTTTGCTAATGGATTGGTGTGGTAAATTTTAAGGTATCTTAGTCTAAAATTCTTCATAATGTCAAGCACATTAGTAACATTGGATTTCTATGGCCAAGGCTGCACAATAGGCTTAGGGATTGATTTTTAGTGACTTGTGGTTAGTTTTATTGCTCAAGTCTAAGATTTAGGTTAGAATTAGTAGTGCATTAGCTTTCTAGGTTATTGGAAGGGTTTTGGGTGATCAAAAATTGCTTAAGCAAGTTTCTGTTAGCCACTAGTACCCACAACCTACACTTTATGTTTGTTTAGCACATCAGCAAGATTTAAGGGTGTAATTCTGTATTTTATGGTTTCAAAATTGGTACTCACCTAGACTTAGGGCTAATCTAGTTGTGCATTAGGTGGTATTACACTTTTGGAGGTCAACATAGCTTTAACTAATCCATTTTTAGCAGCCTAGAACCACCAGCCCCATTTATGTTCACAGTTAATGAAATTTGATTAATTTATGCCTTATTTGTGTTGATTTTTGTGTGTTTATTGTTTGATTGACTCCTCACAACCAAAATGGTAGTGAGGGTGCCTTGTGAGCCTAGCAACATAACCAACACCCAAAAATGGGCTCTCCTTGTTTACTGTTTAAGGAAAAAAGTCACAAGTTCTTGTTCTTCATAATTTTTTTCATTTCTGTTGGACTTTGAATCACGATTTGTGGTTTGATCTTTGGTAATTGCAAGTAACAAAGTGATTAAGAAGTTGTTTGAGTGTTAGTAATTCAAGCAATATAAGAAAAAAAGAAAGGAATCACAAGGAAGTCAAGGGGAACCGTGAGGTTCGAACCCTCGACCTCAACCTATGATAAACCTTCCAACGCTTTACACCCCCACTCACACAACCACTCCGTCCTAGGGACTTTACTGTCCAAAGGGGGAGTTGTTTGTTATTTAAACACAATTGGTTTCTAGCTTTTAATCAATAATCCGTGACTTAATTAGCTTATAAAAGCTTATTGGGTATTAGTTTTAAGTTTATTTGATTTTTTTTATTCTCCATGGTATTTAGGACTTTTTGTCTTATTTTCAGGTTTTTCACTTTATTAAATTAATTATTAGGATTTTTAGTGTCACTTTTAATTTTAATCCATTAAAAATAGATTTAGGTTATTAAAAATTTATAAGAAACATATTGATCGGAAGTTATTGGTGTTTATAAAAATTTGTATTTCACGAGCTAAAGGAAAAAGGCTCTTAACTGCTTTGTGTTGCCTCGTTTCCTCCGCTTGCTTGTGCGTACTTAGAAAGTGAAGGCCGGTTAAGGGTTTGCCAACCAAAGTATTATCTACGTATCATATATATTTGCTTGTTTTGAATTATTGAACCCCCTAAACGTTTTGGTGTTCCACCAACGTTTTAAAGTCATCAAAAGCTTTCACTTCACGTGATCATTTTCATACCTTGAGGCTTCTCTAATCAAAAGTTTGATTCGAGGAGAGATTTGTAGATTTTTGTCTACGTAATCCACAAAAAAATCCAAAAAAAGTAAAATCAATAAAAAACATAAAAAATTTGAAAAACGTAAAAACACAAAAAAGAATCTTCTTTGCTCACCCCCACGTTGTACGTTACGTTTATGCTAACTCGCTCACAAGCTAAAGGTTCACCTAAACGTTGAAATCTAAAGGAAGGAACCCCAACTCCTCCGATTGAACAATCTCCCATTGTCGAACCCATTGTAGCACAAGAAGTCACCATGGCTAATCGTACTATGATGGAGTTGCTTCAAGCACCCACCGAGGGTTATGGAGAAGGGATTGTGATTCCCGCTATCCTTGCGGAGAATTTTGAGATTAAGATGGGTTTATTGTCCATGATACAAGTGAACAAGTTTCGTGGTGACGAAGGACAACCCTCATAATCACATTCGCCATTTCAATTGTCTCACCGCAACTAGTAGGTTTAAGGACGTCTCAAATGACTCGATTAAGATGATGCTTTTTCCATATTCCTTAGAGGGGTCCGCCAAAACTTTACTCGAGAAAGAACTACCCAATTAGATATTGACGTGGAAGGATCTCGTGTCCAAATTCGTGAACCAATTGTTTCCGCCCTCTAAGACTACGCATTTGAAAAATGAGATTTCAAAGTTTTCACAACGGCTTGGAATAGGTTTAAGGAAATGTTGCATGAATGTCCTCATCACGGTTTTTCTGACATACATCAAATCGATACGTTTTAGAATGGATTGAATGATGATGAACGTGATTATCTTAATGTCGCCGCGGGTGGTAAATTTTTTGTGTAAAACGGTCGAAGAAGCATCGACAATCATTGAGAATAGGTCTAAGGTTTTTAGCCCTCATGACACAATGAGTGTTAACATGGCTTCATCTTCGTCATCACCTACCATTGATGTAAAACAAGTTGAGACTAATTTGGAAAACAAGTTGTTCGATAGTTTAAGGGATTGTTAAGAGTTAAAAATTAGTGAACACCCCACTCCCGCTACGGCTAAAGCGGTTGAGGTTTCTTGTATGTATTGTGGTGGAGATCATGATTTCTCCGAGTGCATTACCTCCGGTGGTAACACTTCGAGTGCCTACGCAGCCACAGGAACTTATACGAAAACGGTCAAGTTACCCGCACTAATCAATTGACTCCATCGGGTTTTCCACCTAATCAAAAAAATCAAAATGCTAACAACTATCGCAACAACAATCAAGGTGGTTACCAAGGGGATCAAAGGAATTATAACAAGGGTAATTACAACAACAATGGGGGGGAACAATAGTCAATTGCAAAATCAAAACCAAAATCGTGATCTTCAAAACACTAATCAAGTTTTCAAAATACTCTTTCAAAAGATATTCTAAATGACTTTTTGACTTACGCTAAGGCAAATGACGATAGGTATAATAACATGGCAAGTGATTTGGTTAGCCTAAGAACCAAATTCGTGTCCCATATTAACAAAATAGATGGTAATGTGGTTAGGCTTCAACAAGAAATGCAAAAAGGCCAAAATAAGATCGAGCAAAGTTTACTTAGGTGGGAACAAAATCAAAGGGTTGAAAAAGAAAAAGAAAAAGAAAAACGAGATATGTCGGAAAGTAGGATTTTAGAGGCTATAATGATGCACAAACCCTCTACTTCGGGTGGTCTTCCTAGTAACACCATATCAAACCCGAAGGGAGAGATGAAAGTTATTACCACACATAGTGGTAAAATTTCAAAGAGCCTATTCCTCAACCAATTGCTCCTACGGAGGAGGGAATTGAGGAAGAACCCGACGTGGTGGTCGAAAAGGAGCATATTTCTATTCCAAAAAGTACCGCTCAAACCACACCTACGGTCGACCCTTCACCAACTTTGGAACCTGAGATTCCAAAGACTATGCCTATGTCCCACCCTACACCACCCTTGCCTTACCCATCGAGACGCAACAAAGAGAAATTTCAAGAACGTAACAATCACCAAGTTGAGCTTTTTATAAAAATGTTTCGTGAATTTCATTTTAACATAAGTTTCGCCGATGCTTTGCTTTTGATGCCTCGATTCGCCGCCACTTTTAAAAGTATGTTTAACGATAAAGAGAAATTGTAAAAAATTTATAACTGTTCATCGGTTTTTCTTAATCACATACCTCAAAAAGTCGGTGATCCAGGTAAATTCTTAATTCCTTGCGATATTCAAGATATGGAAGAATGTTACGCCGGCTGATCTTGGTGCTAGTATTAATTTGATGCCTCTTTCGATGTGAAAATCGCTCAATCTTCCTAATCTTATCCCTTCAAAAATGTCTATCGAGATGCCCGATCATTCTACAATTCTCGCATGTGGAACGACCGAAGACGTGTTTGTAAAATTTGGGAAGTTCTACTATCTGGTTTACTTTATCGTGGTATACATTCCCATGGATCCTCAAGTTCCTCTAATTTTAGGTCGTTTATTTTTAGATGCCTCAAAAGCAATCATTGATGTGCAACTAGAAAAATCACTTTACGTTTCAACGAAGAGGAACTTGTCATAAACGCAACTCAAAATTCCAATCTTTCTCATGTTTATTCTATCGCGACCATAAACCATATTGATTTAATCGATGTGGTTTGCAAAGAATTTTCACAAGAAATTTTAGGTTTTGCCGATGAGGCAAATAATGGCAATCGCAATATGCTCGATACAATCCTTGATAATTGATCACCTTCTTTCACTCCTTTGTAAGGAGGTGGTTTCACTTTGGAAGAATTCGATGTACCTCGAAATTCTAACGAAGACCTCGACAACGATGAGGATTTTTTGATTATGAAGGATTTTCTAAACAATTTCCCATTTCCTCCGCCGATGGAGCTTATGAGTATTGAACCAACATATTCAATCGAGGAACCACCAACCCTCGAATTGAAAGATCTTCCTCCTCACCTTGAATACGTATTATTGGAAGGAAACGATAAGTTGCCGATTATTATTGCGAAAGATTTTTCGGATGATGAAAAAACCACACTTATCGAAGTCTTGAAAGCTCACAAACGGGGAATTGCGTGGAAACTTTCCGAAATTAAGGGTATCTTCCCAAAATTTTCTACCCACAAAATTTTAATGGAGGAGGACTACAAGCCCACAATCCAATGTCAAAGAAGCGTAAACCCTAAAATTCAGGACGTCAACAAAAAGGAAGTTTAAAAACTACTTGACGCGGGAATAATTTATCCTATATCCGATAGCACTTGGGTGAGCCCAATCCATTGTGTCCCTAAAAAGGGAGGAATGACCGTTGTGCCAAATGAGGACAACAAGTTAATTCCAACTCGACTCGTGACCGGTTGGAGGGTGTATTGACTATTGTAAGTTAAATGACGCCACTCATAAAGACCATTTTCCCTTGCCGTTCATGGATCAAATGTTGGAGCGACTTGCGGGAAGTGATTTCTATTGCTTTTTAGATGGTTTTTCCGGTTACTTTCAAATCCCCATCGATCCTCGTGATCAAGAAAAAACTACGTTTACGTGTCCATATGGAACGTTTGCCTATCGTAGAATGCCACTCGGACTTTGCAATGCACTAAGAACCTTTCAAAGGTGCATGATGGCTATTTTTCATGACATGATCGAGAAGACGATGGAAGTTTTCATGGATGACTTTTCGGTGTTTGGTAATTCGTTCACGTCATGTTTAGACAACTTGGATAAAATGTTAAAACATTGTGAGGAAACCAACCTTGTGCTTAATTGGGAAAAATGTCATTTCATGTGTAAAGAAGGAATCGTCTTAGGGCACAAGGTCTCGAAAGCGGGGATTAAGGTAGACAAAGCTAAAATTGATGTCATCGCCAAATTATCCCAAAACTGTTAAGGGAGTTAGGAGTTTCCTAGTCCACACGGGATTTTATCGTTGATTCATCAAATACTTTTCAAAGGTATCTCGACCCATGACACACCTTCTCGAGAAAGATGCTCCTTTCGTCTTTTCCGAATATTGTGTTCGAGCCTTTGAAACTCATAAAAGGAAACTTAATGAAGCTCCCATTCTTGTTGCTCCAAATTGGAATCTCCCCTTTGAACTTATGTGTGATGCTAGTGATTACGCTATAGGGGCCGTTTTGGGGTAACGTCATGCAAAACACTTCTTTCATATCTACTATGCTATCAAAACGATGACCGAGCCTCAAATGAAAACAACTGTCCGAACCGCAGGAGATAGTTGCCCATCATACGGCTCACCATACACCACAACGGAAAAAGAATTACTTGTTGTGGTGTATGCTTTTGAGAAATTCAGACCTTATCTCGTTTTGATAAAAAGTATAGTGTATACGGATCAATCGGCTATCAAGTTCCTCTTTACTAATCTTGACGTTAGGCCGAGATTGCTTCGTTGGATTCTTCTCCTACAAGAATTTGATGTCACAATACTCGACAAAAAAGGAGCCGAGAATCTCGCGGCCCATCATGTCTCTCGATTAGAAGATCTTCACCAAAGTGTGCTCGAGACAAAGAAATTTCCGAGACATTTCCTCTCGAGACGCTTGGTGTAGTGAATTCTAAGGAAGATTCTTCGACCCCATGGTTTGCAAACATCGCAAATTACCATGCGGGCAAATTCATCATCAAGGGTATGACGACTCAACAAAAACAAAACTTCTTTCGTGACGTCATGTTCTATTTTTGGGACGACCCTTATCTCTTTCGGACTTGTGCAGATCAAATCATTCGACGTTGTGTGTTTGGCACACAAGCTACTAACATCCTTAGAGCTTATCATGAGGGACCCACGGGTGGTCACCATGGTGCTAATCTCACGCCGAAGAATGTCTTTGATGCCGGTTTCTTTTGGCCTACTATTTACCGAGATGCGCACACACTTATCAAGTCGTGTGACTCATGCCAACATCAAGGAAAAGCCTCACAAAACGATGAAATGCCACAAAATATCATCCAAGTGTGTGAGATCTTTGACGTGTGGGGCATTGATTTTATGGGGTCGCTCCCATCATCTCGTGGTAATAAGTACATCCTTGTCGCCGTTGACTACATATCTAAGTGGGTCGAAGGTAAGGCTTTGCCTACAAGTGATGCTCGTGTTGTAGGCAAGTTTATGAAAAAATTGTTTTCTCGGTTTGGAACCCCTCATGCTATCATTAGCGATCGTGGAACCCATTTTTGTAACGACCAATTCGAAAAGGTTCTAAATTAATATGGGGTTACACATCGTCTTTCTATGGCTTATCACCCACCAACGAATAGGCAAGTCGGGGTTTCAAACCAAGCTTTAAAAATAATTTTGAAAGGTCGATAGGAGAAAACCAACAATCATGGTCCGACAAACTTGACGATGCTTTATGGGCCTTTCGTACCGCTCATAAGACGCCCATTGGGTGCACTCTAATAACTGAGTTTTTGCCCAGTAAGAAAATTTTATCGTCCGATATTTTCGAATTGAAAAAGGGATTAACGTGCGACTCAGTCGTCTTTTGGTGAAACAAAGATTTGTCGTTGTAGTAAAAATAAAAGTGCAAAACTTAAAAGTAAATGACGGTTAAATAAATCTACAACTAACTAAAACTTAAATAGTGCAATATTAAAACTTTGAAAAGTAAATTAATTAAATGACAGAAAATTAAAGCGTGACGTAAAATTAAATTGACAATGTAATAAAAATGTGAACTTTAAATTTAAAATAAAGAAAAGCAATTAAAATCACTTAAAGAAAAATGGCGGGAAAATAAATGCTTGAAAATAGAAAGGTAGTAAACAGAACCTGAGCAGGGATCCAAAATACTGTCAGTATTCGGAATCCAATCTTACTCTTATCCTGAATAACAAACCTGCTGCTTATCCGGAATAAAACTGTCACTCTTATCCGGAATCCCCAACGGTTGCTTATCCGGAATCTTGTTCTACCTCTTATCCGGAATCACCTTTTGACCCTTATCCGGAATAAACAAATTCCCCTTATCCGGAATCCTGGTCTCGAAAGTTATCTGGAATAAACTGTCACTCCTTATCCGGAATATACTTTGGTACCTTATCCGGAATAATCTAGATCTGCTTATCCGGAAAGTTTAGTCGAGCTGCTTATCCGGAATATATACTTTGCACCCTTATTCGGAATACTCGAATCTGCAGCTTATCCGGAATCCCCTTTCCAAGCTTATCCGGAATACTCTGTCACCTTATCTGGAATAACCCTTCGAAGCTTTATCCAGAATATACAAACTACCACTGTTCGGAATATTTCCTTTGAGGCTTATCCGGAATAAACAAATGGCTGTTATCCTGAATAAAAGGGTTTTACACCAATCCGGAATACTAACAAGATGCAAATATGCTAAAAACTAATATTAAGCTAAAAACAAATAAGCACTTAACTAAAACATGACCAAAATCAATTTTAAGAAAAAGCTTTTAGCCAAAATTTAAAAACTTTTAGAAACACTAAACAATTAAAATATTTAAAAACAACTTTTTATAAAAATTAACTAATGAGCACTTAATTAAATTTAAGAAAAACACAATAAGCTATAAAACAATGAGCAAACACAATCAATAACATAAAAACAATACCAATAATCAAACAAGCATAACAATAAGCACATAAGCATAAAGATTAAATCAAGAACAAGAAAGGTAGAATGAGAGGTTAATTAAAACTTGATTAAAATTAAGATTCAACAATTAAAGTAAAGACAAGAATTAAAAGCTTACAAATGAAGGTGCAAGACAAGTAATTAAAGGTGCAATTAAGAAAAGTGCAAGTAATTAAAATGGAAGAACTAGATTGTCAAACTAGCCAACAACTCCTAATGACACATTAGGAGTCTATTTATAGGTGATTAGGAAATACTAAGCATGTGTTGGTTATTCTTCTTCTTCACGTATTTTCGTCTTCTTAATTCTTCGACTTTTTCGACTTTGTCTCGGGATTAGTAAACTCGTCTTGTAATTTCTTCATTAATTTGGACTTGAGGTCTTCGGCTTTTATTAAACTTCCGTCTTTAAACTTTTTTCTTCGATAAATCTTCAGAATTGGCCTTGGACTTCCGTTCTTTTAGCAATCTTTATCTTTTGACTTTGTCTTTTGTCTTTTTCTTCGATAAAAGCCCGTGAAAGCCCGTGTTTTCTTCCCTCATCACATTTTGATCCTAAATCACAACAAAAACACAAACCACGCATAATTCCGACATTTACGACATATAATACACGTTTTGGATTGGTTATTATTGTAATTAAGTGGTAAAAGGATAAGTGTTTTCACACTTATTAAATCCACTAACTTGACCATTGCAATGTCCTCATGCAATGCATTAGTTACAAAGCAAGTTTTACATTTTCCATCATAATCACTCCATATTGGCCTTTATTAAAGAGATAGAAAATTACAAAATATTCAAAAGAAGAAAACAAGTAAAAAGAACAAAAACTTACCTTGGGGTTTTGGAAATGTCATGAATGATTATCATCCTCAAGTTTCACGTTCCCCAAACTAAGCTTAAAAACGAGATCATTGTTATTATAAGTTAGCAAACTAACACAAATTCATGTGGACCATTATTTACTTAGACTCCCTTATTCCTAGGTGTATCTCTTATATTTTATTGTTGTCTTGAATGATCACGAGGATGCATTGTTGACTTATTTCGATAGATATTTAGGCTAAAAATAAAGTGGGAAGATTTAATCAATAGTTAGCTAAAGGACAAAATCTTTTAAAACTGCTTCTCGGGACCTCATAAAGTTCATATCTTGGCATAAATCGCTTCACGATTTGAGACCTTTCTCGGACCGATATTTGGCATTGACTTCATACTTCAAATCTTGAGCGACGTTCATGAAATAATGGTCTTATCTTCATAATAGGAATTTCTTCACTTGAACTTTTTGGAAGATTCTTCATATTTGGACCACGGCTTCTTTATTTTTCTCCAATCTTTATTTGGGATTTTGATATACAACGATCCGCCTCCTTTTAGGACTTGGATCTATTTATCCTCATACCTTGTTAGGGCCTTTTTGGATAGACTTCTCCATGATCTTTACGGGAGTGTTTGCTTTTTGTCGTGTGTCTCGATCCTTTATATTGATTTTTGATAAATGATTCTTCACATCACTTTTGGATCTTTAGCAACAAAATATAGCCCTCATGTCTTGTTAGGACCTTTTCGGACTCGCCAATCTTCGCATCCCGCTTCAATAAGTTATGCCTTGGCTATGAACTCTAATTAATACCGAGCAACTTTTAAACGATCTTGGGCTAGAAGCTAAGTAACTTTTAAAGTCGTACAACCTTATTTATTGCAGGTAAATTTATTAGCAAGCGATGGGAGAAAAAGCTCATAATTAACTCACATAAATTCATGAAAGAATACCAAACTTATAATTGACTCTATCATCTCTCGTTCTCCACAGTTTAAAATCTCAAGGAATGAGACTCGTGGATGCTTAGCCAATTAAATCAAAGTTTTGGGTTTTCGTGTCATCTATAGGATCTTGCATCTTCTTAGACTTTTTCAAGTTTTGGAATTCGCATTTTAAAGTTCCCTTAATAAACGACTCTCTAGGATCAATTATAGGAACTTGCGAAAAGTTCTTGTTCTTAACCTGTAAAAGTTAAGACTTTCGCGTTTTAAAGTTCCCTATATAAAAGCCTCGCAAATCTTGACTTAAACACGTTAAGGATACTAGCTAGAGTAAACTTAGATAAGTAAACTCAGGTTGAGTCAAAAGATTCACAACGTTTAAAAATTAAAACCACTTTATTAAAAATTTATTCTAGCAAAGAAAGTAAATAACGATAGCAAAGGAAAATACTACTATACAACTAGGCCAAAATAGATTAAAAATTTTGAAAAATGTCGAAAAATTAATTTTCCGGTTAAAATGAGGACAAATACAAGGAAAATTCCACTTAACTTCGATAGAAGTCCCCCTACACTTAATATAAACATTGTTTTTAATGTTTAAGCATGTGGGAGTGAACTCCCCTACACTTAGGACATTGTGCACGTTGTTTAAATCTTGCTAAGGAAGAGAAAACTAAAGTGATTCCTATTTTAATATTGAAAAATATAAAATAGTGAATCAAAAGAGTTTAGGATAGAACCGGGAAGACGGGTACACGGAATCACGGGTCGTCAAAAGTCATCAAGAATGGATCTTTGAAAGCTCGAATCCCTGCACATGATAAGAAAGAAAACAACAAACACATACTAGGGTCTCCCCCTACACTTATTAGAAAAACGGAATAAAAGGATAGATAATCGGGTTGCCTCCCAAAAAGCGCTTGTTTTTGTTAACCGAGTCACGAGCCTGACTCGTCCCCGAATTAAATGGTCCATGGGGAAGCCTCAAATGTAATACCGGGATCAAAGACCTTATCCTCGTTCCCGGAGGACATTAATAAAGGAGAGGCCGGAGGATAAGTCTTGAAGGGTAGAAAAGTCCTTTCAACATACGAGAAGTATGTGAAATCATGATCCACGGGAGGTGGGGTGGGTAAAGTAAGCAAATTGTCAGCCCCCAAAGACAATTGATGCTCAGAAAGCGGTAAAGCCGTAAGGTTATCAATCATAAAATAATCAATGGCACCTCCCGGGTCAAAGCACTCATCCTCCGTAATGGTCTCTAAAAGAGTGGATGAAAGGTGCTCGGGAGGGGGACTTGGGACAATACCTTCCTGCAACAAATTATCAAAAATAATATCCCCCTCCGTGTCATCATCATCAATACCCGGAGGTATTGAGATAATGTCGATTTCCTCCATAGCTGTATCATTATTCTCAACTGAAGTAATAGACGGATGTAAAGACTCTGAAATAGGAGTAGAATTCAACGCTTCAATTTTAGCAATAAGAAGATGAACTTTTAGTAATTTGTCGCGAAGAATAACATCTTCCACCTCATCTACAAGACCAAGTTCAGTGGTGAACTTCTCGTATGTCGGAGAGAATAAATCAACATCGCCTTCATCGCCCGGAGGAGAAGGAGAAATTTCAAAAGTGAAATTCTCATAGCATGGAGAAAAATCATCATCATTAGGAGCGACCTCTTCCGTAAGCTCCACAAAATTCGATGCATCACAAACCTCATCAAAGAATTTATCAAGACCAAAATCACTAATCTCACTCTATGTATCATAATCCTTAGACGCATTAGGGATATCAAGAGTAGGAGTAGTAATCTCAGAAGATGGTTTGAGATTGTAGATATCATCCTCATCATCATCATCATCATAATAGACTGGACCATTCCAGTTAGGAGTGATATAATCGACTAACTCCTCCTTGATAACCTCCACATCTTTAAGAAGCTCATGAAGCAATTTTTGTTGATCATCTCCCCGAGTATGTTCAATTAAAACCATTCTATCCCACGCTGTAAGTAAATATTTTGGTGTAGAAAAGAAGGGAAAACGACCAAATTGGCTCAAAAAGGTGTAGGTGGATTTCAAGATTTGGTCACCATCAAGCAAAGGTTGACTTTCCTGTTCCAAGGCAGCTCAGAGTTGAGCTAAACTTTCTAGAACGTCATTCAAAGTAGTGAGTTGTTGGTCAAGACTAATTCCCTGATAGGATTGATGATTGAGGGTGTGATGTGGGGGCTCAAAGTTATACAAACCGGAATCATAGCACGGAATTAGCTCAAAGATATTCATCGGTTGACAAGAAGAAGCATCGTGAGGGCCCCCACAATAATTGCAACACGGGTATTGAGAAAAACCCGGTGCATTTTCAGGATAAGGATTGTCATATACGGGAGAGGGTGAGAAAGTATTGTAAGAGGAGAAGTACGAATTTGTTGAATTGAAAAATGGACAAAATCCAAATTGTGTATTGTCGATATCAGAACCGCACCGCTCACAAGTATACCAATGACATGTTTGATAACCATGCCATGGTCTCCCACACCGTACGCAAGACGAATCCATGAAGAATTAACAATAAGAGGGGAAGAGAAAAGAATTAAACATAATAGAGGATAAAGAGGAGTATTTTTGGTTGCAAAACTTAGAAAAGAAATGCATTTTATGGTTTTTTAAATGTTTTTGAATTTTTGAAATTTTTTGGCAAGAAAAATAACGTTCAAAGGTGAATGGATCCCAAAATCCAACGCGTCTCTCACAAAAAACCGTTAATCTTCACGAAAAGAGCCGGCAGCGGCTCCATTTAATAACTGAGTTTTTGCCCAGTAAGAAAATTTTATCGTCCGATCTTTTCGAATTGAAAAAGGGATTAACGTGCGACTCAGTCGTCTTTTGGTGAAACAAAGATTTGTCGTTGTAGTAAAATTAAAAGTGCAAAACTTAAAAGTAAATGACGGGTAAATAAATCTACAACTAATTAAAACTTAAATAGTGCAATATTAAAACTTTGAAAAGTAAATTAATTAAATGACAGAAAATTAAAGCGTGACGAAAAATTAAATTGACAATGTAATAAAAATGTGAACTTTAAATTTAAAATAAAGAAAAGCAATTAAAATGACTTAAAGAAAAATGGCAAAATAAATGCTTGAAAATAGAAAGGAAGTAAACAGAACTTGAGCAGGAATCCAAAATACTGTCACTATTTGGAATCCAATCTTACTCTTATCCTGAATAACAAACCTGCTGCTTATCCGGAATAAAACTGTCACTCTTATCCGGAATCCCCAACGGTTGCTTATCCGGAATCTTGTTCTACCTCTTATCCGGAATCACCTTTTGAGCCTTATCCGGAATAAACAAATTCCCCTTATCCGGAATCCTGGTCCCGAAAGTTATCCAGAATAAATTGTCACTCCTTATCCGAAATATACTTTGGTACATTATCCGGAATAATCTAGATCTGCTTATCCGTAAAGTTTAGTCGAGCTGCTTATCTGGAATATATACTTCGCACCCTTATTCGGAGTACTCGAATCTGCAGCTTATCCTGAATCCCCTCTCCAAGCTTATCCGGAATTCTCTGTTACCTTATCCGGAATAACTCTTCGAAGCTTTATCCGGAATATACAAACTACCACTATTCGGAATATTTCCTTTGAGGCTTATCCGGAATAAACAAATGGCTGTTATCCTGAATAAAAGGGTCTTACACCAATCCGGAATACTAACAAGATGCAAATAAGCTAAAAACTAATATTAAGCTAAAAACAAATAAGCACTTAACTAAAACTTGACCAAAATCAATTTTAAGAAAAAGCTATTAAGCCAAAATTTAAAAACTTTTAAAAACACTAAACAATTAAAATATTTAAAAACAACTTTTTATAAAATTAACTAATAAGCACTTAATTAAATTTAAGAAAAACACAATAAGCTATAAAACAATAAACAAACACAATCAATAACATAAAAACAATACCAATAATCAAACAAGCATAACAATAAGCACATAAGCATAAAGATTAAATCAAGAACAAGAAAGGTAGAATGAGAGATTAATTAAAACTTGACTAAAATTAAGATTCAACAATTAAAGTAAAGACAAGAATTAAAAGTTTACAAATGAAGGTGCAAGACAAGTAATTAAAGGTGCAATTAAGAAAAGTACAAGTAATTAAAATGAAAGAACTAGATTGTCAAACTAGCCAACAACTCCGAATGACACATTAGGAGTCTATTTATAGGTGATTAGGAAAGACTAAGCATGTGTTGGTTATTCTTCTTCTTCACGTCTTTTTGTCTTCTTAATTCTTCGACTTTTTCGACTTTGTCTCGGGATTAATAAACTCGTCTTGTAATTTCTTCATTAATTTAGACTTGAGTTCTTTGGCTTTTATTAAACTTCCGTCTTTAGACTTTTTTCTTCGATAAATCTTCAGAATTGGCCTTGGACTTCCGTTCTTTTAGCACTCTTGATCTTTTGACTTCGTCTTTTGTCTTTTTCTTCGATAAAAGCCCGTGAAAGCCCGTGTTTTCTTCCCTTTTCACATTTTGATCCTAAATCACAACAAAAACACAAACCACGCATAATTCCGACATTTCTGACATATAATACACGTTTTGGCTTGGTTATTATTGTAATTACGTGGTAAAAGGATAAGTGTTTTCACACTTATTACACTCCTTATACGCTTGTGTATGGGAAGAATTGTCACTTGCCAATTGAACTCGAACACAAAGCTTATTGGGCCCTAAAGCATGTAATGATGACATTCAGACCACGAGAATACACCAGAAAATGCAATTAAATGAATTGGATGAATTAAGAGATATTACTTATGAAAATTCATTGATTTACAAAAAAAAAGACTAAAAAGTTTCATGACTCAAAAATTAAAAACCGGGTTTTTAACATTGGAGATTAAGTGTTGCTTTTTAACTCTAGATTGAAAATATTTTATGGCAAGTTTAAATCCCGTTGGTTCGGACCATTCACCATCACCCAAATGTTTCCTTATGGGACCATCGAGCTAGATCAAAATGATGGTCCTAACTTCAAAGTGAATGGTCATATGGTTAAGCAATACTTTTCTGAGGAAGTCCCTTCTTTGGACGACCTCGACCAAGTCACCTTCCCAAATGATAATTAGTATTGAGGGGGGAGTCGAGCTCATGACTTGGTAATAAAAAATTGAGGTGCTTCGTGGGGGAGATCCCATGCTTATCCATGTACATATTATCGCTTTCTAATGTAGTTTAATGTGAGGGGATTTGTGCCCTTCCAACTCGTTGTTTCCGTGGTTCTTTGTGAATTGTGGTGAATTAGATCATCATCTTTACGATTGATACCTCTCGTGTTCGTTTTACGTGAGCCTCGATCGTTTGCTTGAAGAATTCTTCGATATCTAATGATATATCCTTTATTGTTCTATGTAACATCCCCATTTTACCTTATAGCAGCGGAAGCTAACTTTTGGGATATTACTATCAAAGTATCATAGTAATAATAATAAAAAAATGCTTAAAACATTTTTATAAATATTAACGACATCGTTCATTTATTCAGAGTTAATAAAAACAACTGTACAGTAATGTACAACACAGGTTTTTCCCAAATATCTAGTTTTATTTTCTAGAATGACAACTTTATTCAAGACACCACCATCCACAGCCCGCCAGTCCTCATTCACCTGAATATATGCCTTAAAGTCAACACAATGGCTGAGCAAATTTATAGGTTTTTAAACGATATTTTAATTCACCTGAATATACACACAACTTTTTAAATTCATCAATTCATATTGCACTAGCTCATGACCCTGCAACTAGACATTATCAGGAAAACCCAACAAATTTACCCTTAAGAAGGAAGCTTGCCGGACTATCCTAAATGAAAAATAAAGCATATATGTTTAGCCTAGGTAGGAACCATTAGCTGCTAGCAAGTGCGACTTGCCCAAATAGGAGATGTTAGTCTCCAATAGTACTATTCACAAGATTAGCGCTTATTAAATGATTAGCGGTCCATGTTTAAAAAGGGGCTTAACGACGACTAGTAAACGTAGTGTCAATATTAATATAGGCAGCATACAGAATCACTTGTATTCCAGTTTTAGCATATATCCCCCACGGGTTTTCAAATCATTTATAAAACTTTAAAAGTGAGGCTATGAACTCACCTTAACCTAGAGAGTCTTGATTAAATCAGCTATACTAAATCATAACCTTCTCACACTATCTGAGTTAACACACAATATATCGATATATCAAGTCATACTCTCTGAGTTCAATCTTTTTTTATTTCTTGTATTTATTCTTTGATTCATGTATTTTATTATTATAGTATCATTGTTCGGGCCATTATACTTAGAAGCCATTCTATAAACGTTTGAGGAGCGAGGGCCCTTTAAATCGAAAACCCAACCACTCAGTCAGAACGTAATATGGAACATCTTTGTACAAAGATCCCTACTAACATGACACATTATATTTTATTACTTTTTATGTTCTTTAGTTTTAATATTGCCAAAATAGTCCAAATAGTTATATTTTAGCATAATTACACTTTTAACAATGTAAGTATATAGTTTAATTATATTGCAATTTAATCCTTCAATATTTAACCTTAGTGTCTCAAACTTTCTAACTTTTATTATTATAGCTTTAACTTTCATAAAATGACACTTTTGGCCCAAAATGTTGAATAGTTTCAAAAACGATAGTTTAGGTCCCTATACTTGTAAAAATCATATAACTTTTTCAAAAATGTACCAAATGATCTAGGATTTTAAAACAAAGTTTCAAAATATATTTAAAATCATAATAACAACATTTTATCAGAATTATAGCTCTTGAAATGGATTTTAAGTCATTATTTTTATGTAAAATACAAAACTAGGGTTTTAAGATATCTTTAGATTATAACTTTCATTTAAATTAATGAAATGACTTAGTTATTTTTGGATTGTCTTTCTAACATAATTTTGGCATTATAAAAAGTCTTATCATTCATTATAACAAGATCAAAGCTTTTTTAGTATAGAAATTACCTAGGTAGCTCCAAAATAGCTCCTTATGGCTTCATATGAACACTACTTGCTATCAAAGCTTCAAGGGCTTCAATGGCAACCTTCTAGACCTGGTTTCTGGTCTTATGGGATGTCCTATGACATTTACAGAGAGGAAATAGATAACGGGTAGGAGGTTTAAGGAAACGGCGTGCAAGTCTTTCTGTTTGCTATTCGGCCCTATTTATAGTACTAGCAACACTTAGGCTCCAAGTTTGGCATATAAACGTGTAACATAGATAGGTGGATGACTAATGAAGGCTATTGAAGCTCTACACAATTTCGTAGACCATAGCCTAGTCCTAATCTTCACTTGTGGCTAGAAATGGGTCACAACTTACTTAGGATAAGAATGGTGATGTGTAGCAAGCAAGGAGTGGTGACAAGTAGGTGCATCACCTCCTTGCTTGCTACACATCACCATTCTCATCCTAATTATGCCGTGACCCATCCTAAGTGATTTAGGTCCTAAAAGAGTAGGTTATGATTCCATGTAGATTTCTTAATATAAGGGTTTCAATATCATTAAGCCTAATGACTTTCTATTTTGGGTAACGAGTGTATATCTTAATGTACACTTATTCTAAGTCTTATATGATATGTTTATGACTTCTATGGGTTCTATATTCTTAGTTTAAGGGTTTTTATAGGTTGATCATATTCTAGGATTATTTAAGTAAGCTTAAGGTTCTATGCTTTGAAAACTTTTACTATATGCTTTAATAATTTGTAACTTAGTTTAAGTTAAATGTATGATTATATTAAGATACTTGGTTGAGTTTTGTAATTTTTTGCAAAAGATTAGAGTCTAATTCATTATTGATTGGATTTTATATGCTAATCTTTGTTTTAGGGTATTTTCTTGTAATTAGCTTGTGATTAGTGAATATTAGTGTTTTGTGGCTATTTATCTTTTCTTTATATGGGAGATTAGAATTAATATAAAGTGTTTAATAATAGTACATAGTTATTTTTAGTTATATTGCTTGAAATATTAGTTTATAAGGGATTTCTAGGGTTTCTATGGCTATTTAGGGTGTCTTTGTGGTATTTTAGTTGTTCTTATTCATTATTTGTACATATAGTTATCTTTAGAACTCAAACTTGATATATATATATATATATATATATATATATATATATATATATATATATATATATATATATATATATATATATATATATATATATATATATATATATATATATATATATATATATATATATATATATATATATATATATATATATATATATATATATATATATATATATATATATATATATATATATATATATATATATATATATATATATATATATATATATATATATATATATATATATATATATATATATATATATATAGTGTATGTAACATATAGGCATATGTGGATGTGAGAATTGAGATAGTGAGTATTCATACATTCAACAATTTAGTCACACATCATAATAAAAACCAAAAATTTCTTAGTAAAAACACCTCTTTATTTATAAACATAAATATTACATTAGTCAAAACTACTAGATGTTATAGTCTCTTCCCCTTATTTTAAATCTCATCCTGAGATTTAGCTAGAACTAGGGATAATAGAAGAAAACAGATTCGGATATTTGGCTCGAATTTGATCTTCACGTTCCCAAGTATACTTAGGTCCTCTCTTCGAGTTCCACCGTACCTTAACTATTGGGATACGACTCTGCTTTAAGCGTTTCAGTTCTCTATCCGTAATCTCTACAGGCTCGTTTACAAAATTTAACTTATCATCGAGTTGAAGTTCTTTCATCGGTATGATGAGAGATTCATTAGATAAGCATTTCTTTAGATTCGAAACATGAAAAGTATTGCGAACATTACTAAGCTCTTTAGGTAGCTCTAGTTTATATGCCACAAGGCCAATTCTTTTGGTTATTTTGAATGGTCCTATATACCCTGGATTCAGTTTATTCTTCTTTCCGAATTAAATAATTCCGTGACGAGGCGAAACTTTTAACATAACACGATATCCTACTGCAAATTCCAAAGGTTTACGTCTAGTATTAGCGTAACTCCTTTGTCTATCTTGTGCAGCTTATCGTTGTCGATTTTGAACAATCTTTTCAGTAGTTATATGTATTATTTCTGGTCCAGTCAGTTGAACATCTCCAACTTCGGCCCAGCAAACAGGTGATCGACACTTTCTTCCATAAAGTACTTTGAAAGGCGCTGCTTTAATACTAG
Organism: Glebionis coronaria; assembly: GCA_025667525.1. Taxonomy (NCBI): domain Eukaryota; kingdom Viridiplantae; phylum Streptophyta; class Magnoliopsida; order Asterales; family Asteraceae; genus Glebionis; species Glebionis coronaria. The sequence goes on along the minus strand of JANFOE010000091.1, from coordinate 2,214 downwards.
CATGATAACTATTGTTATAAGAGAATTCTACTAAATGTAGATGTTTCTCCCATCCTTTCCAAAATCTATCACACAAGCTCAAAGAATATCTTCGAGAGTTTGAATAGTCCTTTCACTTTGTCCATTTGTTTGTGGATGATATGTTGTACTCATGTCCAATTGATTACCTAAAGCATTTTGCATCGATCCCCAAAATACAGATGTAAAACGACTATAACGATATGAGATATTAGATACAGGCACTCTGTGTTGAGAGATTATTTCCTTAACGTACAATCTCGTAAGAGTTTCCATACTATCAGTCTCTTTAATAGGAAGAAATCACGCAGATTTTGTAAGACGATCAACAATAACCCAGATTGTGTCATGTCCATTTGATGTCTTAGGTAATTTAGTCACAAAATCCATCATAATTATTTCCTACTTCCGTATTTCAATATTTGGTTGTATCAATAGACCGGATGGTTTTTGATACTCTACTTTAACTCTTGCACACGTTAAACACTTACTAACGTATTCTGCTATGATTGCCTTCATGTTAGGCCACCAATAGAGTTTCTTCAGATCTTGATACATCTTGTCGGAACTAGGATGTATAGAATACTTTGATTTATGAGACTTGCGCGTAATCAAATCTCGTAAATTACCATGGGCAGGTAACCAACTACGATTTTTAATTCAACGAATTCCATTTTGACGAACTTCAAATTCTTTATACATTCCTCTTTATTTCTCAGCTCCTACATTTTCTACTTTAAGTGCTTCTTCTCGCGCTTCGAGAATTTGGGTAGGTAACTTCGGTAAACGAGTTATCATTATTGATCTAACTCGTAACGGCTTAACACGCTCTTTTTGACTTAAAGCATCAGCTATTACATTAGCTTTACCTGGGTGATAACGAATTTCACTGTCGTAATCAACAAGTAATTCTAACCAACGTCGCTGTCTCATATTCAATTCTTCGTGATGAAGAATATATTGAAGACTTTTATGATCTGTAAATACTACACACTTTGTACCATAGAGGTAATGTCTCTAGATTTTAAGATCAAATATCACCGCTCCTAATTCTAGATCATGAGTAGTATAATTCTTCTCATTAGGTTTAAGTTACCTTGATGCATAAGCAATTACTTTATTTCTTTGCATAAGCACTGCTCCAATTTCTTGAATAGATGCATCACAATAAATGATAAAGTCATCGTTATCTTTTGGTAATGTTAGGATAGGTGCTTCACACAACTTTCGCTTCAATAATTGAAAAGTTGTCTCTTGACTATCTTCCCAGTCAAACGGTTTGTTTTTCTGAGTCAATTCAGTCAAAGCTTTAGCAATTTTTATAAAACCTTTGATAAATCTTCGGTAATACCCAGCAAGTCCTAAAAATTGTCTTATTTTCGTAGGCGTACTAGGCTTACTCCAATTCTTCACCGCTTCATTCTTAGCAGGATACACACGAATACCTTGGCTATCAATGACATGTCCTAGGAATTGAACAATATCGATCCAAAATTCGCATTTCGAGAACGTAGAATACAACTTATCCTTCTTAAGTAATTCAAGAACTATACCAAGATGCTTGGCATGTTCTTCTCTATTACGAGAGTAGAAAAGAATATCATCAATAAACATGATTATGAATTTATCCAAGTAAGGCTTACACACTTTGTTCATGTGGTCCAGGAAAACAACTGGTTCATTGGTTAAACCAAAAGGCATTACTTGAAATTCATAATGTCCATAACGCGTCCTGAAAGCAGTTTTAGGAATATCCTCTTCCTTAACTCTTAGTTGATGATAACCTGACCGTAAATCAATTTTCAAATATAAGCATGATCCTTGAAGTTCAACAAATAAATCGTCGATTATGGGTAATGGGTAATGATTCTTTATAGTAAGTTTTTTTAACTCATGATAATCTATACACATCCTAAGAGATCCATCTTTCTTTTTTCACAAATAAGACTAGAGCTCCCCACGGCGATATACTTGGTCTAATAAATCCTCTATCAGTTAGTTCTTGGATTTTACTTAACAATTCTTGCATTTCCGAAGGTGCTAATCGATAAGGCGCTTTAGCAACCGGTGTTCCTCTTGGAATCAAATCGGTTTGGAATTCAACTTGACGCTCATGTGGCAAACCTGGTAATTCTTCGGGAAATACTTTGGGAAATACTTCGAGAGATTATCTAACTATCGGAATACTCCTAATCG